>CM035120.1:3570396-4203170 GCA_020205555.1 Panax stipuleanatus | reverse complement strand
AATGATATATCTCATCCGCACAACTATTGTGCAGACCGAATAAATTTTAGGCCATTCGATCTTTTTTTTAAACGGTTAGAGATGAGTTGGATAAAGGGATTCCTGTCCAACTTTGGATATGGATCATTATCCTATATATATATATATATGTATGTATATTAATCCCAAGGGGTGGAGAAATGATAAGAGGCCTTGAGGAATAACCTCAAGGTCACTGGTTCCAATCCCCATACTTGGGGTCAAGCATGCTTATAAAAAAGATAGTATTTTATAAGTTACAAGTTTATAACCATAAGCAAGGAAAACAATTCTTTCCTGGTTTATCGAAGTATTAATTTCTAATTTGAAGATAAACATTACCAATATCATATTGGGATCCCAAATCAACTAGGATATTAACAGTGGACAATCTTGTGGGAATATAAATTATAAGCAATTCATGTTTGTTTTCAAATTGCATTGTCCATATCTTCTCAAATTTAATCTGCATTTTATTTATAGATTTCATTTGTGGAGGGAAAAAAGCGACCTGGCACAATTTTATTATTTCGTACACAATCCCCTCGACATTTTGAAGGAGGTGACTGGGACCAAGGTGGTTCTTGTCAGCGCTTACAGCCTTTGATGCCTCAACAGGCAAGTTTCAGTGCACTGTTTTAATTTCAATCATTATCATTGTATTTTATACTCGACCATTGTTGGTAATTGTCACTTGCATATGTTTGTTTGAAGTTCTGGTTTGGGTTCTTGTTAAACTTCCAGGTTGAAGAACTTTTCTCTCTGAAAAATAATGGAACAAACGTGGAAACACGCCTGGTCAACCAGCACCTATACAAGGCCCTCAAGGGCTCTGCCTTCCATTTACTGGACGTCACCCACATGAGTGAATTCAGAGCAGATGCCCATCCGTCTACTGCTGGTGGAAAGAAACACGATGATTGCATGCACTGGTGCTTACCAGGGATGACAGATATCTGGAATGACTTGTTGGTTGCACAATTAAATAAAGTCAAGGTTAGGACCTGAAACTTTGCTATTCCTAGCCTCAAATTGCTCTCAGTTGCATAAGCATGCAGTTGCTGTTGGGAAGAGATTGATTATTTGTGGGTTCCAAACACACTGTATTCAAATAGTTAGCTTGTACCGCCCCTAGAAGCTTTAGAAGAAATACTTGCTGTATTTAGGCATTGCTACCACTTGAAAAGGTGAAATTTATTGAGTTTATACTAGTTGTTCTGTGATTGAAAATTTATTCACTCTAGGCTATATATATAGGTGGAAAAAGCCGCATCATTTGCGGTGAAAATTACAACGAAGGTGAGATAAGAAGCAAAATTTGAAGGCCTAGCTAAGGCTATAGCTAGCATTGCTAAACTTAAATAATTTTAAAAATGACAAAATAATGGTCTTTGTCTCCATTGAATTATAAACATATTAATATAAAATAATTCGTAATAATAATAAATTAGTATAAATAATTCATTCATCTTTGTTAATGAGCTTAGTTATCATCTTTGTTAACGATCTTTGTTAATGAGCTTAGTTATCATCTTTGTTAACGAGCTTAAAGGGCTGGTTGTTTAGGACTGAATACATCTGAATGGCTGAATCGGACAGTCATGAAGTGCGTTTGTTTTGGAAAAAATCGTTTGAATGGCTGAATCAGTTATATGATTGAGTTGAATGACTAAGTCAGATTTTTTTTGGCTGAATGGTTGAATGAGCACACTGAGTAAAGTAAAATTTTAAAAAAAAAATATTAGCTATTATATTAAGTAATATAAATAAATTTGACAACTTTGAATTTTTTAAGAGGGATAAATAATAAAATTATGCCATTAAGATGTTTTAGACATATTAATTACCAAATAATTTTTTTCGTTCAGATTTAACTCATTCAAATTTAAATTCATTCAATTTTTATCAAACACCTCCTTACTCAAGCTATATATTACCCACTTACTTATAGGCTATAGACAAAATAAGGAAAATATATAAACAATCAAAGCACCCATCAACTAGTACCTTGGTTGAATTATTGGAAAAGGTAATCACAAGAATTCGTAATTTGTGCATGCTATATACCATATATTTTGGTTGAATTTATTAGTGGTGCATGCATAATTTATGGATTTGTCATTGTCAGTGCTCCCGCTGGCGGGCGGGATATGACGACTGCAGTCAGCAGCTGCATAGGTGGACGCAAGAGGTGCTGCCACCAAGCTCCGACGGCTGGCCGGTTTACAACATTTGCACGTTTGATATATATTCTCCAATAATATTAATTTGACATATGCACGAGTGAAATTAAAATGTTTTTTTCCTTTCTTTCTTCTAGATAGTGTGCTATAAACGAATTAAATTTACATGTTTTTAAACCTTTCTATGAAGTGTAATTGAGAATTTTAGGAGTGAATATCATTTTCATTTGATTAATCTTCTGCAAGTTCTTGTTGCTGTGTCCATTTGTACTTCTTAATAATATTTTAAATATAAGTTTAATTTGTAATATATGTTTGTGTGTATATATATGTATATATAATGTATATTTAACTGTATTATATATTACTACAAAATATCATGTATAAATGTATTCTGGATATATCTTGGACTTTTTTCAGAAAATATTCCAAGGAAACGTGACACATAAAGTTTGAGTATTTCTTCCGTTAGTACGCAGTTGGTGAAATTAACAACGGTTAGTCTACATATATAGAAGTAGCCATTTTAAATAGTTTAATAATTTTTATAATTATATTATGTACATAATACAAAATTCATTTAGTTTATATCAGTTTTGAGTTTAAAAATATTTCAAATTCACTTCAATATGTCGAAATTGATCACATATTTAATTAGAAACTAAGGGAGGACCATAAAATTCCATGAATCGGGATCATGTGTTTCACAAGGTTTTTTCTATGTGGGCTCAAGTACAAATTAAGATTAGCAGATGATCTAAAGAATTAAATGAACGACAGAGAAGTCGAAAATAACCCTAATTCGAGTATATATATAAGGTACGATTTCTTTGCCTACACCCCAAAACCCTAAAGAGAGTGCCTTTTAATTAATTACGTTAATTATTACTTGATAATTAAATACGTTATCCTAATTTGATCAAATGACATGATGTTTGGATAAAGAAAGAATAACGGAAAGACATGGATTGAACAACAAAGACCTTGAAATACGATACTTGAGAGAGCATTCCATGAGTCCCGAGGTATAAGACTTATGGAAACAACTTGTTTTGAAAAATGGTTGAGGTATTGGATATGGGTTGCTAAAATGGTAACTATTTGGGTATTACTTAGGTAACTAACGATATTTCTGGAATTTCAAATGAGGTCACATGTCAAACACGTGATCACTTATCAGGAAATTAACTCTGTAAATACTCCCTCCATTTCAATAGGAGGGACTTTTTGGATTCTCTCTCCCAAGACTCCCGAAGAGGCTCTTTCTCTCTAAGAGTTATGCCACGTGTTGCTAGAGTAATTATTTACCTGATCTTCTCCATCCTGCAATTCTTCAATCATTTTCGTACTATTCATGAATTTATCTTCTCCTCAACTCACACGAAAACTAATTCAAATAAGATACGATTTCCTTGCCTACATCTCAAAACCCTAAAGAGAGGACCTTTTAATTAATTACGTTAATTATTAGTACTCGATAATAAAATACATTATCCTAATTTGATCAATTCAAGCCGGTAATAGTATCCTTTACTCAATCTATTTGAAGAAGCCAAAATAACTATATAACATGATGCATTAGTTGAGATGTCCAAGAAACCTCTTTTCAGGAAACTGTGCCTAGTCGTAATTATAAATTATAATTATATGCGTAATAGTTCATTCATATATACGTTTTCATGAAGAATAATATTCCTTGACTTAAGCTGTAAGTAGTTAATTTCTTCTTTTAGAAAAGTAAATGACCAAGTTGTATCTATCTAAATCCAAGTGATGATCAAATTTTCTTATTTTAATTAGTCTAAAAGGCCACATCCCCGTAGGTGAAAGCAAAGTTTAATATATATGCATGTAATGTAAAGGGGGATGTATATAAAAGGTGACTTTAGGGTTTGCTTAAACTGGTAATTCTATATTAGTCCACTTTTGCACATGATAATATATACCAATTCCAACTTTGTTTAAACAACAATAATCTTAACTAGCACTTCATTTCACCCCTATAAATACCCAAATAAACACCCTTTGTACCCTCGTCAAATAACCTCACATTTCCATACAAAACCACAAGCATGTGTTCACCAAAAATCCCACTATCTCTTCTTTGTTTCCTAACCCTAGGAACCCTAATTCATCACTCCCATGCCCAAAACTCGCCACAAGACTTCCTCAATGCTCACAACACGGCCCGTGCCCAAGTCGGGGTTGGACCGATGACATGGGACAACACCGTGGCGGCCTATGCACTGAACTACACTAACTCGAGGATTGGAGACTGCAATCTGGTGCACTCAGGGGGACCGTACGGTGAAAACCTAGCAAAAGGCACCGGTTCCTTTAGTGGAACCGACGCGGTTAAATTGTGGGTTGATGAGAAGGTTGATTACAATTACGCCACCAATACGTGCGCGGCCGGGAAGGTGTGCGGGCACTACACTCAGGTGGTTTGGAGGAATTCGGTGAGGCTAGGGTGCGCTAGGGTTTTGTGTAGCAACGGGAACTGGTGGTTCATTACTTGTAGCTATGATCCTCCGGGTAACTACATTGGGCAGAAGCCTTATTAGACAAGTTTTAAAGAATAATAATGCTACGTAATTAGACAAAAACTATCTAGTTTACCTAGACAAAGCAGTCAAATTATATTAATAGATTGAAGGAATAAAGGTAGGAATTGAATGACTGATTCCTATGGAATAAAAAAAATTATGTTTGGTTGCGATTGGAATGAATTGAACCATCCTTTTTTTTGCTATTTTCGACTGAAATTTAATATTCTTGCCCAAAATTTCATGCTTAAAGTCTTATGAGTAATTTTTTTTATCATTGAGTCATGAGAGTCTTGGGGGAGAGAGAGTATGGAATAACTCATTCCAACTAGAATGAAATGAATCATTTCAATCTTCATTCTATTCTTTCAATCCAAACGCAGTTAATGGTATTAAGACGGGAGTATTTTGGCATGCACGCATTCATGTGATGAATAAATTAAATTACTATATAATGAAGCAATATTATTAGTAAGTATAAGGTGGAGAATAAATGTTGTGGTTGGTAACTTAGTATTGAGTACCATTACTGTTAATTTGTTGTAGTGAAGTGCAGTTGATCTAGTTTTAGAGTGAGCAAATTAACTAGAATACTTGCATTTAGCCTTCAGCTACATATATTTATGTCCTTTTTTTAATTTAATTTCTGCTATGAAATGTACTACTATATTTATACATAGTAAAGGAATAATAAATTATTTGGCTGCTTTATGAGACGTACGGTGTAAATATTGATTTCCTAATATCTATCTTATTGACAAACAAGCAAAAACATATATGCAGGCTGCTAATTAAAACTGACATCTTGATCACGTTTAGACGTTAATTTACAATAATATGAAGGAGAAAAAATAATTTATAAAATGAAAAAATTAATCGACTGACTAGTGGCTAGCTAGCTGGAGTTGCTCGGATTAGAGATTGATCAGTTGCAATATCGAGTTGATATACAAATTAGAAAATAATTATTAACAATTTTGGTTATGATTGGTCCGATTAATAAACACAAGATCTAAGATCGGTAAGAGTAAATTGTAAATAACTATACACGTGGTTTACACAATTACTTGTAGTTATCTGTAGTTTAAAAGTGAACTTTTTGCCACATGTGATTTCATAAACGTAGCAGACTCTCACTCTACCGTTAACAAAAGGTGTAAGTACATTTCTATGCTTCACATATATCTAGATATTAAGATGGCTCTAATCAGACATAAACAACTCAAAAATCGATCTAGGATTTTCATGGGCAGCTGTTGCTCTCTTTCATTTAGGGCTAGCTTGAAAATGTGTTGGGAAATTATAACTACAAATTAGAAGGTAATTTGAGTAAGAACATAGGCAAAATTGAGGGGTCACAATTTCGAATCTAAGATTTGTATTCTTTTAAACAAAAATTGAATGAAAGCAAATATATAAAGGAAATTAGGGTGCTAGTTGAGTGTTGAGCAATGTTTTCTTTTGTTTAGCAAAAAGGATGTAATTTGAATTGTAATTGATGAACAATTAATGCTTTTGTTGGTTAACATTGTTTTTAGTGATGACCAATATTGCTTTTGATCGAAAATGATGTAATTTGCATTCATAAACTTGGTTCAATGTTTTTCCAGGACAATATGTTATTCGGTGCACAATGAATTTTTTTTTTGGTTAATTAACATTTTCAAATGATGAACAACAATTTCGGCTGAAAATTGTCCTTGTCACTTGGTGAATCTGGTTAGTTTTATATAGGATATTAAAATTCATTTACATAGCATGCATATGTCAACTTCATTACATAGATGAGCAAGAAAGTTAAGTTACGTAACATTGTAAAACTTCATTACTTGCAGGTAGAGGTATACATCAAGTAATTAAAGTTTAAAAATTTCTTCTATTTCCTCCACAATCTGTGCTTGATGAAGACATGACGATCTCTATAAAAAAATCAATTTTTTTGTTTAATAAGTTAACAAACACAAATGAAAATTAATACTATCTTTATTCTGAATTATAAGATCATATTTGATTTTTAAAAGTCAATTTGAGATATTTTCAAACTTAAAATTGAGTTGATTCATTCAAAATTATGAAAAAATAAATCTTACAATATATATGAGGTACTTGTTTGATAGTTTAGAAATGTCATCGTTGTATCGACTAAAATTTAAAGAATTCATATCAATTTTGAGTTTAAAAATGTCTTAATTTGATTTTAAAAAATCAATAATAATCTTATATTTTGGAACATAGAGAGTATATAAAGTTAAATAGCACTTTCCTTGGAGCCATAAAAATTCAAAATATGTTGGTGTGATTTGCTAGGTACGTAGTTGATTAGGAACCAAAATAATTCAATCAAAGTTAAGATAATTTGGGGACAAAAATGATCTTTTAAAGAAGAATATAGACATTGAGGCTAAACTCACTTGATTTTAGACAAGTGGAGTGCGCTCTCGGTTAACTTTGACGTACGTAATAGAGTTACTTTGTCATGTTTCTAAAATCACATGTGGTCGAAAGTTCACTTTTAAATTACATTCGACTACAAGTAACTTTGAGTAACCACACTCGAGTAAAAAAGAGAGTTTAAACCACTATTTTATTTACCATTAGAAGAACAAATGAATGCAAGTACGTACAAAAGGGAAAGGTACATTTTATAGCTAGCTAGTATGCTTCAATTTTGCTGCTCAATACTTGGGAAGAGAACACTCCTTCGGAAGGTTGTTTTGAAATCTATTGTTATCTTGGCAATAGTCATATATGAGGTGGTATTTCCTAACCCATTTGAACCACCTTCTTTGTGCCCACGTTAATGAGCCGGAGCTCTCCTTATTCCACCAATTCCTAGAGCTATCTGCCCTGCACAATCTTGCATTCCCTTTCCACACACAAGCATCTATTGTGTAGTTTCTGAACGAGGTTATGAAGGGACCCTTTGACCAATCAATCTTGTCTTTTCCCCCTCGTGTCGCCCAGCTGTCGCCGTTCCATAGGCTGATTTTTATGCCCATTGGCTGCCACCTTGGAAATGCAACTCCCTTGTCTGCATGGTTTCTGTATGTCCTTATGGGAACAAAATCCACAAAGAATCTACAAGAAAAAAACATATATACATGTAATGATTGGATGGCAAATTTCTCAAGTGAAAAACTAATTTCAGTTTACAGTTGGCTTACGCAATTTGGTGAAGGTTCCATAGGATAGAATAGGTATGGAAGTCCTTGGTTGGATCAAACCACAAATGAATCCTCTCCTCTCTATTGTCAAATCCATCAGCAAAAATATTTGTTTGAAGAATATAAGGTTCCCCGGCCACATTGCCAAGGAACTCAAAATCTATTTCATCATGATTGGGTTGATCAGATGTAAGCTGCATTAACAGAACAATTAAACACCACACTTGATAAGAATTTAGTGCCCAAAAACACACACACACACACACACACTAGATGAGAGTTGCATATATATGAAAAAATTAAAGAACTAGTGATTACATAAAATGCTACAACTGTGCCTGCTGAATGGCCCGGTATCAACTTAATTGGCATGTCAATCTGTCCGAACAAGAACATGTCATTGGATGCAAATCCAGTACCTAAATTATACAGACCAAAATTAAGAGAGATATATGAATATATAGCAAAATGTTGTGCAATCATATATATATATATATATATATAGACACCTGATTCTTGATCTAGCTTCAAACTTCTTTCGTGGCCATCAGCAGAAGTATTAACATGATTAGGGGACCATGTCACAAAGAAATCCTTATTGAAATCGCCCGTTGAAACAATTGAGGCTAATGAAATATGGATCAAATTGACAACAAAAATCCCGGTCAAGGCGATAATTCTTGTAAAATTGTTCATGTCTTATTTGAATTGGAAGTTGATAAAGATCAGAAGGCTGTGAAATTATATATAAATATTGCATGGCATGGTGGTGATATATATGCGAAGAGAACAATGGAAAAAAGATGTCTTAAGCAAGAATGCCTTTAGAAGGAAGCAAAGGAAAATTAGTCTAATATTTGTGGCTTTAGATGTTGTTAGTTAGTTAGTTAAGATAAAATTAATTTAAGCATTATTAGATTAAAAATTGTCAAATACTCCATCTCAAGGTATAATTAACATATATACCAATAAAGCCTAACCAGCTGCAAATATTTATTCATTATGCCATAATCTACAGTACTAGCCATGCAAGTTGTAATATTAAAGATTGTGGTTTTATCCATATTCATTAGATCATGTGTTACATATTCCAAGCTTTAACCATACACCAAGGCATTAGGCTTTATGTGCAGAAGGCTTTTTCTACATCTCTAGCTGTGGCAGAAAGTTTAGGAAAGTGATCTAGCTAACTGGCAAGGGACTTTTTATTTTCCCTTCTGCTTTTTGTTTCAGAATGACTGATCCCTTAAGTTTCTTTCTCATTACCCCTTGAGAAATCCAAGTATATATATATATATATATCTTTGGTATGAAAATGGAAAAGTGATCAATTGAAATCATTTTACAAGTTTGGAAAATGATATATATATTCTACACGACTTTTAGTGTCATAAACTAGACATAGAGTGGCATTGTTTGTAGCCGGACGCAAAAAGTCATGTATGGAGCAGCAGCAAGTGCTAATCATAATGCCAATTAATGTATCTTAAAGAGCAAGTAGATTTCTATTACGCCATTATAGTATGATTATTATAGTGCAAAACGGGGCAATTAAGTAGTAACAAGTATTACTCTTTTTTTTATATTATTATTTGTAAAAAAAAAAGGGCAGAAAAGGGGGTGACGGTAGCTTTAATCCAACTCCAAATCATTAGCTGTGTAAGATAATTTAATTACCAAAAACTAAACTCAAACAAAGTATGTCAGCTCCAAATGCACACCATTAATCGAATCTTGGACTTGGATCTTTCAAAGTGAGGGAACTCTCACCAATTTTTTGGAAAAAGGATGAGAATTAAAAATATTAGGAGAAGTTGGGTACCTAATTAAATATTTTATTAATTGAGGTACTTTTTTTTACCTATTTTACAAATTAAAGATCCCATATATTTTTATTTTATTTATTTTTTGTTGCCCTTTTTACTGTTGTTTGGTCCATTGTGAAGGAGGCCAACGCCTAATTGGTTGGATCGATTGTGTTATTACCAGCCTAATAAAATTCGGCTTTATGTTTGGGCCTTAAGACCCATTTTAAAGTGGTACTTTAGGGAATTAGTGGTTTCTCTTCAGATTGCGGATAACAAAATAAAAGTAACAATTACATATTCTAATACATTTTTAGAAATAATTACAACAACAGTACATAGATAAAATAATTACAAAAGTAATATATTTTTTTATATTTATTTACAAAATTAATGCAATTAGAATTTCTTTAATTTAAGGGATTAGTATTGGATTATTCTAAGAGTGATTTAATGCAGATAGAAATGAATCTGGAGCCCGGATCTGCTGGCATTTAAGTTAGTCACGAAGCAGATCGGGGATGTCGGTGGGAACATTCTTCCACTTCGCGTGGTAGATAGGAAAATTAAAGATAGATAAAGTAAATGGGATTGAAGAGGAAGCAGCAGAAAAAACAAACATTCCTTGGTACTTTTTTCCTAGTATAAACCACCCCACAAGTACAGACAGGGTTGCTCCTTCACGCCATATCAGCCCAGCGCTTCTTACTTCTGCCCATGAAGAAATCTTGGTACTTTTTTCCTGTAGGAGACTTACTTTGGCTTTGTAGTTCCTGGCTTGCTTCTGAATCTGCTGAAATGTGTTCGCCTATTTCCGATGATTTCACACTTTGTGCAGCAGTTGCTATATTGGGTTTCTGAACAGAGTCTTCATCTGTGGAAGCTTGCCTTGTAATGATACAATCCACAGCCACTGACGATTCCGTGGGGAAACTTTCAGCATGCATCTGTTGCCCAAAATTTAATTTTCGGTGAACATTTTGTAGTTTTTTCATAGTGTAGTTGATAACCAAACCTTCATACCAATATAATCAAACATTCATATCAAGTAACCAAACCTTCGTACCAAAGTAACCAAACCTTCATACCAAGGTAACCAATCCACATCCATACTTGCAGTTTTTTCATAGTGCAGTTGGTAGCCAAACCTTCATACCAAGGTAACCAATTTAGTTTTATTAGGTTACAAATTTATTTTGAATGTGATACAGTTGGTAGCCAACCCTTCATGCAGTTTGTAACGCTCCCAAAATAGGTTCAATCCATCCAACCTATTCTGGGTCGTCACGAAATACACTCAACAAAAATTTTAAATACAAATCTTCAAATTCTAACTTTTAAACTGTCGTACAAAATACGACCACAAGTAAACTGTGAGTTTCAATACAAATACAGTGCCCATACTCCAAATCAATAATACGTTACAGAAAGGTACAGTCAATAACTGTTTTATGAATTAAAATCTTTGGAAAATGCTCAAGGAAACCTTCGTACATGGAAGGCCATGCATTTAAGTTATAATAGATATCATATGACTTGAGAATTATCCTTGGTTGACCCAATAGACCCCAAAGAAAAATGAAAAGATTACTATCATGTTCTTTTCAATGGTGGGTCTTTTCTTGCCATATAATTATCTCCATTGTCTCCAATTGAGAATTATATTTCAACCAAACTCCAATATTATATAGGTAGTGCTCATAGATATAATCAGCAAGTGGATGTGCACAACAATGTCTTATGATAATCCGA
This sequence comes from Panax stipuleanatus, assembly GCA_020205555.1. Lineage (NCBI taxonomy): Eukaryota > Viridiplantae > Streptophyta > Magnoliopsida > Apiales > Araliaceae > Panax > Panax stipuleanatus. The sequence continues at coordinate 4,191,702 of CM035120.1, read as the reverse complement.
AGTTGTAGATGATTAGACATCTTGTATGATAGTGGCAAAACACCCTTCCAAAGTTGGGTTCACCTCAGCCTATTTGGTTCACCAAAATCAACTGTTAAAATGACGTATAAAATACGACACACACATTTTAAATTCTCAATATAATTCTTCTCATACTGTTTTATGGAAAACCTCAACAGCTATAGACCATCACTCTATTCCCCTGTTATCCCTGCTCGACCCCGTTATACTCTTATTACCTGAAAGGAATTGTGAAGCAAAAGGGTGAGCACAAATAGCCCAGTAAAGAATATCATGACTAAAGATAATTATATTATCAATAGTTTTCATCAGTAATAAATCAGAGATTTAAACATATGGTAAAACTTTTCAACCATAGTTGTAGTGGAACGAGCAATCCATTAGAAGAGTCAAATAGACTATAATGTCTATTATCTTCTCCATGTTAAAAGTCCATCAATAATATTTTATCCCTGTAACATCAATCAACAATTCCTGTCCACAATCATGTAAGTTCATGATCATAATTATCTTGATGAATTCCTCTTCGCACTCAGGACGAAGATAATTCTCATCACCTGTCTTTACCTGAAACACCAAAGATCATGGTTATACCAAATCACAGTTCCTGTTCATAATCATGCTAATCAATTCATCTTTGCATTACAAGCCAAAGATATTCAACAATTAATCATCCATCTTTGCACTACAGGCCAAAGATATTCATAAATCAACAGCTCATCTTTGCACTACAGGCCAAAGATATTCAACAACAGGTCATCTTTGCACTACATGCCAAAGATATTCACAAATCAACAGCTCATCTTTGCGCTACAGACCAAAGATATTCATATCTCAAAAAATAGCTAACCATTTAAGAATTTATATAAACAATAATTATAACCATGTTGATTAATTCACCTTTGCCCTTAAGCTAAAGATATTCAATTGTAAATTCAATGGTCATGAACATACCAGTCAACAATCCATCTTTGCACTACTGGCCAAAGAGAATCTATAGTCATGATCATACCAATAATCTACCCATCTTTACACTCAAGTCAAAAAGAAATTTCATCACCAGGATTATAAAAATGTTATATATGATAATAAAAATAATATGATCAAAACATCGATCTTCAAGTTCAAAAATACTCCATAATAATACTTTGTGGGGCAAAATTCAAAAATAAAGCTCAAAACTTAGATCCAATCAAAGATATGAACCTTAACAGGCAACTTGGACAAATAAAAGAAAATTTAATTTTTCGGTGAATAGTACCGTATAAGTGAATAGTGCCGTATACGTGAATAGTAACTCCGACACGAAAAAGATAAAAATTTCATAAGAAAAATCATACTTCGTGAATAGTACCGTATTTGTAAATAGTGCCGTATACGTGAATAGTAACCCCGACGAAAAAAATAAGAATTTCATAACAAAATTCATGCCAATATTTCGGAATAATGATATTGAAAAGAATAACATCATTTATGAAAGAAAATAACATCCCTTACCATCCTTTACCTCAAAAGAATAGTACCTCTGACTGAAATATCGGATATAATATCGGAAAAAACTTGCACTGAATACTAATACTCAAAGTATTGAAATACTCATAAAAATACGCTCGATATTATAGAGAGAGAAAACTTCTGATTCTGGTGTGATTTTCAATTCTAACCTAAGCACCCTATTTTAGGAAAAGCTTAGGATGCCAAAGGAGACTAAAATAATAAAATAATATTATTTTTAAAATAATCTCCGCCGCCGGCTGCTAAGAAAATCAGATTTTTCAACCAACAACAAAAGTGGGGCCCACCATTTTATTTAAAAAATATTTATTTTCTGAAACTTCAATAATTCATAACAAATCCCTTTGTCAGAAAAATACAAATTCTATGTCCTTCCATAGGAAATTTAATTCTTTACAACTTTGTAGAAGGAAGTTTTTCCAAATTCCAAACATAAATTATCCGAAATTCATAAACAGATGATTTTTCACACCAAAATACTAATAAAAACACATCAGTGCTAATTCCTTCTTTTATATCCACAAAATAAATATTTCCTTATCATATAAATCAATAATTAATTATTCACAAATAATATTACAGAACTACAATATTGACAACCAGGTCGTTCCCAGGAAAGAGGGGGCCTTCCGATAAGGACTTCTCTTTACTGGCGCGCAATTAAATTACCCCTCCTAGACAGAACTTCCTTAGACATTGTCAATAATGCTATCTAATAATATTATTCAAATAATATGAATTATTGAGTTGATAATGTGAAATACTGTGCAATGATAATTATTGAATCAATAATACCAAAATATCAACTGTAGCCATTATTGAATCAATCATTTAAAATGGCAACGTAGCAATTATTGAGACAATAAAATATCAACATAGCAATTATTGAGTCAATAATATAAAATATTGAACAATAATTACTGTAACAATTATTGAGTAATGGCTTCTCACGTAAGAATCAATAATTAAAATTACTGTGCAATACCGTGTGCTACTATGTAACACCGCGTATCACTGTATTTTAACCACCGGGTATTTCAACAGTACTAACGGTAATAACCACGCCGTTATTTTGTAAAAAAGTTATTTCTGTCGCTTTCTATATCCGACAGTTATTCCGTTGTGGGGGCCCACAAATAGCTGCGTCGTCGTACGAATATTCCCCGACAACAAGAATATTCCACGATCAAACGAATATTTCCCGACAACAATGAATATTTTATAACCACTTGCTTATTTTAAAAAAAAATTACATATATCACCCTTAACTTTAAATTTTTATCAATTTAACCATTTACTAAATAGAAAAATTGAATACTTTTATTTCATAAAATTCGGGGTCTTACACAGTTGGTAGCCAAACTTTCATACTAAGGTAACCAATTCAGTTTTATTAGGTTACTTTCATAGTGCAGTTGGTAACCAAACCTTCATACCAAGGTAACCAAACTTTCATACCAAGGTAACCAATCCACCTTCACACCTGCAGTTTTTTCATAGTGCAGTTGGTAACCAAACATTCGTACAAAGGTAACCAATTCAGTTTTATTAGATTACTAATTTATTTTGAATGTGATGCAGTTGGTAGCCAAACTTTCATACCAAGGTAACCAATTCAGTTTTATTAGATCATCTTCATAGTGCAGTTGGTAATAAAACCTTCATACCAAGGTAACTAAACTTTCATATCAAGGTAACCAAACCTTCATATCAAGGTAATCAATCCACCTCCACACCTGCAGTTTTTTCATAGTGCAGTTGGTAACCAAACCTTGATACCAAGGTAACCAAACCTTCATATCAAGGTAACCAATCCACCACCACACCTGCAGTTTTTTCATAGTGCAGTTGGTAGCCAAACCTTCATACCAAGGTAACCAATTCAGTTTTATTAGGTTACCAATTTATTTTGAATGTGATGCAGTTGGTAGCCAAACCATCATGCAGTTGGTTGCCAAACTTTCAGACCAAGGTAACCAATTCATACTGCAAGTGCATGTGGAGGTAGATTGGTTATCTTGGTATAAAAGTTTGGTTACCTTGGTATAAAGGTTTGGTTACCTTAGTACGAAGGTTTGGTTACCAACATTACATTACACATCACTCTCTTATCTCTCTCTTTCCTATGCAGTGTTCTTATTTTCCTTTGGACTTGAAATTTTCGGACATGAAGAAATTATGAAAAATCAAATATCCACCTCTCTCTTCATTCCTCTTATTTCCTTTGACGATTTCACCCAAGGTACTGTTCTGTTATATTTTATTCTGTTTGTAGCAAGCTTAAGATTTGCGGCGGAGATTCGCGGTGGCGGAGGAAGACGACGACGAGGGAGAAAGATGACGAGAAAATATTTTTTTTTTCATCCTTTTGATTTGAATTTTGAGTTATGAATTTGTTTTTGTTGTTAGATCCTAAATATTTGAATTTGAATTTGAATTTGAATTATTAATTATGACAGCCTTGATTTTAGGTTTTCTTATTAATGTGAAATTGAATGATTTGAATTTATTGCGTTATTTTTGTAATTATTTTATGAATATACTGATTGTGTAATTATTTTTTAATTATTGTATAATACTGTAAAGGAGCCAAAATAAAACTCATGGACCGAACAAGTAAACTGCGGAACATAAAATTGAATATATTTTATGAAGTTAAATGTTTTAGTTCTAGTTGGCCTGGGTACACAAAATGAGATAAAGCTTTAAACCCTTCACTTCTGCGTTAACTAACCCCTTCACTTCTGCGTTCAAGATAAGCCCCTCTCACTATCAACTCAATCTATCAGTTCTCTCTGTCGCCATGTCCGCATACCTCCGGGCCCTGCCGTCTATAACTCTCCGGTTTAAGCCTCTCCCACTCAAGCCTCTCCCTTTATTTTACCTCCACAAATTTCACAAGCTCGTAAAACCCACTACACTTTTAAAGAGAAGCCTCTCCTCTGTTTCTGCTTCTGCCACTCCATCTCCATTTACGGACAGCCTTATCCCAAATTCGAAACAACCCCCACTACCCTTTGAAGATACTCTTGAATGGGTCAGTAGAACAGGGCTCTGCGGCCAATTGTCGGAAAATGACGTGGGTAGACGGGTTCGGCTTTGCGGGTGGGTTGCCTTTCACCGGATTCATGGTCGCCTCCGCTTCCTAAATCTCAGAGATCATTCTGGAATTATTCAGGTTTGCAATTATATTAAAAAGTCTATTTTTAACATGATTTCTTTAATTAGCCTTTTCATTCATGGATTATACTTTCAAGTTGTTTGCTTTTTATTATTTTTGCTGCCAATCTCATAGCAAAGTTAAATTACTGTTTTTGATTTCGAATTTTTGCCTGCTAATTAATTGGCCAATATGTGGATAGACTGGTTTTGTTGGCACCTTTCCCAAAGGTTTGTAAAGCTGTCCACAGGCTAATGTCCAATGGACATTGGACAGTCTTGGAAATTAATAGGAATGATGCTGGCAATTGGGCTTAACAAGAAATGATTTTGGCAGTTTGTTACTTTTTGTTTGTCCAGCATCTTTGCTTTGTTTTGATTTTTAAGATTCAAATTATTTTTGAAAAAAACTTGGTTTTGGCTCTGAGCAAATTATGATCCTTTTTAGTGCATTGCGTGATGCTATTCTTAATTGATGTTGGTTCTGTTCACATTCAGGTTACAACTGTTCCAGATGAGTTCCCTGATGCTCATTCAATTGTGAATGACTTGAGCCTTGAGTATGTAATTGCTGTGGAAGGTGTTGTTCGGTGTCGGCCGGCCGAGTCAGTAAATAAGAAGATGACGACTGGCATGATCGAGGTGGGTTATCTTTTTCCTATATTACTTGATTTGAAGTTGAATGGATTAAAGAAAATGAAATAAATTACTTGTTGCTATGTTCGGGCTCTAGTTAACTTACTTTTTTCTTTTCTATTAATTACTATTTTTTGTTTTTATATTATATATATATATATAAGTCCTTAGGCTTCCATTTTGTCTTAGTGTTAGACAGAACAATGTAAATAATTTGAGAGAGATCCAAGAGCATGCCAATTCTTTGGCTTTTACTTTTTATTTTTGTTGAGATAGGAGTCAAATTTGTTCTCGATAAATATACCAACTGGGATTAGATATGATAATATAGGGCCTTCTAAAAATTATATTAGATATGATAATATAGGGCCTTCTAAAAATTATATTTACTAATTTGCATATATTTGAGAATTAAGGAGGAAGATAATTCACTAAATTTCCACGTAAACCTAAAGTGCAATCAAATTAGTACTTTTTTTTGCCTTAGGCATAATAGAGATAGGCCAACAATGTTATATGAAGCTAATGTTTGGATGACCAAAAAGCAACATGTGAATAAGATGTGGGTTACTGAAGTGAAATGTTAAGGAGAATTTGTGGGCATGCAAGGTTGGATATAACTAGAAATGAGGACTTTGAAAGAAACTCGTGGCTGCATCGATTGAGGAGAAGAGGAGTGAACATCATTTGAGATGGTTTGATATCCAACTTCGATCTATAGATGCATTGTTGAGAAGAGGGGTATTGTATCATGAGAAAGATATAAGAAGAAGAGGGGTAAGCCAAAAATTACTTGGGAGAAAGTTATACAATAAGGCTTGAAGGAGCGAAATATAACGGAGGACATAGCTTGTGATAGAAGTGGAAGAATGTACTACGCTGTGTTCCACCTATTTGTTGTGTTTTTTGTTTCTCTCGACCCCTACCCATTTTTTTTACTCCTCTTCATCATTTTTATTCTTTTTTTAATATTTTTTCATTTGATTTATATTTTTTGTTTTGTTTTAATCTTTCTACTTTTACACTTGTATATGCCTTTCATTTTCAGCCTATCCCAACTAGTTCAGGATAGAAGGTATTGCTGACTTGAATTGGTTAACTTTGGTGCAATTTAGTATATCCTTTGGCTAAAAGGAACTTTGAAAATACAAATTTTGTTGCGGTTGTCTTTGTATTTGAGATCTTTTAAAAATTCAAGAGACGAAGTTAGAACATCAGAAATGCTGCACATCTTATTTCAAAGGTTTTGAACAAGTTAGCCCTCAGAAATTGTTTTCAATAGTTGGTCAAATGCGTAGTCAATTTACCAACACAATTTGCTTATTTCACAGGGGCTTGTCTGAGTTGAGTGTAACCCTTTTGCAGCAGTACTTTGTGTTCATCCAAAAGATCGCATGCACGTCTACATAATAATCTTAGCTTAAATAGTTAGTTGGAGAAATGTGAGCACTTAATGAGGCGACAGATGTGGTTTTCTTTCAAGTTCCTATTATACATTTTAGTAGTCATAAAAGGGTTTTTAATGTCTAACCAGTTATGTGTAGTATGCAGTATTGCAGAAGTCCTAATAAAGAAACTTTGATCACCTTTTGAACTAGTTACATATTGTCCTTGTCTCTCCATTTATCTATATAATTATTTATGTGCCAGGTTGCTGCAGAGCATGTTCAAGTGTTGAATGTTGTAAGATCTAAGTTGCCATTTTTGGTTACTATGGCAGATGATGCAAAAGATTCGTATAAAGAGGAAATTGGCTTGAGGTAGCTATCTCAAAATTAATTGTATTTAAGATATATGTACTTTATGTTTGATAATTTGCTATCTTGATTGCCTGTTTTTATTTAATTATAATCCGTCTCACTTCAGTGTACATTCAACTTTATATTATGCTTTTGTTTTTAATCCAGCAGAGATTTTGGACTTTATATTCTTCATCATTTACCTGTACAATATATAATTTGAGCCGTGTGAGAGTTTATCTATTTAGTCCTTTAGCAATAGTTAGTAGAAGGTTGTAATAGCTTGAGTTGAAAGAAATCAAAAAACAGAGAGTATCCAATTCATTCCTTCTCATTCTAACTACCTGATAGTGGTAGTGCAGATTCAAGCATAAGAGTTCATCAGTTGTTAGTTGTGAACTAGTTTCATATACAATAAGAGATGTATATGAGTTCTTATCAAGGGTGCATCATTTTCAAAAACCTAGGGATAGGTGATGATCTGCTAGGATGGAATTTTTACGTTAATGATTCCCAACAAAAAATAATAAACAAAATCAAGTTTTTCCCATAGTATGGCGGGTCTTTCTTTTAAACTGTTTCCTCATTGTGCAATTTTCCAGCGTGCATATTTGAAATATTTTTTTCCCTAAGTGGTCGTGTTATTAAAGGATTTAAAAGTCTAAAAAAAACACATTTTCATGCAAGTTTTTGGTTTTAAATTGGTGCACATCTATGTTTGGTTTGTTTATTAAAAGGTATTAGAAACCTGTTATTAGGTACCGATACCTTGCTTTACGCCGAGGACAAATGAATTCCAACATAATCTTGCGACATAGGGTGGTGAAATTCATTCGAAGGTACCTGGAGGATGTACATGGTTTTGTGGAGGTACGCCATTTAACATTTCACCAACATTTGGAAGTTTCTGTTCATTAAAGAACTTCACCTTACTCTTCATACTTTGTTTTGATCCTTACGTTTTAATGGTTACAAGGTAGATTGAGACTCCAATACTGTCTAGATCTACTCCTGAAGGTGCAAGGGACTATTTGGTGCCTTCAAGAGTTCAGGTACCATACCCATTCCATTAAAGCCTCCTTTTTTACTTAAATATTCAAGCCATGGTTCCAGTTGTAAATTATATGTGGCAACTTGTTTGATTTTGAATTATGAGATTTGAGCCCCTTAATTCCAAATATGGCGTTTGAAGACTCTATGTGAATTAGAATTGTAATTAAGTGATCAATTGAGCGGAAATTATTTTTGGTTCATTTGAATGTATTTGAAATTTTAGACCAGATTCTGAATAGATTTATGAACTGATGGAAATAAAAAAAATTAAGCAGTAAAATTCAAATTTTAACCCAATTTAAATTTTGAGAAATAGACTGTATTGTAATCCAATAAAGCCATGAACCAATCTGACTAGCGACTTGAGTTACATGCTCTAGAAATTTGTTTGTACATTGCTACAAAACTGTTACTAACTTACTATTTCATTTAAAGAGGAAATAAATGAGATATATGCATTTTTCTTCCACTCACCAGTATAGTTATCCAAAGAGATACATGTGTTTAACTTGGGCTATTTACAATTAAGGAATGATTATACTTTGTTAAAATATGTTTCAGTCCTGCTACATATGAATACAAATTTATGTCGATTGTAAATATCGACATGTGTATATATGGGGTAGGAGGGAATTAAGAATTGTCCCACCCTAATTTATTCTATTTTATTTCGTCGCAATCCAACTTTGTCATACATTTGTCGACATATAAATCATTTCCCTGTTAAATTATGTTTTATTTTTGGTTCTCGTAATTTATTTTTACTCTTTGGATATTGTCTTCATATCTTGGAGGTCTGATTCTCTTTACCGCTTATTATGAAGCCAGGAACTTTCTATGCTTTGCCCCAAAGTCCACAGCTCTTTAAGCAAATGCTAATGGTTTCTGGTTTTGATAAATATTATCAAATAGCAAGGTAATTTGTTTATAATGAATGTAAAATTACTTTTATAGTGGTTATTCTGCTCTGTTTGTTGTTCTTCTTGTTTATTTGAACTGTGTTCTGGAATATGGAACCTCCACTTTATGTCTTTAGAAGGCAACTTATATTGTACGCATCGTTGTAGTTCTGTAATGTGCATAAATGAGCTAGGAAGTCGTTGTCCCAGAATTATTAAAAAATTTGGCCTAAAACGAGAGCATTTGATTTACAAAAGGAAGGCAGAAAGATGGCTATTTCCTCTTAAATTTGAGGAGGGGATACAAGTTTTTAGTTTATAAAAGTTGAGATCCAACTGAAATTACTACATAAATACATTTATCTGTTTTTTGCCAGATGTTTCAGGGATGAAGATCTAAGGGCTGATAGGCAACCTGAATTTACACAATTGGATATGGAATTGGCTTTCATTCCTTTGGAGGACATGTTGCGGTTGAATGAAGATTTGATTAGACAGGTTAGTAGTTTTGTTGTCGGTCATTAGAAGTTAATCTAACTGAATGAGGTGAGCTTTCTGAATTATGAAGAGATAGACGACATAGAGAACAAGGGAGAGCATGATAGAGAGAATGAATGAAAGAGTGGTTTTCCTGTTCAGAGAATCTGTAGGATGTTTTCACGCTGTATATCAGGAAAAAAATGTCCTTGCCCTTTAAAAAGCGAAAATGAAACTGAAATCAGAAGTAATATATCTATACGTTCTTAGACACGCATCAACTGTTTATAAAATCACCTTATGCTAATGGATTATATACATTAAAAAAATAAAATAAAAAGTTTTATTTTGTAATGTAATGTTTCAAAAAGGGTTTAATATTTGAGTGTAGTTTTAAATTTTATAAGGTGTTTTTATGAACCAAGCTCGAGTTGATCCTGAGGATCTCCGGTTCAAGCATGAGCTTAATATGCGTGTCGTTGAGCTTAGCTTAGATATATAGTGACCCTTAAGATATTCTTGGATACAGCAAGTCAGGCTTGCGAGGAATGAAGCTGGCTTTGTTCAAGAACAGCTGGAGTACATTAAGGAGGACATCATAGAAGGTGTTTGCAATGGTTCTTAGTTCTTACAGACTCTGGACGGGTTGTTGAGTGGCCCAGCCTTCGATACTTAGTGTTATCTTTATCTTTTATTTTTAGCATGTGTATGCCTACATTTAAAATGTCTAGGTTTGAGGTTCTTAGTTGCAGAATTGATCTTTTTGGTATCTGTATACCCAATGTTACATGGAAGGCATAATTGGATAATTTGTTGCAGGTTTTTCTAGAGATCAAAGGTGTCCAGCTACCGAATCCTTTCCCAAGGCTTACATATGATGAAGCGATGAGTCGATATGGTTCAGACAGGCCAGATGTTCGTTTTGATCTTGAATTGAAAGATGTAATGTTCTATTGACTGATGTTTTTATGTGTTCTTTTAGTTTTTTACTTTTATGTGCCAGTTAAGAGATTTGACTTATTTGACAGCAAATGTTCCATATAAGCACAAACAAACACACATGCACACATATAAAGTTAATTCTGCAATTTTGTTGTACAGTTAAAATTTCAAGCTGTCACCCCCCTTCCCAAAAAAAACAAAAAACAAAAAAAAGGCTCACCAAAAAAGGTAAGGCTAACCTTACTTTCTAGTTACCTTATGATTTATATTACATATATTGATTATAAGTGGGCTGTTTGCCTATCTCAGTTATTCATTCTAATTTCCTCCATCTCTGCTTTTCTTTTAAATTCCAGTGTGTATGTTCACTCTTTCCAACATTGTAATTTAATTTCATGAAAGTTTCTCTGGAAAATCATTTTTGGTTTTCTCTTGAGATCATAAGCAAATAATGACTCGTGATTGGGGAGTTTTTATAGTCTCTACTGGATTTTTAATTTTTGTTGAAAGTGCAGGTATCCAATGTTTTCAAAGATTCCCCATTCAAGGTTTTTGCAGATACCTTGGCAAGTGGGGGAATTATTAAGGCATTATGTGTGCCTTCTGGAGGAAAAAGTTATTCAAACACTGCTCTTAAGAAAGGTGATGTATACATTGAAGCACTCAAATCTGGAGCAAAAGGTTTACCTTTCCTGAAGGTCTTGAATGATGGTAAGACCAGATATTCCCAGAAGTCATATCTTTTTACAAATTTTTTTAAGGGATGTTGTGGTTCACCATTGGATGATTGAAATAATTTTAGGGGACGTGGAAGGGATTCCTGCTCTAGTATCAAGTTTGGACCCAAGTAGAAAAGAACAGCTACTAAAAGAATGCTCTGCGGAGTCAGGTGATCTTATCTTGTTTGCAGTGGGTCACCATTCATCAGTTAATAAAACCTTGGACCGGCTAAGGATGTATACAGCCCATGATCTAGGATTGGTTGACCATGTAAGTTTGTAACCGGAACACTTATTACTAACAAATCTCTCTCTCTCTCTCTCTCACCTTGACTTTTTTTGTTTGTATGATATTTAGTCCAGGCATTCCATCCTGTGGGTGACTGATTTTCCAATGTTTGAGTGGAATAGTTCAGAACAGAGGCTTGAGGTTTGTGGCATTTCTATTGGATGTCATAATTGCCGTATTGCAAGCATCATTATATCTATTCATCTATTCAATATATTCATTGATGAAGTGGTGATCAGATTGTGTCTGGCAGTAATTTATAACTGTGCTTTTAGATTTTGGTTGAGTGCAAGGCAAAAAAAATTAAAGAAAAAGGAAGACATTGGTAGAGTTCTGGGAGAATTTGATTCTCTCTTTAATTCCCAAATACATTGGATTTTCCCCATAGTTAAAATGATAGAAACTTGCTAATTGGATTCAGTATCGAGGTTTGCCTGATACATATCTTGTTTCTTGCAATTATAGTAAGGGAACTTACATGTGTGTGTGTTCATTTAAAATAACTTTAGTTGTTTTAACAGAAATACACAGCAAAAAAAATAACCTTATATTTGCTCACCAACTTAAACTGAAGTATGCACCATTGCACCCCTATGAAATAGATTTTTGCCTTTATTGTTACGTCAGAATATTGAGACCGTCTTGGTTTTCTTTAATACCGTGAGAAGTTATATTGAACTGGTTCAATTTTTTCTGGTAAGGTTTATACTAAACTTGCTTCATATGGTACAAGGATTATTTTTAAGGTTTTAGCTGTCTGGTCACCTTGGTATAGTTTTTGCTATTAATTTGGTGGGGGAGATGCATTGTGCTGGATAACCTTTTAATTTTGTTGTTCAGTATCATTATCAAAATGGGTCAAGGTTTTAGTTGTGCTAGTGTCATCAGTCGGAGACCTATAGTAGTTTTGTGGTTGTAGAAGGACGTTTTCTTTGTGGCCTACATCTTAGCAGTGTTGAGTTCATAGAATTTTGTTATTTTGCAGGCCTTGCATCACCCTTTTACTGCCCCAAACCCTGAAGATATGAAGGATCTTTCCTCTGCCCGTGCCTTGGCTTATGACATGGTTTACAACGGAGTTGAGGTATATATGCGCATGTGTTTCTTTTCTCTGTTGTGGCTGGTTTCTGATCTTTTGCTGCAATACGCATGGTAGAGAAAAGTACTGTGCCTTCACTTCTTTCTTTTGATGCTATTAGATTGGTGGAGGAAGTTTGAGAATTTATAAACGTGAAGTTCAAGAAAAGGTCTTGGAGATTATTGGCATTTCCCCTGAACAGGTAAGCAGATGTTTAACGTATTTTGTAGTTTGGTTGGGTCTACTTGCTCATAGATACAATGTCTAGTTTTCCGTACTTACTTTTCCCCGTGCTGACAGTTTGGTTTACCTTATGTCTAGGTCATTTAATAGCCTGCTGAGTATTTACTTAAATATTTTGTTATCTAGCGTTCAGTCAATTCATAGTAGTGAATTTATGGTAACCAGTTATTTTACAAGTCCAAAACATTTAGTTTATATAGTTGGATCTTTGAACCAGTTCTATTGAAACATGAATTACTGTGGTGAATGGAACGTAGACAGGTGGTGCCATATGCTGCAAGGAAATTATCACATTGAATGATAAATGACCTAATATGCTACTTTAAATGTTGATGAACAAGGACTTGTATATTCTTTCTTGGCTTTTAGATTGCTTTATCTTTCCCTTGGTAGGAAAGAAATACAAAATGATACAAAAGATAGTTCTTTGTTGAACCACCAAGAAGTAAGATGTATCAGGTATCAACAAATTAAATTATATTCAGTCCTTTGGTGTAGTTTTGTACTGAACTCCAGGAAACTTTGTCCTAACTAATTGTGGTTGGTTTGGAGCAACACCTATATTCAAAAGTGTGGAAATAAAATGTTAACTATGAAGAATATCCGAGCACTGTAGATTCTTTGATGGTATTGATAGTGTCTTGTTTTATTTGCAGGCTGAAGCAAAGTTTGGCTATCTTTTGGAGGCTTTGGACATGGGTGCTCCTCCACATGGTTAGTATGGCCTTTTGCCTTGTAAAATTATATGCATCTATCGTCGCAGTTCATGTGACATTTGTTTTATGGTGCATATGACAATCCAATGCTATAATCACTGCTTCAGTTACATCCTTTTATTGTGATTAATTGGTCACCGGGGGGCAATTCTTTCTTACGTACAAGTTATGGCATATATCTATCGATCTGTATCTACAATCAAAACACCCCAAAGTATCAATGTCTGGTGACTGATGAGTTGTTACCTGTTGGACCTGTCTCTATCCTTTAGAATTGATGCCTTGCTTGCTTAACACTTAATTAGTCTTGTGTAGATTAGTAGATTTAGTCATGTCTCATGCCTTGTGAGGTGGAAACACCGGTGGCGATGACCATCAAATAACTGATTAGTTTAAATATACGTATTTATGTATTTAGCTTTAATCGGTGCAGGGGGCATTGCTTTTGGGTTGGATAGATTAGTGATGCTTTTAGCTGGTACAAATTCAATCAGGGATGTTATAGCTTTCCCAAAGACGGCAACTGCCCAGTGTGCTCTCACTCGGTCACCTTCAGAGGTTGATCCTCAGCAGCTGAAAGATCTCTCATTTAACACCTAATCATTTTCCGTTTGATTGATTTGCTTATCAGACAATGGCCATTGGAAATCTTACAATTGTCAGCTTCTTTGCAGGTATTAGCATCTCCAATGTTACTTCGCATGATTTCACACCACATTAAGCTGGCACTGTTTAGTGTTTTTTTCCTATGTACTTAGCTTGCTTGGTAGTATACTAGAAATTCAAAGGATAATAGCTTGGAAATATGTCATATTGTAGCTGACCAATTTTAGAGATCGCGAGAAGGAAAAAGTAAGGATAGAGAGAGTTAACACAGTTCAATGAAAATGGAAGGAGGGCGAGGAAGAAAGGAGGGAGTCATTTTCCTCCACGCCCTCTGTGTTCTTTCTGCCCAAAAAGTGTCAGCAAGGAAGAGAATACTGATGGATCTTTTTTTATATCTTTCCCTTTGAAGAAACATGCTTTCAGAATACTTAGGGATACATAACTGGACCATGTAACACCGATTAGTCAGCTTTCCCTCCTCTGTGCTTGCTCAGCCAAACAACTTAGGGAAAGGGAAGTTTGAAACCCTAAGCATGCCTTTTCCGCTCTAACTTAATGTTCCTTCCAAATTCGTATCCTTCGTAGGGCATATTAATAAGCTAGAGGGATGGAAAAGGAAAGGAAATTGTATTTGCATCTATACCCTTTGACAGGAGGAAATAAAGAAAGATAGAATACTACATATTGTTGGGACATGACTTTGTTGAGTACGCTAGGATTCTCCAATGCTTCTGGGCTCTAGCGTAGCTACTAGTTCCACTCTTTGGCTCTTGTTTAGTTTGTATTAGGACTCTTTGGCATTTGATATAGCAAAAAGTTTTGTTTTTGAAAAGAAACACATCATTTTTGTAGTCATTGATATGTAATTATTATCCTCAAAACAATAGCTGTGCTAGCATATTCAGGTATAGCCTTAAATCTGAACAAATTGGGATTTGCTTTACTTACGGGTCAAGGCTCCTTTTCTACTAATCTACATCTCTAACTTTTAATCACAATACTCACAAATGTATATATCTTTTCACAATAGCAAACGTCCAGACGTAAATGCTTATGTTTACGAGTCCTAAGCCAGCCCCATATTATTTCTTGTCTTGAGGTGTACAAGGATGCCAATTTAGAATATATTTATCAGGTTTCAACAAGTTATCGTTTATCCCTTCTTATAAATAATTTTTCGAGTTATGAATAAAGTCATCTATACTGCAAGAGCGTCTTTTCATTTTTTTTCCTTTTCATTGTTCACGATGTGATGCACCCAACTTTGTTGTTCAAAGTTTCCAATCAATGCAATGAAATATTGTGATCTGCCTGAGCAAGGAGTGGCCTTCTTCTGGAATACCTCCGATCTCATGTTCTAATAATAGCTTCTCTTCTTGGTTCTGATCAGGCACGTCAATAGTATGGATGCTATTGCAGTGGAATGCACATCAACCCAAGAATACGCGGAAGGTGGATTGAAGATATATATACTCGGCTGCTCAATTTTTTGCCCATGTTGGGAGGGAAGAATGTAGTAGTGTACATGGTTCAGTCTCTCATTAGTTGTACTGTTAGTGCCCTGCTTCTTCTTGGGATTTACCCTGAATCAGCAAGTATGTGTGTGTGTACATATATATGTACACAACCTTAATATTTGTATTCTACTGGATTATACCCATACTGAAACTAAGTAAGATCAAGTTGTTTGAATCTGACTTCAATTATGATCAAATCAACATTATTCTTTTGTAGAACTTAGAGGAAAAAAGCAGTTCTAAGCTGTCCTTGTTTTCATTTTTCTTTTTCTTTCTCTTTTTCAAGTACATAAATTTACTAATCAGAAAAAAATCGAATTATGTCTAAGCTTGCTCAACTTTTAATTTTTGGGGGTAAAAAACAAAAACAAAAGACTCAATTGTAATATAATCTTCAGGAGGGTTTACTCGCCACCCAAGAAGGAAGCCATTCTCTTATAAGACTTGGCTCGCCAGGCAAACAATAAAGTGCAGAGACTCGAAGGAAATTGAAAAAGATTATACAAACTGAAACCTTTCTTAAATATTGCTTGGCCTACATTTTGGCCGCAAATTCAAACCTATTATCTTGACAGTGGCCAATATTGCACAGGATCAGCAGAGATTCACTCTCAAACTGACATTTTGTGAAGCAAACAAGGAGACAAATAAATATTACACAACCCCCAAAAACTTATCATTCTTCTGCAGCCTCTTCACTGTTGCTTCCCTCAGTTCTGATATCTGGCAATGTATCAAGATCTATGTGATCCTCTTTGTCTTCCAGGGGGATAGAGGAATCAGTGGGGTCATGTTGAAGCTCATCTGCATTCTCGATATTAGTGGAGTCTGAGCGTTCATCTGTTCCATCTGTTCCACCATTTGTATCTGACTTCTCATTCTGAACTGTATCGGTGTTTACCTCTATTACGGTAGACTCTGAGCCATCTTTTGTCTCATCCGATACATTAAACTGCACAGTATGTTCTGATGCAACAAACTGCAAATTCGTGGAGGAATTTGAGGAATCCAGTGGATTTGCTTCCACATTCTCAGTTGCAATCGAAGTGGTCGAGTTAGGCTGAAATTGACTGTTATCCAAAGCTTTGCTCGAGTTATCGGCCAGTTCCAGGGTGACAGTCTGGAAGGTGGAGCCTTCTGTAGAAGCACCTTCAGTGACATTCTGATCAGTATGACTAGGATCTGATATGATGATCTCTGTTCCATTCGGTAAAGACGAGCCATTTGAATCACTGCTTAATTTTGATTGATCATTGGACTCTGACATTATTATGGAATTAAGAGATGAACTTCCCTGGGAGGTGGAATTATATACTTCGGAACCTTTCTCTTCATTGACCGTTGAAGTTCCATTTTCAGATGTTTCCCCCTCGTACACCGCTAAATCTGTAGTGTTTTGACCAATATTTCTTTCTTCGGTGTTATTGCCTATATTTTCATTTTCTACAATATTCACTTGGTTTTCCACACTGCCAGAATCATTTTCAGTGCTGATAGTTTGTCCATCATGAGTCACAGCACTGGAAGCATCATCTGCCTTGTACTGTTCCTCACGTGCTTCGTGAGTATTTGTAGTTCCTCCACCATGATCATGGCCATCCACAGAATTATTGTTCTCAGTTTGACCGTCTATATCTTCAATATCTTTCTCTTCAATTTCCTTCTCATCACCCTCTTCCCTTGCCTTTTCTTCATCTAAGAACTCCTCTTCATGATCAAGCTCGGAATACATTTTCCTTTGATCGTTCTCATCTAACTCATCATCTCCACCTCCTTTACCTTCATCCTCTTTTGTTTCTGTCTTGTTGTCGTCATCTTCTTCTCCTCCAGTTTCTTCTTCTGCATCTTCATCGTGCTTCTCATTTTCCTTGCGTGTTTCCTTCACTTGAGGATTGAGATCTTTCCTTCCAAATTTCAAGATTTCATTGTCTCTCTTTACAGTTTGTGTGATCTTTGCATCATTTTCATCAAATTCCTTCCTCTTATCATGGGAGTGCTTGACCTGGTAAATCAACCAAAAGCAAACAGCAACCAACACAAAAATTTGCAGCACATGCTTCAACTTGAAGCCTTTGGACCTCTGGCTTCTACTAGGTGAGTGCCTGTACATATTCTAAATGTCCCAAAGCTTCTACTTTTATCTTCTCCCAATAATTATACAAGTGATATAAACCTGCTTAGAAACAAAAAGTATATAGTGTAACAAGAGTTAATTAAGGCTTCTACACAACCAACATATCATCACATATAAATTGGCTTTTATGGCACCACATATACAGTCAGAATGAGTAGATTTACTATTCATGTATCCGCATAGATTAAACAAAAGGAACCGTGTCATCCTATATTTGAACAAGGTTCGTGGTGTCAACACAAATCAAGTAAGACAAGTTAATAATTCAACAAAAATCAAATCCAAGTTTGTACGACAAAAGATACAAATCAGAAACAAAATCGGACTCTATAGAGCTACCCATATCTACCCTGCACACTTGAAGTTTATACCGAAGTCAAAGTCGAACCTCGGAAATTTCATTGTTAAATTCAGATGATGCCAATTTCTCATTTCTTGTCACATCAAAGAAGAAACACCACATATACATGCTATAGCACCTAAAATTCACATCCTTATCTTCCACCAGTTCTTAACATCAAACATATAATAAATAACATTGTGAATTTCACTCAAGTCACTAAATGGAAAGAATGATTGAGAAGAGACATTTCTCAATTAAAACCAACACAATTCTTAATAAAAAAAGACAGATCCAATCCTCAAATCCTTCATCCAATAACCGCCAACGTATTACCAAAACAAAACTGGGAGTAAGAGGAACACAAGGAAATTTATAAAAAGCTGCTTACAGGCTTTTATCCCTTATGAACATTGCATATATACTGCGAGTGCGTGTTATTCAAGAAGTAGCAGCATGATACAACCAGAACACAGGATCCCTTACCCATCCCGTGTGCAAAATGCACGACTTCAGCTCCCATTTGGATGAGGAATTATGATGATTGAGATAATTATGCTGTCTCAGAACTTAGTTATCAAAATATAGGAAATCCTTGTCATTTTTTGTGCTGAGGGAAAATATCTCTTGAATGTACTGAACTCTATATACAAATATTTTGAAGAAATCTTCTTAAATTCTCTCTCTAATAGTCTCTATTGCTATCATTGCATAGATATCAAGCATTAGACACCACAGCAGACACATTTTGACACCATCCACTAGCAGTCTGTTACTAACACTTGAGCCTCATAATAAACAAATAACCCAAAGTGAAACCCCCTGGCCCCTAATATTCTTTCCCCTAAAATGTCTCCATCTTTCTCCAAATTAAAGAAACCCATTACAGGAATCTCACAGTAAATCAAAAGGTAAAATCTTTGTATCAATGAGTAATCCCATACAATCCCATAAATAAACAAACCCTAGAACACCCAAAAAAAAATCCAAAACTAGACAAACTACCCACAAATCTTTAGGGGAAAAAAATCAAATCTTTCCCAAGTAAACACAAAGCCCACCTTCAAAGAAGACAAATGCATCATCATGGCACTTCAAATCCCATAATCCAATACATGAAAGAGGAAAAATACCTGAAAATGTTGAGATAATAGAAGTGGTTTATGAACTGATTAATCAGAATGAATGTAATCTTATATATACAGTCAAAGGGTTCTTCTCTTCAACGAGTTGAGTGGCTTTGACACTTCTTTCTCTCTCTCTCTCTCTCTTTTCCAGACTCCTGTGGATCCAACCAAGAACAGGATAGTCAGAATAGTCTTAGCTACTTGTCACAAATGTTATTTAATGGGATGGGCTTTTCACTTGAAAACATAGTAAAATCCGCCCATCGACTTTCTTTCTTTTCTTTACCTTCACTTTTTTCTTTAGCTACACGAATTCTATTTTTTTTATTGGTTAGTTTACAATTCTACTGAAATTCCTAATTTTTTTTATCAACTATTCAACTACACTAGTCCTGAAAAATGGTAATTTTATAAATTCGATTTATGAATATTTCAAAAGTAATTTTTTTTACTAAAAGAAGGAAGATATTGAATCCATCACCAACAATACATATTCAAATTAATGGGCCTTACTTATAGCTTGCCATTTAAAGGGGAAAAAAAGCATTCAGTTTCACATAATTTAAATATTTATGATTAAATAATAATTATATATCTCAAAATAAATTCTGGTTTTGATATTATGAAATTCTAACCTTTCATGTCTCATTAATTATTGATAAACTAGGTGTCGTTATGATAAGTCTGTGGTGTGGTACTTTGATAATTATGTATACAACAAATTATTAGTTTAGTAATGTGTTGATAATAGTAAACTTGAATATATTATGTTATTTTATATTATTAAAAAGACATTTATATAGAATATAAAATGTTTATTTAATTCTAAAATATGCAATTTACTTGGGAAAAATCACTAATTCCCATCCTTTTGCCAGAAATTTATTGAGAGTTCCCTCATTTTGAAAAGGACCTTAAGCTATCCGATTAATGGGAGCATGGTGTGCATTTGGAGCTGACATACTTTGTTTGAGTTTAGTTTTTGGCAATTAAATTATCTTACACAGCTAATGATTTGGAGTTGGAGTTGGATTAAAGCTACCGTCACCCCCTTTTCTGCTCTTTTTTTTTTTTTTTTACCAAAAGAGCAGAAAAAGATCAAAACAGAGGAAAAGAATACTTGGATTTCTCAAAAGCCCCAACAAAAAGATCAAAACAGAGGAGTCTTAATTTTCATACCAAAAGCCTCAAATAGTAGTGGAGGTTACTACTATTACTAGCTAAAGCTAGAGGTGCAAATGAATGAACCTACTACCAAGCAACTCAGAAACAAGATTTAATAAACAAAGTCAAACATAGGTAACTGATTTGTTTGATCAAAAAAACATCCAAAATAGGGAAAATTGTTGTATATCTATTGTCAATCATGATTCAGGGTAAATCCCAAGAAGAAGCAGGGCACTAACAGTACAACTATTGAGAGACTGAACCATGTACACTACTACATTCTTCCCTCCCAACATGGGCAAAAAATTGAGCAGCCGAGTATATATATCTTCAATCCACCTTCCGCGTATTCTTGGGTTGATGTGCATTCCACTGCAATAGCATCCATACTATTGACGTGCCTGATCAGAACCAAGAAGAGAAGCTATTATTAGAACATGAGATCGGAGGTATTCCAGAAGAAGGCCACTCCTTGCTCAGGCAGATCACAATATTTCATTGCATTGATTGGAAACTTTGAACAACAAAGTTGGGTGCATCACATCGTGAACAATGAAAAGGAAAAAAATGAAAAGACGCTCTTGCATTATAGATGACTTTATTCATAACTCGAAAAAATATTTATAAGAAGGGATAAACAATAACTTGTTGAAACCTGATAAATATATTCTAAATTGGCATCCTTGTACACCTCAAGACAAGAAATAATATGGGGCTTAGGACTCGTAAACATAAGCATTTACGCCTGGACGTTTGCTATTGTGAAAAGATATATATATATATATATATATATACATTTGTGGGTATTGTGATTTAAAGTTAGAGATGTAGATTTGTAGAAAAGGAGCCTTAACCCGTAAGTATAGTAAATCCCAATTTGTTGAGATTTAAGGCTATACCTGAATATGCTAGCACAGCTATTGTTTTGAGGATAATAATTACATATCAATGACTACAAAAATGATGTGTTTCTTTTCAAAAACAAAACTTTTTGCTATATCAAATGCCAAGAGTCCTAATACAAACTAAACAAGAGCCAAAGAGTGGAACTAGTAGCTACGCTAGAGCCCAGAAGCATTGGAGAATCCTAGCGTACTCAACAAAGTCATGTCCCAACAATATGTAGTATTCTATCTTTCTTTATTTCCTCCTGTGAAAGGGTATAGATGCAAATACAATTTCCTTTCCTTTTCCATCCCTCTAGCTGATTAATATGCCCTATGAAGGATACGAATTTGGAAGGAACATTAAGTTAGAGTGGAAAAGTCATGCTTAGGGTTTCAAACTTCCCTTTCCCTAATTTCTTTGGTTGAGCAAGCACAGAGGAAGGAAAGTTGACTAATCGGTGTTACATGGTCCAGTTATGTATCCCTAAGTATTCCATCAGTATTCTCTTCCTTGCTGACACTTTTTGGGCAGAAAGAACACAGTGGGCATGGAGGAAAATGACTCCCTCCTTTCTTCCTTGTCCTCCTTCCATTTTAATTGAACTGTGTTAACTCTCTCTATCCTTCTCGTGATCTCTAAAAGTGGTTAACTACAATATGAAATATTTCCAAGCTATTATCCTTTGAAGTTCTAGTATACTACCAAGCAAGCTAGTAAAAAAACACTAAACAGTGACAACTTAATGTGGTGTGAAATCATGTAAAGTAACATTAGAGATGCTAATACCTGCAAAGAAGCTGACAGTTGTAAGATTTCCAATGGCCATTGTCTGATATATCAGATACTCTGTCAAGAAATGACCAAACGCATAGATGAATGACAGAAAGGTAGCTGTATAAAGTGGCTTATTTTCCAGGTTAAAGGCGCAGAGAAAGCAGAGAGTGCAAGTGAGAAGAGTCCAGACCCCAAATGTTCTCCCATGCACTTCAGTCACTGCAGAGAAGGAAAACATGAGCGAGAGTGATACCATCAGTTATTCATTACACAGCCATGTATAAAGGTGCCGAGTTGCAACAATTTTTATACTGAATCAATCATCAGATTAATAAAAAAAAATGTCATTGTAAAACACCAGGGAGATATAGAGCATGCCATCACTTGTAGATGCAAACACAATTGTAAATATTGGTTCTTGCCACGGTCATGTTAAACTTTAAAGAAAGTTAGAAACTTTGCTTAATCATAATCAATTAAAAGCAGCAGAAAGAAAGGCATATTTGAATGGCAGAGAGTGAATTTTGGTGATGTGAGTTGGTTAGGTTTCAATGCAGAAATCCACCCCAAGCACGTCACAACTTAATCATGAACATAGTCGAGTATCTTTTTAAGTTTTTTACTTTGTCACAGTTAAATTACACTTTTCTGCCTAGTAGGTAATGTAAATGAACCAGTACCACAAGGCACAAAGCAGCCACCTGAATCAATAACTTTAACGGCGTAACATGTTCATAAGCTAATAAGCTATGTCGAGCATATTAAGGAATCAATTTGTTTGACAATTGATAAAACTAGATTACTTAACAGCCGTTTGAAACATACAAGGGCCACTTCTCCAAAACATGTTATGTTACCATTAAGCTCTTACTTATTCTAAATTTAAATTTCTTTCTAGCTTTACCTGAAAAATTATCTAAGAACCATAAGTACCTACAATTACTGATATTAAAAGGTAATGAGCATATCCTCTATCAAACAATCAAGAAAAACCAAAGGAAATTTAGTAGAAACCCAGTTCAAGTGTTTCAACATCCTAGGTGCAGGAGAATATAATGACTAAAAATATGATTAAACAACAACACAGTCAAGATTAACATTAATGTGAAACTTAGGGAGCTCAGTTATTACTTTTTAACATACGAAAAGAGCCCCCTTTTGTTATGTTAATTTAGTTTTTCCCAATCTGGGATCTCTTATAATTATAAACTCTAGAATTTAACATCAAAATTAAACAGGATTGGCATATCAATTCAGTACAAATTTTAAGCATCAATCAGCACAAGAAACCCACAAAATGAATCTCAATGTGTGTATGTCTGTGTGCTTGTGGGTGTGTGTATGTAAATTGTGAAAGAAGAGAGAGAACATACTGGGAGCTTGAGAAAAGACGGCGAGACGGAGAGCCCAAATGTCGAAGAATCCGAACCAAACGGAGGCCAATCGGAGTGACCCAACTAACATCAACCACCATCCCAACGCTTTCATTCTCTATTCCCTGTTCGAGCTCTATCTCCTCCGGTAAAGATTCAAAACAGGACGGAAAATGAGAGCAAATTCAGCAATTACTGTGTTAGTATTATCTTTAGTAATATAAGTCTGCAATATTAGCCTGTTTTGGACTCTATTCAAAGAAAATAAACACTGTTTTAAAATGGACGAAAAAAAAAAACAAATGGATTACCGAGTTTTTTAATGAACCAAAAACAAATAAGTGGACGAAAAAATTAACCATTTTTTTGTCAAATTTTTTAAAAAATAATAAAACTAATACAAGTACAACTTAATAATTTAAATATGAAACTCGATTTATATATAAACTCAGCAATAACATGAAAAAAAAATTCATTATATATTAAGTTTTTGTTTTTTTTCTTTTGTCGTTCCAAACTCGAAAACAAAGAGTAATTAATTATCAAAAAAAAAAAAAAAAAAACGATATTTTACAAGTAAAAATAATAGTTTCACAAGGACCCTCTCATATAAATAATAAATAGAATCCACACTTATGTGAGTGGGAGTTTGTAAAAATATCAAATTTTACTAGTCAAAATATCAATTCCAAAAAAAAAGAAACAGAGGATAAAAAAGATGTGCAATGAGCTTAGACCCTCTATTTGTTTGTCTTATTATTGGGCTTGTGGCCCATTATCAACAAGTTTCTTTTTCACTTCTAGAAACGTAAGGCACCAATATATACATGTTACATATGCATACATGTATTCATAGGAGGGATGAAGATAAATAAATAATTAAAGACTAAATGTAGCTCTAATTTGATTTTAGATTTAATTTTTCGTTCAATTTGTATTTGTTTGACTATGAAATGATGTTGGACATGACACACACATTGGGCAGATTCAACCATCAATAGTATCAAATACATATTCGATACATACATACATATACATACATATATATATATATATACATATATATATATATATATATATATATATATATATATATATATATATATATATATATTTGAAAACTAGTAAGAACTTCATTTCATCGTATATAAGTTGCTTTATACGTGTTTATTCGACCAAACGTTCTCAATTTTTTTGTTTGCTTATATTGCATTTTTTGTAGTTAAAGAATATATCAAAACGAAATACATCTATTGAAGCAAGCAATATTTGTTTTTTCTTTGTATGATAAAAAGCAACAATTTATCTGAATAACACCAAGAACTACATTCAATTTGCCTGGACGAGTATCATTTTAACAAAAGTAGGATTTTTGAACAAAAAAAATATCAACTACTACTACTTTCTCAAGCCTAGGTTGGTCTTGTTTGATCTGTATGTTGTAAATTGTAATTAAGTATTTGGGTGTCATCTGATCACCACCAAGATGCCACGAGACCAGGGGCAGATCCAGCCCGAAAGTTTAGTGGGATCAAATTAAAAAAAAAAATCTTAAGAATAAAATTTTTATAAAATGAATCACAAAACTAAATAATCTTAAAATATTGTTTACATTAACATTTTTCGAGATTTTATTGCTTGAAATTGTTGCATGATAGCCTTATTTTTAATAGTTACAAAAATATCAATGTATGTTACTAAACAGTCATTCATCCATTTATCTCAAATTTTGTACGTTTAGTTGTAACACAATTACGTATGTCCATGTCTGACAATCAATAAATATTTAAAAACTAATTTAACATCAAAAATAAATCATTATCACCAATAATAAATAATCTCAATTAAACCACTAACAAGTAACATTACAAAATAAATTATAAAATTTAAAAAAAATAAAAATATAATAGAACACAAAATACTAAAGTTGATTAATTTAAAGCTTGTGGCCCTCGTGGGTTTGGTTGTTGGCTTGTTACTCTCTGTTGCTGAGTTGGGCAATTGGACTGCTAGTGGAATAGAAAGTGGGAAACAAGAAATATGGGATTGGTCTTTAGAATTTTTAGGTATAAAACATGAAATTTTATTTAGCACCCTCTTAATTTATTTATTTTTAATATGGCCCCTCTGATTTCTTGAAAATCCAGTGGGGGCATATGCCCCCTGCCCCTGTTGTAGATCCGCCCCTGCACGAGACTGTAGAAATAACTCTACAAGAGTTTTATTGTTTATATATATATATATATATATATGAAAAAATATATGTACACAACTGTGTAGTACACTGTCGGTTATGGCAACGGTTTTTTGGGCTATGGAGACAGTTTTACCGTTGCCATAGCTATTTTGGGTTATGGCGACGGGTGAACCGTCGCCATAGTTCAAAAAATCCGTCGCCATATCTCGATTGTGTAATACACAACTGTGTATATACATATAGTTCATATATATATATATAAATATATATATATATATATATATATATAGACTACAGTGTATCAATATCCTCAATTTTGTTTACTATAATAATAGTTGAATGAGGATCTCAAGCCACCTGTGGTATCCAGTGCTTGCCAGCCAACCTACAAAACCAATTCTATCACTATCCATACAATGGGACAACGTACATAAGATTCCAAGTTTCCAACACAGATCATTCTTCTTAAGAAACCACCAAACTGTAAACTATTATACTCAAAAATCAAATGAATGAATGAATAAAACTGATCGGGTTACAGTGATGTTAACTTTATGACAAGATAATCAATTGACTAATACAGTTCCGAGAACGTCTTCCGGCCTGCATGTCGAACAAAGTTAACTTCATGCTAACCACTCCCGAATAAAACATCACTCAAAAACAAAACAAAATTATATAGTAGTTGTCGATCACTCTACACTCGATCTCGAGAAATCAGCCAGCCAAAAATTGCTGTTAGTTAATCGACAAATCCAAGAACGTGTAACTAATTACCTAACTAGGACAAAAAAAGAACCCGAATCAATCCTGCCCCGGTTGCCTCAACTCCTTCCGGAGCTTCCTTGAGAACAACCTACACGCATCCATACTCAGATCCATTGCTGCAGCCAAAGCCACAAAAGCGGCTGCATCCTCCGTGCACATCACGTGGTGGATACTGACCTCCACCTCCGGCTTGCTACACTTTTCACCACCCATCACAGTGGATGACATCACGAACCCTCTATACAACAAGTGTGCCCATGACCCGGAACCAATGTCCGAACCGGAAACGGATCCGGAATCAAAGCTGCTGCTAGGTGTGCTCATTGGAGAGGGGCCGGTACTATTGTCAATGGTGAATTTTCCCCCATTTTTGGTGCTGAGTGTGGAATTGGAGAGAGTGATGGCGTCAACACCGCCATCAGGGAAGTGCTCAAAGCGGTAGCCAAGCTGGTCACCGTGTTCAAGCCACGCCTCAAGGCGGCCCCAGGGCTTCCAGGTGGCCTGGCCAGGCTGAAGAATGAGCCAGGCACCTGGGTTGGACCTGCTGACCCGGTTCGTTCCGGTGGATGGGACAAATGGTGTCACCATTGATGCAGCAGCGACAGGTGAACCTGAAAGGTCATGGATTGTAATTGACCATCCTTTACGCTCTTTTGGGTGTTGTTCTTTATCACTTCGAACTGAACTTAGCCAGCTTCTAGAATTGCCTGATTCTGATACAGACGATCTGTTCAACAATAATCCAATATCAATCAATTAGATACCAATTCAAGATGCATTTCGTTAATAATTAAATGGATAATCTTTTGCTACTCAGGCTCATCTTTTAAAAATTTTAGGGAACAACAAAAATATTTCTAGAGAGCCTTAACTAGTAGCTAGTAACAGTTTAAACTAATAAGATTGCTTTAATTGGTACAACATATTTAAATAAAATTTCTTTCATTTCAGTTTATTAGCTTCGATTGTCAATCAAGTGATCAGTTCAAAATAGAATAATAGAACTCCAAACAGGCCAAAAAGAACCAACCTTGATCTCAAATTCTGTTCACCGCCAGAGTTTCTGAAGCTGAACTTGCAAGTAAAAACCGCCTGCCTGACATTCCCATTAACCTGAAACACCTGAGGACTACACTCAGGCTCCCCACCAAACTGAAACACAAATCTCGGGTCGGGTTCAACCCGCACGTTCAAATTCAATTTGGCCCTTTTATCCATCTCAATCCACCCATTCTGAATCACGCAAACCCTATTCTCCACCCCTTTCAAATCCAACGAAACAGTTCCCAAAAGCTTCCCGCCACCAAACCCACAAGTCAACTCCCTCTTCCCAGCATAAACCTCAATCTTCAAACAGTAGGGTTTCTTGGCAGCCGACGATTTCTCCAGCAATTTCTCGAATTCAGACTTATTCAGATTAAAAGAAGCGTGAATTTGATCATCAATCTGTTGGGTTTCTTCCAATAGCAGAGGGATATTCGAGATTTGGGTCGGAAAATCCTTCAGTTTCATCTTGCAGTAGCACAAAGTATCCGATTTCGATACCGGAAACTTTAAAGCTAAATTTCTGATGACAATTCGCAGGAAAGGACACGGATCCATTCGAAATCACTGAAATTGACTTTTTACAAGAACAAATAGGGAGGGAGTAATTCAGCAGCTTATATAAATAAATAGATAGAAAGAGAGAGAGAAAAGGGAAGAGAACAGAATTGGAAAGTATAAGATCAGTAGCAGAGAGTACTTATATAGTAGATACAGAAAGAGAAAGAACAGGCTGGAGAGCTGGGGCCTTGGTGCACGTACGCAAACTAAGATTGCCAGCAATTTTGGCATCTCTGTCAACTCAAGCAGTTATTATTCCAATTCTCTAAAAATTGCAGAAATTTGAGTGGGGTAGATGGGGTAGCTAGCTAGCTGTGTATAGCAAGGCGACAGCTGTTTCGCCTTATGGTATTTTCTTGCCAGTAGAACCAGTTTTGGACACTAGTCTTTACCGACTATATTTTGTAGAAATAATGTTACTATCACCTAAAAAAAAATCACATGTTCACATACATACAGACATACAAATGTATATTTATGAATCCCACGTATCAGGCAAGCTCTACAATATATATGTGTATATAATTATTATATAATTATTTTTTATGTGATAGTAGCATTGTTGATTTTGTAGTACACAAGTCTTCTGATTTTTTTATGTTTTTTAAGATGAAATCACTATTTTCACATGTGTTTTTATATTTTTATTTGTTTTTTTTTCATTTGAAGGTGGAACCGGTGTACGTTCATGGGAGAGAATATTATATGAAAATATCAAAAAATATATATAAAAATATCAACTCATTTTGGATTATTTATTTTACTGTTACAATATTAATAATCAATCAAATTTTATAAAAAAAAGAAGTAAACTCACGAATAAGTCTCACATATAGAGAAAACAAATTTCAATACTCTAGCTTCCAAATTAGAGATACAATTTAATTTTTGAGATCAAACGACAACATATTAAACTTTAAATTAATATGAATTTATTTAATTTTAGTTGATATAATTATTATAATTGTATAGTATATAACAAAAACTATTAATCATAAAATTTATTTTATTCTAAATTTTTATGAGTCATACTAATTTTAAAATTTAATATATCGCTGTTTGACCTCAAATATAAAATTATATCTCTAATTTTAAAACAAAGAGAATACTACATATTACGAATGTTTGTGACGATTTCTTAGTTGTTAATTAAGTTGATAAAAATTAGTGATAACTCTTGTAAAATGATATGTAATAATTCCATAATTTTATGTAATTCGACACAAAATTATCATTTCATTTAATTTATCGTAAGTTGATTAAAATTAAATAAAAAATAGTATTGCGAGATACAAAATGCATTTGCCTAATTTTTGTAGATAATGGTTTATCAACTAATTTAGCAATGAAATGATAAATGGGAATTTTTTTATATTTGGACCAATTTAATATGTTGATTTTGGAAAATTGTAGTTAATGTATATTATTAGAGACAGATGTGTTCTCGTCATTTTTATCAATATACTTTATCATAAATTGCATTAGAAATATCGTATCAATTATTAGCATTACTCTTTTGTATGCATTTTCTTTTAAATTTTTACTAGGCAGGTGGATTTGTTCTTGTTAGACAATAATTGGACGTTGAATTCCAATTTTAACATTTGGAAGCGTGTTCACACTCGTTAAATAGGTCTTATGTTTGTATATAAATGTAAATTTATTTATATTTTGGAAAAGGACAAAAAATTGTCCGAAACGAGAAATTTATTTTTATTCAATTTCTTAGTTATAAATGATTTTATAGTGTTTGTTCAGCTACTAACGTTTATAACATTTATAACGGGGTAGCGTTCGTAATATTTGGACCTCTAAACGCATTATATATTTTTTGATGCGTTGCGTTTGAGGCATAAATGTGACGTTTGTGAGTTAAATAAACTGCGTTTGAAATAAATTTATAAAAAAACAAGATTTTTTATGTTTTTTTAACCTTATATAAAGTTTAGCAGCTTGAGTTCTAGATAACTGAACAAAAACTCTATGTAAACAAGAAAATTGAACACGGGTGTATTTGAATTTTATCTATTTGCATTTTTAACCCACAATAAAAGTCAAAATACAAATAATTAAAATTTAAATACACTCGTATCCAATTTTATAAAAGAGCCCATAATTGATGGTATTTGCACTTTCATTATCATACGAATGGTGGAAAATTGAAGAGATTTATTGGGTTGACGGGCCGGTGTGGAAAACCCTGGAAGCGAAAAGGTAGATTATTTCTTTTTGAATTCAACCACATCTAACTAGGCTAATTATTTGTCAAGAAAGAGAGCCAATATTAATTCCAAAGGGACTAATCTAGAAGTATGCAAGAAATAGTAGTATGTTCCACAATTACATTATAAGTATGTAATAATAGATATCCAAATATTAAAAGTTAGGTTTTAGGGCATCAACAACCGTCGACTAATTCGTAGGCACGAATTGGGTGGGATGGGTTGGTCAGTCGAGAATTATCGCCTCATTCCCAACGGATTTATGGTGTTTTATATTTTTTTTGTGGTGTCTGTGTGAAGTACAAACTTTATTTTGTTATAAAATTATTGTATTATTTATACTTTTTTATATTATACTATTATGATATTTAATTCTACTAATAATTATTAGATTAATATTGTGTACATTGATTCTTATAAAAAGAAAATATTTTTTCCCTAAAATATCCTATTTAACTAATAATGTGCAACTATTATTGATGAAAAATTAAATAAATTTATAAATATACAATAATAATTCTTCTACTTATATAATATATAAATGATAGTATTCCTCTTTAAAATGATTTATTTTATTGTTAGTTAGGATTTATTACTAAATTTTAGTGTGAAGGGTCACTTCTAAAATTTAGGATTCAACGACAATTTTATCTTATTATATATATATTAAGGTAATTAAGTAATGCGATTACGTAATTCATGCATTTTGAGTCAAATTTAAGGAATATAAATATCGTTCAAAAATGAAAATTTTAAAATATGTTTATTTAGTATTAATTAATGATTGATTATGGGCTTAGGGCATGGAGTTTGTCTTCACTAAAAAATCAACTTATGGTTATGTTTGTTTGCAAAGATTATAATTCAAATACTATTAATCTTAGGATTATAATATCGAGATTATAATTATAATTCCAAGACAAATAGCTCCAAGTCTAAATTTGAAAATAAACAAGATATTTGAAATTATTAGTCTTATCCCAAATATAATCATGGCAAACAAACACAGACCTAAGGCATACCGCCTTTGCTTAAAATCAATTTTAATACTAAACCATCTCCATATATGAAAGGCATATATTTTTATTCTTTTTTATGACACAAAATTGATGGAATTTTAAAGAAAACGGACAACCACGACTCAATTCTGGGACATGATTCAGAGTCTGCTGTTACCAACCCATAGGCACAGCCATATATCTTCTTGTGCTATGTGCATATCAACTTGTTCGACTTTACATCCTTTACATCTTTTGACATTCCAGTCTTATATATCTTTTCTGATAAGAAAGCTCTCTTAGTCCAGTTTGGAGTATGAAGCGTGGGAAAGAATGCAAGAAGTGTATAAAAGATTATACATGTCCAATCTGATGTTCGTGAATAACCCTATTCGTTTACAGTTCTGGAAATTATAGTGTGATTTTAAAATTGTAATCAGGTATATCTTGTAATTGTGTTATTATCCATAACATATAGATCTTGGTCTTTCAATTTTTTGAATTAAATTTTCTTTTGTCAAAAAAAAAAGGTAGATGGTGTTAGTACTAAGAAAATTCACAAAACGTGCTCCTTCTACAAATTTTGTTATTTGCATAAGGAAAATTTTGATATTTTCACAAAACTTTATTCATATAAATTTGGATCTCATTTACTATTCATGTGAGATGACACTTGTGGATCGAACTATCAAATTCCCTTATAAAAATATCAATTTCCTTTTAAATTTTTTGATATTTTGTAATTTAAAGAATTTATATTTTTCGAAGGACAATGGTTATTAGATCTCTCTACTGGATCTAGCTAGTATATATATCAATGGTTAAGAATTCATATATGTATGTATGGCCAGTTGGCCACCTCTAATTGGCTCTTGTTAGGACATCGATCATATCCAAATAGCATTGAATATAAAATATAACTGATCATAAAAACATTTGGTATATATATTACAGTTAAACCATATCATCATTACTATACCACTCCCCACCATAAACATCAGATAAATACTTCATTATTATTCAATGAATATATAATTGTAACCGAAAAAAAAAACATTGAAATAATTTTTTTTTGGCTGATTAATTAAATAGAACATATATTAATTTATTCTAAGAACTAGCTAGCAAGATACTAGCTCTGAACTTCCATCAAATTCTCAAAGAAAGTTAGAAAAATCCATTACCATAGCCAAAACTATGGACATTAGAAGAAGTTGAAACATGAGCATTGATCATCAAATTAGGTTTACTCTCAAACTGATCAAGAACCCTAATTTCATTATTACCACCAAAAGATGGCAAATTATAGTTCGCATTCTCTACCAAAATCTTGTTGGCTTGATTGCCCACATTCTTCTTGAGGTCTTGCATGGAATCCCTCAATTGTTCAAGCTCATTAAACCCTAATTTCTCGACGGGAGCTTCCCACCAAAACTGGCTCTCGCTAACTTGTCTCATGTTGTCAAGTATCTCTCCTCTTTTTCTCTCCGATTCTAATTCATTAACGACTTGAGTGAGCTGCAAGTTGAGGTCACTAACAGTAGCACAGCGATGAGCTTCAACGAGATGGAGGGCACTGGGGTTTGAATGAGGGTTTCGAGTGATATACCTTCCGATAATGGATTCAACATTAGGGTGGCCAAAAGAGAACACTTTTCCGGCCGGGGAAAAGACTATAATAGCAATCTCAACCCCACAAAGTGTGCAAAGCTCACTGGCTTTCTTGAATAAGCCAGAACGTCGCTTTGAGAAGGTAACCTGCAAGTGATTTTTTATCTCTATTTTCACAATCTTGATCTTTTGGCGACCCATGCTTGGTTTCTTTGCCATGGCTGGCTAGAACGAACTTTATGATAGAGATAGATAGATATATCCAGAGAATAGAAACTAGCTAGAAGAAAGAGACAAATCAAGATATATTTTGCAGGTGTGATATGTGGAGGATAAACGAGGGAATTTAAAGGTCGGGGCTAGCTAGGAATTGACATCACTCCTCAAAGCTGGCTGGCTAAATTAAATACCCTTTTTGTGTTTTAATTGCCATCTTCTTTACGTGAACAATTTGCACTGATTCGGGAGTTAAAAAAATCTTGTTTTTAATGCATGGATATCATACAATAAGTTTTCTCTTAATTGGCATTATAATGATGCTATTTGACATTTGCATGTCAAAGTCTTTATATTGTTCATTAAGTACGTACGTAGTTGTTAAAGTGATGAAATTAATCAACAGGTAACGTAGCACCATCCTCGCATGACCCTCTTATGGAGTAATGAAAAACACATTATAGCACATTATATCAAGATATAAAGTCATATTTAAGTTCATTTTTAAACCGCTAGCTAGTAAGGTCCCATTATATATATAGTAACTTTAAAAAAATAATATAGATATATTGATATAAAATATAACCCCTACTAAGCATCAATCGAGTTTATATATCATTAAAATTGTTACTTAATTTTTCATTTTATTTTAACACCAAATGAATAAATGTATTTTATCCATCCTACACAAAAATAAATCTCTACAAAACTAAACTAGCTACGTCGTAGGTGCGCATAGATTAATCCTTATAGACAAGTTTTTTTTCCATCTATAATATAGGGTTACTATAGTCACTTAACTTTGTGATATATAATCATCTATTTGACAGTAATGATTGAATGAATCCTATTATATAGGGAAGAATATAAAAATGAAATATGGAAGATTTTAATTATTATGACGGAAGTTAGAATTTTGGAAATTCAATAGCCAACTGAGAATGTGTTGAGCTTTATATGAAAAAAGATATGGGAGATAAAGTTGGTGAAGCTAACAAAAGAGGAATGAGAAATGTTCCATCTAGGACAGATATGCAAGTCCATCAGTACTGAAATGTGAATTGAAAAATAAATTACAATGTACTCCCTCCGTTACTAAAAGATTGTCGTTTAAAGTTTTGGCACATGGATTAAGAAAATTATTTAATACTAGTAAAATTTATTTGAAATTTCATCACTACCCCTTTATGAAAAATTAAAAACTATTAATACAAGAGAGAAAATTTAATATTAGGACAATGAGAGAAGATAGGGGTAATATAAGAAAATAAATAATTTATTCTTCTAGGAAGTTGTAAACGACAAATATTTTGGAACAAATTATTTCTTCTAAAACGAATTCACAGGGCCACCAGCTTAATTTTTCAGACAAACTTTTATGTTCCTTTCATTAATTACGGTATTTCTAAACAAATTCCTGGATAACAAGGCTAAAGATTTTCTTATTGATGATGCTCGAAAATATTTTTATCCAAACATTAATTAATTGTGTATTAGTAGATGATATATAAATTATATAAGTTTCATGTTCTTTTCCTGCAATTTCATGATTTCGTCACTGTAAAAATATTGAAATCATAAATGAGACCCATAATATTATACCCCAGTCCCAAACCACACTTTAGATTTTTCTAATTAATTTGAGTCCTTTTTCTTATAATTTGAAATGATAAGAATAGATCCAAATTAATAATCTCTAATAGTATGATTTTTTAAGACACACTTGAACATAATTTCGGGACAAAGAGAGTATATTTATTGTCATCCTGCGCATTGTGCAATTAATAAAACTAGTAGTATATATCAAGAATGATAACTGATTGTCAAGAGAGGCAATATAAAGCAGATTAATTTATTTCCCTAAAGAACAAAGAATAAGTTACGGATTTTCATTACTCAGCTTCTCCTGACGCGTCAATTGTAGCAATTTAGATAATGAAATATTGGAAATTGATTTTTCATATTTATTGATATCTAATTTCATTACAATGAGACTTATATAACAATAAAAAAGATAAAAACTAATCTTACTCCTTGATTTTTAAAAACTAATCTCAACCGTCAATTCTTAGTCTAATCTTAACTTTTCATTTATATATATATATATATATATATATATATATATATATATATATATATATATATATATATATATATATATTCATAACATCAATCAACAATCTTTAAATTAGTGTTTTGGTTAATCCACGTATTTTAACTTTGATCGCTACTTTAATCTGGAAAATTAAGCTGGTGGCCCTGTGAATTCGTTTTAGAAGAAATAATTTGTTCCAAAATATTTGTCGTTTACAACTTCCTAGAAGAATAAATTATTTATTTTCTTATATTACCCCTATCTTCTCTCATTGTCCTAATATTAAATTCTCTCTCTTGTATTAATAGTTTTTAATTTTTCATAAAGGGGTAGTGATGAAATTTCAAATAAATTTTACTAGTATTAAATAATTTTCTTAATCCATGTGCCAAAACTTTAAACGACAATCTTTTAGTAACGGAGGGAGTACATTGTAATTTATTTTTCAATTCACATTTCAGTACTGATGGACTTGCATATCTGTCCTAGATGGAACATTTCTCATTCCTCTTTTGTTAGCTTCACCAACTTTATCTCCCATATCTTTTTCCATATAAAGCTCAACACATTCTCAGTTGGCTATTGAATTTCCAAAATTCTAACTTCCGTCATAATAATTAAAATCTTCCATATTTCATTTTTATATTCTTCCCTATATAATAGGATTCATTCAATCATTACTGTCAAATAGATGATTATATATCACAAAGTTAAGTGACTATAGTAACCCTATATTATAGATGAAAAAAAAACTTGTCTATAAGGATTAATCTATGCGCACCTACGACGTAGCTAGTTTAGTTTTGTAGAGATTTATTTTTGTGTAGGATGGATAAAATACATTTATTCATTCGGTGTTAAAATAAAATGAAAAATTAAGTAACAATTTTAATGATATATAAACTCGATTGATGCTTAGTAGGGGTTATATTTTATATCAATATATCTATATTATTTTTTTAAAGTTACTATATATATAATGGGACCTTACTAGCTAGCGGTTTAAAAATGAACTTAAATATGACTTTATATCTTGATATAATGTGCTATAATGTGTTTTTCATTACTCCATAAGAGGGTCATGCGAGGATGGTGCTACGTTACCTGTTGATTAATTTCATCACTTTAACAACTACGTACGTACTTAATGAACAATATAAAGACTTTGACATGCAAATGTCAAATAGCATCATTATAATGCCAATTAAGAGAAAACTTATTGTATGATATCCATGCATTAAAAACAAGATTTTTTTAACTCCCGAATCAGTGCAAATTGTTCACGTAAAGAAGATGGCAATTAAAACACAAAAAGGGTATTTAATTTAGCCAGCCAGCTTTGAGGAGTGATGTCAATTCCTAGCTAGCCCCGGCCTTTAAATTTCCTCGTTTATCCTCCACATATCACACCTGCAAAATATATCTTGATTTGTCTCTTTCTTCTAGCTAGTTTCTATTCTCTGGATATATCTATCTATCTCTATCATAAAGTTCGTTCTAGCCAGCCATGGCAAAGAAACCAAGCATGGGTCGCCAAAAGATCAAGATTGCGAAAATAGAGATAAAAAATCACTTGCAGGTTACCTTCTCAAAGCGACGTTCTGGCTTATTCAAGAAAGCCAGTGAGCTTTGCACACTTTGTGGGGTTGAGATTGCTATTATAGTCTTTTCCCCGGCCGGAAAAGTGTTCTCTTTTGGCCACCCTAATGTTGAATCCATTATCGGAAGGTATATCACTCGAAACCCTCATTCAAACCCCAGTGCCCTCCATCTCGTTGAAGCTCATCGCTGTGCTACTGTTAGTGACCTCAACTTGCAGCTCACTCAAGTCGTTAATGAATTAGAATCGGAGAGAAAAAGAGGAGAGATACTTGACAACATGAGACAAGTTAGCGAGAGCCAGTTTTGGTGGGAAGCTCCCGTCGAGAAATTAGGGTTTAATGAGCTTGAACAATTGAGGGATTCCATGCAAGACCTCAAGAAGAATGTGGGCAATCAAGCCAACAAGATTTTGGTAGAGAATGCGAACTATAATTTGCCATCTTTTGGTGGTAATAATGGAATTAGGGTTCTTGATCAGTTTGAGAGTAAACCTAATTTGATGATCAATGCTCATGTTTCAACTTCTTCTAATGTCCATAGTTTTGGCTATGGTAATGGATTTTTCTAACTTTCTTTGAGAATTTGATGGAAGTTCAGAGCTAGTATCTTGCTAGCTAGTTCTTAGAATAAATTAATATATGTTCTATTTAATTAATCAGCCAAAAAAAAATTATTTCAATGTTTTTTTTTTTCGGTTACAATTATATATTCATTGAATAATAATGAAGTATTTATCTGATGTTTATGGTGGGGAGTGGTATAGTAATGATGATATGGTTTAAGTGTAATATATATACCAAATGTTTTTATGATCAGTTATATTTTATATTCAATGCTATTTGGATATGATCGATGTCCTAACAAGAGCCAATTAGAGGTGGCCAACTGGCCATACATACATATGTGAATTCTTAACCATTGATATATACTAGCTAGATCCAGTAGAGAGATCTAATAACCATTGTCCTTCGAAAAATATAAATTCTTTAAATTACAAAATATCAAAAAATTTAAAAGGAAATTGATATTTTTATAAGGGAATTTGATAGTTCGATCCACAAGTGTCATCTCACATGAATAGTAAATGAAATCCAAATTTATATGAATAAAATTTTGTGAAAATATCAAAATTTTCCTTATGCAAATAACAAAATTTGTAGAAGGAGCACGTTTTGTGAATTTTCTTTTATTAATACAGTAGTAACTCACCACATTTCAAAAACGAAGAGTAAAATCAAATCAAATCAAATCTAAATCATTTCAAAAACGAAAATCAAAATCAAATCAAAACAAAATCCACCAGATCTTCACAATAAATCATCAGTACACTTTCTTACAAACCAAAGTAGGACCGTTGGATGGGTTGGAGTCTCTAGACAATTAACTGACCTGTCATTTCTATACGACAATATTTGGTACCGGGTCTACGGGAGAGCAGATTTTCTGTCCTCAAATTTTCTGTTCTTTTATGTTTTATCATTTAAATATTAATATTTTTTTTTTAAATTTTAAAATTAATTAATAATAAATAAAAAAATATATATCAATATTTAAATGATAAAACATAAGAAAATAAAAAATTTAACGACAGAGGGTCTGCTCTCGTCTACCGGCCATCTAATTTGAAAATCAGAGACTTTCAATAACTAGTTATTCTTTTAAATTATTTTTTATTTATACTTAATAATTCAGTTTCAATCATTATAAATAATTTGAATTTCTTACAATCAAATACAATTTTAAAAAATTAAGTAGACATGAATTTAGGATTAAAATTATTTAAAGTCAATATGAGTTGTATAAAAATTTAAAATTAGCATTAATAATAATTTGAAGAAATACCTCTCATTTCAAGTGATATATTTTTTTTAAAAAAATATTATTTTCAAATATATATGCAACTCATTTCAAGTGATATATTTGTGGTAAATTTTTAACTGGTAGTTGGAAAGAAGGTTGAGCCTATGTGTGAAGATGAAAGCAAATAATTTTTTTTTTAATATATTTAGAAAGAGAGACAACAATATGTTTTGAAATAAAAATACCTGCATAAGGTCATATTTTGAGATGAGATGTTATAAATGTTGATCAGCTATAAGGGAATCTTACACTTCATCCGCATCGTGTTCTGAATGTACGTAGTAAATGAAAAAAAAAACTTGTTTCAGAAGTAGGGGAAGATAAGATCAGAGCTGAAATAAGATGTAAATGGAAAAAAGACCGAGTGGATGAGTATTATTAATACAGTAATACTATTTCACTATACAACTACTTTAATAAGAAACCAAAAAACAATGCAAGTGTGCACAGCTATGGGTACAGCCCGTGACCTCTCTTTATCCCTAACCCGCCTTTCCATCTAAAAAGTTAAAAAAGAAAGAAAAAATAATCAATTAAAGTAGCCAATAGTCAGGACAGTAGTCAGAACACAAGTGTGTATACAAAACTTTGTAACAAGAAAAAGACACATGAAATTATTTCTATGTAGGTTTGCAGGTATAGGTACATAATATTTAATGATTTTGTTTCTTATATTAGGTATTATAGATATTTTTTTTTTCATTTTTTTAAAATATTTAACAAATAAAAATATTTGAAAATTTATAAAAGTATAATTTTTTTTATCTCAAAATATTATATAAATTTAAAATTTAAAGTGAAGTTGAGGTGCTTTTAATACTAGTCAATGTACTTTATATATATTGTAGTGTTATCTAACAGTTATTTTAATCTGTTATGTTGGAGCCTAATATGTTACAATATACAAGTTATGTTGGATTCCGGAATATATATATATATATATATATATATATATATATATATATATATATATATGGGGCTTAATCCATAGCAATCGGTTGCTAGGGGTACTATTCAGCAACCATAATCTCCACCATTGATCAATAAAATTAAGGGCTGAAGATTGGAAATAAAAAGGTCCAGCCGCTACTCTTAGTAGCGGCTGTTACATCAACTTTTTCAGCATAGCAATTTACCAAAATATCCCTCATTATTAATATTATATTAATTATTTTCAACCGGCCGCTACTAAGAGTAACGGCTGACTCTTTCTCCTCTTTATATATTATAAAAATATATATTATATATTATATATATAATATATAATATATATTATATAATATATCAACCGGCCGCTACTCTTAGTAGCGGCTGGCTCTCTACTCTCTCTCCTCTTTATATATTATATATTATATTCTATAATTATTATAATATTCTTTTGACATTATTATATTATCATAAGAAAAATAATTTTATCAAAATATTAAGTGTCTTTTAAAATATTAAGATGTAATAATTTAAAAATATTAATAAATATTTTGGTATGAGAATATTTTTATTATAACAATATTAATAATCTTTTTTTAATGTATGTAGTACGAAATTATAAATTTTAAGACATATTAAATTTTTTTTATAAATTTTATAAATTATAAATTTATAATTTTTACAAATTTTTAATATTTATAATTTATAAATTTATAAATTTTAAGACAAATTTTACAATTTTTAAGACAAATTTTAAGACAAATTTTTAATATTTATAATTTATAATTTATAAATTTATAATTTTAAGACAAATTTTTAATATTTATAATTTATAATTTATAAATTTTAAGACAAATTTTATAATTTTTAAGACATTATAATTTTATAAATTTTAAGACATTATAATTTTAAGACATTATAAATTTTATAAATTTATAATTTTTAAGACATTATAATTTTATAAATTATAATTTTATAAATTTATATATTTTAAGACAAATTTTATAAATTTATAATTTATAAATTTATAATTTATAGAATATAATATATAATATATAAAGAGGAGAGAGAGTAGAGAGCCAGCCGCTACTAAGAGTAGCGGCCGGTTGATATATTATATATTATATTATATATTATATATATAATATATAATATATATTTTTATAATATATAAAGAGGAGAGAGAGTGCATATATAAGGAGGAGAGAGAGAGAGAGTCAGCCGCTACTCTTAGTAGCGGCCGGTTGAAAATAATTAATATAATATTAATAATGAGGAATATTTTGGTAAATTGCTATGCTGAAAAAGTTGATGTAACAGCCGCTACTAAGAGTAGCGGCTGGACCTTTTTATTTCCAATCTTCAGCCCTTAATTTTATTGATCAATGGTGGAGATTATGGTTGCTGAATAGTACCCCCTAGCAACCGGTTGCTATGGATTAAGCCCCTATATATATATATATATATATATGTATATAACTAATTTGATCGCTCAAAACAATTGATAAGGCAGCATATATAGCATAGAGAGTCCAAGTCCAGTATACTAGCTATCCTTCACACCAGACGATGAACCAACATGCCCCACACCACCATAACTACCCGAAGCCGGAAAAAACGACATGGAATTTGCAGATGAGGCCTCCGTTAATTATAATCTTCTCGATCACTATGCTTTTTTTTTCTTTTTTTAGCAAAAAAAAAAATTTAAAAATTTATTTTGAAAGCGGTAAATCACAAAAAAAGTATAAAAAATTACTAAATAATCTAAAGAGTAGAAAGATGTAGAAAGATCGAATGAGAACTTGATGTCAATGTTTGCAATCTGGTCAGGCCGATTCAACCAGTTGAATAAGACATCTGTTCAATTTGGCCGAGTAGAATCAATTGGTCAAAACATGAATTGAACCGGTTAACCACTACTCCAATCGATAAACCGATTGAGTTGATTGAGTCAATCAGTTTTTAATTATTTTTTAATATTTTTTTGCTATTAAATTTTTTTAATATTAAAATGAAAACTTTTAGTACTATTATAATACAAATTCATTATATTCTAGTTTATAAAAACGAAATGTTTTAAAATTTTATTAGTTATTAATAATATATATTTTTAAATATTAATGACAACACTGGAACAACAACGATTCAACTATTATTGAATTAATAACCCATTTACCCGATATGTTTTTCAATTTAATAATCGGTCAAGTCTGATAACATGTTTGATGTACTTACTATATATATGACGAAAATTTGTGATTAAATTTGGACTAGAGCCTATTGGACACAAAGTCTTCCTCTTCTTCTACCATTACAACTCATATATTTATCTTCTTTCGGGTGTCACAAAATACTTCATGTTGAAAAATTGGTCATATTTAATAAAAATTTGAGACACTCGTAACATTTCCTTATTTGATATGACCATTTAACTTTGCATTGATTGAATTTTTCCATTTGAAGCAAGTATGTAACAATTTATGGTGTTGCAAAATGGGATCCGATTACGGTGAAGTTGACATCAACTTTACCCTATTAAGTTCATATAGCTTTTCATTGCATTCGGTAAAAAAATATTGTATCAACCATTGCAATAAAAAGTTATAGAACTTATCAATATAACTTTTTCTATACCTAATGCAATAATAAATTGTAGAACTTATTATGGTGAAATTAGTGTCAACTTCACCCTAACCAGATACTGCAAAATGTATTTGACCACTGGCGAAATTGGCTAATAATCAAATGATTTAATTGACAAAAACTTTTAATTTGATTAGATGAACCAATCGCCTTATTTTATATTAAACCTATTAATGTAAAACCTCAACAATTATCAACAAAGAAAAACTTTTGTCGTCGAGGCATCCATTAAAATTTAAAGGTATCAAAATTCATTTAACTAGACATTGATTGTAGACAACGGAGAGAGAGTGGCTACCGTCTAACACCTAGGCCACCTATACATTTTTTTTATTTATATTATAATTGTATATATTATATAAATTATATAATTAATGTCATATTCTTAATTGTTCATTAAAATTGTTAAAAATTAATTTATAAGACATAACATAAATTATTTCAAGCGTTGTAGGCCTTCTACGAGCCCTTCATTAAATGTCATTAAATTGTGTATGCATTACAAAAAGTTAAGGATGGGATTGAATTTGGTTTAGGCGTATAAAAAACAAGTAACTTTAGATGTATATTTTCAACAAAAAAATGGCTTTTTGTGTGGAATTTTGTTGATTGACTAAAAAATTTGGGTCTATTGTATTGATGCTATTACAAAAAGTTTAAGAATATATGGATTATATATATATATATATATATATATATATATATATAAATATTTATATGAAATTTAGTAATTATTAATTTATATTTTTCGTTGAGCCTTTAAGGATTCAAAAAAAATTGTTAGTTAATGTATTTAGCCAGATTATTACTTTAAAATACATGCCCAAGTCAAAAAATTATTATTTGATTATTACTTTATCCAACATTGATTTATTGAGGTTTATGTACACGAAAGATTTCACCTAAAGCTAAAGGATCAAAGTACCCAGCTATATCGAAATTATTATGTCTAGGCGGGGCTAGACGATTGCTCTAAAAGGATCTTTAGTTTTTATTTATTTATTAGAATGTTTTCTTTCTCTAGGCGTAAAACAAATTATAACTTATATAATTGTAGATTTCATTTTAATCCAAAAATTTTGTTTCGTTTGATGATCAACCAATGAAAA
The DNA here is from genome assembly GCA_020205555.1 of Panax stipuleanatus. Classification (NCBI taxonomy): domain Eukaryota; kingdom Viridiplantae; phylum Streptophyta; class Magnoliopsida; order Apiales; family Araliaceae; genus Panax; species Panax stipuleanatus. The sequence goes on along the minus strand of CM035120.1, from coordinate 4,148,434 downwards.
GCTTCCATTTAAACGTCAACGCATTGACATTCAAAAATATTGATATAAATTCATTATGAAATTGAAAAATTCTCAAAGTCGATTTTTACAAAAACAATATTAATGCTATATTTTTGAACGTGGGAATATTACTTAGTGTACTTGACTACTTAATAAATAAAAATTATGACGAAGCTTTCTTTGATTTTTATTTTTATTTTTATTTTTAATGTATTTAAGGGCATAATAAGAAATATGCACTTTTAACTTTATCATTCATTTACGATTTCACACTTTGTCATGAGATAACAAGTATTAGGAGATATTTCAAAAATATTGTATTTTAAATATTATTATGTTTATGAAAGGGCTGAATTATGCCACCAAATTACCATCCAATTTTAAAATAATCACTCAATTGGCAAAGTGAAAACTTTTATCCCCATAATTAACTCGTATGTTGGAATTTTATGTTCAATTAAAAATTATTTTATTTATTATTCTTTTATGTACTTTCTTTCTTTTCGATAATCTAATTAACTTAACTCTTCCTTATATGTTTGTCTAACCAACCTTCCGTTTTCATTAATCATTACCCACAAACATCAAGCAGTAAAATAGAAACAAAGTGGAAAAAGGAAGGGTTGTGTGAATTTTTTAATGATCCAATTAATATTCTTGAAAAACAAATAAATGTGATAAATATATGAGTTGGGGGAATAAAAGATAAAAAAATTTACTAAATTCACTTTCAATATTTGTTTTACTTTAGGATTTGTTCGTTTTTTTAACGGATGGGCCTCTTAAAAGAATAGGAAATTAAATATTCCCCATCAAATTCGAAAATTCTTAATATGTCTATATATTAGCTAGCTTCATATATAAGAAATATGCAGCTTAATTTTAAGTCACTGGTCATTTGCAATTTCATGTCTTTGCCGAATGTGTATGATGAATTATTACAACATATAAAACGTCATGATTCCCCACAAATTTCATCTATATATTGATGAAATTAATTAATTAAGCAATCTAAATGTGACTAAACCTTCCTACTTGTCTCTCATAAATAATGTGATTAAAAAAATAGCCCACATTCCCCCATAGTTAATTTCATCTACTTAAAACCCTAACTCTTTCATGTACACTTGTACGTCTCAGTCGGAAAACCTACGGGTAATTAATTAATCTCATATGAGAAATTAAACCCTGAACAAATTCAAAGTTGGTGGCTCAATTTATGAAGCATGCATGCATTTCCAAAGTGAAGCATGTATATATATTGATCAAGTCGAACACACGATATTTTCAGATAGACAGGCACAATATGCTGATTGAGACCGAGGCTTTTAAATACTCGATCGATCCATCCATTTTTTATTTCCTCTAGAATTTGTTAATTATAATACACATAATTAATCCTGGGGACCTATATATACTAGTTATATATATATATATATATATATATATATATATATATATATATATATATATATATATTGTGCCTAGCACGCACAGAGTTTGTGTTCATGGCAGTACTCATGATGTTTAAAAAAAAAAATCATTTCACTGAAGTGGCATTTTGATTTTTAACTACAATTTTTCTTAGGGTTTTAAGCATTGAGATCGGTAGGTTTATATATAGAGTCATCCGATCCAATGGCTAAAACGCATTCAATAGAGCTAATTAAGCTTGGCAAGGGAATCACGGAAATTTGATGGCAAAGCGATAGACTTGAGATTTTGACGAACTAACCATAGACTCGAACGCAGGAATAGCCGTATAATTTCTCCTTTTTCTTTCCATTGAGCTGCATTACGTAACCATCAAACCCACTCACCACAAAAAGAATGCCAACAACAAAAATACCTAGCTAGCATCCAATAGTACTGCTGTAAGTCCAAATTAAAAACCAACATTTACTAAACCGAGCTTCACATGCATGTTGAAACTTAGCTGCAAATCCCATTTTTTCACATACAGTATAGTAGATCATTTTTCATACTAGAACAAATTAAGCATAAATGGAAATTATTGGGATTGACTCGTACTTCTACGGGTTCGATGAATGGCCACTACGACAGAGTAGTCGGGGGTCAGTTTTAGGTTTTAATAATGTATTGGGCCTCATGTGTTTGGGCCCATGTTATAGCAGCTAGGATTTTTCTAGTTAGTTATTATAAAAACATTGTTTGGTGTGTGGATCATTGTAGAGTACTGTGTGAGTCATCTAATAAATACATCAGACAAACAGAACTAACCAAATTAGTGAACCTGAGTATATCGCGTATTCTTACTTTTTCGTCTTTTATATATATAATATATGTATGATTGCAATATTATTCGTTCTTAAATTTTAACAGAAATTGATTTCGACTTTGTTTGTGAGGAAGTTGCAAAGGCCGGGGAGCTTTTAAAGAACCACCAAAGATCAACTTGCAGACATCCTTAACGACCACTGGCCGTCGACATCCATCACCGTTCCAGTTAATTTATGCCTGATAACCTTCATGTTGCTGCACCACCATTGGCTTGAGCTAGGGGGGGGGGGGGGGGGAGATAATTATTTTCATTCATGTATATTTTAGTTCTCATATATGATCTTGTATGTAATTACTACTTGATTAATAATTTGTTTTTTTAAGATTAGTCATGAACGATAGGACTCCGGTCCTAATCCTCAAGCTAGCCGATTGGATGTAAATTTAAACTGATCATCAAATACTTGTATATCTATGAGCCTAATCAGAAATATATAAAAATATATATATACTTGGTAATCTTTGTATTAATATTTAATTTTAATAATTTAACATATAATAATTATTTATAAATATTTATACAAACTTAATATGTCAAAATAAGTATTTATACAAATTTTGTACGAATTAGGTACTTGATGTAGTAATTTATGAATTTGGTGGTATTTAATCCTGTAACATAAGTGTTATTAGCCCATATTCTATACGGTCAAACCATAAATAATTTTTATCTGACCAAAAAATTAGGTATTTCAACCAATTTTGGCCGAATTCTGAAATTAGGGACTAAATTATATCAAATTAGACAATTAATGTAGTAAAGTGTAAGCTCAAATTTTTTAGGAGTCGATCTAATTATGAATATGATAGTACTTCATGTAGTAAACTGTATTTAGCTCATCTACTTAAAACCATAATGCTACGTTTGGATTGAAGGAATGAAATAGAAGAATGAATGGAATAGTGAAGGGAATGGAATAGAAGAGGGAATAATTAATTAAGGGATTCCATATGCATGTTTGGTTGGTGTTAGGAATATATCCATGAATGAATTAAATAATTTAAAAATTACCTAAATACCCCAAATGTTCAATTTTAACTTAAATTCAAATTTTATCTTTAAAATTTGTCTCATATTTCTCTAAAATTTTCTATAATTCTCTCTTTATTTTTTCTACTTAAAAAATGTTTTCTTTAATTTTTTTACTTATAATTTATATTTTTTTTATAATTATTTTTATTTCTCTAGAATTAACTTTATTTTAATTGATAAAATCTAAAGATAAATAGTGTCAAATAAAATACAACCAACAAAACTAAATCAACTAGTATAATACCCCCACTCAATAATATAAAGTGGTGATAAATCTAATAACATAACTGATAACTTCATCATTCAACAACCAACAACTTAATAAAAATCAACTAGTAATGCATCCTATCAATAAATCCTAGACAAAATCCCAATATCATCATTTAATAATCAACATAGTAAAATGTCTAAATAACTAGTATAGCACTCCATTCAATAAATCCTTGACAAAATCCCAACATCATCATTCAATAATCAACATAGTAAAATGTCTAAATAATTAGTATAGCACTCCACTCAATAAATCTTTGACAAAACCCTCTTTTCACTCATTGGGAAGGTTAAAGAAAATCACCATCAACTCCTCCTCAAGAGCAAACTTGCACATAACCTTGTTACGGGTTCAATTAGATCGGACAAATTACTCAACGCATTATTGATATTCTTACGTTGCTCATTTAATGAAGCCTCCAATCCAAGAAAGTTAGCAAATTAAGTAAATGATTTCTCGAGTTGTACAGCGAGAATAGTAACAGCCCTCTCCATGGCAGATTCAGAATCAATATCGAAACTTAACTTTCTTTTCCTCTTCTTGAAACTAGAGGACTTGCTAAATATTTTCTCACTGCAGGTTGGAGTCAAGCCATCATCTCCATCATTTGTTTGGATCTCTTCATCTAACTCAATCATTTCCGCAGCCTATAGAGCATCTTTTCCAGTTGCTCTATCCTTGCCAAATATAACACATAGATCGAAATAATTTGAAAATTTCTTGTTCTGCCACTTTGCTCTCTTTTGGTGCACCTAAAACAAGTTAGAGAAAAAAAGATAACACATTAATTAAAAAAAGAAAAACAGTAAAGATAGTCACTTATTATTATTTTTAAGGAATAGTAAACTGAACAGTTAAGAGGAGCAGTTCCTAATGAAAAAGTTATGCAAGTCCTAAAAAATGACTAACCTTCGTATACGGAATTCAGACATCTTTAGAGGCCTCCCAACCAAATTCACTACAGGTTTTTCCATGCAACATACCATATACAACTGCCTTTATTCCTGTGATCATTATCTGTGTTGTTTTGATGGAACAAATTGATGTTCCATAAAACTCAGTCTGTTTCGCCATATTCCCTGCAGCTTCCCCACTATCATCACGCATAGAATAACAGTAATCATTTGGGATTCGATTAGAATAAAGCTGTCCTAAAGGGAACATCTCTCTCACCATCTTAAATTAGAAACTCTCACAAATGTTCTCAAAATACAGCTTCGAGGTGCTCAGGACTTGTACTCAACTACGCTTATACCAGTGGCAGTTCCAGAAAAGTACAAAAGAGTAGTTCAATTAAATTACAATAAATATGCCACTTGACATTATACGTTTCCCGACATAAATTGAATATACCGACGGACTTCTGTAGAAAAAAAAATGTAAGAATTGAACACCATATATAGTAATCATATGTCTGCCTGCACTTTGACAATGTAAGTTTTGACAGTACTACTGTCGTTTACTCGTTTAAGTTGGATATATTATGTAGTTCCATTGACCTTTTTAAAAACAGAATTCAAGAACCCAAAAAAGTAAGTTGACAAATCAACCTCTACTAAGCTCCTATATATATTCTCCTTAAGAAATTGACCTACTTGAATTTTTCGAAAGGATCTCTCTCGCGTGTTATCAGAGTTGATATAGTTATGAAAAACATAATATAAATTAAAGTTCACTAACTAATGTGGCAATATCAACTAGTCAACTATTACAATATTCAGATGCGGGCCAACGCCACTGCAGTCAACAAATGCAATTGTAAGAAGAGAAGACCAATATAGATTATTTCAATTTGTAAACATCAATTACAAAAAGAAATTTCCCTTTTCTGCTCAGAAACTAAAAAGGTTTGGGATCACCAAACAGATAAATCAATGTCATAAAACCCTAACAAACACCAAACAGAGATCTGTAATAAATCACCAAACAGATAAATGCAAAGAATAAAAAATTTGATCACCAAACAGAGATTTGTAATTCCAATAAGATCCAAAAAAAATTGGACAGATTTCGAATTACCTGGAGAAAAACGATTAGATCTGAACTTCTAGCAATAGTAGATATTTGAAATAAAAATCGATGATTGGAGGTGTGAGGAAAAAGATTGTGTAATTTTAGCAATCTCAATGATGGATGCCCTCAGCTTCTCTTTCTTTTCGTCATTCTCTCTAGCAAACGAAATAATCGAATGATCGATGCAATATGACCCATAAATGCCATGTTTCATGTATGGATATATCTGTCAATTAACTACAAATAAGAGATGGAATGATCCATTCCTGCCTCCCCCTCCCAGAATGAATTTTTGGTTTCTCAGATTACTAGTATTCCAGCCAGAATATATCTTTCCGTCGGAATGCATGGAGAAACCAAACAAGATATTTTTTATTCCAACGGAATAACTTATTCAATTCCCTCTCTCATTCTACCAAACCAAACACAGCATAACTCTCACATTTGTACGTCTCAATCGGAAAACCTAATAGTAATTAATTAATCTCATATGAGAAATTAAACCCTGAACAAATTCAAAGTTGCTGGCTCAATTTATGAAGCATGCATGCATTTCCAAAGTGAAGCATGTATATATATTGATCAAGTCGAACACACGATATTTTCAGATAGACAGGCACAATATGCTGATTGAGACCGAGGCTTTTAAATACTCGATCGATCCATATATCCATTTTTTATTACCTCTATAATTTATTAATTATAATACACATAATTAATCTTGGGGACCTATACTAATTATATATATTGTGCCTAGCACGCACAGAGTTTGTGTTCATGGCATACAATTTATAAGACAGTACTGATGATGTTTAAAAAAAATCATTTCACTGAAGTGGCATTTTGATTTCTAACTAAAAATTTTCTTAGGGTTTTAAGCAATATTGAGATCAGTAGGTTTATATATATAGTCATCCGATCCAATGGCTAAAACGCATTCAATAGAGCTAATTAAGCTTGGCAATGGAATCACGGAAATTTGATGGCAAAGCCATAGACTTGAGATTTTGACGAACTAACCATAGACTTGAACGCAGGAATAGCCGTATAATTTTACCTTTTTCTTTCCATTGAGCTGCATTACGTACCATCAAACCCACTCACCACAAAAAGAATGCCAACAACAAAAACACCTAGCTAGCATCCAATAGTACTGCTGTTAGTCCAAATTAAATACCAACATTTACTAAACCGAGCTTCACATGCATGTTGAAACTTAGCTGGAAATCCCATTTTTTTTCACATACAGTATAGTAGATCATTTTTCATACTAGAACAAATTAAGCATGAATGGAAATTGTTGGGATTGACTCATACTTCTGCGGGTTCGACGAATGGTCACTACGACAGGATATATAGTCGAGGTCGGTCTTGGATTTTACTAATGTATTGGGCCTCATGTATTTGGGCTCATGTTATAGTAGTTAGGATTTTTTTAGTTATTATAAAAACATTGTTTGGTGTGTGGATCATTAATTATAGAGTGTGTGAGGCATCTAATGAATACATGATCAGGACTAGTCAAATTGATAAACCTGAGAGCGTATTGTTACTTTTCCGTCTTTTATATATATAATATATGTGTGATTGCAATATTATTCGTTCTTAAATTATAACATAAATTGATTTCGACTTTGTTTGAGAGGAAGTTGCAAAGGCCGGGGAGCTCTTAAAGAACCACCAAAGATCAACTTTCAGACATCCTTAACGACCACTGGCCGGCTACATCCATCACCGTACGTTCCAGTTAATTTATGCCTGATAACCTTCATGTTGCTGCACCACCATTGGCTTGAGCTGGGGGGGGGGGGGGGGGGGTGAGATAATTATTTTCATTCATGTATATATTAGTTCTCATATATGATCTTGTATGTAATTACTACTTGATTATAATTTGTTTTTTAAGATTAGTCATGAACGATAGGACTCCGGTCCTAATCCTCAAGCTAGCCGGTTGGATGTAAATTTAAACTGATCATCAAATACTTGTATATCTATGAGCCTCATCAGAAATATATATATATATATATATATATATATATATATATATATATATATATATATATATATTGTCCACTTAACTGGATTTCTGTAACAGATCTAGTAATTGATCGATCGATATAATAATTAAATTGAGCAAATTTACGTGCACAAACATTATTATCCTATGTATTGAATAATAAAAAAAGGATACGTACAAAAGGTTAGGAAACCTTATACGTACTAATGTTTCTCTAATTACTTTTTAATACAAATGCGTGCCTAGGTTGTTTCTTCTTTCATTTGTACTTTCACGGTAAATTTAGCAGTAACCATTAACAATCTTCCTTTGTTAGTTTTGTGACCTTAATACCTTTGTTTCAGAAATCAGATTTTAAGTTCTTTTTCTTCCAACTTGAATACTTAATTAGTACTGAAACAGTAAATTAAAACTAAGATAAAAGACACCAAGGAAAATGATCAGAGAATTAATTAATAAAAGAAACCATTCATTATTCATAGCATTAATTTCCCTGCATCCCTCTCACTAGATACATGGAAATTATAACGCAAACAGGCTTGGCTTGATCACCCAAAACAAGCTCAATACTTAGAATTAAAAACATTCAGAAAAACCCACGGCCATACCCTTGGGCATATCCGTAAGGAGGCATCATGGGGAGTCCCAGTTCAGTACTTTCCATCACACTTGATGGACCAACATGCCCTAAACCACTACCATACCCTAGGGGTTCAGTACTATCCATCACACTTGACGGACCAACATGCCCTACGCCACGACCATACCCTAGGGGCTGATGATCAGTAGTATCCATCACACTTGACGGACCAACATACCCTACGGCACGACCATACCCTAGGGGGTCGGTACTACCCATCGCACTTGACGGACCAACATGCCCTACACCACTACCATACCCTAGGGCATATCCATGAGGCATCATGGATGGCCCGAGACCAATACCATCATTCGCAGCTGAACCAACATTCCCTCCATAAGAACTCGAAGAAGCCGAGAGAAAAGAGGTGGCATTTGCAGCTGAAGCCGCCTCCCTCATCATCTTCTGGTTGGCCACATTATTCTTAAGTTCCTCCATCGCCATTTTCAGCTTCTTCAGCTCATCAAGGCCGAGGTTTTCCACAGGAGCTTCCCACCAATTATTTTCTTGGCCAAATTTCCTCATCTTGTCAAGCTCTTCGCCGCGCTTCTTCTCAGCATCCAGCTGGATGATTGTCTCAGTTAGTTGCGCGTTTAGTTGGCGAACGCTAGCGTTGCGATGAGCCTGAACAAGTTGGAGGGTGGGATCGGAATTTTGGGCCGGATTAGTTCGACCAAGGTATCGATTCACGATCGATTCGACAGAAGGGTGGCCGAAGGAAAAGACCTTTTTGGCCGGGGAGAAGACAATCATGGCAATGTCAACACCACAAAGGGTGCTAAGCTCGCTCGCTTTCTTGAACAAACCGGAGCGGCGTTTGGAGAAGGTGACAAGGCGGTTACTTTCGTTGGACATTCTTGTTATTTCGATCTTTTGACGACCCTTGCTCTTCCTTGCCATGGATGTGTGAGTTAAAACAAATTAAGAAGAAGGAAATCAGAAATAATGGTGGTGGTGGTGGTGGTGGTGGTGGTGTGGGTGTAATGGGAGAAACATGAGGGGATTTTATAGGGCTGGTATATGATTTGTCTCACGTGATTCCCACATGTTGTTATTTTAGCATTTAATTATGATATAACTGCACGTCCAATATTTTATCTTAAAGCTAGCTAGTGTTGACTTTTTTTGAATTACTTTACCACGTTTTATGTTAAATTATTAAACAAAAGCAGAAAAAAAAATTAATGGAAAAATTTACTAAACAATCTAAAAATGTAGATTTTCCCTCCAACACTAATCAATATATTTGTAATACATTTAATGTCTCATTAATAATGGCAAAAAGATGATACTCTCTCCGTTTCTAAAAGATTGTTGTTTTAAAAGAAAAAATTTATTCTAAAATATTTGTCGTTTACAACTTTCTAGAAGAATAAATTATTTACTTTTCTATATTACTCATATCTTCTCTCATTGTTCCAATAAATTATCTCCCTTGTATTAATAATTTTTAATTTCTCATGAAGGGGTAGTGATGAAATTTCAAATAAATTTTACTAGCATTAAATGACTTTTTTAATCCATCTGTCAAAACTTTAAACAACAATCTTTTAAGAACGGAGGAAATAATAATCTAATAAAAATCTTACACTACGCGGGGACATCATTCTCTTGGAGAATTCGAGTGGGCCAAAATCTAAACTCCTATCAATATAGGAAAATGAAATATATTACGATTGTTTTATATCGATTATTTGATTGTCAGTTACGTGAGTAAGTACTAATGTGGTTATATAAATAAGTATTAGTGGTAATATTTTTAGAAGATATGTAATAAGTGGGATCTTCTTATAATTCCTACCAATCACATATATTGATAAATTTCGCAATTATAAGTCGGCATAAATTTATCGTAATACATAGCAAGACACATTAATATATTTTCCTTTAGCGCCTCCCAAAATACTTCACGGCGAAACATTATTTGTATTTGACAAAATTTTGCGACATTTATAATATTTCCTAATTTCCTATGACCATTTTGCATTGATTGAAATTACCATTTGAAGCAAGTATATAATCATTTATGTTGACGTTGCACAATGTATTTGAGCAATGGTCAATTAAGTTGGATAATATAATTAAATGTTTAAATCGAAAAAATAATGTATTTTGGGAAAACTATTAATTAATTTCATTGGATGATCCAATCGCCTTAATTATTTTATATCAATGATGTATTTTATTTTATATTTATGATATATCTAATGAGTTATTTTTTATTATGACTCACAATTTGGACAAGTATGGTTATCAACTCATTAATCACAACATAAAATGGTTCTCACTTGTTAATTAATTTTGAATATTATGACCCATAGTTACATATTAACGCGGCCCTATGTACAGATATTGTTTTATCCAACATTAATTGTCACAATTAATGTGGACAATTATGATTTGAGTTGTGGTGTATATTGCGATAAATTTATATTTATATCGAATTAAAATGACGAAACTTATCAATATATGGCATTGGAATTATAAGAGGATCGATCCCCTTTATTACAATCTCTAAAAAGATTATCATGCATTAATACTTATTCGACAATCAAAAAATCAAGATAAACTTTCACAATAACTATCATTTTTTATGGTTATAATTTAAACTTTAATGATATTGTGTCATTTATAATATTAACAATAAAAAGAGGTAATCTTTTGTAAAACAAAAGGAATTGACATATTAGACTCTTTTATTGTGAAGGGGAGGGAATAATAAAACTTAACATATATATTGCAAAAAGATTTAAATTCTTCATTTCAATTTATAAGATCATCTTTTACATTTGAAAATCAATTATTTAGACTTTTGCAAGCTCAAAAAATGATGAGATTTATTAAAAATTACAAATAAATCTTATAATTAGTAGTATTTTTTAGATAATTTATAATATTTCTCATTGTATTGATCTAGCTAGTAATGAATGAGCCTATACAATTTTGAATTTAAAAGTATCTTAAATTGACTTCAAAAAATAAATAAAAATCTTATATTTTCGAATGGATGCAAAATTATTCATAATTTTTTTTAAAAAGTCACTAATTTTTTTTTAAGAGGGTCACTTTTTCTAAACATCCCTACTAGCAAAAATTAAAGTTACAAAAAACAAGAGGTGGGAGTTAGGGGAGTGCTTATTGTCTTCTATTGTTTTTAATTTCCATCGTAATAATGTATATAAATTCGATTCAATTGAAGTTTAAACTTTCCTAGCTAGAATATTATTAACAATCAAATTACAAAACACACACACACACACACACACACACATATATATATATATATATATATATATATATATATATATATATATATATATATATATATATATATATATATATTCTAAGAGTTGTTGAGCTTCAATTTAAATTCAATGTTCATTCACAATTCTATATACAGTCCATAGTATCAATCAGAAATTAACATAGTCTAGCCCTAATTAACTCTACCTAAGGTACTTTCTCATAAAGAAAACCTGGTTGCATTCTCATATAAACAAATTCAAAGATGATAATTTAAAATTTATTTTGGCCATTACATTCCATTAATTATAATATAATTTTTGAGTAACGGCTCAAACGCATGAATGAAGTGTTTGATTCCAATTTCGTTATGATCTGATTCTGATTCCGCGACCATCATTAATTTTAACTACATGCCCTAAATAATTTTGTCCGACCAAACGGCCTATTACAAATCATTTCTAATTATATACACCCTAAAGAATATATTGATATTTTGGACACACGATAATATTATTAGATCTTGCAATTTCTTTTGAAGTGACCCTCCTTGTTGCAATGAAAACACCTGTATGTAGCACCTTCTCTTGTATTTGACTTGCTCCTATGATTTCTGAAATTTTTGCTTTTACTGCGATTCAAGTTTCCCTTGTGAGATCCCCTGAAGTTACTTCTACCCCTGTTCTCTGCCACAAGTGTTTGTGTCTCAAAATTCAAACCCTGCTCCTTTCGTCTTGTTTCCTCGTTGTGTATGCTGTCCTTGACCATCTGCATGGTTATCTTTCCTTCCGGAGCTGAATTGCTTAGTGACACAACTAAAGTTTCCCAACTGTTAGGCAATGAACTGAGAAGCAACAATGCCTGAATCTCATCCTCAAGATTCAACTTCATGGTAGACAACTGGTTCACCAATCCCTGGAACTCACTCATATGCTCGGATACACTACTACCATCTTTATACTTCAGGTTCACAATCTTTCGAATCACAAAGGTTTTATTCTGAGCATTCTTTTTCTCGTACATGGACTCTAATGTAGTCCACAGTGTATAAGCATCCGTTTCCTGCGAAATATGGTGGAACACACTTTGATCGATCCACTGTCTGATGTGACCGATCATTTTTCTGTTCATCTTTTTCCAATCAGCCTCGGTCTTGTCCACTGGCTTTTTCCCCTTAAGCTCCAGTGGATCATACAAATCCTTGCAGTAAAGGATGTCTTCCATTCTAGGCTTCCATATCGAAAAATTAGATGATGTCAATTTAATCATGGCGCCACTTGATTCATCCATTTAATTTATCAAAGACCCACCGCGCAAAGAACCTTGCTCTGATACCACTTTGTTGGAAAACTCCTCCAATTATAACTGTCTTTGAAAAATTAAATAAACCAGAAAATAATATCACAATAATAAATCAAACACAAGACACCAAATTTTACGTGGAAAACCCTCTAAAATTAAGAGGTAAAAACCACGGGTCGAACTCCGAACAATTTCACTATAATCAACTGTGAATACAAATATCCCTTCCAAGTTTTATAACTAAAAACTTGAAATATTAAGAAATTGAAAGAATACAAGAATACCTCAATTAGAGTGAAAACTCAAATTACCTCACCACTAGAACCTTCGAATTAATTAAAGTCTTCAAGCAATTAATTAACCCGAACGGATGATGACAATTTGTGAATAAACTTTCACAAAAACCCTCTCAATTTTCTCTCAATTCTCACAGTTTTTCGTTCTCTCTATTCCGAGTATTAATCTCAAAACAGAGCACTCAAAATTCTGATTACTTGTTCTTTTTTTTGTGTCATACTACATCACAAGTCCATGTATATATATAGACTCCTTGAGTTGATCCAAGTTGATCTTGGATTGAAAAAACCCACTCAAAGCTTTCTAATATAATATATATACTTCCAGAATCCTAATTCATGTTGGCTTGGGAACTCACACCATTCCCAAATCCTTTTCCATATAAGAGATATATATTCCCTTAATTCCTTTTCCAATTAGACTTTTGTCTAAAAGACCTCATGGGTTTGGACCCCCACAAACCCAACAATAATGTATATAAATTCGATTCAATTGAAGTTTAAACTTTCCTAGCTAGAATATTATTAACAATCAAATTACAAAACACACACACACACACACACACACATATATATATATATATATATATATATATATATATATATATATTCTAAGAGTTGTTGAGCTTCAATTTAAATTCAATGTTCATTCACAATTCTATATACAGTCCATGCCGTTTGTAAAGCTGTTTATATAACTTCCCTGTTATTCGTAATTTTATGACTTTTAGTGATTATGGTGGAGTAATTATCTTGATATATACCACTTTTTTAAGCAAAAGGCAAAAAAACTACTCATTTCATTTCTGAAATTAACTTCCTGAAACTAATGCAATTAATTAAATTACGTTAAACCTACTTATCACTGATAATATTTAATTCATGTGATAAAAATTACTTCAAACGGTACGTATTTCATTCATATTATGCTAATCACATTCCATACAAATCATATGTGCATAGTATCAATCAGAAATTAACATAGTCTAGCCCTAATTAACTCTACCTAAGGTACTTTCTCATAAAGAAAACCTGGTTGCATTCTCATATAAACAAATTCAAAGATGATAATTTAAAATTTATTTTGGCCATTACATTCCATTAATTATAATATAATTTTTGAGTAACGGCTCAAACGCATGAATGAAGTGTTTGATTCCAATTTCGTTATGATCTGATTCTGATTCCGCGACCATCATTAATTTTAACTACATGCCCTAAATAATTTTGTCCGACCAAACGGCCTATTACAAATCATTTCTAATTATATACACCCTAAAGAATATATTGATATTTTGGACACACGATAATATTATTAGATTCAGCATACTCTATATATTACGTAAATAAGATGACCTTATTTTCAAATTAAATCAATTTAATGAAGAAAAAAATAGTGTAATGGATAATTTTTTATTTGTTGAGACAACCAAATTAAAACATTTCAATAATATCAAGAAATAAAAGGCTCCTGGCATTTTCCAATATATATACTAGTCCCACATATATAGGTGCCATATCCTTGTCCCTCGAGTACTCACCAAAGCCGATAGAACCTGCAGAAGCTCCAATATCATCATCATCATCAGTACCACCACCACTACCAGTACCATTACCAGTACCAGTACCAGTACCAGAACCTCCGGCATCACTGGTACGTACTACCACGGTTGATTGATGAATTGAATAGGAGAATCAACAAATGGCAAAAATCCACCGCTGTAGTCAGGAACGCCGCCGATATTTCAATTGGAACTACACCACTTGCCCTACCTGGAACCCTAGCAAGCAGATGGCCTACCATCAAAACGTGGGCCTACGTACTGCCCCAGTTGACTTTTGCAATTGACCAATCCTCGCATTCTTCTGCATGCATGCATCTCTTCGATCTTCACATGCTATATATATATATATATATATATATAGCTGCCAACATGTGGTGAGCTTCTTCAGCAGTGAGCTCGTTTAATTTATTATAATTGGTCGTAGCCACCAATATTGGTTTCTCTCAATACGAGCCCTCATACATATATATATATATATATATATCGCCCAGCTGCTTCTCAAGTTTTATGAAGTAATCAAGATCCTTAGCGCGATCGAGGCATCGAGCTGTGCATGCATTATTTGTTCTGCCATGCATGCATGATTTGTTCGGTCCTCCCAAACTCTTGTTGTGGAGGCTAGGGTTTTGGTTGACAAACCTACTGAGCACAGATTTAACACAAGCAAGGGTGCCCAAAAGAGTAGTATACATTTCGGGCATTTGAAAACACAATTACTGCGATATATTAATTTGACACCCGCAAAGTTAATTCACTGGCCTTAATCAATTCTTGAAGAGGTCAGATGAAGGTCTTTTAGAGATTGCTTGCTTGCTTGCTTGTAACCTCGCGGTTACCTTCTCAGTACGAGAAACTGAATAATGTCGCATACAATTAGTCTAAACAAATTAATCTTCAATCACCCAAATTATAATTATGAAATATATAATGAATGTAATAAACTAGCAGTGTAAAGTTTTTTAACACTCTTCAAATAAACAGGGGCGGATTCATGGCTGGGGCACCTGCCTCCACTGAATTTTCAGGAGGTCAGGGGGCACCCCGCCTCTTCCGTCGCCGACATTGCCGAAGATGACAAGGGAAAAGTCCTAATTTCTCTTTCGGAGGAAGACGTCGTTCTGGCCAATTCGAGCCACCTAACGGCCAGCAAGTTATGAGACGTCGGTCTCACAATCTGGAGGAACTATCCAAGGTCTACACTGACCATTACTGGAAATTAATGGAGGATCTTAGGGTTGACTGTTGAGCACAGAGATTACGTTTGGAAGTTTGGGTTGAACCTCTTTCAGGAAGACAATAAGAATGATGAAAAGGAGAGCAATGAAATCGACGCAGATGGTGGCGGGGGCGACATTTGCGAAGGAAGAAGTGAAACAAATATATACAACAATGGTAATTATGGTGGAAACCATCTTTGTGCTCTTAATGGACGCAAGCTAGCTCAAAGCAATGGCTTTAACTACCTACTGCAAGCTGCATATCTTATCGGATTATAAGCACTGCGACTATGTCATCAAAAGGTTTCATTTTTATAACACTGTTTTATATATATATATAATTGATGAATTGGGCTTATATGGTTTGTTTGGTAATGAGTTATTTAATTGGTGCATATATACTTTTGGTTGTTTTGTGATTCATTTTATTAATTTTTTTTTTAACAAATTTTTTTTTGAATTTGATCTCATTGAACTTTCAGGCTGGATCCGCCCCTGCAAATAAATGTTAAGACTTTCGAACATCATCTTAATTACGTATTTAGGTTATGTTTGTTTGTAATGATTACACTTAAGATAGAACTATTAATCCCGAGTGTCTTATTTGTTTTTAAATTTAGACTTGGGCGACTATGATATAAAATGACTAAATATGAGGGACTATTTAACACCTGCATGTCTAGTTAGGTATTATAATCCAATCATGAGGGATTAAAAATTTATGGACAAAGCTAACCTTTTATTTTAATAATGACATTCGAATTATGAACAAGTTTAAAACATAATAGTCCAATTCCATTAAAATTATTTCCTGGATTATGAACAAGTCTAAAACATAATAGTTTAAATTATAATTTAAACAAACTGTAAATTAAATCATCCAGTTTTGTCTAGGACCCGAACTAAACTAACGCCGAGTGAATAGAACTTCTGTAGTACAAAATAATTAAACATAATAAAACATAAATTGAAATATAATTTATAATTTAAACATAATAGTTTATAGTATTTTAAAACATAATATTCCCTGGATAAAACATAATAATTTTAGGAACTATGAACAAGTTTAAATTATAGTTTAAAATATGTTTTTATTAGTAAGGGTATAATAGTCCAAACGATATTTTTTTATCCAATACTTTAATTAATCCTTAAAAAAACAAATATTACATGGAATTATTTTAAGTTATCCCATAAATAATCACATAAAAAATAAACATATTAGTAGGACTATTTAATCCTACGATTAATAGTTGTCTTGGGATTATAATACCATAGATTATAATCTCGGAATTATAATTCTTGCAAACAAATATGAACTTAGTTAAGTTATAATTCATGATATAGTATCCTTGGCCTATATTATTACTAATCGTGGAGATATATAATTAGAATCTATCTTCAATTGCTAATATTCATTTTGGGATTTCCTATATTATTATTATTACTAATTGTGGAGATAATGAAACACCCGGTCAAATAGAAGGCTTTAAATTATTGGTCCAATAGTATCTTCTTGGGTCATCTTATTCCACCACAGACTTATCCAAAAAATTATGACTTGAAGATACTATTGGTAATAACTTATTTTCTTATATGCAGATATGTTTTTTTTCCCTAATTTTTTTTTTCTCTATCTTTCGATATTGAATTGGGGTGTTACAGATAATTAGAATCTATTTTTATGTTTTCTTATATCAGGTATTTTAATAAAATGAGTACCACGTGCATGACTTGCTCGACTCTAACGATGTGTTTCTGAGTTTTAAAATGGACAGAGAGAAGAAAAAAAATAGACGAAAAATTTAAGTTTTCTTTCCAATTCCGATGTTTCTGAGTTTTTTAATAAACGGAAAAGAAAAGAAAATAAATGGATAGAAAATTCGTCCACTTCTCATGCCAAAGTTTTTCATCTAAAATTGACCTGATTTGGACGAAAAAGAAATTTGAACACTAATATTTTTCATATTATCCTTAACTTTCAATATAATAAATTTTAAATTACAACTCATGTTTCTAATTTATTTTTAT
This sequence comes from Panax stipuleanatus, assembly GCA_020205555.1. NCBI lineage: Eukaryota > Viridiplantae > Streptophyta > Magnoliopsida > Apiales > Araliaceae > Panax > Panax stipuleanatus. The sequence goes on along the minus strand of CM035120.1, from coordinate 4,130,502 downwards.
CTACTAAATCTAAGTTGATAAAGACAAAGAGATTACTTGGCGCGAACGACTTTCAACACAGGCACGGCAGCAATCTCGGAATCAGACAAAATATTGGTCAATGCAGCCACTGCAGTCTCTGCAGCAGCAATGAAAGAAGTGTTTGCCAACTTGATCAGAGGTTTGACATCCCCTTCTCCCATGTAAGACATTTTTTTCCCTAGATCTACTCTTGGTCTGGCGAGACAAAGCTCCCAAGGCTCGAGCAGACTGTGTTGCAATAACTTGGGTATTGCTGGTCAGAAGTTTCATGCAAGGATGCACTATTTCATCTGTTGCAAGACTATCACAAATATCTTGACGACTGTTAAAAAGATCAGCCAAGACAGAAGCTGCATAATCTTGGGTTTCCTCGTTTAATGAATATTTGAGAACCTGGACAAGTGATCTCAGCCCTTAATTAGCGGCAGCTCCCTTATCTACCAGGTTATCCTTTGATGCCACAGTAAGTACATGGCCCAGAACTTTAATTATGTGGGCCTTTGACCTTGGAGAATCACCCAGGAGCAAAGCTAATAGCTGGTTGATTGTGGGAGAATCAGCTCCACGGATATTTATCTTGCATATTTTTATTAATGATTCAATGATTATAATTAATAGAAGAATAAATTTGTAAAAATAATATTTGTCTTTTCTTTTCATTAAAACTCAAAAACGCAAGAAAAGAAAATTTTTAAATTTTTTATTAAAAACTCAAACACAACACAAGTAAAAACTTCAAATTTTCTACTCTTTTCTTTTCCGTTCTAATTTAAGTTTTCTATTATTTTCTTTTCCGTCCAAAACTCAAAAACAGAGTGTAAAGAAAACATAAAAATCACACTCCAGTCCAAAATTAAATATACATTTTGGCTTTTAAAATCTATTTGTCAAATATTAAAATTCAAAATAAATCCAAATTCAATTATGTTTGAAAGCAACATATGGTAATGCACGAGTATAATTCTTGAAAACATTGAACATTTGTAATACAAAAATTGAGTCGTCACATCAACTTTGCTTAGCATGTCGATTGATATGCCACAACCAATATTTGTTGTAGTCAAGAATTCTCCAAATAATTTTGCACCACTCAAACATAGTCCCCATCATAATTTTACAAAAAAAAAAGAAAAAGAAAAAAAAAAGTCCCCCGAATGCATAATCTAATGAACCCCCAAATTGATCATGACACTAATGAGAGATCTTTCAGCTGGTGAGGATCAACCTCTGAAGGTGACCGAGTGAGAGCACACTGGGCAGTTGCCGTCTTTGGGAAAGCTATAACATCCCTGATTGAATTTGCACCAGCTAAAAGCATCACTAATCTATCCAGCCCAAAAGCAATGCCCCCTGCACCGATTAAAGCGAAATACATAAATACTTATATTTCAACTAATCAGCTATTTGATGGTCATCGCCACCGGTGTTTCCACCTCACAAGGCATGAGAATTGAGACATGACTAAATCTACTAATCTACACAAGACTAATTCAGTGTTAAACAAGCAAGGCGCCAATTCTAAAGGATAGAGACAGGTCGGTAGATATATGCCATAACTCGTAAGAAAGAATTGCCCCCGGTGACCAATTAATCATGATAAAAGGATGTAACTGAAGCAGTGATTATAGCATTGGATTGTCATATGCACCGTAAAACAAGTGTCGCGTGAACTGCGACGATAGATGCATATAATTTTACAAGGAAAAAGGCCATACTAACCATGTGGAGGAGCACCCATGTCCAAAGCCTCCAAAAGATAGCCAAACTTTGCTTCAGCCTGCAAATAAAACAAGACACTATCAATACCATCAAAGAATCTACAGTGCTCGGATATTCTTCATAGTTAACATTTTATTTCCACACTTTTGAATATAGGTGTTGCTCCAAACCAACCACAATTAGTTAGGACAAAGTTTCCTGGAGTTCAGTACAAAACTACACCAAAGGACTGAATATAATTTAATTTGTTGATACCTGATACATCTTACTTCTTGGTGGTTCAACAAAGAACTATCTTTTGTATCATTTTGTATTTCTTTCCTACCAAGGGAAAGATAAAGCAATCTAAAAGCCAAGAAAGAATATACAAGTCCTTGTTCATCAACATTTAAAGTAGCATATTAGGTCATTTATCATTCAATGTGATAATTTCCTTGCAGCATACGGCACCACCTGTCTACGTTCCATTCACCACAGTAATACATGTTTCAAAAGAACTGGTTCACAGATCCAACTATACAAACTAAATGTTTTGGACTTGTAAGATAACTGGTTACCATAAATTCACTACTATGAATTGACCGAACGCTAGATAACAAAATACTCAGCAGGCTATTAAATGACCTAGACATAAGGTAAACCAAACTGTCAGCACGGGGAAAAGCAAGTACGGAAAACTAAACATTGTATCTATGAGCAAGTAGACCCAACCAAACTACGAAATACGTTAAACATCTGCTTACCTGTTCAGGGGAAATGCCAATAATCTCCAAGACCTTTTCTTGGACTTCACGTTTATAAATTCTCAAACTTCCTCCACCAATCTAATAGCATCAAAAGAAAGAAGTGAAGGCTCAGTACTTTTCTCTACCATGCGTATTGCAGCAAAAGATCAGAAACCGGCCACAACAGAGAAAAGAAACACATGCACATATATACCTCAACTCCGTTGTAAACCATGTCATAAGCCAAGGCACGGGCAGAGGAAAGATCCTTCATATCTTCAGGGTTTGGGGCGGTAAAAGGGTGATGCAAGGCCTGCAAAATAACAAAATTCCATGAACTCAACACTGCTAAGATGTATGCCACAAAGAAACGTCCTTTTACAACCACAAAACTACTATAGGTCTATCGCTACAGGCCGACCGATGACACTAGCACAACTAAAACCTTGACCCATTTTGATAATGATACTGAACAACGAAATTAAAAGGTTATCCAGCACAATGCATCTCCCCCGCCAAATTAATAGCAAAAACTATACCAGGTGACCAGACAGCTAAAACCATAAAAATAATCCTTGTACCATATGAAGCAAGTTTAGTATAAACCTTACCAGAAAAAATTGAACCGGTTCAATATAACTTCTCACGGTATTAAAGAAAACCAAGACAGTCTCAATATTCTGACATTACAATAAAGGCAAAAATCTATTTCATAGGGGTGTAATGGTGCATACTTCAGTTTAAGTTGGTGAGCTTATATAAGGTTCTTTTTTTGCTGTGTATGTTTGTTAAAACAACTAAAGTTATTTTAAATGAACACACACATATAAGTTCCCTTACTATAATTGCAAGAAACAAGAAATGTATCAGGCAAACCTCGATACTGAATCCAATTAGCAAGTTTCTATCTTTTTAACTATGTGGAAAATCCAATGTATTTGGGAATTAAAGAGAATCAAATTCTCCCAGAACTCTACCAATGTCTTCCTTTTTCTTTAATTTTTTTTGCCTTGCACTCGACCAAAATCTAAAAGCACAGTTATAAAATATTGCCACAGACACAATGTGATCACCACTTCATCAATGAATATATTGAATAGATATAATGATGCTTGCAATACCACAATTATGGCATCCAATAGAAATGCCACAAACCTCAAGCCTCTGTTCTGAACTATTCCACTCAAACATTGGAAAATCAGTCACCCACAGGATGGAATGCCTGGACTAAATATCATACAAACAAAAAAAGTCAAGGTGAGAGAGAGAGAGATTTGTTAGTAATAAGTATTCCCGTTACAAACTTACACGGTCAACCAATTCCAGATCATGGGCTGTATACATCCTTAGCCGGTCCAAGGTTTTATTAACTGATGAATGGTGACCCACGGCAAACAAGATAAGATCACCTGACTCCGCAGAGCATTCTTTTAGTAGCTGTTCTTTTCTACTTGGGTCCAAACTTGATACTAGAGCAGGAATCCCTTCCACGTCCCCTAAAATTATTTCAATCATCCAATGGTGAACCACAATATCCCTCAAAAAAATTTGTAAAAAGATATGACTTATGGGAACATCTGGTCTTACCATCATTCAAGACCTTCAGGAAAGGCAAACCTTTTGCTCCAGATTTGAGTGCTTCAGTGTATAAATCACCTTTCTTAAGAGCAGTGTTTGAATAACTTTTTCCTCCAGAAGGCACGCATAATGCCTTAATAATTCCCCCACTTGCCAAGGTATCTGCAAAAACCTTGAATGGGGAATCTTCGAAAACATTGGATACCTGCACTTTCAACAAAAATTAAAAATCCACTAAAGACTATAAAAACTCCCCAATCATGAGTCATTATTTGCTTATGATATCAAGAGAAAACCAAAAATGATTTTCATGAGAAACTTTCATGAAATTAAATTACAATGTTGGAAAGAGTGAACATACGCACTGGAATTTAAAAGAAAAGCAGAGATGGAGGAAATTAGAAAGAATAACTGAGATAGGCAAACAGCCCACCTATAATCATTATATGTAATATAAAGCATAAGGTACCTAGAAAGCAAGGTTAGCCTTCCCTTTTTTGGTGGGCCTTTTTTTTGTTTTTTGTTTTTTTGGAAAGAGGGAGTGACAGCTTGAAATTTTAACTGTACAACAAAATTGCAGAATTAACTTTATATGTGTGCATGTGTGTGTTTGTGCTTATATAGAACATTTGCTGTCAAATAAGTCAAATTTCTTAACTGGCACATAAAAGTATAAAACTAAAAGAATGCATAAAAACATCAGTCAATAGAACATTACGTCTTTCAATTCAAGATCAAAACGAACATCTGGCCTGTCTGAACCATATCGACCCATCGCTTCATCATATGTAAGCCTTGGGAAAGGATTCGGTAGCTGGACACCTTTGATCTCTAGAAAAACCTGCAATTAATTGTCCAATTATGTCTTCCATGTAACATTGGGTATACAGATACCTAAAAGATCAATTCTGCAAATAAAAACTCAAACCTATACATTTTAAATGTAGGCATACACATGCCAAAAATAAAAGATTATTAGGGAATCACGCACAAGCACACAACCAAAGTTTCCTTATGTTATTAGACCTCTAGTTAGATCAGTCTCCAATAGATAAGAAGTTTAGATAAGCATTACTTAGATTAGTATTATCCTTTAGATAACCATGACTTAGATTAGTATTATCCTTTTGTATTTATCTACTCTACTATCATCAGCTATATATACCATGTAATGCTCAGGTATCAATATCTTAGATAATAATAAAATTCTTGTGTTTCATTATGGTATCAAAGCCACACGGCTATCTGCCTTGATCTTTATTACCCCTCCTTTTGTTTATCTTCCGCTTAACAGTTTCTTTTGCACACCTAGATTTGATCATATACTGCCAATTCCAAAATTGGTCCCGTCTCCATGGCCGATCAAATATACGGTTCATTTCAAAATTTTGACGACTCTTTAGTCCATGAAAATGATGATTGCAAATTCATAGATGATGCGACATCATGGTATATAAATGATCTCTTCGATCAAATATTTCGTTTACAAAAGTTACCTACTCAGTCTGTCAAAAGTTATCTTGTTGAAGCGACATCGCTTCTTTATGTGTTTGAAAGCGTGGGAGGTTTTCTGAGTGAGTCAAAGTTTATCAATTTTTTAGTTCAAGGCCTTGATGATACTCTTTTCAAAAGAGTTCAAGTTTATTATTATTTGATGAATCCTTCCTTGAATGATTTGTACACTCTAATCTTTGGACATGAAAAAATGCTACAACAATTCACTTCAATTCCATCCATTGGTACTTTAAAAATTTATGTGTCTGCGGTTACACATCCTAAGGAATTCTCTTCTATTGTGGATATTGATATACCTAACATTTTGGATATTGATTGAGTACTAGAAACCACCGACATTGGTATTTCTTCCTCTAAAATCTTAAGTTCTACTGAGCTAAATACCCCTTCTTCAGTCGGTGGTTCTACATCATTTGTTTGAGTTATTGATGATTTTGGTTATAATACAAAAGAATGCTTCTTAGATTCTAACATATTTGGAGATGTATCTGATTATGCAAGCTCCATCAGTGAGAAAAGTAATAATGAAGCAAATTATAGTATAAACGATCATTCAAGCCGGTTGCCACCAAATGAAGTTCGTGAACAAAATTTAGTTTTTCATGGTGAACATAATGCTCAGAATGGGTTCAACAGTTAACTTGCACCTTACATCATTGAAGAAGCAACTTTACCTAAAGATTCATATTCAACTGAGGTGCCTACTCCGCAACAAGTTTTCAGTTTCATTTTTCTTCTCCGGATCTCTTAAATTTCCAACTTGGGTCTCAAGTACATTCTAATGATAATTCTTTTCTCATGGTACCATCAAGTTGCCAACTTTCCAAATTTGAAATATTAACCTCATTCTTCAATCACATTCATGGCTACACTCGTCCACTTTTGGATGTCTTCCAATTTTCAAAATTCATATTTGGTTTGCTCAGAATATGCAAATCTGTTAAAAGGTGGGACAACTAATTCTAAGTAATATAGTCACCAATTTACATCGGTTAGGCTTGGGCGTTCAAGATATGGAAAGCCAATTGATAGAAATGTTTCCAAAGCAACTTCTTGGTGGAGATTTAAGGGTAATTCATTTTGGGTCAGCCACATTGAAGGATGCTACATCAGAAGTCATACAAGACTGGGAGACCAATGTGGGATCAAACCACTACATATTGGGATTTCTTGATGGGTCACATCATCTTTATGCCATGATAGTCAGGGAGTGTCATACTATACTTAGCAAGATAACACAGAATGCTATTATGCTTTATGCTCAACGACTGTTATTATCATATCCTCATTACATTATTAAATCAAGATGGTTGTGTGACATTATTTTTGATCGAGGAAAAATTAGTTTTCAAACTAAAGTGTTTCCCAAAACACCTTTAGTTTGCGGGAGTATTGGGGAATCACGCACAAGCACACAACCAAACTTTCCTTATGTTATTAGACCTCTAGTTAGACCAGTCTCCAAGAGATAAGAAGTTTAGATAAGAATTACTTAGATTAGTATTATCCTTTAGATAACCATGACTTAGAATAGTATTATCCTTTTGTATTTATCTAGTCTACTATCATCAGCTATATATACCATGTAATGCTCATGTATCAATATCTTAGATAATAATAAAATTCTTGTGTTTCATTAAAGATAAAGATAACACTAAGTATCGAAGGCAGGGCCACTCAACAGCCCGTCCAGAATTTGTAAGAACTAAGAACCATTGCAGACACTTGCTATGATATCCTCCTTAATGTACTATAGATATTCATGAACAAAGCCAGCTTCATTTCCTCACAAGCCTGGCTTGCTGTATCCAAGAATATCTTAAGGTTCACTATATATCTAAGCTCAACGACAAACATATTAAGCTCATGCATGAACCGGAGATCCTCAGGATCAACTCGAGCTTGGTTCATAAAAATACCTTATAAATTTAAAACTACACTCAAATATTAAACCCTTTTTTGAATCATTATATTACAAAATAAAACTTATTATTTTATTTTATTAATGTATATAATCCATTAGCATAAGGTGATTTTATAAACAGCTGATGCGTGTCTGAGAACGTATTAAAGGGAAAGGACATTTTTTTCCTGATATACAGTGAAAACATCCTACAAATTCTCTGAACAGGAAAACCACTCTTTCATTCATTATCTCTATCATGCTCACCCTTCTTCTCTATGTCGTCTATGTCTTCATCATTTAGAAAGCTCACCTCATTCAGTTAGATTAACTTCTAATGAACGAGTCGCCTAGGCGTCGACTAGGCATCCAGTCGGTACGAAGTGGCAAGGTGTCAGGGCGACTTGGTGGGAGAGGCAAAAGGTGAGCGCCCAGAAAACAACTTGGACGACTTCCGGGAGACTTGGACGATTATATGATTATATGGCTAAGCGGTCGACTTGGCTGGAGCGGGTGTGGTCCAACCCAAAGCTTAATAAGGTTAAAAAAAGAGTAAAGTTCAATTGAACCTAATCTATCGATTCCAACTTCGGAATAGCAGAGAGGGAGTAACGAAACGAGAAAGGGAGAAACGAAACCTGCTAATCACAATCAAGCCGAGCAAACGAGACTCCGACAACTCACTTCGGCGACTCCGACAACCTCTTCTTCTTCTTCTCATCTTCATTTCTGCTACTTTTCTTTTCTTTTTTCTGTCGAGGCGTCGACTTGGACAGAAGATTTGATTCTTTGATTTTTTTTCTTTCGGCTTTCACCATTCCCGAGTTCCTGAGCTTTTAATCCTTCTCTTTGGTTCTAGGTGCACAGTACACACCATATGACTTTAATTGAATTGGGCAACATATTTATAATAATAATAATAATAATAAATGAATGTTACAGGGGAGATAAAGTTTTTTAATTCTTTCTAGGCCGAGTGTATTCTGTTTTGTTACTGCTTTGTTGACGACAGCTTTGTTGACTGACTGCTACTTTGTTGAAAATAGATTCCTAATAAATGATTATATTTAAGAAATCTTAGAGGGTCCCAAATTTAAAACCTTAGAATCAGTACAATTTTTTTTATATGATATGTAATGCATTGTTGTCTTATGCTTATAATATAGTTATAAACTGTATTTTGTAAATAGTTAAAAGTTTACGAATATAATAAAATTATCTATTTTGACTTGATTTTGTTCACTTATATATCAATATTCATATAAATATTAAATATATATAATTTTATTTGTATAAAATTTATATTATTAACGACTTGTCGACTTGTGGACGACTAGTCGGCGCCTTGTCGCCTAAACGCTTAAGCTCCCGGCTATCGTCTCGCCTCGACTTATCGCCTTGATTACTATGCCGACAACAAAACTACTAACCTGTCTAATCAAATCTTCATTCAGCTTCAACATGTCCTCCAAAGGAATGAAAGCCAATTCCATATCCAATTGTGTAAATTCAGGTTGCCTATCAGCCCTTAGATCTTCATCCCTGAAACATCTGGCAAAAAACAGATAAATGTATTTATGTAGTAATTTCAGTTGGATCTCAACTTTTATAAACTAAAAACTTGTATCCCCTCCTCAAATTTAAGAGGAAATAGCCATCTTTCTGCCTTCCTTTTGTAAATCAAATGCTCTCGTTGAAGGCCAAATTTTTTAATAATTCTGGGACAACGACTTCCTAGCTCATCTATGCACATTACAGAACTACAACAAAGATGCGTACAATATAAGTTGCCTTCTAAAGACATAAAGTGGAGGTTCCATATTCCAGAACACAGTTCAAATAAACAAGAAGAACAACAAACAGAGCAGAATAACCACTATAAAAGTAATTTTACAGTCATTATAAACAGATTACCTTGCTATTTGATAATATTTATCAAAACCAGAAACCATTAGCATTTGCTTAAAGAGCTGTGGACTTTGGGGCAAAGCATAGAAAGTTCCTGGCTTCATAATAAGCGGTAAAGAGAATCAGACCTCCAAGATATGAAGACAATATCCAAAGAGTAAAAATAAATTATGAGAACCAAAAATAAAACAAAATTTAACAAGGAAATGATTTATATGTCGACATGACAAAGTTGGATTGTGACGAAATAAAATAGAATAAATTAGGGTGGGACAATTCTTAATTCCCTCCTACCCCATATATACACATATGTCGATATTTACAATCGACATAAATTTGTCATCATATGTAGCAGGACTGAAACATATTTTAACAAAGTATAATCATTCCTTAATTGTAAATAGCCCAAGTTAAACACATGTATCTCTTTGGATAACTATACTGGTGAGTGGAAGAAACATCCATATAGCCCATTTATTTCCTCTTTCAATGAAATAGTAAGTTAGTAACAGTTCTGTAGCAATGTACAAACAAATTTCCAGAGCATGTAACTCAAGTCGCTAGTCAGATTGGTTCATGGCTTTATTGGATTACAATACAGTCTATTTCTCAGAATTTAAATTGGGTTAAAATTTGAATTTTACTGCTTAATTTTTTTTTAATTTCCATCAGTTCATAAATCTATTCAGAATCTGGTCTAAAATTTAAACTACATTCAAATGAACCAAAAATAATTTCCGCTAAATTGATCACTTAATTACAATTCTAATTCACATAGAGTCTTCAAACGCCATAATTGGAATTAAGGGGCTCAAATCTCATAATTCAAAATCAAACAAGTTGCCACATATAATTTACAACTGGAACCATGGCTTGAATATCTAAGTAAAAAAGGAGGCTCTGATGGAATGGGTATGGTACCTGAACTCTTGAAGGCACCAAATAGTCCCTTGCACCTTCAGGAGTAGATCTAGACAATATTGGAGTCTCAATCTACCTTGTAACCATTAAAACGTAAGGATCAAAACAAAGTATGAAGAGTAAGGTGAAGTTCTTTATTGAACAGAAACTTCCAAATGTTGGAGAAATGTTAAATGGTGTACCTCCACAAAACCATGTACATCCTCCAGGTACCTTCGGATGAATTTCACCACCCTATGTCGCAAGATTATGTTGGAATTCATTTGTCCTCGGCGTAAAGCAAGGTATCGGTACCTAATAACATGTTTCTGAGACCTTTTAATAAACAAACCAAACAGAGATGTGCACCAATTTAAAATCAAAAACTTGCATGAAAATGCGTTTTTTTAGACTTTTAAATCCTTTAATAACACAACCACTTCGGGCAAAAAATATTTTAAATATGCACGCTGGAAAATTGCACAATGAGGAAACAGTTTAAAAGAGAAACCCACCATATTATGGGAAAACTTGATTTGTTTATTATTTTTTGCTGGGAATCATAAAGTAAAATTCCATCCTACCAGATCATCACCTATACCTAGGTTTTAGAAAATGATTCACCGCCCTTAATAAGAACTAATATACAACTCTTATTGTATATGAAACTAGTTCACAACTAACAAGTAACTGATGCACTCTTATGCTTGAATCTGCACTACCACTATCACGTAGTTAGAATGAGAAGGAATGAATATCTACTCTCTGTTTTTTGATTTCTTTCAACTCAAGCTATACAACCTTCTACTAACTATTGCTAAAGGACTAAATAGATAAACTCTCACACGGCTCAAATTATATATTGTACAAGTAACTGATGAAGAATATAGAGTTCAACTCTCTGCTGGATTAAAAACAAAAGCATAATATAAAGTTGAATGTACACTAAAGTGAGACGGATTATAATTAAATAAAAACGGGCAATCAAGATAGCAAATTATCAAACATAAGTACATATAACTTAAATACAATTAATTTTGAGATAGCTACCTCAAGCCAATTTCCTCTTTATACGAATCTTTTGCATCATCTGCCATAGTAACCAAAAATGGCAACTTAGATCTTACAACATTCAGCACTTGAACATGCTCTGCAGCAACCTGGAACATAAATAATTATATAGATAAATGGAGAGACAAGGACAATATGTAACTAGTTCTACAGGTGATCAAAGTTTCTTTGTTAGGACATCTGCAATAATGCATATACACATAACTGGTTAGACAGTAAAAACCCTTTTATGACTACTAAAATGTATAATAGGAACTTGAAAGAAAACCACATATGTCGCCTCATCAAGTGCTCACATGTTCTCCAACTAACTATTTAAGCTAAGATTAATATGTAAACGTGCATGCAATCTTTTGGACGAACACAAAGTACTGCAGTACTGCTGCAAAAGGGTTACACTCAACTCAGACAAGCCCCTGTGAAATAAGCAAATTGTGTTGGTAAATTGACTACGCAATTGACCAATTATTGAAAACAATTTCTGAGGGCTAACTTGTTCTAGACATAAATGTGCAAAACCTTTGAAATAAGATGTGTGGCATTTATGATGTTCTAACCTCGCCCCTTTCATTTTTAAAAGATCTCAAATACAAAGACAACCGCAACAAAAATGCTTCATTTTCAAAGTTCCTTTTAGCCAAAGGATATACTAAGCTGCACCAAAGTTAACCAATTCAAGTCAGCAATACCTTCTATCCTGAACTAGTTGGGATTGGCTGAAAATGAAAGGCATATTATACAAGAGTAAAAGTAGAAAGATAAAAAGAAAACTAAAAATATAAATCAAATGAAAAATATTAAAAAAAGAATAAAAATGATGAAGAGGAGTAAAATAAAAACACACCCAAATATACCAAAATACACACACACATGTATATATATATATATAGGTAAAGTGAAGATAAATAAAAAAATGGGTAGGGGTAGAGAGAAACAAAAAACACAACAAAAAGGTGGAACACCCTAGTCGGCTTCCAATATGCGTATTACATTCCTCCACTTCTATCACAAGCTATGTCCTCCGTTATACTTTGCTCCTTCAAGCCTTGTTGTACAACTTTCTCCCAAGTAATTTTTGGCTTACCCCTTTTCTTCTTATATCTTTCTCATGATACGAGACTCCTCTTCTCAACAATGCATCTATAGATCGAGGTTGGATATGACCAAACCATCTCAAATGATGTTCACTCATCTTCTCCTCAATCGATGCAGCCACGAGTTTCTTTCAAAGTCCTCATTTCTAGTTATATCCAACCTTGCATGCCCACAGATTCTCCCTAACATTTCACTTCAGTAACCCACATCTTATTCACACTTTGCTTTTTGGTCATCCAAACATTAGCTTCATATAACATTGTTGGCCTATCTATATTATGCCTAAGATAAAAAAAAATACTATTTTGATTGCACTTTAGGTTTAGGTGGAAATTTAGTGAATTATCTTCCTCCTTAATTCTCAGATATATGCAAATTAGTAAATATAATTTTCAGAAGGCCCTATATTATCATATCTAATCCCAGTTGGTATATTTATCGAGAACAAATTTGACTCCTATCTCAACAACAAAAAAAGTAAAAGCCAAAGAATTGGCATGCACTTGAATCTCTCTCAAATTATATACATTATTCTGTCTAACACCAAGACAAAATGGAAGCCTAAGGACTTATATCTATAATATAAAAACAAAAAATAGTAATTAATAGAAAAGAAAAAAGAAAGTTAACTTGAACCCGGACATAGCAACAAGTAATTTCTTTCATTTTCTTTAATCCATTCAACTTCAAATCAAGTAATATAGGAAAAAGATAACCCACCTCGATCATGCCAGTCGTCATCTTCTTATTTACTGACTCGATCGGCCGAGACTGAACAACACCTTCCACAGCAATCACATACTCAAGCCTCAAGTCATTCACAATTGAATGAGCATCAGGGAACTCATCTGGAAGCGTTGTAACCTGAATGTGAACAAAACCAACATCAATTAAGAATAGCATCACGTAATGCACTAAAAAGGATCATAATTTGCTCAGAGCCAAAACCAAGTTTTTTTCAAAAATAATTTGAATCTTAAAAATCAAAACAAAGCAAAGATGCTGGACAAACAAAAAGTATCAAACTGCCAAAATCATTTCTTGTTAAGCCCAATTGCCAGCATCATTCCTATTAATTTCCAAGACTGTCCAATGTCCATTGGACATTAGCCTGTGGACTGCTTTACAAACCTTTGGGAAAGGTGCCACCAAAACCGGTATATCCACATATTGGCCAATTAATTTGCAGGCAAAAATTCGAAATCGAAAACAGTAATTTAACTATGCTATGAGATTGGCAGTAAAAATAATAAAAAGTAAACAACTTGAAAGTATAATCCATGAATGAAAAGGCTAATTAAAGAAATCTCAAAGAAATAATGTTAAAAATAGACTTTTTAATATAATTGCAAACCTGAATAATTCCAGAATGATCTCTGAGATTGAGGAAGCGGAGGCGACCATGAATCCGGTGAAGGGCAACCCACCCGCAAAGCCGAACCCGTCTACCCACGTCATATTCCGACAATTGGCCGCAGAGCCCTGTTCTACTGACCCATTCAAGAGTATCTTCAAAGGGTATTGGGGGTTGTTTCGAATTTGGGATAAGGCTGTCCGTAAATGGAGATGGAGTGGCAGAAGCAGAAACAGAGGAGAGGCTTCTCTTTAGAAGTGTAGTGGGTTTTACGAGCTTGTGAAATTTGTGGAGGTAAAATAAAGGAAGAGGCTTGAGTGGGAGGGGTTTAAACCGGAGAGTTATAGACGGCAGGGCCCGGAGGTATGCGGACATGGCGACAGAGAGAACTGATAGGTTGAGTTGATAGTGAGAGGGGCTTATCTTGAACGCAGAAGTGAAGGGTTTAATATACTGAGTTGCAACTATTTCATAGGAGTACATAATATAAATATAATTGCATAATTAATTATTTTGACAATGTCTTCATATTCATGTTTTTGTTTGCTTTAATTATTACTGAAATTTAGATAACAAGGTATAGTAGTAGTATAATCTGTTTATTCACTAGATAACAATAATTTCGATGTAAACATCGTCTTAAATACGTGATTGTCATTATAAAATAAAAAGCATATTTTATTACTAGTAATCTTATTAACTTTTTATTTTACGTTGATTATGATGCTAAATATTTTAAAAACGAGGTTGAATTTTAAATAAAAGATAATTTATACATTGACAATTGACATCTAAAATAAAATGTGAAATATGTTGTATATTTTTAAATTAGTAATATGCATTAAAAAGTAACTATTTATATATGGAAGTCATATATATACACCAGTTAAAATATAATTTTTCGGACACGTGCTTTTTTTTAAAAAAATGTACCGTATAAAATGTAAAATAGTCAATTTATTTATTATTTTTTTTGTGAGCCAAATTAGAATTTTTATTAATCAAAACATACAAATTAATAGGAAATTGATATTTCTATATATATTTTTTATATTTTCACATAATCTTTTCACACATGAACATAGAGTGAATCTCATATTCATAGGGCAAAAGTGCGAAAATGCCCTTGATATTTTTTCCAAAATCTCACTTACACTCTGGAATTTTTTTTCTCTAAAAGTACACCTAACGTTACAAATTTAAGGTCAACTATGCCCCTCTCATTAACGAACTTGCAACATAGACTAACATGGCTAACACCTCATCTAAATTTGCCGACATGGCATAAAAACCTCGTTTACTTTTGCTGACGAATAATAAAAATAATATTTAATAAAAAAAAATATGTTTCTCCCTATTTTCCTGCCTATATTCTCTCTCTCCTCGGTCCTCATTATCAAATTTGGAAGACCTATAAATTGGAATTTACATATCTCAAAACATCTAGATCTGTATCTCTCTCTTCCTTCCTTCTCGTCCCTTTATCACAAATTCGAAATATCTAGATCAAATTTATTACAAATTTGGAATACTTAGATCTAAGGCTGCAAACGAACCGAACTGTTCGCGAACCGGTTCGGTTCGAGTTCGACATGCTCGCCTAATCAAGTCGAGTTCGCACAGAGTGTGCGGTTCGATTGCTCGATCGAACATGTTCCCGAACTATGTGGTTTGGTTCGCCTTTGTTCGCGAACAGTTCGAGTAGTTCGCTTTCTTAATTACATGTTTAAAATATTTCAAAAATTATAAATACAAATAATTGGTTATTTCATATTATTATTTCCCAAAAGAACGTTAGTTATCTAAAAGGGGGGTTGAATATATATTTTAAAATTTCTCTGTTTAAAAAATCTAGTCAGTATTAGTGATACTGACTGCAGCGGAATATATGTTTTGTTCCCCTTCAAGATAATGCAGTTAAGGCGAGATAAACAGTTATAGCAGTTATAACAGATATAACAGTTACAGCAGTTAATGAGAGACAATGAGACACATGATTTTAAGTGGTTCAGAGCCAACGCGACTCCTAATCCACTCTTCTACTCCACGAGTAGGAAATCCACTAAGGATGTCTTCTTACAACTGGATCACTTAGATCTCTTCAAAGCCAACAGCCCTGGAACTTCACTTAGTTCACTTTTGAACTCTTCAAGTCCTTTGACTTGGATCTACTCTTAGTTCACTTCTGAACTTTTCAAGTCCATTGACTTGGATCTGCTCTTAGTTCACTTCTGAACTCTTCAAGTCCTTTAACTTGGATCTTCACTTAGTTCACTTCTGAACTTCTTCAAGTCCTTTGACTTGGTACCTAACTTTGATAGGCAGTTGATAGTTTGAGGTGTGCTACTTAGTTGCATTTCAGCTTCTGTCTTTCAAAGGACTGAGTAGCGAAGCAAGCTTTCTTCAGTATCATAGTGTTGCTCGTTGAGTGTTCTTGAGCTTTTTCAATGCATTATTTCTTTATGCGTCTTGCTTGCTTGATCTGAATAATTGTTTGATTTTTTTATAAAAAAGTCATTCAAAAATAGCCGTTTTGAATGCTCCTGTTGTTTCATTTAATGCTTCAGACGTTTTATGTGCAGGGATGTTAACGTCCTGCTTTTTTGTTGCTTTACCGCCTGGCCCACTGACAAAGCAGACTGTATTCTTGCACCTAACACCTGAAAAGATATTTTTTGCATGCTGCTTTAGTCCTATCCTTAGCTTCTTCAATACGCTTCTTTGATTTGGACTAAGGATAAATATGAAAGTATTGGGACTATCACTTTGTCAACGGCTATAAGCATTTATTCATTTGTTGCTCTTCCTCCCTTTATCAGATCTTCAATCTTTGATGTTGACTGGAGGAACATTACGATTATGGTCATTGTGACATAATCATTGTGTGTTGGCTTTGCACAGCGTGATTCAGACTTCTTCGTAGAGCACACTACGATTTCTCTTAAGCTCTTGGTAGACTACGATTCATTGCTTGCTTGTCTTGCAGACTTCGCACTTTTGATAGCACTCTGTGATTCCCAACTTGGCCCAGCAGATGTTTTTCAACTTTATGACTCTCAGTGTGGCTTCTAAGGCAGACTACGATTATTTGATACTTTCACTTGAACTCGACGTTTCTTGCATTG
This sequence comes from Panax stipuleanatus, assembly GCA_020205555.1. Classification (NCBI taxonomy): domain Eukaryota; kingdom Viridiplantae; phylum Streptophyta; class Magnoliopsida; order Apiales; family Araliaceae; genus Panax; species Panax stipuleanatus. The sequence goes on along the minus strand of CM035120.1, from coordinate 4,113,588 downwards.
GCCTCTGCGGACTTGATTCTTCGGCAGACTCCTATTTTGAATATCTTCACTTAAGCTCCACGTTTTCTGCCTTAACTTTTGTAAGCTTAAATCTCTTGGCAGACTACGATTCCGAATCTCTTCGTTTAAGCTCCACGATTCTGCCTTGTCTTTCGAGTGCTGTCCTTGACAGACTACGATTCTGTCAAGACTTTAACTTTTACAGCTCAAATATATCAACCTAACAAGTTTGATATTTTCTTCTATACATTCATTTACATAAATGATAAACGTTAAAGCTCAGATCAACTTAACATGTTTGATCTATCATTTAAGTCCTTGTACAATGATTATCTTGAGGACTGTACATGTGACGCCCCCAGAATAGGTCTAGTCAACCCAACCCATTCTGAGTCGCCAAATACATGGTACAAAATTCAAATACAAACTTTTATATCACACGGCCGTGCAAAATACGACCACACAACTGTGAGTGTCAATACAAATATGTAGAAAATATTAATATTCAAACTAAGTCCTCATTACAATTATTATCACACTATTTATCAAAAATAGTGAGGACTACTACTGTTCTAATTCGGACCATCACTCTGTCCCCCGACTAGTTTCCGCAATATTCTCATTTCCTGAAGAGGACAACAGATGAAAAGGGTGACTAGCCCAGTAAAGAATATTATGACTAAGATAATGAAAAATAAATTATCGTTAGTCTTCAACAATTCAGATAAAATATTATTGACAACAAGTTTTAGATTAATATTCGCAGCGGAAATAACCGTTCATCATCAATATTTTATCCCTGTAACATCAATCAATATACATCTCAAATCAAATATTCATCTTTGCACTACAGGCCAAAGATATTCATTTGTATCATCAGTGGTCATGTTCATCTCAACACATGTCATCTTTGCACTACGACCAAATATATTCATCAGGTAATCATTCATCTTTGCTCTACAGGCCAAAGATATTCAGTTATATCACCACTTAGGACTGAGAATGATGAAAAACCATATAAATAACGAATCCAGTGAAATAAAGGATAAGATTAACGATTCGTATTTTAGTTTATTCAAGTTCAAGAATATTCCACAATAATACTTTGTGGAGCAAAATTCAAGAATGAAGCTCAAAACTTAGATCCAATCAAAGATAGTAACTATAACAGATAATTTGGACAAATATAATAAAATTTATTTTTTCCGTGAATAGTGCCGTATACGTGAATAGTAACCTCGACGGAAAAAGTAAGAATTTCATAATAAAATCCATGCCAATATTTTGGTATAATGATATTGAAAAGAATAATATCATTTATGAAAGAAAATAACATCCCTTATATCAAAAGAATAGTACCTCTGGCTGGAATATCGGATATAATATCGAAAGAAACTTGCACTGAATACTAACACTCAAAGTATCAAAATACTCACAAAAATACGCTCGATATTATAGAGAGAGAAAACTTCTGATTCTGGTGTGATTTTCAATTCTAACCTAAGCACCCTATTTATAAGAAAGGCTTAGGATGCCAAAATAAACTTTTTGAATAAAATAATATTTTTTTAAAAAAAAAATTCCACCGCCTCATCCAAAGCCATCAGCCACCACACCAACCAAAAGTGGGGCCCACCTCCTATAAAAAAATATTTTTTTTTCAAAAACTTAAATAATTCATAATAAATAGTCCTTTTGTCAAAAAAAATACAAATTCTATGTCCTTCTATAGGAAATTTAATTCTCTACAACTTTGTAGAAGGAAGTTTTTCCAAACATAAATTATCCGAAATTCATAAACGGATGATTTTCCACACCAAAATACTGATAAAAACACATCAGCGCTAATTTATTCTTTTATATTCACAAAATAAATATTTTCTTATCATATAAATCAATAATTAATTATTCACAAATAATATTACAGAACTACAATATTGATAACCAAGTCATTCCCAGGAAAGAGGGGGCATTCCGATAAGGACTTTTCCTTACTGGCGCGCAATTAAATAACCCCTCCTAGACAGAACTTTCTTAGACATCGTCAATAATGATATCTAATAATATTATTCAAATAATATGAATTATTGAGTTGATAATGTGAAATATTGTGCAGTGACAATTATTGAATAAATAATACAAAATATCAACTGTAGCCATTATTGAATCAATCATATAAAATAGCAACGTAGCAATTATTGAGTCAATAAAATATCAACGTAGCAATTATTGAATCAATAAAATATCATGCAATTATTGAATCAATAATATAAAATATTGAACAGTAATTACTGTAACAATAATTGAGTAAGTGCCTTCTCCCGTAAGACTCAATAATTCGAAATACTGTACAATACCGTGTGCTACTGTGCAATACCGTGTGCTACTGTGCAACACCGCGTATTACTGTATTTTAACCACCAGGTATTTCAACAGTACTAACGGTAACAACTACGCCGTTATTTTATAAAAATATTATTTCTGTCGCTTTCTATATCCGACAGTTATTCCGTTGTGGGGCCCATAAATAGCTGCGCCGTCGTACGAATATTCCCCGACAACAAGAATATTCCACGACCAAACGAATATTCCCCGACAACAATGAATATTTTATAACCACTTGCTTATTTTAAAATATTTGCACATTTCACCCATAACTTTTCATATTTGTCAAAACAACATCTTACTGTTTCAAAATAATATATAAAGAAAATTAAATCTTTATTCATAAAAGTTGGGGTCTTACAGTACACTTAAACAGTTATATTTATTTTCAATATCAAATCTGAATATGCAATTCCCAACATATTAAATTCTAAAATTTGTATTATTAATAATTGTTAAATTTGTAGTTATTTTTTTATTACCTAAATATTTTTTGTTTTTTTTTAATAATTTATTATAAGTAAACTTTTTTATTTAATAAATAATAATATATACTTCTTCACCTCTAAATTCTAATTTAATTAAAATAAATTTAATATTTTCATAAATTTTTGAACAATGATTGTTGGATTATTATAATTTACATTCCAAATAATTTAATAAATTATAACCCATGTCATAATGCACATAAATAAAGTCATTAATCATCATGCAATGACAATTTGACATTAATTAAAGAATGATACAATACAGTTGCTTACATGTGCATCAGTTATCGAAATTGTTAAATTGAGATAGAAAATTAAGAAATCAAGTCTTCAATGTACTTATCGAGACTTTGGTAATATAGTAATAATCATCAAATTATTTACTTACTAATTTTGAAACTTTAAAAAATTATACATAAATTTGAAGATTGAAAAAAAAAACTAGATATTAAATTTAAAAATTATAAAAAAATAAATATTAATTAAAAATGACAACAAAATAAATACATTACTAATATTAAATTGTGAGTTTTTGATAATCATTTATTTTTAGACTCTGCTTGAAGTGGTTGGACCTTGAAGAGTTGAAAGATTTTTCGATATTAATATATGATTGTTGATATTTGTAAATCAAAAAATTTTAAATACTTGTTAACTTTTAAGTTAATTATAACTTCTAAGTAATTATTTTTTGTTTTGGTTTTTTTGGATGAATGATGATTATAATATTCGATCAAATTTTTGATTGAATACTTAGACTCTTAAAGAAGTTTTTTTTTTTTTGTATTTATTGAACTATTTTTTGCTTTAAAATTCTAAGTTTGTGTTCGTGAACAAATTTGTGTTCGTCAATAAGTTTGTGTTCGTCAATAAGTTTGTGTTCGTGAGCAAGTTTATGTTCGTGAACAAGTTTGTGTTCGTGAACAAGTTTGTGTTTCGTGAACATAGTTTGTGTTCGCGAATAAGCTTATGTTCGACTTGTTCGCGAACACCAAACGATCCGAACTGGTACATAATTGTTGGTTCGATCGAGTTACTCGAACATATTCAAGTTCGACTAAAAGTGTTCGAGTTCGACAAAATTCGGTTCGTTTGCAGCTTTACTTAGATCAAATCCCTCAAAAATTTTATTAGAATTTTACAAAATTCAGAACCAAAACGAGCTTATCAATCAAAACCCCATCATCTTTTGTTTCTGAATGTCGACGCCACACCCACAAATTCTTCCTCTTCAACAAAAGTAGCAGCTCCGGCCTAATATCTTAATTTAAGAGCAGAGCAGTCCATACACAAAATCTTAAAAGCCCCATTTTGAGAAATAAAGGCACCGTATGAGATCACAAATCGGAGCATCATAGATTTCTGAAATAAACCCATTTTATTTCTTCATGGAAAGAGGGCCCAGATGCAAAGGTTACGCCAATTTAAGAGAATCAAGGTTTAGGATGAAGAACAAAGCACAATCCCAAGAACAAGAACTGGACCTAACCTACCAAAATAGCAGATCAAATTTTAGGGGAGTTTTTGAACAATACCAACTAGGCAAAAAGGGTTCTCTGTTTTAGCTCAATAAGTCTCTGATTTTTCAGCAGCGTTAAGGAAAGAAAATAAGAAGCCGTCAACAATGCTACATCCGGTGAATCTGCAAATCATTGTCGCCTTGCTGCCTACCGTCAAATATGAACCAAATCGGAACATTCGTGATGAAGATTTAGGTTATCTAATCGAGAAAAAATCAAAATTGTAGCCATGACGGCTATCTTTTCCCATAACGTAGAGATCTTAAGGAGAGGGAGAGATGAAACTTGAGCTTTTGTGTGGAACCGGAGATATTTAATTTGTTTAAGTAATTTTAATTTGGAACAAATTAAAAATAATGATAGCTTTTGTAATTTGCTTTAATTTGAAACAAATTGAAATTTTGATTTATTTTTTTACAAGTTATTGTTCAAAGAAGAGAATACACGTGTAATTTCAAGGCAAGTGTTATTTGTTCAGAAATAAAATAATATTCGTTTGTCTAGTTGATATTTTTTTTAAGACATATTTGAGATACGTTTTATAACGTTAAGAGTATTTTTTTTAAAAAAAATTTGAGGTGGAAATGAGACTTTAGGGAAAACATCATAAACATTTTGGCACATTCGCCCCCATATTCATATGATATATCAAGTGAAAATATTGTTTCCCAATCAATACTAGCAACAAATTATTTTGTTGGTAGATAGATAAAACGACCACAAAGTTAAAAGTATTTACACCTCTGATCTGCGGAATAAAAACGCTACGTACGTAGTCTAGAGAATAAAGTGCGCGTGTGAACGACCCTGTGCGTGCGTGCGTGCGAGAGAGAGAAATTGGGGTTTAGAGCAAGTTTGGTTCTGCTTATCGAAGACAGTTGTCTGCTCTTTACCTCACTAATCACCACATGTATATCAATTCATTTTTGTAATTTACTCCACATACAAATCTATATACACATATACAGCTCGTTTTCGATGCTCTCGAGATTGAGTTAGGGTTAATGGCGACCACCGTGCAATCACACCGTTTCTGTGGTCCGGCCGCCGCCACCGGTGGTGGAAACCTAGATGCTCTCAACAGAGTCCTGGCTGACCTTTGCACCAGAGGCAATCCTAAGGTCAGTTGCATTTATCTAATACAAGTTCATGAAAATGAAAATGAGTTGTTGAGTGTAATTTCAGATTTGATCTTGCAATTCCTTTTTTGAACGTGGAAACTTGATAAAATGAGCTTAGGTTCTTGCCTTTTGAGTTCAAATTTTATTTTTACGTTTCCTTTTTGTTATTTGTTACATTTTCATGGTACCTGGCTGCAATGCTATGTTAAAAATTCAGAAAGAAAGCATTGGTTCAGTGTTGATGTTAGAATGATATTTTTCAACTAGTTTTTTTTTAATATTTTTTAATATATTTATTTATAAATTCAAATTGCTGCTGGTGTTGGTTTTGGCTTATATGGTGTTAGTCTAGATGTAAGATAAATATTCCCCCCGTTCAATTTGGCAAAAGTGTGAATTTTTAAGGAACATTCTGTGCCATTTATTGCATTTTGGATTTAAGTACACCACATACATAAGTATATGTATGTATATATATTCCGCAAGTTTATTTAAACCTCAACGGAGCCGTGTATTGAAAAATTGTATCTGTGCATGTGCTCCGTATTCATTGTGGTGTGTAATTTTATTTCCTTTTCCTTTCCATGGACAGAATTGTTTTTGTCGGGTGCTTTCATGCTTTATTGGATGCTTCCAGGCGATTGATACTTATTTCAAGTGTTGCTCGCAAGTAATGACCGTTCCATTCCATAGATCTTGTCGTGTATTAGTATGGGTTTGGGTAGTTTTTTGTTTGTTGTAAAAAAAATTTGGTAGTGATTTTCCATTGACCAAAAATGTAAAAGGGATAAATTTATGCTCATTGTTGTTTGGAAAAATTATAATTATAAATTTATGTTCAGATATCGACTTAGACTATTTCAATTACTATTGAGTTGCATGACCGGATTTATGTGTTCTATGCCCCTGTTGGTTTGTTTAATACGTTGAGTTGAATTATAACTGATAGAAATAACCAGACGTTGCTCCTATAACTCACCATTTTAGGAGCAGGTATTGGTTAGAGAAACGATACAAGCAGGAACTCCTGGGGGGTGGGGGATGACCGATCAAGATATAAACATTTTGAAATTCTTAGCCTGTGGGTTGGGTGTGGAGTGGAGAGAATTCTTAGGGAATAGCATTAAAGCCTAAGCTTAATTTTTAACCTGGAGGGCAGTAATTCCTAGTCACATTTCTTGTAATTTCTGGTGAAAATTTATCTCTTCTTTTGGTCACCAGTTATACTGCAGTAACTGCACCATCATAGATAATATAAAATACTAAATTAGCGATCAAAGAATAATCTAAAATACTAAAATTAGCATCATTAGAAGCATTTATTTTCATTATGTTTTATTTGCTTATTGGGCATTATATATATATATATTTATACACCACATAAAAAGAAGCAAAAGAAATCTCAAATAGTCAGGGATCTAATTGAATCTGTACTTAAGTACCCATCATTTGTTTACTTAGATATATGATAGTGCTGTGACTATATTGTTTGATGCACAGGATGGTGCTACATTAGCTTTAAGGAAACATGTGGAGGAAGAAGCTCGTGATCTTAGTGGAGAGGCTTTCTTCCGTTTTATGGATCAGTTGTATGAGCGTATAACTAATCTCTTAGAAAGCAGTGATGTAGCTGAAAATTTGGGAGCTTTAAGGGCTATTGATGAGTTGATAGACTTGAAACTTGGCGAGAATGCCTCAAAGATTTCAAAGTTTTCAAATTACATGAGAACTGTATTCGAGTCAAAGCGTGATCCTGAAATATTAATCCTTGCTAGCAGAGTTCTTGGTCATCTAGCTAGAGCTGGCGGTGCAATGACTGCAGATGAAGTGGAGCGTCAGGTGAGTTATTTTTTATTTTTATTTTTGTAAATAATTTTATTCACTTAATTGATCTTGGGAATAAGATCTGATGAATTTTGTTTTCCCAGGTAAAAAATGCACTGGAATGGCTTCGTGGTGAAAGAGTTGAATATCGTCGATTTGCTGCTGTCTTAATCTTGAAAGTAAGTTTAGTGTAGATTGTTAATTGAGCTTCAATCTTGCATTCTTTACCATTTGTGTCTTTTTCTCTTTTATGACTCTTCTGTTCTAGTGCCTAATGGGGCACTGGTACTTGCTGTAATGCATTGTGAGTTTTTGTCTACTCTGTCATTCTAGACTTTATTTGATCCCTGTTGTTTCAACATACAACTTAGTGGGTATCTTTGGTAAGGCATTCAAGTATTATGGACAAATAACCAATGTGAGATTCAGACTGTGCTGTTATCTTAATCAATTTATTTTGTTTAGGAAGTGTTTATTGATTAAAATTTTGATATGTTTTTTACATAAAAAGTGTGTTTCTTCTTCTACTTTAGGAAATGGCTGAGAATGCATCAACTGTATTTAATGTTCATGTACCTGAATTTGTGGATGCTATATGGGTTGCACTGAGAGATCCAACATTGGCTGTTCGAGAGCGGGCTGTGGAGGCCTTACGTGCTTGCTTACGTGTTATTGAAAAACGTGAGACACGGTGGCGTGTGCAGTGGTAGGAGCTTATACCTTAATACTGGAATTTGAGATTATCCAAATGAAATGAAGAAAGTATTTTTCCTATAAAAGTAGTAGATATGAAATGTACCCTCTTCGTCCGGAAATGAGTCCCTTTTTTTTTGGTTTAATTCCCCCTAGATATTTAGGTTTGCATAAATGATTTTTTCTTAACATGAAACTTTTAAAACTAAAATTAATTATTGGGAGAAATAATTAATTTTTTTCCTTTTCAAAATGTGTCATATGCAAACCTTAATATTTGTGAAAAATAAAGTCAACAAAAAAGTAGGACTCTCTTTTTTGGAGGTAGTATAAAGTAAATGCCTTTCGCTTTAAAAACACTTTTCTACAAGTGTAATATATTTTCTTCTTGCCATTATTGAAAATCAATTCTACTTTCTATCTGTTGTCATTAATGATTATTTTACATGTTGTGGATGAGAAAGTTCCGCTCTTGTACAGAGTGCACTTCTCCATGGATATATTAACACACATACTCTCACATATGGTTACCATTTTTGGTGTACTTGCTTTCTTGGGTTGTTGAGAATTTAGGTTCTCTAAGAGCATGGAGACCAATTTCAATCTGTGAAACAACTTCACTTCATTCTATATTTGTGACAGTTCAAGAAAACTTCGTTGTGTCTTTAGCTTTATAATCTGAAGTTAGTTGTCCTCATAAATGTCTTCTGACAGGTATTACCGTATGTTTGAGGCTACACAAGATGGATTGGGCAGAAATGCTCCTGTTCATAGCATACATGGTTCCTTACTTGCAGTGGGGGAGCTACTAAGGTTGGTTAAGATGATTTTGATCTTCAATAAACGTATTTTGATGGCCTTGATGAATTTTGAGTTTTCTTGTGAATATATTACTAATTAAATTGTATTTAATATCTTCCAAAGGAATTGTTGCTTGGTTTTTCAATTTTTTGATAATTTTCCCTAGAGGGATTCAAGCCTACAACTCCCTAAAAGAACCAATTTTATAGTCCCGAATACTCATGAAATGATACTGATCCCATAACAAGTCAGAGTTCATATTAATTGCTGAAAATATTCTGGTGTTCCTCTCCCTCTATGAACCTAATAAGATATAGAAAAAGCTGTACACAGCCAAAGGATCTTTTTATTGTTTCACCCACCAAACACAAACTGTAATATGGAGGAGCTCCATATTACATCGTCTTAATACAATGAACAAGCACCATTTACCAGAGCCTTAATACAATGAAAAAAGAGGAGGGAGCCTCATTATCTTGCAAGCATCAATAAAACGTTCGGAGACAAGGTGTAGGGCCAATATATTTGACGAATAATAATCACTCATCCATTGACAAAGATTTGTAGGGGCTACACGTTTAAATCATAACATTGGTGTTATGCCCTCCAAGGATTGATGGTACCTTGGCCTTCTAAATATTGGACGCAGAGCTGCTAACCACCAAGAAAGGGAAGAACGTCCTACACTCCTACTAGAAAAGTTATCTGAAGGATCATGATACAATGAACTCGTATTAGGTAAAGACTTAGTGTAGGAATTGTAAAAATGCAGCAATGGTAACTCCTTGGTTGGTCTCTTATCATTCAAAATTTGTAAGAAGTGGATGTTCCAGAAGTGCAAAAGAAGCTAGAAATCTAGTCCTTATTCCAGAAGGAGAGATAGAAAAGACGTGGATAAGCTACCGTCGCAGAAACATCACCAAGTAAAGAATGCGTACACAAACATATAATACTTTTCAACCAGGTATACAAATAATGAAGATTTGTACACCCTGTTGAGCTAAATAATACTTTTTTGGTATCCAGTGTTATGGGAAACATATATAATTCTACATTCTCCTTTTCTTCTGTTTTGAGTGATAGTTAGTGGTTGATGATAATAATGTTATGCTTCTTGCACAGGAATACAGGTGAATTCATGATGTCAAGATACAGAGAAGTTGCTGAAATTGTTCTGAGATACCTAGAGCACCGGGACCGCCTTGTCCGTCTCAGCATAACTTCTCTGCTCCCTCGTATTGCACATTTCCTGCGTGATCGTTTTGTGACAAACTATCTAACGGTCTGTTTGATTTCCTTGCCCTTTACAACCTAATAATTTGTTGAACTTCTAGCTTGTTAGAGGAGAGCTGAATGAAAAACCAAACTTAAACTTTGCTGTTATAGTCCCTTTTGTGTTTATAAGAGTGTTTTTATTTCATACAGATATGCATGAATCACATTCTTGCTGTGCTTAAAATACCCGCCGAACGTGCCAGTGGATTCATTGCTCTAGGGGAGATGGCTGGTGCTTTGGATGGTGAACTTTACAATTATTTGCCGACAATAACATCTCACATTCGTGATGCAGTATGTTTCCACAATATTATCATTACTACCCAGACATTTTCTTATGCAGTATGTTTTCCATGTTAGTATTAGTTTGAAAGATATTTCTGATAATTAGTTTATAATTTGTAGATTGCTCCTCGTAGAGGTAGACCCTCGCTTGAAGCTTTGGCGTGTATTGGAAGCATCGCAAAAGCCATGGGACCTGCTATGGAACCTCATGTGCACAATCTTTTGGATTCTATGTTTGCAGCTGGTCTTTCCTTTACACTAGTAGAAGCTCTTGAGCAGATAACTGTCAGGTATATTATTAAAATTGGAAACAAATTTGTCAGTTGTTCTGGTACGAACTCAATTAAGGGATCATGACCTAAGAATGTGGCCGTATGTTTCAGCATTCCGTCATTGCTGCCCACTATTCAAGATCGCTTGCTGGAATGCATTTCAGCAGTTCTTTTACGATCCCATCACACCCAGGCAAGACCATCCATCACGTCAAGTCGAGCTAATGTGGCAAGTACCATTCAGCAAATATCAGAACTAAGTGGTTCTGCTTTAGTGCAACTTGCTTTGCAAACTCTTGCACGTTTTAATTTCAAGGTATGTTTATTTAATAGTTGGATATGTTAACTGCTTTCCTCTCATTCACTTCTAACTTGCTAATCTTTAGGGCCATGATCTTCTTGAGTTTGCAAGAGAATCTGTTGTAGTATATTTGGAAGATGAGGATGGGGTGACAAGGAAAGATGCTGCAATTTGTTGCTGCAAATTAGTTGCAAATTCGTTTTCTGGCATGTTATCTGCACAGCACACCTCTAGCAGGTCCAGTCGAGCTGGGGGAAAGAGAAGACGTCTTGTTGAAGAGGTGTTGTTCAAAGCAATTCTAATAAAAATGATTGTATTTGATTATTAATCTTTTTGTTCATTTATAATTTATTTTATATACTACTGAGCTCTCCCTCTCTCTCCCCCCCTATATATTCCCCCCGTCCACCGAAGGATGGCATATGCCAAAAAGTTTTGCCCCTAAAAAGGATGACTCTTGAAAGGATGGCTTAAGTGCCTAATTTTATATTATAAATATATTATTACCCTCAAAGTTCATAATGCGGGGCCCATTGTTTTATATTTAAGCATCACTTATTAGTCCTTAAGTGGGTCCCATTACTCTCTCTTCGAACTAGTTTTCTTAATTTTTGCGAAAATTGTACTTGTGCCATCCTTTGGTAGACAGAGGTAAGTATTAAACTTTTAAGTTAACTATTTTCTTGTGATTATCTAATATATTTATATATTATATACATTTATTTATATCAATAAAAATATACAAAATTTAAGTCCCAATGTATCTTATCATATATTTACTGAAAATGTCGTATCACATTTTGCGCGTATCCATGCCACGTATCTGTATTAATGCCTCATAGTTAAGAAGTCCTTGATGCAATTTTTATTGTTGTTGATAAAGTGCATAGTAATTAATTTTAAAGTGATGAAGACTCTCTGCACATCATTTTTTTTGTGTCTTTGTTTTTGCCTTTTCTTTTTTGGGTTCAAACTTAGGCCGAGCTTTAATTTTCTTTTCCAAGCTGGATATAAATTACTGGTCCGGCATACCTTGTTGCGATGAACACTTTCTAAATATCCACACATTATATTCATTCTGCAATCTTCTAGTCTTCCTGGATTTGGATTGTCATTCTCTTTGCTGTTTTGGAATTGCATGGCAAGACTAAACTTCAGCTGCATTGCCTTTACTAATGTGACTTATCATTTGTCAATTCATTGAGCTCATTTTTTTCTTTTTAAAGTAATCATGTGCATGTTCTTTATGGCATTGGTGTTACTTGTTTTTAAACCACTGATATGACATATTCTGATGTTGAACTGGGATAGATTCAACTTTTACTCTTCCAGCGCAAGTTATGCGCTTTCATTTTGAAAGTTATCTATTTGCTATTTGGCCAGTGATATGGGAGCTTTTCTAGATATATTTTTTTCCTTGTTATATTTCATGATACGGAGGATTTACCGTCTTCCTCGACTTTTGTACTTCTTCTCTTTTCTAGTTAAGTTTTGATCCAAAACAAACATTTTCTGATGTTACTTCTGCTTATAATAAGTATGTGAGGATAACATCAAATGCTTTTGATATTTGTGGAAGATATTGTATATTTGTTTTAAAATGAATTTAACACTTGCAAGTTGCATCGTGTATATTGTTATTTGATTCAATTTTTTTGCAGATTGTGCAAAAGCTTCTTATTGCAGCTGTGGCTGATGCTGATGTTATTGTTCGACACTCAATTTTCTCTTCTCTGCATGGGAATGGAGGCTTTGATGATTTTCTTGCACAAGCTGATAGTTTGACTGCTATATTTGCAGCATTGAATGATGAGGTATGTTTTCTTAGTCAGAATGTTAACATTTAAAAAAGTTGTTAGACAATAACCGCGAATCATTTAGAGCTCCAAGGCCCAGATGGCGGTTTAAAGGGTGACAAGTTTTAGAGCTCCAAGACCCCTTTTTTTGTGTAGTTCTCATATTCCACAAGTGATCTTCGTTGTTCTCAGGCCTTGAAACTCACAATTTGAAAGCAGATCTTGCTTTCTCATTTTTACGATTCCTAACTTGTGATGAAATGAGTTGAAATGCACACTTAGCTCAACGTTATTTAATTTGAGATTCGTTTATTTGAACCGATCAATCATCCCCTTCGCAGCCGCTGCAATTGGTATTGCCATGGTTGCCACTTGCCAGTTTGTCACTGCTGCAGCTGCATAATTATATTTGTCATTGCAAGGCTTTCACTAGGGGCAACACTTAAGTTGTTGCCTCTTCTATCCTAAACAGGATAAATTATCTGAGATTTCCTTTACGTGCTCAAATTGCTATGGCACGAATAGACCATGCCTACATATTATTTAGACGGTAAATTATGACATGTTCCAGTTATCACCGTGCTGACTATCTAAAGTGCCATTTGCGTTGTAATTGCAGGATTTTATAGTTCGAGAATATGCGATATCTGTAGCTGGGAGGTTATCTGAAAAGAATCCAGCTTATGTTCTTCCAGCACTTCGTCGGCATCTTATTCAGCTGTTAACATATTTAGAGCAAAGGTAGCGTATTCTACCCGGTGAATCGATTGCCTAACTTTAAGTTTCTAATATCTAATACTCTCTTTGTTCCAAAATTAGAGATACATTCTTCTTTTGTCTTTTTGGGATACATTTCTATTTTAGGACTATAAAGTGGCATGATGTTCCTAATTTGCCATTACTTTTAAACTATCATTTTCAATATCAAACCACCACAACTGAATTCCTAGCTAATACTAAGGCTATATTTGAGAACATAAAATTATCCTTAAAAGTCGTCGTTTCACAAATGTATACCTAATTTTAGAACGGATGGAGTACTATGCGATTTGACCTTTTCATATACCTGTTTCTAGCCTTAAAATATTGATATATCTTTACATGTTAACAGTGCAGATAGCAAATGTAGAGAAGAAAGTGCAAAATTATTGGGTTGCTTAATTCGCAATTGTGAGCGACTAATACTTCCCTACATCGCTCCGATACATAAGGTTCGTAAATTATGTCCAGAACCTTTCATGCGGGTTTGTACTTTGTTCTCTTAGCCACATACTTGTCTCATATTTCAGGCACTTGTGGCGAAACTCTGTGAAGGCACAGGGGTGAATGCTAATAATGGCATTATTAGTGGAGTTCTTGTGACTGTTGGGGATCTTGCAAGAGTGGTGAGTATGTATATGTGGTTTTTGATTCACACAATAATATTCTGTGGTGTTTTCATTTGCTTGATGTGTTCTTAATTATGTGTCAGATGAATCACTTGGTAATTCAGAAGTTGCCTAGTGCTTTAATAAATGATGAAATTGTCAGATAGTAGTATATATGGAAGTTAGTTGATATAAGTAGTTATGAAGGACTAGGTTAAGAGATAGGCGGTGTATTTTAAGCTTTCTTTTTACAGCTAGTTGTACTTATAAATATCTACTTGAGTCTGTTATTCTATTCCATTTTCTGACGCATTGAATGATAATAGAAAACTGAGAAGCATGTTTGCTCTCAACCCCTCTTTCTCTCACTTCTCTCTTCTCTGTATCTCCATTTCTCTCTGTTTCTCAACCTAAATTCTATTCTCTTCCTCCCAAAAACTCTGAAATCTCTATCTCTTCTCTCTAATAACACAGAAACCCTAGGTCAGAGAGCCTCTAATGCCTGACAGAACTACTCATCTCTCTAATTGCTTTAGGATTAAACAAACATTTATCATCGCATTTTTGAAATATACTACATCAACATGTTTGTTTACGTAATAAAAAGTTCCATTGGACCTAATGTAAGCGGTTCCTATTAAGTCTCTGACTTCCCTGAGCACTGAGCTGTAATGCATATATGATCCCCCATCCCCAGATAATACAGTAATGAGGGGATAGAAATTGAGATCCATGGTTTTGGTTAAACTTATAGGTTACAAGGAGTTTTAGATGGTAATTTTCTTGTTATTTCTATTTCATGGAAGGCTAGTAATATTTGGGAGTATAAAGTTGGATTGATATATGGAGCTGAAGGGAAAGTGTTGTAGGATGGCAGTGAGGTCAACAATATTATATGGAGTTGACTGTTGGGTGCCTAAGAAGCAACATGTTCATAAGATGTGAGTTGTAGAATGAGAATGTTAAGGGATGTGTGGCTTTGCAAGGTTGGATAAGATTGAAAATTATTGGTGAAATGTGAGGTAACATGAGTTGAGATGTTTATTGCGTATTCAACGATGGCATCAGTTTAGTATATGGTTCTTGTATCAAGAAGAATATTTAAGAAGAGGGAGGGGTTGGTTGAAAGTAACTCGGAGAAATAGTAAAAATAGACTATCTTGTGGTTCAAGTCAAAAGGAGCGGAAATTAATTGAGGACATGGTCGTTGATAGGAGCGAGTGGAGGATTGCAAGCTGCATATTTGAGGCTGAGTATGGTTCTGTATGCTTGATAGAGCCCCCATATTTTTAATCTTTATCTTCTTCATTTGAACGCCAGATAGGGCCCACATAGAAAAGATTTGATATGGTGGATTCATGTAGCCAATCCAGATGGTCTGTTTAGCTGGTTGAATTCAGTTTAGCTCTCACTGCCTCCCTCCCTCTCTCTATACCCCTAACTGTCTCCTATGTTAATTCTTATATTACTTTTTTATTCTTAGCTTTCTTTTAATTTTTATTCTTCATACCATGTACGTAGTTTTTAAACAAAAATTTATGCATTGTACACGTCTAGTAAAAGTCCGTTCATATGTACCCCATGAAATTACTAAAGGTAGCAGAAGTTGTATATAAATTTTTATGATAAAAGAAAACAATCTTAGTTTCGAGATTTGATTCGCATGGTTGTCTTCATAAAAGTGGGAAATGCTGGAACTAGGTGAATAGCACTCTCAAGTTCTTGATGGTTACTTGATCTGGGATCAGATCAACAGCTGGAAGTGAATTGATTGATTTTTATAGTTTGTCTTTTTGGAGTCTTTCATGGATTATTTGCTCGTTACTGGGTTTTCCTTCTTCATCTCTTGGATCATATGGGCTTTGCGTAGTAATGGCAGAGGTGGATCAGGGCTCAAATGTTCAATGCTGGTCAATGGAGTTCCAACAGGATTCTTTGGTAGTTCTAGATGCTTGAGGCAAGGGGATCCTCTCTTGCCCTTTCTTTTTCTACTAGTGATGCAGTCTGAGCAGGATGCTAGTGAAGGCTGAAAGGCAGGTGCTATTCAGAGAGGCAATAAGGAGGCTGATTTTCCTTTACAAAGTATTTGTAAGCCCGGTGCCCCTTGGAAGTTAGCGTTTTTCTGACTGCTGCCTTGCTGGTGATGCTTATTATTGACAATCTCCAAAAGAGAG
The DNA here is from genome assembly GCA_020205555.1 of Panax stipuleanatus. Lineage (NCBI taxonomy): Eukaryota > Viridiplantae > Streptophyta > Magnoliopsida > Apiales > Araliaceae > Panax > Panax stipuleanatus. The sequence goes on along the minus strand of CM035120.1, from coordinate 4,097,286 downwards.
GAAGGGTCATTGTTAATTGGTGTTGTATATGTTTTGATGTAGAACAATCGGTGGATGACCTTCGTTGTTGTCAGTTGACTGGACAATTATGGGACCTTGTGTTTTTGTTATATGGTTTGGTTTTGCCTGGTTGATGCCAAGGTCTGTCAAGGAGCTGTTACTGATGTGGCACGGTACCAAGGTGAGAAAGTTGCTGCAGCGAACTGGGACAACATTCCTCTTTATTTATGATGTGGTACTTTTGATTGAGCGTATTGATGTGGTTTTGTTTCCTATACCTCCATGTGCACCATGTGCACAACACAAGGGCTTGCCCCCTTGGTGTTTTAAATACATTATTTTTTTCTTATCTAATAGAAAAAACAATATCTTTATCTTTGAGTTGGCAGAAATCAAAGCTGATATGTTAGGCACATGTTTACAGGTTTGCTGACAATGTAATACCCATCGACTTTCATTAGTTGTGTAAATTCTGATGCATCCTTTTGCTGCCTACTTTTTGTTTTTCTTCATGATCTGCTATTTGGTTTTCCTAAATATCCCTTGCATTTTTCTTTATTTTGCTATTTACTTTTTAGAACACGTTTATGTATATTATATTTGATGTGCCTTGCTTCGGCGGAAAATAGGTTTTTAATTCATTTTTGAGGATTTGGAAGCAAGAGCGATTATTTTATGGAAGTGAGCTTTCTTATCGTTTTATTTGGAATTTGGAATGTGTGTAATGCTAGATTGTTTAGAGGGAGTCGCTTACCTTTTAAGTTGTTGAGTGATATGGTTATTTTTCTTGCTTCCCTTTGGGCTTTTGCTATTGGGCCTTTAGACCAATCTTTATATGGATGGAGGGCTGCACTTTTTTAAGTTCTCTTTTGAAATGTATTGTTGTTTATGTCCCTGCTTAGGGTGGTTTTGCCATGAGACAATATATTCCAGAACTCATTCCGTTGATTGTTGAAGCGTTGCTGGATGGTGCTGCTGCCACAAAACGGGAAGTGGCTGTTGCAACTCTTGGTCAGGTGGTACAGAGCACAGGGTATGTCATTGATATCTTCATGGTAGTTTTGTCTCTCTTATATGGGTTTTCGATCAAAAGAATATAAAATTGGAAAGGAAGTTAATTGTGAATTTGGTAAGATATGGAATAATGCTCTTTTGGCCTGTTGAGTAGGCTGGAGACACTTATAAAATTCAGATTATTTATGTTGGGGGCTCATTGTATTGTGTTGCATGGCAAGCAGAGGTATGTTGGGCATATTAACTGTATGGTAAAAGATGACCTTGTACTTCTATCAGGAAACTATGTGACTAAACTAAACGTGAGTTCGATGTGTCTTCAGTACCTAAATATGTGTTTCTTACAAGCTTCTGGGTAAATATGTAACAGTTATGTCATAACTCCATACAATGAGTATCCTCAGTTGCTTGGCTTACTCTTGAAATTGCTGAACGGTGAACTGGCATGGTCTACCAGGCGAGAAGTGTTGAAGGTAGCTGCAAACTAAACTGAGTGTTTCTTTTTCCTTTTTTTTCCCTGTCTGAATATGGTTTTAATCTAACATTATTTTTCAGGTTATTGGAATAATGGGTGCTCTAGATCCCCATGTGCATAAGCGAAATCAACAAAGCTTGCCAGGGTCTCATGGTGAAGTTACCCGTGCAGCCAGTGATACTGGACAAAACATTCGGTCCATGGAGGAATTGCCCATGGATCTTTGGCCATCTTTTGCGACGTCCGAAGATTATTTTTCTACGGTAGGATCTTTTTTTGGTTGACAAGTCTATATGCCTAAGTGTGAGAATACTCGCAAAGAAAGTAAAACAAAAATTTAAGCTGGGGTTGCAGCTGACATGTTAGGAAAATTTGTGTCGTGTCTTAATTTTTTTAGGGGTAATTTTTTGTGTAGTGTCAAGTCAAGGTATTACACAACATGTCAACACTAACACTACTTTTAATTTATCTCGTCAAAATCCTCAAAACTAACACTAAACTGTTTATTAGTCATCCTAAACATGTCAACAAGCTAAACCAGTGTTGTGCGAATTACATGATACTGCACATTTTGCTTATTTATTAATTGGTAACACAATTTCTGGCACAACAAGATATCTTTAACAAAATTCAAGATGAAGTGCTTAAATAAATCATGTAGAAATTTAAAATTTGTTATTTAAGGTAAGTGGGTAACTTGTAGTGTCATTACATTTAATAATGTAATCAATTTAATATCATTTTAAGTAAACAGGTCTAATTATTTTATACGTGTTGAGCTAGTTATAAAAAATGCGTATCCAACCCATTAAATATTCGTGTTATGACACGAAAACAATTTATACCTAACCCTAACTCTCTTACTAAGTATTGTGTTTGTGTCACAAATTACTGCCCCTATATTATCTCTCTTTTTAGGATCCTAGTTAGTGTAGCTAACACAGTAGAAAAGTTAGTGAGAGATTTTCTTTAGTCGGGAGCTGGTGATGAGAGGAAGGAAAAGATCATTTGATTTGGTTGGGTGGAAAATAGTGTATTTCTAAGCAGAGGTGGTTGGAACTGGGTAATTTGGTCATCAAGAATGTTGCTTTGGTTGGTAAAATGATTGTGGAGATTTCTTTTGGAACTTCATTCCCTTTGGCATAAGGTTATTAGGAGCAAATTCGGCATGCATTTGAATGGGTGGGATACTAGTCCCGAGATTTATGTTACTCATGCAAGTCTTTGGAAATTCATCTCCCAATGTTATACTTCCTTTATTTGACATTTGGGATATGGAGTTGGGGATGGTCATCGAATTCGATTCTGGGAGGATTAATGGTTGGTGATAACCATTTTTATCTTTTTTTTAATTGTGTTTATCGTATTTCTTCATTTCATGATGCTCCCATTTCTAACTTCATAAAGCGTGATGGGAACTCAGTTTCTTGGGATTTTCATTTCTTAAGGAATATCTCGAATTTGGAATCTAATGAGATGGAATCTTTGCTTGATTCAGTTCATTTATGTACCTCTTCTGATAAGCGTATTTGGACTTTAGATTTAATTGGTTTCTTTTCTTGTAAGTGTTGCTCCTCTTTTTTAACTCGGTCTATTGTTCCTCATCCATTTCCATTGGCTTTGTATATTTGGAAAGCCAAGGTCCCTTCCAAAGTTAAGGCTTTTGTGTGGTATGTGGTTTTACAAAGATTAAATACTAATGATCTTGATAAGGTCTTCCAAAGTTCTATATCCGTACATTTGTTTTATGTGCAGGTAGAGTAATGAGACACATGCTCATTTATTTCTGCATTGTCATGTTGCTTGGGGTTGTGGTGCTCTCTTTCTGGAGTGATGGGAGGAGCGGGTGTGTCCTACTACGTTGGGAGATATGTTATTAATTTGTTTTAGAGGATTTGGAAGAAAGAGGGATGCCAAAATTTTATGAAAGTGTGCCTTCTTTTTTATCTTGTGGGGAATTTGGAAAGAGCGTAATGCTAGGTTGTTTAAAGAAAGTTATTTATTCTTAAAAGTTATTGAATGATGGGGTTATTTTTCTTGTGTCTTTTTGGGCTTTTGCTATGGGGGCTTTTAGATTTATCTCTGTTACGGATCTATGTAGAGAGATTGGAGGATTATACTTTTTACGTGCTTTCTTGTTTTTGATCTTTTAGTTTGCTGGGGGTGGACTTCTTGTCTCCCATTTATTGTATCCTATCTTTTCTATTAATAAAATTTCTTCTTTTATAAAAAAAAACTATCCCTACTGGGGCTACTCTACAAAGAATACATCCATGGGAAGTGGGAACAGGGGAACAAAATTTAACTAACTGTAAACTCTTTCAGAAACTTTAGAATGGTGGTAGTACTCCTCATGGATACACCTTTACCAGTTTCTCAAAAGCGGCCTAGGCGCCTGACTCGGCGTCTAAGGTCCTCAAACGTAGCAAGAAGGTGAAAAGCGCCTGCAAAATCATCCAAAAAAATTAAGCGGGGCTAGGCTGCCGCTTAGGTGGGGTAGGCGGCTGGTGGCATCTAGGCAATGTAGAGGAAGGGAAAGAAATAGGGAAGAAAGTGAAACTAATTACTCGAACATTGCCGCTGGATATTGCCTACGGTGCTTTACATTCTAATCTGGTTTCTCTCGTACACGCGTTGATCTTTGTTGCATTATCGCGTGATCGTGAGTGAAATAGGAGGGTAGTCAGGGGATTAGATAATGATGAGTCGAATAGGACGGTAGTTAGGGGATTAGATAATGACAAGTCAATTGGTTGGATCTGGAGAAGAAGATATAGTAGGTGAAGAGCTCTTAGACTACGTAGACAGAAGACCATTTTTAATAAATTAGTCCATCCAAGTCCTTTTCAATTACTTGGTCTTTTCAATTACTTGGTATTGTTTTGTTTGGCTTGTTTGTGTTAGGAATATGATTGTGCAGCCCAATCATGCTACTTTTCTCATTCATTCTTTAATATTTTACTTTATTTGGATTTTTTCTAACCTAGCCTTAAAGTTTTTTGAGATCCAAATTTTATTCTAGCGACCTAGACCCTATTTGTTTGAAACTTAAAAATGAAAATAATAATAATCAAAATTTTAAGTTTAAGGCCCTGCCTAGGTGGTCTAGGTGCTAGGCTCCCTTTCACTGCCTGTGTCCACCTAACTTTTTTTTGAACATTGCCTTTACCCAAATAAAGGAAAGAAAAAAAAAGAAAAAAAATGAGAAGATTGAACATAAAGGACCTCACTTAACAATCTGAGTACTCAACCCCATCAAAGAATTTTCTCTTGCCCTACTACATAATGTCCACATAATAAAATAAGGTGCCATCCAACTGCCACTTCTTCCCCAAATCCTTTGTCACCAGTAGCGGATTCAAACAAGACATCAACGTGCACATCGAATTAGGAATTAATCTAATGGCTCAATATCCCTCACATAAACAGTTCCTGTTGACTAGAATTTTTCCCAGTATCCATAAACTGTTAATAATTAACATGGGTGTGTAGCGGCTGTCCCTGGTAAAACATGAACCTAAAATATAACAATGCCGCTTATTCATAAATTGTTAGTAGCAAGAATGATCCCTGTAGCAGCTGACATTGTAAAACCTAAACCAAAATAACAATTTTCATTGTCTTATCTAACAAGTATTTATATTTCAGGTTGCAATTAATTCCCTGATGCGAATTCTTAGGGATCCTTCTTTATCTAGTTACCACCAAAAAGTGGTTGGATCTCTAATGTTTATATTCAAGGTTGGTGCTTTGAAGACTATTTTACTGTTTCCTTATTATATTTTCTTCTCGACACGGGACATAATTATTGCTAAACTTGAAATATTTTTCTTTTGATTGCATGTGAGAATAGTCCATGGGTGTTGGCTGCGTCCCGTACTTGCCTAAGGTTAGTCCATTACTTGAATGTATTTGATTCATGAATATCATCTTTTTTGCTTGAGCCTTAGGTATGAACTTGAAAGTAATCAAATTCGTGTGAAATTTCTCTATTGTTTTTTAGTAAAAGGAAAAACTTAACACATATTTCCGTATATGGAGCATGGACATTGGTTAAATTGTGTTTTCATAGTTAAGGGAAAAGTAAAAGGGGAAGGACAGGAGGTAAACTTAAATATATTTTTTAACCTAAGTTTAAAATTTTGATTATGCATTAACTTATTCCAAAAATGAAGAGTGAATCTTTATTAACCATAATACATTTCTTGTGTATAGCTCCACATCAGTGACTTGAAATTATGAAAGCATTAAATTGTCTTGTACTATATTTGAAATTTGAAAACCCTCTGTTTAATTGAATGTGTGATTATGGGTTTTAGTTGTTGAATCATCTTTGATGAGGTTGGTTTGTATATTCTTTTTTTTTCAATCTGAAGGTTTTACCTGATCTCTTTCACACCGTTCGTACGTGTGAAGATGGCCTTAAGGAGTATATAACTTGGAAGCTTGGAACACTGGTGTCTATTGTGCGTCAGGTATATTTAAGCTTCATGGTATCATTTCATTACAATTCAATTCATTTTTTAGATCCTTCTATCTAATCATGGTGTGCATGTGCAGCACATTCGTAAATATCTACCAGAGTTGCTCTCTCTGATATCTGAATTATGGTCGTCCTTCAGTTTGCCAGCTGCTAACCGTCCTGTGCTTGGATCTCCGGTAAGTGTGGCTTCTAAGAAGGTGTTCATCCACCTGCTTTTTCATATTAAAAAGTTGTTTATTGTGGTCTTTTACTTTTGATGCGATCACTGTAAACCATTTGTTTGATTCTTATCTCAGATTCTGCATCTAGTGGAACAACTCTGCTTGGCACTGAATGATGAGTTTAGAACATACCTTCCTGTTATTCTTCCATGCTGTATTCAAGTCCTGAGTGATGCTGAACGGTGTAATGATTATACTTATGTTCATGACATTCTCCACACCCTTGAAGTATTTGGTGGTGAGCACTCTTTGTTTTTCATGTGTTGAGCATGTTAAGCTGCATCTTGTTAATAATATATAACGTCTACAATCTTTAAGGAACCTCACATGAGTTTGCACTACAGGGACACTAGATGAACATATGCACCTACTTCTGCCTGCACTAATTCGTTTGTTTAAAGTGGACGCTTCAGTGGATGTAAGACGTGCTGCTATCAAAACTCTGACAAGATTGATCCCTCGTGTGCAGGTTTTCAGCTAATCTTTAATCACTTTATAAGTTTGGTGCCAGCTGTAATTAGTTTGAACATTGTATTTACTAATTTTTCCGTTTTTTTTTATCCCCAATCAGGTTACTGGTCATATATCTGCTCTGGTGCATCATTTGAAGCTTGTCTTGGATGGGTCCGTTTTCTCATTTTCGTGACCAAATATGGATAGATAAGGATAACCTGTCCTTAAGTACCTATATTGCAACCATATGCTTAATTGCTTATGTGTATAACACATGCACTCCTTCCCCTTCCCCTCGCCTACCGAACACAAACCCCACCAGTCAGTGGCAAAAGAATTTTTCCTTAAGGAGGTTATAAAACTAAAAATATATTGAACAATTTAGACTGTAACAATCTTTATAAATTGTCTAATTTAAATACCACAATATTTTCTCTTAGTCAAAGGTGGGGAAATGTTTATCTTCAGAGTTAACGAATAACGACCTAATTTTCCAAAAACAATTTCAATTTAGCGTAGTGTTTTAGTACCATTTTCAAAGATAAGGGGTCACTTGATCACATTAACTAAATTGTGGTTCCACCCCTGCCACCAGTCTATATATATGTATTTTCACTTACTGTGTGCACATGCAACCTTTTCCCAATTATTTTTCTTAATGCCACTTTTAGCGATCTAATATTAAAATCGAAAAGAAGGGCCATCTTTTCGTACTTTTATCACATTTAATTTTGTTCCGTATCAATGTTTGAGAAAAATTTCTCAAGTATGTAGGCATCGTAACCTTATAAATTGTCAATTTTAAAAACTTCATTTTGACATCAACTTTTATGGGAGGAATCTCTTAAAGTATTATATCCATGCACCACCTTTTATGCTGCTTGAATTGTCTAAGGTTTTCTATGTACAGGAAAAATGATGAACTTCGTAGGGATGCAGTAGATGCACTTTGTTGTCTAGCTCATGCCCTTGGAGAGGACTTCACCATTTTCATCCCATCAATTCACAAAATTTTACTGAAATATCGCTTGCGGGTAATCTTTTCTTTATAACAATTTTTGTTTTTGAACTAGTGCTTCTTATGAAGTATTTAATGTGAAGGTAATTTTGCTTTTAGCACAAGGAATTTGAAGAAATTGAGGGGCGCTTAGAAAGACGTGAACCACTAATCCTGGGAAGCACAGCTGCTCAGAGATTGAGTCGACGGCTTCCTGTTGAGGTTATCAGTGACCCTCTAAGTGATGTGGAGAATGACCCTAAAGATGTTGGGCTTGATGTGCACAGACAGCTTAAAACCCACCAGGTACTTTTCATATCTTGTTTACTGCTGCGGAATGCATGTGGGGAAATTAGTTGGAGAGGTATGAAGCGAATTGTTATCAGATCTTGCCCATCTATGAGATGCTCTCTGGACACCCAAATAGTAGGAAATGGGGGTCGCATTCTGAACCTTTGTTGGCTTGCCATAAATTTATTGGCTTGTATCTTTTCCATTTAGATCAAGGAAAGGAAGATTGTATGACTTATCCTAATTTTCGTAAAGGTTAATGAGGGGCGATTGCGAACTGCTGGGGAGGCTTCTCAACGCAGTACAAAAGAAGATTGGGCTGAATGGATGAGGCATTTTAGCATTGAACTTCTGAAGGAATCACCTTCTCCGGCTCTACGAACGTGTGCAAAGCTTGCCCAGTTACAGGTGTGGCTAATTTTCTCAAGTGTAATTTATTTACATGCGGATCAAGACTTATTGTGAGATTTTGCAGCCTTTTGTCGGGAGGGAGTTGTTTGCGGCGGGTTTTGTTAGTTGCTGGTCACAACTAAAGGATGTTAGTCAAAGACAACTTGTTCGGAGCTTAGAGATGGCATTCTCTTCCCCAAATATTCCACCTGAAATTCTAGCTACACTCCTGAACTTGGTATTCCTCTTTCATTTCTATTGTTGAATTTATTTTAGAGAATGGAGATTTCTGATAGCATAGACTGCTAATCTGCTATAAGATATTTATATAAAACTAAGAGATTCCATATTCAGAGTTTTGCTTAGGAACATTGCATGAGTTTATTACTACAAGGTACATCTATCGTACCTTTTGTTGTAAAGCGAGTCAGTTGAATACACATTAGCATTATTAATTTTGGAAAAAAACATGTAATTGTTTAAAACAAAAGAAGTCTTGGATATTTATTTGATGATAAATCCAAATTAAAAACATAAAGTAGGAAAAATTTAAAATACTCTTTGGCGTGCTTTGTTTGAGTGGAACCTAATGCTGGAGCAAATTTAGCATGAAATATGCACAGAAAAGTATGATATGTTTCTTGAAAATTATCATTGCAAACATGAGAAAAATATTTCACATGGAGTTGCTTGTGACTTGATGTTTCCTGTATGCAGCTACACATCCTTCACTTCAATGATTAGTACTCTGTTGGTCCTAAAAAACTGAGTACCAGTCCTAAAAAACTGAGTACCATTTTTTTTAAAATTAGAAAAAAGTAAAAAAAGTACTCCCTCCCTACCACAATATTAGCAACTCTTTTTTATAGTGTACAGCATGACGTGTGAAAAATACATTTAAATATTGTATATTTAAAAAATTTATAATATAATTAAAAGTATAACATTTGGGTATATTAGAATATATAATTATCTAGTCCAAACTTTTGAACATATAAGATCATTATTGATTTTTTGAAAGTCAATTTAAATCCTTTTTAATACAATATTTATACGATTCATTTAAAATAATAAATCATATAAAGAGTAGTACATGTTAGATTGTTTACAATAGTCATCCTTGTATTGACTAAAATTACATTAATTTATATCAACATTGACTTTGAAAGTGTATTGAATTGACTTTCACAAAGTCAATAATGGTCTTATATTTTTGAATTGCCAGAGTACAAAAATATATTATCTAAATATGATTACGAAACGTCTTAGCATCCATGTTACAAACTTAGTTGCAAATAATGTGGGATGGAGGGAGCATCTATCTAGGTGAATAAGAGAAGTGGGGAGACTCTGTATTAGATCGTGATATAAGAGGTGGCAAATAATTTTTCTTACAGTTATTAAGGGGAGGGGGGGTGGAGGCGTTTATACAATCTTTGTTTGCAGTTGTTGGGCTTGTGAGACATGCATGTTTAATCATACCTGGTTGTGTCGCCTCAGCTATGCTCAAATGAGTTGACTTAGTTGACTTCTTCCTGTTGCAACCTTAGGCGCTTTTGCATCCATATTCTTTTTCTGTAAATGTACTTGCATCTTCACGCAATATCCAAAATTGGCTGCACGACGAGTTATATGGTAGCCTAGCTAATTAGTTGATATACAAGAGGGTATTTCTTAAATAACAGTTTGCTACAAAAGCTTGAGTTAATAGAAAATGACCTCAAAAATATACATTGGGGTCTAAGAAGTATGGGCATTATCTGCAATGCCCAGAAGGCAAAAACAAACTGTCAACCAGAATGGGCACAAATATAACAAACTATATAATTGCACACATATATCTGACTAGATACCGTGATAGAATACTAGTTACTCCAAAAGCTAAATGATAAAATTTAGTCAAAAACTGATAGTGGTCTCATATTGTCTTATTTATATTATTGGAATACCTTTCCTTCGTGTGACAACTTAATGATACGATTTTTTCAGGCAGAGTTCATGGAACATGATGAGAGACCCCTTCCTATTGACATTCGATTGCTTGGTGCTCTTGCTGAGAAGGTGTGATTCTTTCAGGAGTACTTAAATTTACATCCTTAATACCACTGTATCTTTTTGTTGTCCATCAATAATGTCTTTGATATCAACTCTTGATTTCAGTGCCGAGCATTTGCAAAGGCTTTGCATTACAAAGAAATGGAATTTGAAGGTGCACGCTCGAACAGAATGGATGCAAACCCTGTTGCTGTAGTCGAAGCACTGATTCATATAAATAATCAATTGCATCAGCATGAGGTGTTTAATTATCTTGATATTTGAATTTTCTTGAGTTTAAAATTTAATTTATTTTATAATGTTTTACTTTTGTCAATTTCATTTCCAATAAACCTTACACAACTCATTGGTGTATCTATTTTCATTCAGGCTGCAGTTGGGATATTAACTTATGCCCAACAACACTTGGATGTACAACTGAAAGAGTCATGGTATTGTTGATACTTTCTTCACAACCTCATCAATGTTTACTTAATGTGTCTGTGGATATCTCCTGCTATGAATTTTTTCTGTGTCTGTGGATATCTATGTGTCTGGGGCACTTTTCTATGTGTCTGTGGATATCTCGTGCTGTGAATTTTTCCTTTAGGATGTTGCCAATTAAAGTGCTAACATTAATTTGGGAAATACTGCAAGGTATGAGAAATTGCAACGATGGGATGATGCCCTCAAGGCTTATACCGTGAAAGCCTCTCAAGCATCCAATCCTCATCTTGTTCTGGACGCTACACTAGGTTCGTATTAGATTTTAGTTTACTGAATTAGGTTGTTGGTATTTTATGGAGAATTACTATTTGTACATAATGAAAATTTTGCCTTGCGAGTTTGGAAAGAATGTGTATATTCTAAAACATTGTTGCATCCAATGTCATTTGGGTGAATATTGGCATACTGTTTTTAATGTTGATTAGATTAATTAGTAAATTCTCGGACTTAATGGATCATTTTACTTTATTAAACTGGATTTAACTTGTTACTTATAATTTTATGCTAGAATGAATTTTCAAACACGTGTCTGTTGTATGTGATCCCAAGTGTCTGTATAATGGTGCCTAGTTCTTGATTTACCAATTTGCAACAAAGGCAGATCACAACTATTTTTGCTAAAACCTATTAGAGTATTATCTTTTTGCTTCTTTACATTTCTGTCGCATTTCAGTTATATGATTTCCTCATTTTCTTTCATACTTGCTTGTTGATGTTGGACTTTCTTCTCTATATGACTACTAGTGGTATGCCACATAGGCAATGTTACATTCTAACAATATTTTTGATATCATTGTCAGCCTTATGTTGTTGTAAGTTTGTAATCAACCTTATCCTGAATTTAGTTGTGACCTTGGGTACCTTCAGCAGATACGAGCAATTCCTGACATACACTCCTGACCTACATGCACCAAGTCTTGACAGTCACTTAGACCGTATTTCAGATTGCATGCGTGTCTGCACCCTTTTCTTTGTTTAAATATATCGTGTATGCTGAAATATTAAAATTGTTTGTATTGTATTCCTCATGTTTTGGGTGCTCTGTTTAGGTCGGATGCGATGCCTTGGTGCATTGGCTCGCTGGGAAGAACTTAACAATCTGTGCAAGGAGTACTGGACTCCTGCTGAGCCAGCTGCTCGACTAGAGATGGCACCCATGGTTTGTTTTTACTATTACGTCTCTGTAGAGTATATGGTTACTGCTTATACTAAAGTGCATAACATGACTGCCCAGGCTGCGAGTGCTGCCTGGAACATGGGCGAGTGGGATCAGATGGCTGAATATGTTTCTCGTCTGGATGATGGTGATGAAACCAAACTTCGGGTTTTGGGAAATACTGCTGCTACCGGTGATGGGGGTAGTAATGGTACATTTTTCAGGGCTGTCCTATTAGTTCGTCGGGGAAAGGTATCATATGTTGTTCCATAGTGTCAGTTGACATCTGATTTGTCCTTTTATATTTCTGACTAAATTTTGCATTTTGCAGTATGATGAAGCTCGTGAATATGTCGAGAGAGCAAGGAAATGTTTAGCTACCGAGCTTGCTGCTTTGGTTAGTTTCTTTAGTTTGTATTTATCAAATTTGAGCATCTAGTGGAAACTTTGGTGGCTCTATTACACAATTATTCTTCTAATTGACCTATTTACCTTTTCAATTGGTGCAAGTAAATTAATATTCATTTTCATCTTTTTATAGTTTAATCAAAATGTAAAAAAAAATCAAAAATGCAGCAAGACTGTACTCAATGTACTCCATGAATTCATTATGGAGATGAGGAGATTATCATTTGTTGAGTGCTAGTCAAAAAATAAGTTTTCTAAGAATTAAGGGAATGTAATATTTTAAGTAATTTATAGGTAAGTGCTGCAAAAACCAGCGACTGCGGCAGTGAGGAAGAGGGACATGATAACCAATGACCGGGAAAATCAAAGTTATCTTGGCTGAAAATACTGAAGGAAGATACAATTGTTCATACTTGAAAAGGATCCATGTAGTTGACCTTAAGTAATTGGAATTCCCCCCCCCCCTTGAGTTTAGCATACTAACTAGGACCATAGCTATGTCTTCCCCAATTTAATTTATAGGCTTTGTTTAGGGTATTTCTGCTCGGTTCTTAGACCATAGTTAAAAAAATCAGATCAGACTGGTTGCTTCAAGTGGTTTAACCGAAAACCGGACCCCAACTGGTCCAGTTCTAAAACAAAATCTGATGTGCAATTAGACTGGAGTGAGTCGTTTGAACATTTGTAAACCATTTGAATCGGCTGTTAGTCATTTGCGGTTCTACTCGCCCTTGTACTTTCACAGTTACTGGTCTGTTCTGCTCCCAGCAATGGCAAGAAGCTCCTCAAGTTGTTTTCCTACCGATTTGCTTGCTTCGCTGTTGATTTTCCACCCCAAGAAGCCTTGTTACTGGCTGAGCATTTTTTGCTGGAAGGCTTGTTTAGATGATTTAGAGGTAGAAATTACTTCACAGTGAAAGAGGATTTTCACACACTCTCGCTCTATATATATATTTGCTCATTTAGCTAAATACTTTCTTTTCTCTCTCTAGAGCTAGCTAATCAGGACGACGATGGAGGAAGGGATAAAAGAAAGTGGATGGTGAGATATGGTGCATTAGTATTAACGTGGAAATTTTTTCGTTCATTGTTTGAAAAGAAATGAAGAGGGCAAAGGCTAGGTGCTTTTGAATAACAAATGGAGTTTTTGGATTGTTACGTGTACATTGTACAGAATTAATTTAGACTATTTATATGTTAAAAAAATCTGATGGAGTGTCTTAAAGAAGAGAGTGAAAGGGGAAAGAGATGGTAGAAAGTGAATTGGGTGAATGTGCGGTGAGAACAAAAGAGAGGGAAAAAGAGAGACTACGAACTTATGGAGTATACATGCAACTTGCTATATATGTTGTTTTGCAAATCTGATGGGAGTATCTTAAACAAGAGAGTGGGAGGGGAGAGAGATGGTAGAAAAAGTGAACTGGGTGAATGAGCCATGAGCACAAAAGAGGGGGGAAAAGAGAGCCTATAAACTTATGTAGTAAATATTTACAACTTTTCTATGCATGTATTTTTATTTTTATTTTGCTAAATATTCTATGCATGTATTTAGTATTTCTTTAGACTTTTTTCTCTTTTTTCCCCTCAATTTATTTGTTATTAAACTGAGTTTTATAGCCATTAGTCTCTAATCTTGTACTTGGTAATTTTCCTAATAGAAATTTATGTTTTCTAGATAAAATGTATGTTTTTATAGTGTATATTTTTATTAGATTTAGTTATATACAATGTTTTTAATTATCTAAGTATTAAAATCTGGCTCAATGGGTCAATTGAAGAAAGCTGAACCAATGTGACCGCTTTAATGTCCGGTTCGGTTTTGATAACTGTGTTTAAGACATGCTGAAAACACTTGCATTATTTTTTTTATGTTTATTTTCCTTTTCTTCTTTCATTTTATTAATATATGCATTTTTCTTAATTATTTTTATTTGTGCGATCTTATTTATTTACTTTTTTATTTCTTATCTTTCTACTTTTACGCTTTGATGGTTGATGGGATTCATTGTCAGTCTACCCCAACTAATTTGGATAAAAGGCGGCGTTGAGTTGTTGAGAATATTATATAAATATATATGACAATAAAAAGAATTTAAAAGGATATGATGCATTGATGTTTGTTCGGCATGTCTTAAAATCTGTGTCAAGATACACCAAAGGAAATATATCACTTAAATGGGGACAGAGCCCCATTGCATTTGGCCATCTTTAAAATTCTTTAACACAGAAGCTGAGATGTTGCATCTCCATCAAATGAGTTTTAGCCTTTTAGGTAACTTATCTACTGGAAAGAACACAGTACATTGGTGGTTCCAGTACTTCCTTCCCTGATTTACATAGGTGTTGTTGAGGTTACCTGTCTGATGTCTTATTTTGCTGATAATTCTTTTTCAACTTTTAATTGATAATACACGGACCAGTTCTTTTTTGTTCTTTGAGTTACCCCAAGAACCTGGGATCCAATGGGTTCTGCGGATGAATATCATCTTTCTAATTATAATTTTCCGTTATATTAGGTTCTAGAGAGCTATGAACGTGCATACAGCAATATGGTTCGTGTTCAGCAATTGTCAGAACTAGAGGAGGTAACTCTACATATTTTTTTTGTAGTTAATTTGCTGCCTACCCCAACTAGTTTTGGATAAAAGGCATTCTTGTGTTAGTTTGCTGCCTCAACAGGATTCCTTTTAAACAACTTAGCATTTGACAGTAAATAGTTAATGTTTATTTCTCTTTTCTAATTTTAAAAGGTTATTGATTACTGTACCCTTCTTCCGGTGAGAAACCCTGTTGCTGAAGGGCGGCTGGCCCTTATTCGCAATATGTGGAATGAGCGCATAAAAGGAACAAAACGGAATGTTGAGGTAAACATACTATTTACTCTATTTCATTTCATTCTTCTGTGCTTTAGTATTGTTGAAAGGAACAAGATTCAAATACTATAGAAGTAAATTATGTTCTTAAGTTAGATTGTGTAGAATATGATGTCATATCTAAGTCAAAGTTTAGCTCGTTTGGTATTTAAAATTCACATATCCTTATTGTACTTTAGGAATGGCATAATCTTTCGCAATGCTTGTTATATGATCTTGTCCCCTGGGTTACACTCAGCAATCAAAAAATGGGCTGTGGTCTGTAGGTTAAGACCTTAATTTTCAACTTCAGAGAGGTACTAAAATATTTGCTTGGCAGAAGAACATGACGTGGAGTCAGATGATAGAATGTGTTGGATAGAAGAGCGCTGTCCTCCAAAATTCTAATACTGTTGGGTTGGGCTAATAATAAGGGATCCAAATTGGCTTGGTGAATCGGACAGTATATTGGCTTTGCTATATAAGAGGGCAAACGCTATGCTTTTGGAGTGATACATTGTTTGAGAAGATACCATTGATGGAGTTTTTCCTGGCTTTTTGTGTAGTGTTGAAACATTGTTTCCGGAAGAAACCATTTAACTAGTTTATACTAGTTTTCGGTACATAACATAGTTGTTAAGGTGACACCTAGGCGTTCAGTCGGTCCGATGAAGGCAAGGTGGTAGGGCGATTTGGTGGAGTCTTGCAAGTTGGGCGCCTAGGAAAACATGTCATCGCCATGGACGCCTCGTCGACGACTTAGACGAACTGAGCTGATTTGTTGTGGGTATGGACCGACCCAAAGGCCAACTGGGTAAAAAAACTAAACGACGTCGTTCGAGATATGCAGCTGACCCTAATCCCGATTTGCAGCGATAGAAGAGCAAAAGTAGAAGAGTAGAGGGGGGAGAGTGAGAGAGAGATTACCCAGTATCCACAGCTCCGACCGACGAGGTGATGGCGACTATCCACAGCTTTAATCGCTTCTTCTTTGCAGGTATGGTCTTCTTTCTTCTTCTTTGGTTGTGAGGACGACGTCGCTGTTTTTTTTCCCTCATTCTCATGTGGTCGTCTGCTCTGTTTCTAAATTTTCATTCTTATCAATGTTAATCTGTTTCTCTGCTTTCGTGTTTTTACTCCACATGATTTGCTTTATAGTTTACACTTTATAGTTTACTCCACAGTTTGCCACATACACAATTATAAATATATATATATATATATATAATTATATATATACATTAATATATATATATATATATATATATATATATATTTATATTTTATATATATACTTTTTACATTTTATCCATTGATATGTAACATTTATCTACTTAACAGTGGTTACATTTTAAGTTTTATAATTGTGTATGTGGCAATCTAATGGTTGTTCTGGATTAATATGGTTGCTACTAGTTGGACATTATTTAAGTATTTACATAATTGTGTTTTTAATGTTATTCCATGGTGTTATGTTTTGAGTTTTGATGTATATGAAATTTTATTACCAATATACTTGTTAAATAAAATAAATAATATATAAGTTGCACAATGTAAACGACTTGTCGCCATACGGACGACATGGCAGTCGCTTTGTCTCCTAGGCGTCTTGGCAGTCGGCTACCGCCATGACTCGCCGTGACAACTATCGTGCATGATTAATGATATGTTTTACAAGAGCATCGGTGGAGAAAATGTGAAGTTCTTGCTACAAAATTCATCCAAGCGAGGAAAGTTTGAGGATAACTCTTTGCATGAGTCTCGTAAGGGTAGGCTATCCCTTTTCCTCAATTAAAATATGTGGGATGTGGAAGATCTTTCTAGTGGCAAAAACCGCATTTGTAACCTCAATCGCATAAAACCACACAATTTGTGGATGCGGTGTGGTGCAGTTATGCAGTGCGGTTTTTATTTTTTAGTAACCGCACGTTGCGGTTGCGGATACATCCCTAAAATCACACCACAAACTGCTCTGCACTTTATAATAAACTATATATGATTTATATATACTAAATATCAAGTTGTAGTGCATATAATAAAGTTATAAGTGAATAATGTAATTTAATTTATTTCTTATGAGTTTTAGTCACTTGTACGCATAATAGTACATTTAATGTATATCTTCCTAATTGTTTGTTCCGTTCAACTTTATACAAATTAATATGAAAGACAAGATAATCCATGATAATTATAAGAAACATAAATGTCGTGTTAGAATTTTTTTGTGGTGATTTATTAAAATCTCTTTAATTAATTAATTAAGTTCACGACTTTTATTATTTTTAGTTTAACAGATGTAATAGTAGTTACTTGCATATTATTCATGTATAGTTGCAATTTATAAATTTTACTTTTAATTATTTGTATTATACATAAGATTTTTAAATAAGTACGTGTTGAAGTAAAAATAATTTTCATAATGTGAACTAGTAGTATAAAAATTATGTATTATAAATTTTAAAAATATATATGAAAGTGGTTATGCAACTGCAACCGCGCCACCATTGCATGTAATCGCAATGGCAAGGAACCGCATAGTTGTGGTTGTTAATATTAGTAACCACATATTGTGGTTGCGATTGCGGTTGGTGCTTATAACCGCACCACACCGCACTGTGCTCTCCGCTAATTTACAGTGTTTACATTTATTATTGTGTTTACATTTATTATTCAACTCTGTCTGTTTGGTTGTCTGGGAAGAATGTTCAGAAAGTGGTATGGAATAGGGCAGGAATTGGGACATTTTCAAAGAGCCTCCAGTCTGTCTTCAAAAAATGTTGGAGGAACTGAAAAAGTACCAAGTGAGGATGATTCCTTGAGAGATGTTTGAATCATTGTTGCATTAAAGAATTAGATTACAAAAATGGAATTCCTTCTTGGATTTTTTTTTGCTAGTTTGAGAAGATTGATGGATTGTGGGTTAAGAAAAGACGGATCTTATGGGAAAAACTCGTCAGTAATTTCAGTTGTTGGATTAACAATCAGATAAGCAAAAGAAAGTGATTTGTTGATCAGAAACATTCTAAATTATGCTCTTTGAAGGGGTAGAAGTACCAGCTTACTGTTGAGTGGTAACAGATTTCCAGAAAGACCATAAATGCTATGTGGTGTCGTACTGATTGATGCATTAATTGGTGTAAGGTTTTGGTGATGGGGGCATCTGTACCTGGGGAACATCAAAAATATAATACGAGTGTAGGTATTGAGGTTGCACCTGTAGTGCTCAAAATAACAAAGACACATGAGGCTTCATATGTAGATATGCAAACATAGTTGTGGTGCCACCAGTTAGAATGATTAATTAATAATAACTATTAACACATTCAGTAGTGACTAGTGCATGCAAATGTAGTTTTATACTAAACTTGGTACATAGGCTTGTGCTCAGTTTAATCCTTTTTTATGTAAGTGCTGAATATCTGTGTTTTAAGCTGCATTTATCTAGTTTTGCCTTTGTGCTTCTGCTCTTTCATAATTCTAATAGATTTTAAAGTACAGGTTTGGCAAGCACTTTTGGCAGTCAGGGCACTCGTACTACCTCCTACAGAAGACAGTGAAACTTGGCTCAAGTTTGTTTCTCTTTGCAGAAAAAGTGGCAGAATTAGTCAAGCTAGGTCTACTTTAGTTAAACTTTTACAGGTCAGTGGTACATGTATGTGGAAATAATGCGGAAGCTAAAGTTGGTTTTATGATCTTATTTATTTGTGATTACATGATTTTACTTTTATTTACGTAGTTTGACCCTGAAACAACTCCTGAAAATGTGCGGTATCACGGTCCGCCTCAAGTAATGCTAGCTTATCTGAAATACCAATGGTCACTTGGAGAGGAGCATAAGCGCAGAGAAGCCTTTTCTAGGCTGCAGGTATGCAATAAATCTTCCCTTAAACCTTGCCAGAAGAATCACTCTCTACTGACATTCATCTGTTTATTTCTTATTATGCGTACTTTTACACTGGAAATCTCCTTTCGTAGGATGTAGCTATAGAGCTCTCAAGTACACCAAGTCTCCAACCAGCCACACAAAATAGTTTGATGGGAATTACTAGTGTACCGCTCGTTGCCCGTGTATATCTGAAACTCGGAACTTGGCAGTGGGCACTTTCTCCTGGTTTGGATGATGACTCTATCCAAGGTAACTAAACTTGTGATTTTTTTTTCTGGGACAACTCTACTTTGGATTTTTTTTATATCTTACCATTTTTGTTATGATTGATTGCCAATGTGCATAGAAATTCTTAGCGCATTTAGAAATGCCACCCATTGTGCTACAAAGTGGGCAAAAGCGTGGCATACATGGGCACTCTTCAATACGGCAGTGATGTCTCATTATACTATGAGAGGTCTTCCTGGTGTTGCTGGGCAGTTTGTGGTTGCTGCAGTCACTGGATATTTTCATTCTATAGCTTGTGCAGGACATGCTAAAGGAGTGGATGATAGTTTGCAGGTGAGTAATTACTTTGATTTTAGAGCTTGCTGAATCATGAGACTTTTCCTCTCATTTTATCAGTCGGTCTGCTTATTCTAATTTCAGCCTGTCCACCAATCTTACTGGATTTCTAAGTCCTGTACTTAAAAATAAAAAGATATCTTTTTTAGTCTTAACACTTTCTTTGCTAGAGTTCTTTAACATATGTGCAATAGGCGATTCTGTAACAGAAACTGTGATGTGATTTATAGACTTGGGCATCTGCAAGATGGTAATAGAACCTCAATTATTTATGCCATGTTGGAGACCTAGTTCATGTCTCGTTTATCAGTGTTTTTGGTCTGTATCATGCACGTAAATGCCGTGACCTGATAATTGACTTCTACACACTTTCGGGAAGAAACTTGTACGGTTTGTACGTGTATTCTAATTTTTTTTAGCATATCTATATTGCTAAGACAGATAGGATTTTATACAGTGCTTCACCAAATGAGTGGAAATTTGCATGATTTGTTTATACCTGGCTACAATAAAAAGTTCTGGCTTCCTTTATCTGACCTGCTTGTTTAATACTTCACATGCACACAAAATTGTTCCATCCCCATGTCTATATATAATTAAGCATGCGCAGAAGTATCAGCTCTGATTACTTTTGATTAATATGTGCTTAACTACTTTTAGAAACTATAACCTTGATTGTTCCTCCATTGGCTTTGTTAGCGTCACTCTCTTGCATTCTCTTTTCTGTATAATTTTATTTCATAGATTGAAAACTGGAGCATCCTGGCCTGCAATGTAATGGGGTTATTCTTGATGATTTCATCTTGATGTTGCTACAACTTTAGACATAACAAAGATGCAGGAACTTTAAAGTTTTAGCATCTGTTGTACGTCCTTGAGCTCCATTATGAGTATTAGATGTATTTAGGGTTAGGATTTAAAAATCTATTTAGGATTTTCAGTATAGAGTTGAGATCACTGGTGGATGGAAACATCCCCTGTGACATACCTGTTTGATTGATAAGATGAGGGAATGGCACAAGTTTAGTGCCGACTGTTGAAAGAATAAGGGGGGCACCATGAATGCAAGTTGTGAATAATAATCACTTTTCAGAGATGGGAGGCTCGAAGAAAACTTATTTTCTCTCATCAGAGTAACTAAAGGACATGACTAGTGGTGTATCTTGTGGAAATAATGCAATATTACCTTTCTGTAGCTGCTCTCAATTGGACACTATTAAAATTTGTTAGAGAATGAATGAACAATTTATTACTGAAATGTTTACCATTCCCACTTTTACTTTAGGAGCAGTCACAATACAACAAAGTCCTGGACTTAATCCCCTAGTATAAAAGTAAATTTGGTAGTGGCTCAGTTATTGATTGGCCTCCATTAAAGATGTTGGCATGGAAATGCTAGGATTCATACAGGTTGCGTTTGAGATCTATTATCTTCTGCACATTTTATCCATGTTGACATATGGCATCCATTATTTTTGCATGTCCCGGACCTGTCTTTTTTATTGGATACAATGTATTTTAACCCTTTTAGATTCTCATTGACCTAATGTATGTATTTACCAGGATATACTCCGTCTTCTTACTTTGTGGTTCAACCATGGAGCTACAGTAGAGGTTCAAATGGCACTGCAGAAAGGCTTTAAGCATGTTAATATCAACACATGGTTGGTTGTTTTGCCACAGATAATCGCTAGGATACATTCTAACAATCATGCTGTCAGAGAATTGATACAATCACTTTTAGTACGGATTGGACAGAATCATCCACAGGTCTGATTAGATTGTTCTTCCAGCATGATGCTATTGTCTTTATGAGAAATAAATAGATTAGTTGGTTGTTGGTTAATGCTTATTTTTGTCAATGTTAGTAGCAAAAGAAAGGTATTATCCTAATTTCTTGGAATTTCTACAAATAATAATAAAAAAAAAAAAAAAAAAATTTGCCTGTTAGTGCTTAATTTTAATATTCTTTTTCTTTTTGAAGCAACTTTAGTTGCATGGCCATTGGCCATAATGCAACCTTAGAAGAGTTCAGTATTGGTCTTGTAGGTGAAAAGTTAAATCACATTATATAACAAATGACACTAATTTTTAGTGTTTTTATATTGATGGTATATATTTTATGATGTTTGAGTGTACCGTAATTAAAGGCTCAAATCTGCTTTAATATAACCATTTTATCTATTCTAACGTTCAAAATGGGGAGAGAGAAAAAGTACAGCGAGGGCGGAAAAGTAGTCCTCTGAAAAAATACAAGTGGGAAAATAAAGTATTGAAGCGCTGCCTTCCAACCTCTATGTGCATCTAATTATCTAAACTTCTTTTATATTGATTTTTATCATTCAATTATTAAATCTTCTGCAAATTGCTTGGGATTCTATAGTTTTATTTTTTATTTCTAAAACCACTTTTATTATAATAGCATCTGTCAAAATGTGGTGCACCAAATAGTGCAAAATTGGCTATAAATGTTTGCAGTTTATGTTGCGCATATCTATCAGTTAGTGTACTTGTCAAAGTGCTGTTTTCTCATCTATCTTACTAATGCTCTAGTTCTGTAACTTCCTGCTGAAAGTATTCGGTAAAACATTTCATTGAATTTTTGAAGCTTTGTATCTATCTCCATGCTTAGGTTTTGGTGAGACTTGTTACAAAAACACTTGGCATTGCAAGACTGTTATGACATGTATGCTTTATTTTTTGATAAGTTATACTCCCTCCGTCCAGTTTTATTTGTCCTAATTGAATTTTTATGGTCAAATTGACCATATTTAGATTCAAAATTTATTCTCAAGTTTATTCCACAAAAATATTATCATAAGAAAGTATATGGAATATGCTATCAAAGTCAACTTATTTGATCTCAAAATTTCTAATACATTTGTTTAATTATCAATCATAAAATTTGTCAATTTGACCATAAGGACAAGTAAAGTCGGACGGAGGGAGTTTATGCTTTAAAATTTAAGAGAAGTTGAAAGAGATTAAAGTTCTTAAAAATGTTATTACAAACCTGAGATTATACTCTGTCGAGCGAATCATTTGCCTGTTAGTGGGTTTACATATTAAAATAAATGTTCAAGATTGTTTCTAGTCAAGGCAATTGAAATTAAGAGTGAAACTTCTATTTTAGGTGACATCCTTGTTCTTATACTCTATACTGGTTAGAATTTTGTGATCTTGTAAGGATCTCTTTTGTTCTTGTGGGTATGATATGTTCCTTTAAATGTTTGCTGAAATGTTAGCTTATTAGTTGCAACAGCATGGTGTTTGTGTCATTGTGTGGTTGCCTATCAATTAGTGAGTTTCAAGTCTCTTAAATGATTCGGTCTCCTTTTCAGGCTCTTATGTACCCTCTTCTTGTGGCATGTAAATCAATTAGCAATTTACGTAGAGCTGCTGCTGAAGAAGTGGTTGAAAAAGTTCGGCAGCATAGTGGTGTTCTAGTGGACCAGGTGAAGTAAAATAATAATGATGTTGATAATTTGGTGGCTTTTGCTACTTTGATCTTACTGTTAGTTTTGGCTGTGAAGGCACAACTTGTATCAAAGGAGTTGATCAGGGTTGCAATACTTTGGCATGAAATGTGGCATGAGGCACTGGAAGAAGCTAGCCGTTTATATTTTGGTGAACATAATATTGAGGGAATGCTGAAGGTCCTAGAGCCATTGCATGAAATGCTTGAGGAAGGGGCGATGAGGAACAACACCACTGCAAAAGAGAAAGCCTTCATTCAGGTTGATCTTCATTTCCATAAAGTGGCCTCTTACTTTAATAGATATGGCAAAGAATACAATTTACATATAGTGGTATTACATTTGTGTTCATACATAATAGGTCCCAATTATTATTTCTTAGGGATGGATTTATATTAGCCTAATTGCTGGCAGGACTGTCTGTATATAACATCCGAGATCATTGACATGAACATGCCTTTGATAGGTAAAGTGCTAGTGGTAGGTATTGAAGTCTAAGTGGAAGGAATGTTTTCTTGTCTAGTACAAAAGGAAAGGGTAGGGGAAGTTAAAGTAAAGGGATGCACTTCTGGTCCAGGATCTCAAACTCTTTCCTCCTAAAGTGGGTGAAAAAGTTGAAGGAAGAGCTCTGAATTGTACTCCTCCATAGTCCATACTCTTATCTTTTTTATACATTATATATGGAGTAATATACATTGATATCGTAGTAAAACTAGTTAACAGTGGTTTGGCTCCTCCCCTTCCCGGCAAAAACAATCAATGTGAAGAGTCAGACTTTGCCTTCCTTCCTATCCCTCCCATAGCGTACCTCTGCCTTTGGAAACATGTCCCTCTCATCCCCCTTCGTTGTCAAATGGATTAAGAATCATGAATATCAAATCATTTATTAAAGGCTATCAATAGTAACATTGTGCTTATTACAGTGATTTGTATTTTTCCATGCTTGATTTTCTATTTGGTAGATTTCTGGTATTCCCTTTAGATATTGTCTTTCTAAAGAAGATTCAGTTATCTTAAGAAATATTGTGATGACATGTGAAATTCAGACGTATCGCCATGAATTACTGGAAGCCTATGAATGCTGCATGAAATATAAGAGAACTGGCAAAGATGCTGAACTTACTCAGGTACCAACTCCCTTTCTGCTTGAAGAGATTTTAGTCGTCTTGAATTTCTCCATTTTGCCTTGAATTTCTCCATTTTGCATTATGAAGACACTAATTCTCTCTCTCTGTGTGTGTGTGTGGTAGTGAAATGTATTATGTTTTTCAATAATCATCATAATTATGAATATGTCCAAATATCTATTGAACTACTAATTTTGTTTTTTTTTTATATTTATCACTTATTTAGGTTTAGTTATGTTACTTTTCTCTTGCTCCTTATTGTCATAATTACATTGTGAGCCTATCCTAACTAGTTTGGGTTAAAAGCCATAGTTGGGTTAAGTTGTAGTCTTACTAGTTTCATTTATTTTTCAGAGCCACGTAGATAAAAATTTAACGTCTGTAGTGGCCCAATTTTAAAATAATAATTAGTTCAATGAGGTAATTTGAAAAACTAAAAGTTCAGTGGTGTCTTAAGTAAAAACTTGCCAACTAAAATGGCTAAATCATTAGTTTTGCCAAAAAAAAACTCATTTTCTGTGAATATTTCAGAATTGGATAATCGTGAGAAAAAGAGTCTGGGAAACCTTCTAAAGTTTTACAATTTCTACTTGCACAATGTGCATTTCTCTGCTAGTCTGTTGGTGATTTTCATCAAACAGTCGATGTTTATTACTTTATTACATGAACTAAACTTTTACTGCTTCTGCGTTGGTGATTTCCTGCTTGAGTGTTGATCTGTAGTCTTCTTGTGAAATGATTATACTTCTTCACTTCTGCATTTTATCTAAGCACAATATTTCTATACGTTGATTCTTCCCTTATGCATTTTATTTAAGAACAATATTTCTATATGTTGCTCCAACTTGGGAGTTGGTGACTGAAATGTACTTCTGTCTCAGGCTTGGGATCTCTATTATCATGTGTTCAGACGAATAGATAAGCAACTTCAGACTCTTACAACGCTGGACCTGCAGGTAAGAAACAACAAGCTTGTCTTTGTGTTATATTTACATCCCCTACTTCGCTGACATTGTCGTCTTCTTTTTGCAAAACCAGTCTGTTTCCCCAGAGTTGTTAGAATGTCGCAATTTGGAGCTTGCTGTTCCTGGAACCTACCGAGCAGGTAAGATTAGAGTCGGTCATTTGTTTTTGTTTTTGTTTTTTTTTTGGGGGGGGGGGATTCTTTTATTGTGCTACCTTCGGATTTATCTCAATTATTCATCACTTTTTCCGAGCTTTTGTATTACAGATTCACCGGTGGTTACGATAGCGTCATTTGCACCTCAACTTGTTGTTATCACATCCAAGCAGCGTCCTAGAAAATTAACAATTCATGGAAGTGATGGAGAAGATTATGCTTTCTTGCTGAAAGGGCACGAAGATTTACGACAAGATGAACGTGTCATGCAGGTTTGTACTGCCTATAATTTCTTGTTCCTCGTTTATCACATATTGGTAGATGGTGCTGCTTTAGGTTATTAGGATTTCAAGGCATTGCTTATGTAGTCTAAATTAAAATTTCTTCAGAGGTTTCTGCATTAGCTTTAATCAGTTTGTTCAACACAACTGGAATCTGATTTTGTTGCGTTTGCCAGCTTTTCGGTCTGGTGAACACTCTGCTGGAGAATTCTAGAAAAACTTCAGAAAAGGATCTGTCAATTCAACGATATGATGTCATTCCCTTATCTCCTAATAGTGGGTTAATAGAATGGGTTCCAAACTGTGATACCCTGCACCATCTCATTCGAGAATACAGGGATGCCCGAAAGGTTTGTTCAAATTCATTGGATCTCCCTCCCTCTCTCTCTCTCTCTCTCAGGCACACACCCATTTCATCTGTTCTCCTTCAACTTTTGTAGATTACTCTAAATCAAGAGCATAAATTAATGCTTGGTTTTGCTCCGGACTATGATCATTTGCCACTTATATCTAAAGTGGAGGTGTTTGAGTATGCTCTTCAGAACACTGAAGGAAATGATTTAGCAAGGGTATGCATCCTTTTGGAATTCTATCTGCATATGTTGCCCCCTCTATTGTGGTAATTTTGTGGTGGAACTTTGCTTAGATTCTCTCTTCTCAGGTTCTTTGGTTAAAAAGTCGCACTTCTGAGGTCTGGCTAGACAGAAGAACAAATTATACGAGAAGTTTGGCCGTCATGAGCATGGTATTTTTTTTCTCCTGCTTTTTAAGATATTGTGCACCATTCCTTGATGTCTAGTTGGAATATATGGCCCTACAGATCTGCTGATTTTGTATGATGACTTCTTACTTTGGCATTTAATCTTTTAATTGACTAATAAGCTAACAGTAATGTGAGTTTTTATTACAACTCATTATTTTTACCTTCTTTTTTTAAGGAAAAAAAAGCTTACTTAGGTCTACCATCACCATCAGCCAAGGTGTAGCAAGGAAAAAATTGGTTTGTATTATCATTTTTGGGTTAAATCTTATACAACTTCACTAAGTCAACTCTATGGCGCATGGGTTTATAGTAGGAGATTGGAAATTTATGGACCAGTTTTGTGTAGCTTTGGATACTCGATCAAAAGTGAGAAGGATGTAAAATTATTTAAAGAAATCTCAAGTCCCTTTGTCCAGATGCTTGTGGTGTTACATTTTTCCATTAGGGTGTCCAATCATGTCTTGAATTTTTAGGTCAGATATACTGGATACAGTCACTTGAGACCGCTACCAAACACATTGGCAATGTGCTCTAAGTAATCATGCATTTGGTACCACACCTATCCCTGCAGGCAACTATGCAACCATTGCATGCATCTTGACTCCTGGTTTTTAAAAAAATCCTTTGATATATCTGTAAATCTTTATTGTGGAATTTTGTTCAAAATTAGTGGCATGTGTTTCAGGTTGGTTACCTTCTTGGCTTAGGTGATCGACACCCAAGTAATCTTATGCTGCATCGTTACAGGTAATTTTTAACTAGAAGAAGAGTGTTCTTATTAATTTTGCTTTTAAAGTACTCACACGAGTCGTGTAATTTTGCAGTGGGAAGATATTACACATTGATTTTGGAGATTGCTTTGAAGCTTCAATGAACCGTGAGAAGTTCCCTGAAAAGGTGTGGTCCTGTTATTGCTTTGCTAGGGGGAAATATTTTAGATGTTACATGATTTTCACATTTGCAATATATCCTTAGCTCCTCTTTAAATAAAAATTATGATGCAGGTTCCATTCCGCCTTACTAGAATGCTTGTGAAAGCTATGGAGGTTAGTGGTATTGAGGGCAATTTTCGATCAACGTGTGAAAATGTAATGCAAGTTCTACGAACAAATAGACATAGTGTTATGGCTATGATGGAGGTATATAAATGTTTCTTTGTTATGTTATTAACTTTTCCCCCAAATTTTAGTGAGCTGTGTTAATTCAGAGCAACTAGAAGGTTGGTCACATATGGAATATAAATATTCTACTAAATTATTATTATTTTTGACTGGATTATCCGTTCCCTCTGTTTTCAGGCTTTTGTCCATGATCCTCTCATAAATTGGCGTCTTTTCAACTTCAATGAAGTACCTCAAATGTCAACTCTCACAAGCACCCATGTCCCACCTGTTGTAAATATTGAAGAATCTGCTTCAAATAGAGAGCTGCTTCAACCCCAACGAGGTGCTCGTGAGAGGGAACTTCTTCAGGTCCGTCCCTGCTACTGAGCATCATGCACGTGTGCTTAGATCTGTGCTAGTGAATCCTGCTTAGTTTCATTTGTTTTCTGTAGGCTGTTCATCAACTAGGTGATGCCAATGAGGTTTTGAATGAGCGAGCTGTGGTGGTTATGGCTCGGATGAGCAATAAACTTACTGGGCGTGATTTTCCCACGTGTTCTTCGGTATCAGCCAGTTCAATCCAACATGCACTGGACCACAGTACCTTAATTTCTGGAGACACTCGCGAAGTAGATCATGGACTATCAGTTAAACTACAAGTTCAGAAGCTGATTTTGCAAGCAACATCTCATGAAAATTTGTGCCAAAATTATGTCGGGTATGTTTTCAGCTTAATTTTTTTTTTTGGGTATCAGTATTGTGAATACTAGAACACAATATTATTCCATATTATAATGTGTACAATAGAGAGCCTTTATATAAGCCAAGTGTCAAAGCTAAATATGGAAAGTAAATCATAATGATCAATGATTACCACTAATCATTCTAGAATAACCCTCCCACTAATCACTCTTAATCAAATCAATCACATAATCCTAGACTAGAATCCTCTAGATTAATCTAATAACACTCCCCCTCAAGCTGGAGCATGTATATCAATCATACCCAACTTGTTACAAATATAACGGATTCTAGTAGCCTCTAAAGCTTTAGTAAACTCATCTGGAAGTTGATCACCAGTTTTCACATGACTTGTAGAAATAATCTCTTGTATTTTCTCTTGAACAAAATGGCAGTCAACCTCAATGTGCTTAGTATCTTGTTGAAACCCAACTCAGTTAACAAATGCTTCATCCATGTTAATCCCCAAGAAACATGAGTCATTGCTCGATATTCTGATTCTGCACTAGACCGAGACACAATACTTTGCTTCTTACTTTTCTACGATATAAGATTATCTCCAAAAAATACACTATCCTTTAGTAGAATTCTTATTAGTTGGACTTCTTGCTCAGTCAACATCACAATGATTATGATCTCCAAATTCTAATCTGCGACCTGGAGCACTTTTAATGTACTTTAGTATCCTCACAACTACATCCCATTGTGAGGACCTAGGGGAAGATAAGAACTGACAGACCACACTAACAGGGAAAGCAATGTCTAGTCAATTAACTATAAGATAATTGAGTTTGTCCACAAGTTAGTACCTTTTTGGATTTTCCAGAAGATCTCCCCCTTCTGTTGTTAGTTTCTGGCTTGTGTCCATAGGTGTGTTAACAGGCTTTGATCCAAGCAAACCTGTTTCTTCCAGCAAGTCTAGAAAATATTTATGTTGTGAAAGGAAAATACTTTTACTAGATTACGCCATCTCCATCCCCAAGAAGTATTTCAATTTTCCTAAATCCTTAGTCTTGAATTTCTGCATTAAAAAAGATTTCAATTTACCAATTCACTGTCTATCATCTATTGTAATGACAATATCATCCATATACACAATCAACAATATTCTGCCAGCATTACTCTAACAATGGAACAAAGAATGATCAATATTACATCTCAACATCCCATATTGGAGAACTGCCTCTGTAAATTTACCAAACCATGCTCGTGGTGATTGTTTCAGTCTATATAATAATTTTTTCTATTTAAAAACTAAGCCCGACTCCCCTTGTGCAATAAAACTAGGTGGTTGCTTCATATACACAACTTCTTTGAGATCACTATGAAGGAAAGCATTCTTGCTTCATTCTTGACATCAAGTTGATGTAATAGCCAGTGCTGAGAGGCTGCCAAGGAAATTAACAGAAAAGACATTTTAGCACCAGGAGAAAAGTCTTAGAATAATCAACACCATGAACTTGAGCATACCCTTTTGCAACTAATCGAGCTTTAGGTCTAGCTAGTGATCCATCGGATTTACCTTTACTGTGTACACCCATTTACAACCAACAATTGATGCAGTCGAAGGAGGTATCACCAACTCCTAAGTAGCATATTTTCTCCAAAGCAATCATTTCCTCTTCCATTACTATCCTCCAGCCAAGATGCGATAGTGTTTCATTAACAGTTTTTGGGACAGGATGAACAGAGATAGTAGAGAGACATTTATGATGAGTAGAAGACATACCAGAATAACGAGAAGCGGAAATATGATGATTGGTTTAACTTTCCGTAAGGCAATTGGTTTATCTAGATCAGAATCAGAGGATGATTCTCCAGGATATGCTGACAAAGATGAGGTGGGAGCCAAGTCATCACTAGGTGTTATATCTGTTTTGGACGACAACTATACACATATTGGAATTTGACACTGGTTTATTATGTGGCATAGAAGGAACAATCGACTTGAAGATGTAAGTGGACAACTTTTCATCCAAATCAGACACGGAATGAGGTTGTGAAGAAAATGCTGTCTCAAAAAAAAGTTACATCAGAACTATCCAAGTAACGTTTAAGTTCAGGAGAGTAACAACGATAACCTTTTTGGGTACAAGAATAGCCAATAAACATACATTTAAGAGCTTTAGGATCTAATTTTGACACACCAGGACAATGATCTCGAACAAAACAGACGCACCCAAATCTTCACATAAAACAAAAGAAGGCATGCAATTAATCAAGTAACATGTGGTTAAAACATCTGTCCAAAATAGTTTTGATACTTTCATATCAAAAAGTAAAGCACGAGTAACTTCCGTATGATATTTTTTCTCTGCATTCAAAACGATTTTTCATCAAGTAAAACCAAGTTATCCGTGAATAATCATAAATAAATATAACAAAATATCGAAATCCCAATTGCGACACTATATGACAAGGCTCCTAGACATCGGAATGTACTAACTCAAATGGGTTTGCAGATCGTTTATCGACCCCTAGGGGGATATGACATACGATTGTGTTTCCTAAACTGACAAGACAAACATTCTAAACTAGATAAATAACTAAAACAAGACATCAATCTTTTCAAGTTGGACAAAGACGGGTGTCCCAATCGACAATGGACCTGAAAAGGTAAGGTGCCACTGGAACAAGCAATGGCCTGAGAAACAGAAACTAACTCATCAAACATATATAAACCTCCCGATGCACGACCTCTACCAATCATCTTCTTCGTCGTAAGATTCTAAAAAACACAAGAATCGGGATGAAACGTCACGAAACAATTACAAGTTTTTGTCAATTTACTAAGAGAAAGAAGGTTATATGAAAATTTGGGTAAATTATAATGTAGTACCAGTACCTTTTACAATGACCATGGAGCCACCTGCGCTAAAGTCACACTAGGTATAGAGGAAGTAGGACGAAAAAGAGAAAGATTACTAGATATACTGGTCATATGATCAGATGCCCCAGAATCAATTACCCAAGGATGGAATGTGATGAAGCAAGCAATGACATTACTTATTTGAACCAGAGTAGCAGTAGAATTAGATGATGACTGTTGAGAAACTTGATATTGAGTGAAGGAAGCATATTCTTCTGGAGTCATAGTAATTGTCTTCTCCCTCGAAGATGCGATTATAGAGAATGATACTCTTGTATCCGAACTAGCAACTGCATTTGCAAATCGTGATTGCCCCTAAGCGACGCCTTGGCGTCCAGTTGTGTTGAAGAAGCTAGGTGTTAGGACGCCTTGGTGGAGGATCGACTTGCCCGACGAAGCAAACAAACTGGCGAGAGACTTGAGCTGTTGGGCCTTTTGGGTTTAAAAAAAAGAACAAAAACTTCGTTTTTCCATCACTGCCCTAGCCCAAAATCTAATCGCGAACGACAGCGGTAGAGGGACTAAGGAGCAGAACTGAAGATGATGAAGAAGAAGAAGAAGAAGAAGAAGAAGAACCGCCGACTATGAGGCGGCGAGGCGACGCTCCTTCAAATATGCTCCTTTCTTCTCTTTCTTTTCTTTCTTCTTGACTGGCGACTAGCCCTTTTTTTTTGTTCGCTGCTCTGTTTTCCTTCCTTCTTTTTTCTCTGCGAGGCTTCTCTCTTTTCTCTTCTTCACTTTCTCTGCTTCTCTGATTGTTCCGACCTTATCTAATGTGCGTATTGCTGAGTATTGGTTATATATAATATATATACTCATCCTTTATGCTGACTTATGGTTATATATATATAATTATATACAAATATATGTATATAAATATAATTATAATTATAAATATAAGTATTATAATTATAAATTATAATAATAAATATAAACTATTATAAATATTATTATTAAATTATAAATATATAAATATTATTAATAATTATAATTATATAATTATTATAATAATAAATATAAACTATTATAAATATTATAATTAAATTATAAATATATATAAATATATTTAAATATTATTAATATATTAATATTATATACTAATTAATATATTAATATTATATATTAATTAATATATTAATATATTATATATATAATAATATAATGTTATATATTATAATAATAATATAAATTATAATTATAATAATATAAATTATATATTATATATATAAATATATATGTATATATATATATTTATATATGTATTTATTTATATTTTATATATGTACTCTTTACATTTTATCCATTAATATGTAACATTTATCTACTTAATATGGTTTATAGTGGTATAATTTATGTACTTTATTTTTGGATTGTTATATGTTAAGTATTTACATAATTGTGTTTTTAATGTTATTACTTAGTGTTATGTTTTGGGTTTTAATGTATATGAAATTTTATTGCCAACATACTTGTTAAGTAGAATAAATAATATATAAATTGCACATTATAAACGACTTGTCGCCTTACAGACGCCTAAGCGGTCGTCTTAACGTTCAGGCAGTCGGCTACCGCCATGACTCGCCGTAGCGCCGTGACAACTATGGTTACCCATAATTACGAAGGTGCCGACAAAATCATTGAATGTGTCCACTCTCCACAGTGATAACAAATTCTACTAGGATCGATGCTATCAAAAATTTGATCCTCGACCACTAATTTGGCTACTCTCCCCATCTCCAAAATTACCTCCGCGACCTTGGCCACCTCAATGGGCTCCAAAACAACCGCCACGCTTACTCTCATAACTACTACGGGCAACACCTCGCTCGTGCGAAACCACAAGTGCAGATTTGTCAGATGAATCAACTGTATAAGGAGTTTCACGGGAGACGTAAAACACGAGCAAAAGTATCAGTATGACATTGCTGAGATACTAAGAACCTGTGAGGAAGTAGACTCAAATTCCTGAACCAAAAACACTAAGAAACCCCATCACAACTAATTACTCTCTTTGTTCTTGCATTTTTTTTTGATATCAATAGTAATAGGGAGCAATGAATTCAACTCCTTGTACATCTTTTTCTAGTCTGCAAAAAATTGAGTGAGTGGAGGCCATAGTTGTCATGGTGTCGCCTAGGCGATGACTAAACGTCCTGGCGTTGGAGAAGGGCAAGGAAACGTCTTGAAAGTCGAGCTGCCAAAGCTCACGCATTGGTATCGGGCCCAATTTAAGTGATTAAGTTATTTTTTACCATGACTCATCCTAACCCATGGGCTTTTCCAATTAACCAAGTAACTCAACTCATGACCTTAATCTAACCTATGACCCTACTCTTTTGAATGAGTAATGCTCGTGAGGGAGACGGAAATAACTTCGTAGTTGATAAATTTGCTTGAGCTATGACTACAAACAGAGTAGAGAACGAAGACTTTTTCATAGTGTTAGTTATTATGTTTTGGGTTTTAGTGTATATAAAATTTTATTGTGCAATATACTTTTGAAATAAAATAAATAATGTATAAATTGCACATTGCTAACGACTTGTCGGCATACGGACGCCATGGTAGGCGTACTGGCGGTCAACTACCGTCGCGTCCCGCTTTGGCGCCGTGACAACTATGGTGGACGCCCATCACGATTAATCCTGAGAAACCCCAAATATACGACTACGATTATTTTGGTCCGAGTACAAAACCCTAAGTATTCCCACAATTCTTTTACTTTATCAAGATGAGTTACTAAATCAACAATCTTGTGGTCCATGGAATTAATCATCTGATATAAAATTCTGGCATCAACTAGCTTCCAAGCCTTATCGGAAGTATCTGATTTCGTTAAATGATCGTCCGACACTACTAAGTAGGGTCAAACGCACAATCTTTCCCCATTGTTGATAGTCCCCTCCAAATTTTGATCAGGAAGACGATTCGAGAAAGACAACACCTCTGTAACACCCATGGACTGCCTAGAATCGAACGCATTTGATGTTTTGCTCGTAACAGTATTGGATATGGTAGACATTTTGGTCATATTAAATCTGTCTAAACTTTTTCACACAATAAAAATACAATCACGACTGAAAAGAACGACGTAACGATGGTAACAACCACATGTAAAACCCCTCACAAACCCAACAAATCCAAACCCAAAGTGAGCAACGAACTAATCATTTTTCGCCGCCTCAAAAATAAAGAAATAACTCGAACATATATTTCGGAAGAGCACAAGAAATTAGAACTTGCACTTGAATCTTGTTCACGATGAACAGTGTCGGCTCTGTTCATAATAGACGGTGCAGGGCACTGTTCACGATGAACAATGGCGGGCACTGTGCACGATGAACCATGACGGAGCTGTTCACGATGAACATTGATGATACTGTTCATGGTGAACAGTGATTATTTTTTTAAAACAGAAAAAGAAGTGAAAAAAGAAGAGAGGAAAAAAAGAAACCATGACTCTTGATACCATGTGAATGTTAGAAGACAATATTATTCCATATCATAATGTGTACAATATAAAGTCTTTATATAGGCTAGGTGTCAAAGCTCAATATGGAAAGTAAATCATAGTGATCAATGATTACCACTAAACTAATCATTCCTAATCAAATCAATCATAAAATCATAGAATCCTCTAGATTAATCTAACAAGTATAATTCCCAATCAGTAAAGTTATACTCTCTCTCTCTCTTCCAATTTTTGAATTCTCTTCTTTTTGGATTTTCCTAAACTGTCACTTTTAGATTTTCAATTTTTCATCTAATAAAACTACCATTTACTTGTCAAAAAAAGAAAATTTTACCATTTACACATGCTTTTTAATGCGTAGGATCCTTGAAAGATAGTATCATTTATGCAGTAAACATTTCAGTTTTTTTTGAACTTATTCAATAATGCTGGTAGGTCCATTGAAAGTTACATTTTGTGTTAGTTAACCTTTAGGCTATTCTCAATTGTTTCTTAAAATGCGTAAAATCTTGACGGTAAATTGAGTATACTTGCAATGTTTTGAGAAAATAGCTTTTGCCGTTTGTTTGACTCGAGTTCGTCATCAAGTAATCAATTTACTGATGATAGATAAGAATTTTACTTGAATCAATTTAATTATTCAATAGAATTTTTCTCTTAGTCAAATGAATATCTTGGAAGTTGGAAGCATTTTTTGGGGCCAATTTTCAGATTTTCCATATTAAATCTTCCTTTTATCAAGTCTTTTAAAGAACCAACACCATAAATGTTGAAAAGGTGGTAGCTTTCTATGTAAAAGAGTATACCTCAACAAGGGGGGAAAAACAATAGCAGGATAAGTTGAATAATCATTTAGAAATGAATCATCAAGTCTTCAAGGTCAAGCAAAGAAAATTTCTTAGGCCTAATTGCTGGTAGTGATGGTAACTGGAGAAACAAAACAGGATTAAATGAACCTTTACAATTGCAGGGATGTGTATCTCTGTATCTGATATGACATTATTAGAAAGAAATTGAAATTTGAAAATCATATTTTTCCAGTCCCATTGAAGCTGAGAAGTAATTTAGGTAGTATATTAAGTATATATACTTGTGGACATGGCCCACTTCTCAATATTTGCGGTCCAGGTTTGGGTTGCATTCTTTTGTTAGTTATATGGCTCAACTTTTTTTGAAGGTACTATTAGTTTTAGACAGTTGTGTTTGAAATTGCATTTGAAATAATGTTCAGAGTAAACACATGCTGTTTTCCCAGTTGTTGTATAATACCCCTTGTACCCGATTGCTTGTGAATGGCTGGAGTTAACTCTCCTTTCTGACCAAACCTATATCTTTTTCTTTTTTTTTCAGGTGGTGTCCGTTTTGGTAAAAAGTCGAAGACTAGTCTCTGTAAATACCAGGCACATAGCATGATTGTACAAGTCTCCTTTGCTCTGCTGCGTGTGTAATTAATGTATATAGATAGCATTTCAATCAAAGCCATGTATATATGTAAAACATTGATTGCTGGTACCCCCTGCCAGCTTTTTTGTGCAGACCAGGAAACAAATATCAGTTGTTGCTAGACTTTTTATCATGAAATTAGAAGATAGAATAGTGATTCAAGTGTGTCTTGGGCAAAATTTACATTTCTTGTGTAATCTCAATGGCGTTTCCATTGAACAAAATTTAGTCCAATATTTGAAGGATTACACTCGACTGGTGAAAGCAAAATAAGACCAAGAAATTAGACAAATATCGATGTTCTATCCCATTCCTGAACATAATATTAAAACAAGAGGAGTATGTGAAACACAAGTGTTCAAAAATTACATAAAATACAAAATTACTAATACATTTTTTGACCAAGCCTGCCAACGCATTACTAATGCATGCGTCACGTTAGTAAACAGCGACCTTTCAAGGGGTAGTTGACCGTTAAATTTAACATAGTGCCGTGCAATAGTACCGCCATTTTTTTTCACCCGCCTCTCTATTTGCTTTTCAATAAAGTTACCCCCAAATACTACTTCCTCCTTTCCGGATAGATATAATTTGATTTTAAAAGTTAAATTTTGGTATATTAAATTTAAAATTAATATAAATTTATTTATTTTTAGTTGATATAATTATTATAATTATAAATATATAATAAAAATTATTAATTCTAAATTTTATTTTATTTTAAATTTTTATGAATAATACTAATTTTAATATTTAATATATTATTATTTGACTTCAAAAATCAAATCATATCTCTATAAATTTGAATGGAAGAACTCTCTCTCATGAGTTATTCATCCATATAAACCCCAACTTTTTTACCTCACCTTGTAATAAACCCCCATATAAAACTAATCTTTTTTTATAATATTAGCTATAAATCAGTTCATATATATATATATATATATATATATATATTATTCATTATTTAAAATTTGTCTACAAGTCATTCTTGGGTATCGAGGGAGTACCCCCGATATATTTCTCATGCGAAGTACAAAACTTGACGGAGATCTCAATGTCATCCACCTCAATTTCATCAAGAAAACCCATTCTCCTTTAAAACCCTTTATACCTATTTCATCTTTCTTTGTTATTTTTCTATTTCTTTGATCATCAGTTTTTAGCCCATTTTCTAAAAATCCATGGCGATCATGGGTGATTTAGCTC
Organism: Panax stipuleanatus; assembly: GCA_020205555.1. Classification (NCBI taxonomy): domain Eukaryota; kingdom Viridiplantae; phylum Streptophyta; class Magnoliopsida; order Apiales; family Araliaceae; genus Panax; species Panax stipuleanatus. The sequence continues at coordinate 4,059,951 of CM035120.1, read as the reverse complement.
TTATGTCTAGTAGAATTATGGGTAAAAACCCTGGTTTTAATTTGAAAAATGGGGTATTTGGTGGGTCAGTTTTGCCTCAGAGAGTATGCTTTCATGGGAAAAAATTGAAGGGAAATGATGGTAGAATTGGAATTAGGGCAGTGATGCAAGTGGGTGTGGAGGAATTGAAGAGTTTGGAGGGTTTGTTAGGAATTGACGTGGTGTCTGAAGGGGAACTGAGGGAGAAGGGGTTTTTGGGGTTGAGGAAAACTAAGCTGGTTTGTACAATTGGGCCTGCTTGTTGCTCATTGGAAGATTTGAAGAAGTTGGCATTAGGAGGGATGAATGTGGCTAGGCTTAATATGTGTCATAGCACAAGAGATTGGCACTGTGATGTGATTAGGAAGATCAAGAAATTGAATGAGGAAAATGGGTTTTCTGTTTCTGTCATGATTGATACTGAAGGCAGTCAGCATGTGGTTGATCACGGGGCTCCTTCTTCTGTCAAAGCTGAGGTAAAAAAATCTAGACTTGACTGTTTCCTTTTCTCGTTTGGCTTTCATTGGACTGAAATTGGAGAAATAAACACTTAAAAAGACTGTTTTTCATTGTACTAAAATTGGACAAATAAACACTTAAAAAGAGAAAATAATAATAATAATAATAATTGGACATTTACTATTTTCATTTGTTGACAAAGTGGAAAAGATGTGATTTTGACTGTGTTATGTTCATCTTGGAGCTGTAGGATGGCTCAATCTGGGATTTTACTTCTGAAAGGTTTGAGGGTTCTCAACCGTTCACTGTTCAAGCAAATTATGAGGGTTTTTCGGAAGGTAATAATTGTAATGGAAGTATATATTTACTGTTTATTGTGAAGGAAAAAGGAAATTTTTGTTAATTCTCTCCTTTCTCTCAGGTATCAAAGTAGGTGATGAGCTCGTTATTGATGGAGGAATGGCAAGCTTTGAAGTCATAGAAAAGATTGGGAATGATTTACGTTGCAAGTGCACTGACCCTGGTCTATTACTTCCTCGAGCTAAGCTGAGCTTTTGGAGAAATGGGAAGCTTGTGGAGGACAATGATGAGCTCCCCACTATATCAACAAAGGTGAAATTCAGAAATTTTAATGGATTCTATTTCTTGTTAATTTTGGTCTCTTGTTGCTGTCTTTTTTAAGACTGAAACATTTAGTCTATAATTGATCACTTTTTGTTTCAAGTTGAGAGAGTTACTTGATTGAGGGGATCTGAGTTAAATGTGGCCTAACCAATTATGTGTTTGTACTTGCTCATCTTGTGTAAACTGAATATGTACTAACAATAGGCCACAATTAGCCATAATTTAATGTAGTACTTGATAGTTAACCATTTCAGTTCTTGATCTTCATTGTTTCATTTTATATGGTTTACAGGACTGGTCTGACATCGAGTTTGGAATTTCTGAAGGGGTTGATTTTATTGCCATGTCATTTGTAAAAGATGCTGATGCAGTCAAGCATTTGAAGAACTACCTTTCCACTAAATCTTCCAAGTAAGTGCACATTCTGATGAGAACTCATAATTTTTCTCCAGCAACAATTTTCTTCTCTTGAATGTCGTAATTCTTGTTTAATTTATCAAACAAGCTGATATGGGTAATATATGACGCCACGGGACTTTATACTTTCCTTTTAATTTTCAGATCTATAAGAGTTTTGGCGAAGATAGAGAATTTAGAATCCCTCCAGAAACTAGAAGAGATTGTTGCGGCTTCTGATGGAATCATGGTGGCACGAGGTGACCTTGGAGTTGAAATCCCACTTGAACAGATTCCAACAGTGCAAGAGCGGATCACTAATGTCTGCAGGCAGCTCAACAAGCCAGTGATTGTAGCCTCACAACTTCTGGAGTCGATGGTTGAATATCCTACACCAACACGGGCCGAGGTACTACAACATATTTTGTAAAATGCCAAATTCATTGACACACATTTGTCAAAAAAACAGAATCATAACTTATTTAAATAGAATCATTTTATTTTTAGAGCCGTGTGATGCAAGCATGTAGCAAGGTAATTGAGAATTCAGAGTGCATTTAGTGAAGAAGTTGTGATTTCTAAAAATATTTAATGTATACATAGAAGCGAGGTGAAAAATATTTTAATCGCAAAATTTAATAATTGGATGAGGTTATTCTATATTTCAAGACAGTGAGCAGATTTTTTAATCAACGCGTTTACAGGCATGAAAATAGTGTGGAAACTATTTGAGGGTAGTAGCTAAAATGATGCGCTCATGGTAATGTTTGCAGCATGGGCATGGTCAATTTGCAATACGTTTTTCTCTTTTTATGGGGTAGAGGGTTAGGGTTGTGTTGCAGTTGATGATAGTTATTTCATAGTGGGTTTGTAGTGTAGCATTCTTAGGGCAATCAGCCTTATGTTTTCAATGCTTCATTCTAGCATTTTTGGATAAAGTAATTCATATATTAACACTTCCATTAAATCCTTCTGGAAAACCAAAGGAGAACTTGAGAATTTTTCATCTCTTTTAACAGAAACCAAAAATTTAAATATTCATGTTTTATTAGTTAAATCTCTCTTTTATTGAAAGGAAATAAAAAAGTATCAACCCTTCTTTTGCAAAGCTCTTTCCTTCATTACTTTTTGGGGTTCTTAGTGAAACTACATATTCCTTGCTTACAAGATGAACTGGATTTTCTAGTACGCTTGCTGCTCTATTCTCGCTTTGATGAAAAAACCTTCTTTCATGTAAAAAGGTTGCAGATGTTTCTGAAGCAGTTCGACAGTATGCTGATGCACTAATGTTGTCTGGTGAGTTAGCAATTGGACCATTTGGACAAAAGGCTCTCTTTGTCTTGCGAATGACTAGCAGCCGAATGGAACTATGGAGTCGCGAAGAGAACCGGCACTGGCTTCTTCATCAGAGCCAACTTGGAGCAATTTTGGCAGACCAAATTGCTGAACAGCTATGCAATTGTGCAGTTGAAATGGGTACCTGTTCTTTTCCTCGGAAATTTTAAATTAAGAAATTCGGCTTTACATTATTTGTGAACTCCCTAGTATACTTGACACATTACATTTCCTGCTATGACCTATAAGAACCCTGCAGTTGACGAATTACATTCATAGTAAGTCGGTTATACTATCTTTTATGCAGTCCTATAGTTCACTCAAAAGCATCAGTCAATGTACTAAAACTATAGGATGAAGAAAGAATTTGTATGAGAACATGTATGCTTCAATTGTAATGGGATATCAACCGGTGCAATATAATTAGACGGAATGTGTAGTATAAACTAAAAGGACTAGGTACAAAATACTGCCCTTGTGATTTGTTCCATTTCAATGTGCGTGTCGCTCTTAATTCTTACAAGGCATGACAGTAATGCAGAAATTTAGTGCTTGCAAGTTGAATATGCAAATGTGTTGAATTGTATTATTATGCCTACTATATCTAATTTGTCCATACTCGATTCTCTATCAATTATGGTTGTCATTGAAATAATCCATTCATGCTAATGCTCTCTCTCTCTCTCTCTCTCTCTCTCTCTCTCTCTCTCTCTCTCTCTCTCTCTCACACACACACACACACACACAGATGCAAACACATACATATGAAACAAAACCAAGACCTAGATAAATGTGGTATATTTTTACTTAATATCCCTGCTAATGCAGCAAACAACCTTGGCATGGATGCTATATTTGTATACACAAAGCATGGACAGATGGCATCTCTCCTCTCTCGCAACCGTCCAAACTCTCCTATATTTGCATTCACGAATGACAGCAGCACTCGGATGGCTCTCAATTTGCAGTGGGGAGTTATACCCGTGCTCTTTGATTTATCAGACGACATGGAAGCTAACATTGTGAAAACCATCGATCTTATAAAGACAAAGGGGACCGTAAAACAGGGAGATTCCATATTGGTGGTCTCTGATTTTGTTCCTACTCATGCAACCTCAACAGTATACCAATCAGTCCAGGTGAAAACTATTGCTTAGGAGGTAAATTTCTTGAACTTGCTATTGTCAGATACCAGGAAAAGGCAAAGCAATAGCTGGTCCTTTGAGTTTATAATGGGATGATATTTGTTGTGGTTCATTCTTGTTTTAGTATGGCAGAAGTTTATGTATCTGATTCTCTAAACTATCTGATACAAAAAGTGATTTTATGTAAACTTATTTTTAATGCTTTTGCCACAAAAATAAAACAAAAAACAAGAGCCAAGAAGAATCGTATGGGAAGAAATGTCCAAAGAGAATAATAAAAGTATAGGTCCCACTAATTACTTGTAGCTTTATTCTGGAACTCTTCTCACCTGTCCAAAAGTGACTCCTATGTAGAAATTATATAAGTTAAATATTTGTTGGTATTGTTAGGAAAAAGATGGCAAAACAATTCTTCTTTTTTCTTCCATTGGCCTTTGATTGAAATACGGAATAGATCAGAAAAAAAGTGCCGACTTTTTAATTTGAAAAATCAATTCAAATGTAAAAGTAATTACCATTTTTTGCATTCATAAACAACTAAATTTAACATTTAAAATAATTATATACTGATAGATGCATGTGAAACAGCTCGAGTTAAATTGCTGAGTTCGGAACAAATATTGAGTTGAATTCTAAGTCCAAATAGAATCAAATCAAACAAGGCCTTAAACCAATAGCATAGGTTCACCCAAAATGTCAAGAGTGAAGGAACTATTATTAATAATTCAATTCTTTATATACTGATAAATTTTTTCATATATTTTGACATGGGACTGAGGTGTTATACGTCTTTCACCGTTTGAAATACAATTAAGATTAAATTAATACAAAATTTAGTTATCAGGTGAAGTTTAGTAGTTAAATTAACTTTAGAGTATATTTATCATTTTTCAACATGATCTGATAAATAATAATTTCTTAATAAAAATGAAGAACAATATTTTAAATTTTTTAATTGATTCACAATAATAAATATGAGTACAATTATGATAAAAAGGTATATTACAATGAGGTTTCACCCTTCAATAATAATTTTCTATTTTCCCTATAATCATGTCTCTCAACTCAAGCTAGATAATAAAGAAATATTTAATCAAATAATTGTTACTCCCTTTTGATAATAAAAGACCAATATTGACTTCTTGATTTTTTTAGATTAATTTAAAATATTTTACAAATTAAAAAAAAAATATATATATATATATATATACACATTTAAATTAATATATATACTTTTAATTTAAATAATATAATTAATAAAAATTAGAAACTACTTAAAATAATACTATTAAATTGTGGACTATTAAACTAATCAAAAGTCAAAATTCTGGACTGCTTCTATAGTTCTAAGCCACAAAATCCAACATAAAATCTGGCGCGCACAATAGAAAATAAAATCCTGAATATTCTAGATTACGCCTGTTCAACAGTGAACCCCCTCGCCCGCTTCGTAGCCACTTGCGTCTTCTCTCCAACTCTCTCTCTCTCTCCACATACGCACGCTTTGGCTTGGCTTGGCTTCCGTAATGCAACTTGTATTCGTCTAAAATTCCAATATTATTAGCGAAAATTAAATAAAATGGCTTCTCTTCAAGTATTGAAATCCAGTTTGTCGCCAATATCAGCCTCTCAATCCAATAATTCCCGCCGGAAACCGAGCTCCTTTTGTTCGGAATTCACTTCCGATGTCAATTGGAAGACATTTCTCAGTTTTCGTAGCTCAAAATTTTTGATCAATCGGAGATTCAGAGTTTATTCCAAACTTCAAGAAGGAGACAAGCAGAGCAATGGTATTTTTTTTCCCTTTTAAAGATGTTTACATTTGTAGATTTGAATTTTAAATGAAAAATGGTCTTTAGGTGTATTTCTGTGATAAAAAAACTCAACTTAAAGACAAAAAATCAGTTGTTTTGATTAGATTTCAGAAGGTGAACTTAGTTATATTGGATTTTCCTATATTTAAACACAAAAATAATTATTAAGAGAAAGAGAAAAAGGAAACAAGGGAAAAAATGCAGGGACAAGGTCGGCCTAATCTAGTTAATCTAGGTTGTGGTTGAAATGAGAAGAAATTGTGTCTCTATATTGATGTAAGCATGCCAAAAGCTTGCTTGTAGATAAAAAATGAAAAGTTTTCGTTTCTTGGCGCCTACTTGTATGAGGTTAGTTGGGTTTTATTCCATCAAGGCAGAAGTCTTTATGGCTTTTAAACAATTTGGTTGTTAATTTAGGTCCTCTGAAACTTTAATATTGTCATATGGTGTTATTTAAGGCTAATAGTCTGTCCTGTTCATATTCAGAATTCTTCTAGTGCTACTTAATTCACAGTTGCATATGAGGTTTGGCATTCAAATTGGTAGCATGAACAATTTTATGTTCTTCAAATTTATGTGACAGTCATGGAATCAAGTAACTCACAATCTGAGATACTCGGACTTCAGTTAAACTTCTGAAAGAAATCCAAAAAGAAATATTTTGCTATCATGTTATAAGTGTTTTTCAGGTGAAGAACCTCCCGAGTCTTTGTTCATGAAAGAATTAAGGAGACGTGGAATGACTCCCACTTCCCTGCTCGAAGAAAGCAATAGGAGCTATGTAGACGATGAGATGAGATTTAAGGAAGAAGATGGGGGTTTCTCAAATAGAAATGCTGTGTCCACAGATTTGGAGAAGAGCCTATTGAATCAACGGGAGCGCTCCATGTCCTTGAATAGTGAAGGTCTTGAGGTTAGCAGCTTTTTATTTATTTGTTATTTTATGAATCTCTTTAGCTCAATCGTTTCTTTGTCATTAGTCTGTGATCTGTGTGATGTATCTAACAGTTGTTTTATCTCAGCTACCCTCATCTCATGTTTCTATACCTCTCGTGAACCATGATAGTTACTTCATATCCTTATCCTTCTATCTTCTCAATTTGTTTTATAATTATTTTTTTTCCTTTTATATGTGTGTACGACACTGTGCTCTTCATATGAACCATGTTTTTTTGCTTCCGCATTTCCATGTAGTTGGTGCACGCAATAAAATCATCCTTAAAAGTTTAGAAAAATATAACATAATTTAGTTACGCTGCGCCTTTTGAATTTCAGCTAATCTAGTGATCGGTGTTATAGAGTAATATTTTGCAAAGAAGGCATGTGCATATTTTGGAGCAGATATGTTCAGATATTATCTGAACACGATCATTAATACCATGGCCCAACTTAAAACTTGGACTCTCACGTATACTCTACAAAAAAGGCACCATATATCTCTCTTCCAATAACGGTCCCATAAGGTAAATGCACACACATTGCACGTGCGACCCCTCTAGTTTTTTGAGAATGCTACTGAAAGCATTCCACGTTTTAGATTACATGATAGATTGCTTACCACAATCCTGTTGTTCTGCAAAAAAAATAAATTTTGCATTTTTGGTAAATTTTGTAAGAGTTTCTCAATTTCATGCCAAAACATTTACTATAGAATCATTGTAAAATAGAATGAACTGTAAATGGTAACACTAGGGAGAGATTGTGGAGTAGCTTATTAAGGAATAGAAAAAGAACTATCAAGAGTTGTCTGAAATTGAAAAGATATGGATATGAACCAATGGGTCTATTCGTCTAGATATTCTAGTTGGCTTCCGCCTCGTCTGGCGGTTATTTTCTACATAAAATTAAGTAGGCCTTAGAAGAAAAAGGAGAGATCATGAGGCGGCTGACTCAGTACATGGGTATAGTCAATAGAGGCAATCCAAAAAACAATGACAGCATTTATAATTTAATTTAGGACTACATCATCACCGTGACAACAAATGTTTGTTATTTTTTGTCTGTGCATTTAATATATTCATCAAAGTAAGGAAATAATCTCAGCTTAAGATAAATAATAAATAATAAATAATGATGATAATAATAATAATAATAATAATAATAATGAACATTGAGAATCATGAAACTTATCCCTTTATAAATAATATATTTGCATGCATAATCTTGTATAAAAAGATGAGGAATTTGAAATTTACATCCTTTCTAAAATGATCATGAAGAAACACTGATCTGGTACCATACTCACTGATATTTAAATATTGTCCTAAGTTGAATTTTTATAGTCTATTGTGCAGTGGTTGAAATCTTATCTTCACTACCTGTTGATTACTGAAATCAGGTTTGGCTGCCTAACCTAAAATAATAGGAACCCTAGCAAAAACCTGAAATCCAGGGTGACGTGATTATACTTTTGTAAAACTTGATGAGAAAATTGTATAAATTACTAGAAAGGGTAAAAGGGGAAGAAAGGCTATTATGAAAGATGTGTACATGTCTACACATTAGGATAAACATCTGGCCAAACGCCAACACTATCTACATACAGAAGGATATGGAAATTGAAAGCTACATGTGTTTGTGTGTCTATTTTGATAGAAATTTATATAAATATAAAGCAATAGATATTATAGAAAGACCTCAAAAGAGTCTTTTGAGGTCGGATAATGAGCAGGGGGCAAGTATCATTTGGTTAATTGGAGACAGTTTGTTCTGCCTTGGAGGGAGGGGTCTTGGGATCTTGATATGGTTAATATAGTTCTTCTTGGAAAATGACAATTGGCAGTAAGCAGTGGACGGGAATAATAGGTTGTGGAAGAGGTAGGTGTTAAGCAGATTTGGGAAGGGCCCAAGGGCCAAGGGTGGAATTCTTGAAGTTCTAAAAAACACATTTTGGGGTGAGGTTGTGGAAGGCAATAGCTGGGTTTGGGATGCATTTGAAAGACTGATTTCTTTCGTGGTCAGTGATGAATGGAAGGTCTGGTGTCGGAGATATTTTGGTGAGAAGGTTCTAAGTATTACACCTGAATCTTTTTTTAATAGAGAGGAGTTGGGAGCTGATAAGATTGTGTTTATAAATTACAAATGGGTTAACATCTTGTCAACCAACTTTTGAAGGCAATTTCAGAATTGGGAATTGGAAGAAATTGATGACTTGCTCTCTGTTTTGGCTGGAGTGGGTTATTCCCTTGGGGGATAATATTGTGAGATAGAGGCCCCAAGGTAATGGTAATGTCTTATTACCAGAGTTTGAAAGTGTGTGATACGAAGGGCTTTCCATTGAAGCCTATCTGGAAGGTGGGGGTCCCGAGAATTGTTGCCTTGTTTTCATGGGCAGCAGTATTGGAGGTGATTTAGATGTGTGGAAGAGGGGATAGCTGTGGTGAATAGTTGCTCTATGCGCAGAAAGGATAGGGAATCACTGGATCACCTGCTTTTACATTTTCATCACGGAGTTGTGAAGGATGATCTTCGTAATGTATGGGTTGATGTGAGTAATGGCCAAGTTGGTTGGGAGTTCCTTCACGCTTTTAAGGGGTTAGAATTTTTATTTTTATATTTTGGGATAGGTTATAAATTTATTCAAAAGGTTAGGATTTCTCGAAGGTTTAGGGCAAAATGGGATATGATTACTCATGTTTTGTGGCAGAGGATATGGCACGAGAGAATCCACAATCCGCACTAGGATGTGAAGTCTTCTCGAAGGTTAAGGTACTAGATGACTTGTTCGGCTGATGTGATGCATATTTTACAGTAATTCTAATTATATTAAGAAGTTTGAGCCTTCTATCAGCTGCCTGCATATTGCCCAAATTAGAAATATGGGATGCTACAATGAATTGTGCTTGGGCAGTCTGAGACAGAGGCCTGCTTGCTGATTTATATCATTTATCTAGAGGAGTGACAACAAGTTGCATTTTTCGCATATGGCTTTGCACCAGTTTTTGATTACTTTATAGTGTGTGGAAATGATGAGACATTTTTTTTGATAGGTAAATCAAATGAATATATATGGTGATAGTTTCTACTTTATTCTTATTAAAATGGATCCTCATTTTGTTCCTCCAGCCCCTCCCTTTTTTGTTATGTCTATTATTCAAGGAAATGAATGAACTTAATGTCCTTCCATTTCAGGGTTTATTTCCACGTGCTAAAGTCTTGCTAACCCTTGGAGGAACATTCTTCTTGGCTTTTTGGCCATTGATCCTCATAACTATCGCATCCTTTTCTGCTCTGTACCTTGTAAGTTCTTCTCTTGATCTTTAGTGCTTTTTATTAGTTATGCTGTCTTGCATCTACTAGGTACTTGATGTTTGTAAACTAGTCTATGATACTGAACTCTGAGCATGCCATTAGCTGGAAGTTCTGTAAAAGAATATTGCTGTGTTACTTATCCCAAAAAAATGAAAGGGAAAAAAGAGAGTATTGATTCAGAAAATATCAATGGGAGGTTAAGCTTGGCGCTGATTATAATTTTATGGCTTGAGCAGTGCCTATGTGTCTTTTTTCAGTAGTGAAATTGTGAGACTAGCTCAGTCGATTGCCAATACAGCTGATAAAATAGGACTAAAAAATATTTTTCAGCATGTTTTGACATGTTGAGATTGCTTAGCTGCTGGAGAGGAAAATCATCAGTCAACCCCACCTTAAGGAAAGCAAAAGTAAGGAAAGAGGACTCTAAGGTGCCCAATTGAGAAAGTGTATGATGACCTCTGGAGCTTGGTCAGCTCTAAATGGATTTTGATATATATATATATATGGATTATATGGATATGGATATAGATATAGATTTATGGGAAATGATGCATAACAACCAGCGTCTAAGGGCGCTATTTGAGATAATGCATCTCTAGCCATCCATTGAATAAATGGATACTCCAGATTTTAAAAAAAATTGACCTTCCCCTACTAATAGAGCCAGATACCAGTACTAGTCTATAGAATTTTGATGTGATTTTACCAAAAAATATCCTTGATTCAAGAAAAATGAATTTTAAAATCTATTTGCACCTATTAGGTCCAGATAGTGAGGAGTGAGTGCCTTCTTTTAATTGCTATCCAGTACTAATAGGACCGAATAGTAAACAATGTTTGGCAAGTGTTTTACATTCTTCACGCAATTAAGAACGTGTAGTATTGTACTTGCGATTATTATTGAAACAGTATATTCTTAATAATTTTGACAATCTTTTCACAGAAAATTTTGCTTAAATCTTTCCCACGGCACGACTCCATCACCAGCTCTATTCTGCGTAGCCTCCTACCATAAATTTGCCTGTATTTTCCAAATGACGTCCTCGTGGTCCCAGTATTATCTGTTTCTAGTCCTTGTCTGGTAATTTAAAATATTGGAGTTTTGTTTCTGTAAGAAAGAAGTTAGGACTCTATAATGATCTGCTAAAGACGACATGAGTTCTGCCTCCCGGTATCTTCCATAGATTTGCTGAGGACGCTGTGTATATATTATTGCAATTGACCTGATTGCTTTTCTGATTATATATTTTCTTTTCCTCCTGCTTTTGTTTTCATTGTCCAGACGACACATATTGACCATCTTCATTCCTTTTTTCTGCTGCAGTATTTTGGACCAACTTTTGTCCATGATGGGCAGGATCACGTAGCACTACCTCAGTATATTGATCCATACACACTTTTGGGAGATGAAAGGATATCTCAAACAGCCCCTCGTCTCAATTGAATGGTTAAACATCATTCACATACACCAGCTTCTTCGAGCATCCAGGATAGGTTTCTGCCTGCTTATTTGCCTTCACCTCCCTGTATTCTTTCCCTGTAAAAATGTCAAATTTAGCAAGAACTTCTTCTATACTATATGTAGCAAGTTAGCAAGAACTTTTACTAGTATATGTATTATGTTTTGTATTTGGCCCCTGTGATAAGCCACAATCCACTTGTCACTGTGAATGTAATATATAAAATGCTCACTAGAATCAAAATTTTATTTTCATTTACTTGGAGAATTGGGATAAACGGTTCGGATCTTAAGCTTATTTTTATCCAACATATCTTGCTTACCTCCATTTAGCGACGGACCGGTCGACGGTTTGGTCCGTCGCTATATATACAACCATTGTTTATATGTTGTCCGTCGTTATATGTTGTCCGTTGTTATAGACGGTTGTATATATAGCGACGGACCAAACCGTCGCCCGGTCCGTCGCTAAAGGAGGGTAAGCAAGGTATGTTGAATAAAAGGTAAGATTAAGATCCGGACCGTTGGGATTTTATCTCAAATAGACACTAATTCCTGCAAATTAGAGATCTTAGTGGCTTCTAGTTATGATGGTGCTAGAAAGGTAATAGCAAGGTTCTCATCTTTGGAGCACGGAGGGGATGAAGTATTAGGTGTAGTACTTGTACTTTAAGTAGATTAATTTTTTACAAATGTTTGGATTTATTTGAAAAAATATATTATTATTTTTTATTTTTAAAATATATATTTAATTCTGAAACAAAAGAATAGAACTTATCACTTTCCTTTATCCGTTAAGTACTTAAGTAATGTAGTTAGTTAATAAGTGCTCCAAACACAAATGAATGAAATTATTTAGTCTACATACAGCATCCAACTTAAATTAATTAATACTAATTGTCTCAAAAGATTATATAGTTAATGCCAAAATTATGTTGTCTGATGAGATTTCCTATATCAATAATTCTATATAAAAAATAAAGTTTATCTTTTTCGCTGTTTGATTTTATACAAATATTGGGCCCATTCATATAATTTTTATTTTTTACTGATAAAAATTCTTTGTTGAAAAAAATAGCTGGAAAAAGATTATGTTCGAGTAGAGGCTATGAATACTTATTAACATCAATAGAAAAGGTCAACAAAAAATTTGACTTTCTCTTTTGAGTTTTTCATATACCGTATTAAGAAATTTAATAAAAGGTGTATCTGAGACAAATTTTAATATGAGCAATACTCTAAAGAGACTCATTTTCTTGCTGAGGCAATTATTTTTAAAGCTTAGGTTGGATGAAGAAAAAATATTTATGTTAAAATATTAAATGGTGAAATGATTAATCCTTTAACACATACTCGCTCTTTAATATTAGAGTTTTGTTATGTATTACGATCGAATTACAGTTGCAAAATTTATTAATAGGAAACTGATATTTTTACATTACTTTTTTGGATATTTGCACACGTAGGGCTCGCATATTAGCGAATAAAAATTTAACAGGTCAATTAATATGCGAGTCCTACGCGTAAAAATATCAAAAATGATGTAAAAATATCGATTTCCTATTAATATATGATATTGATAGAAATTATAGGAGGACGTCAGTTATTACACATATCTGAAAAAGATAACCATTAATAATTATTTACATAACTAACAATCAAAATATCAATATAAAAATTCACAATATATATCAGTTCCCTAATATTAAATGGTGAGACATGTATATTATGAAGGAAAAAAATATCTCAAAAGGAGGGAGTATAAAAAAGAAATACAAGGGAGGGCCCGTTTGGTATGGCGTAGAAATGAAGTCATGCCAGCTGCTTTTGTTGTCTTTATCACATGTATTTTGGTTAAATAAAAAAAATTAAAAGTTCCAAATCCAAACAAGTCCATTTGACAGCTGAGCGGCAAATTCTTTTAAATTAGAAGTATAATATTAACCAGGATTAAAAATAACCCACAACAATACAGCTTCATTTCCAATGATTGCCGTCCGATATCTAACCCTAGTTAAAAATACACCCACATCTTCTCTCTCTCTCTCTCCTCAAGCATAACGCTCCAACTATAAATACCAGTGGAAGTCTAGGGCTTGAATCACATTTTGATCCAAAGGCGTCTTAATAAACGCATCTTTGGTTTTTCTTTGTTAATTCCATTTTCTTCTTCATCTTCCTTTCATCATCTTCTTCCTCTAATTTGATTTCAAATTCAAATTTTAATCAATCGAGAATGAGAGAGTGCATTTCGATCCACATTGGTCAGGCCGGTATCCAGGTCGGAAATGCCTGCTGGGAACTTTACTGTCTCGAGCATGGAATTCAGGTAACACTTGTTTCTCTCTCTCTTAATATATCTATTTGTGTGTATATACGTGATTTTTGTAGTTTTGTTTTCGTCGTTCTTCGTTAGATCTGTAGATTTTGGCGATAAGGATTTAGATCTGTTGCATTTGCTTTGGAAGCATGGTTACATTTTAGGTTATTCGTTTTTCTTAATGTATAAGATCTTTTTTTTACTAGATCTAAGTTTTTCGTTTTTTTCTTAGTAATTTGAATAGATCTGAAATGAAATGTGTGTATGTGTATAGTTATATGGTTGATTTATGTGAATAACATTACATTGTGTTAGATCTAGTGTTTGTTTGAATATTTGAAATGTTTAGTATGGCTTTCAGCATTGTTATTTCATTTACTGAGTGGATAGACTTTTTCAAAAAATAAAAAAATAAATTCAGATATAGGATTATAGGACGCTATGTGTTTCAGATCTATGTTTATTGTATTTGCTCTTAGTGTTTGGTCATATATGATAGTTTGGATATCCCCTCCACCCCACAAATGCTATTGATTTTTAAATTTATTATATGAACACAATTATTATTAATAACCTTTATGAAATTCCAAAGTTTTAAAAAATTGCTATCATTAAAAAAAATTAACCTGACCACATTATCACCTTAATCCAATTTTAAGATTATTTTTTGAGTATCTAATATACTTATAATTTCTATTCAAGCTACACATGTGTAGTTGCTTTTTGCATGGCCTTAATTTGGCTAATTTGTTGGATTTATGTGATCAAAATTATTCCATATGGCCTTGTCAGATTTATGGAACCTCAACTAAACTTTTGCGTTTATTTCTGTGTGCAGCCTGATGGCCAGATGCCGGGAGACAAGACTGTTGGCGGAGGTGATGATGCCTTCAACACCTTTTTCAGTGAAACTGGTGCAGGAAAGCATGTTCCCCGTGCTGTCTTTGTGGATCTTGAACCCACAGTGATTGATGAAGTGAGGAGTGGAACTTACCGCCAGCTCTTCCACCCTGAACAATTGATCAGTGGCAAGGAAGATGCTGCCAACAACTTTGCCCGTGGCCATTACACAAGTAATTATTTTGATCTGCACCCATTCTCGTTCCTTAGTTATACCATATGTTGTTTTTTGTTATTGAAATTTCTATATCTCCTATTTCAGTTGGAAAAGAAATTGTTGATCTGTGCTTGGATCGAATTAGAAAGCTTGCTGACAACTGCACTGGCCTCCAAGGATTCCTTGTTTTCAATGCTGTTGGTGGCGGCACTGGGTCTGGTCTTGGCTCCTTGCTTTTGGAACGTCTGTCTGTTGACTATGGAAAGAAATCCAAGCTCGGATTCACTGTATACCCATCACCACAGGTCTCAACGTCTGTTGTTGAGCCTTATAACAGTGTCCTCTCCACACATTCCCTCCTGGAACACACTGATGTGGCTATCCTTCTTGACAATGAGGCCATTTATGACATCTGCAGGCGCTCGCTTGACATTGAGCGTCCTACCTACACCAATCTTAACAGACTTGTCTCTCAGGTATTAATTGGTTGTGCTGCTTCTTTTGTTATTTATTTATATGCTTTTACTTTTTGATATATGGTAATGTGGCGATTCATTTCTAAACTTCAATTATTTAATTATTAATTATTATTACTATGTTTGTTGTTCGAAATGAAGGGAAAAGATGCTTAGATAATAGATATGTTGCACATCTACTAGTATCAGCTGTATATTGTTGATAAATGTTGCATTCAACTCTTGGAGTTTATTGCGTGTTTTGTTTGTATATGTGATGCAATGTAATTTATAGAATTTTCAAGCTAGTTTGGTTCATTTCCGCTGGAAATCTGTAATATACTTTTTCTTTGAAAAAGTTTAATTTGATGGAGTAGCTCAAATTACCGACTCTATGTTTTTTGTTGGATTCAGGTGATTTCCTCATTGACTGCATCTCTGAGGTTTGATGGTGCCTTGAATGTGGATGTGACTGAGTTCCAGACCAACTTGGTTCCCTATCCAAGGATCCATTTCATGCTTTCCTCCTATGCACCTGTTATATCAGCTGAGAAAGCTTATCATGAGCAGCTTTCCGTAGCTGAAATCACTAACAGTGCGTTTGAGCCGTCATCCATGATGGCAAAGTGTGACCCTAGGCATGGGAAGTATATGGCTTGCTGCCTGATGTACCGTGGTGATGTTGTCCCCAAGGACTGTGAACGCAGCTGTGGCAACTATTAAGACCAAGCGCACTATTCAGTTTGTTGACTGGTGCCCAACGGGGTTCAAGTGCGGTATCAACTACCAGCCCCCCACTGTTGTTCCTGGTGGTGACCTTGCTAAGGTTCAGAGGGCTGTCTGCATGATTTCAAACTCAACCAGTGTGGCAGAGGTGTTTGGTCGCATCGACCACAAATTTGATCTCATGTATTCCAAGCGTGCCTTTGTGCATTGGTATGTGGGTGAGGGAATGGAGGAAGGAGAGTTCTCTGAGGCACGTGAGGATCTTGCTGCTCTTGAGAAGGATTACGAGGAAGTCGGTGCTGAGGGTGCCGAAGATGAAGGTGATGACGGTGATGAGTACTGCTGAGGGGGGTTTGGATTGTTGTTTGTTCTAATCCCCTTTTAGTTATCTTTATGTACTGTTTTAGACTTATGGCTTATGGTAATACTGTGTTACTTGTGCTATCATATGTTTGTGTTTTGTTGAAACATGATGTGCTTGTTACAATATCAATATTTGTATGGATCTCTATATGTTTATTTTGTGTTGGTATGCATTTTTCAATGTTTTTGATGGGTTTTTCTGGCTTTTGGAGTCTATTAGAATGGCGAAAAAAGATTTAACTGGTGAGTGCATTCAGGATGGTGTTAAACAGTTACTAATGCACTTGCAACAGAAGAAAGCAGAAATCTGTCAAACATCTCCCTCTTGAACGACAAACTTGATTTCTTTTAATTCCAGTTTGATTCATTCAGGATGGCGACGCTCGATGTTGGTAATGCTATCTATATCCAGAACTTGTGGATTTGCCAAACTTTTGGTTTTAATAATAAAATTTATTTAATAAAACTGTTGATTTGTTCTCAAATCAATAGTCTGGTCAAAGGCATGCTTTTCCACGGCAGTGATCATCGAGTAGTAAAACAACAAGTTTATTGCCAATCATAGAAAACAATTTCTCACATGGCATCAGAAAGGAGATGTAATGTGTATTCAAGTATAGAACACGGTAAGAAAAAAGGAAAACAATTGGTATAATACATGTAGCCTAGCCGGTAGGGCATGTTAGAGCTGAGATACATTACTACTATTATCAGCTGTTAGGTTTAGTGAAGAAAAAAGAGGTTTACATAATGTGGATTTCAACGAGTCACCGAGAGAGAGAGAGCGATGATGATGATCTTGCTCTTTGCTATTGTCAGTATGCAGCAGGGAAAACGGAAAACTCTTTCTCCTAGCTTCGACTGAGAATATGCTCGATGAATACGACAATTCACAACCAAATAGCTTCTTTACATCTTCTCCTGTTGGCGGCTACCATTCATATTTCTCAGAGGAACTTTAGGTGCCATCTCATCATCCTGAACCACAAATGCTTTCCCTCTCAAAGAGGGATGAATCAATTAACAGGTTGTGTACTAGTAGTCCACTCATCATCAAATTCATGTGTCCTTTGATTACGACTATTTTGCAAATATGATATCCCGGTCCATATACCACGTATTAGCAAGATGCTTACAAATACTACGCTCCCAAGAGTGCAAATAACCTAGAGGTAACACAAGATACAGCTTACAAAGTATGCAAAAATATTTCTAAAACAAATAAATTCAAAAACATAATATAAATCTTAGAGAAATTTTATGAATGCTAATAATCAGATTTCCATTTATCCAGGATGCACCAATATGCTCTCTCTCTCTCTCTCTCTCTCTATATATATATATATATATATATATAGGGAGCATTTCAAGAGCATAACTCTTAAAAGACATAACAAACATAACACTTTTAGCGACGGACCAAACCGTCGCATGTCTGTCGCCATAGGTCCGTCCGACGCCATAGGTCTTATCCGACGGACAATATATAGCGACCGACGGACCTATGGCGACACATTTAGCGACGGTTTGGTCCGTCGCTAAAGGGGAGTTATACACTTTAAGGAGTTATGCTCTTAATCCTTGCTCTCTCTATATATATATATATACACGCAACTACCAGTAGCAATAGCTAGTCTTTTGATTGAGGTAAACTTACATTCGGCACTGACTAATTCCAATCTATCCTACTTAAACCTCTAACTTGAATTATTATAATGGTCTCTAAGCCATATTAATTATAAAAACAACCAAATATTATTTTCCAATAGATGGCATTAGCATGTACCTGAGAAGAATTAAAAAATTCATTTTCATAGAAATGGGATGAAGAATTTGGAAAATGGATCATCAAATTACCTCAAGAAACGCCTTCAGAATCCACAAAAATGCCAGAATTATGACTCCATTAACAGAAAACCCCACCTATGAGAAAAGACAAGATCAACAGTTCATTAAGAAAACCACATTCTCGTTGCTGACAAATATCTTGATTTCTGGCTCCGAAAATATAGATTCCAAAATTAACTTTTTTGATAAAAAATAAAGTATCATCAAATGACCAATATTAATCACATGTCAGGCCTATAAGCTGGAAACTATGAGCTGAATAAATGATTACTAGTAATTGATATTTTCTGCCGGTAGAATGTCTCAAAAAAGACATTGTGGAGGAAGGCGAGAAAAGATATGCACATGTCACATTAACTTTGTCTCCCACTTTGTAGGACATAGCATATCATGGTCTATAATAATTAAAGATAAAGTTTGTGAATGAGTTTTCTCAAGTGTACGGGAGAATGATGCAGATTGCACAAAGAAGAAATAAGATCATCAAGTGTGATTTGTGTTCTAACCATTGCAAGGGTAAATCACAAATAACTTTACTTGTTCTAATTTTTTGTTCTTTTTATTATCTTACTCCTCTTAGTTTTCTGCACATTTACTTATTTATATTTATAAGTGCACTTTTACTTATACTCATTATAAGACCTTAAAACTGTTCTGTTTGACCTTAGGCTCCCTACTTAATTGGCTGATCAATTCTTTTGACGAAGGCCCAACTCTAACAACCCAAATCTCAAAGTAAATGCTATATATGCTAAAAGGTTAACACACGTATCCACCGTGCCCATTTGTCTTCCAAGTTAAACTCAAGACCAATTATTGTATCTGTCTAAAACTTCCAGCCACTTCTTCTTAAAGCTTAAGCTACTAGTCATCTTTGGACATAAGCATGTTTTTAAAGTATAAACACTTTCCTTCTTAGTTATTACACATACTAAACCCCTTTTTTTACAAGCTTCCTATAATAATGCACTCATTAAAAGTAGGAAAATACTCCTAAACTAGGGTTGACTGTATGTTATATGTGTGTCCCTAGAAGACGGCTTTAGCATGCCAATTAACTACAGAAAGGGCATGCGTGCGAGTCCAATCCCCACTTATTCATTCAATGTCCCTTCACATGGCAACTTTGGAGTTCGTTGTTTGCAGTGTAGGGGGAGTGCTACATGTGCCCTATGAAAGCTGGGGATCTTCTTCTTCGTTTTCATGGTTTTGGTGGTTGTGCAAGGAGAGGAAGATTTTATGGTGATGTGGACGTTTTGTAGTTCTTTGAGGCAGAACCTATGGTGACATTACTGTCTCCTCACCTTTTGTACTTATTTCCAATAAAATTTCTTCTTTTATCTTAGAAAGAGAAAAATTGATCTTGTATCCTCTTATGCTCTTAATCAAAACTCCATCCAGATTTGATATTCATAACTAGTTTGATACAAGAGAAAACATCTATATTCCTGAGGTGTCTTTACCCTAACCATCCAAAGTATATATGTCACAATCCAGTGCTACCTTTCAATGAATGCCAATAATATAAATCACCTGCCACAAATCCGGAAAAGGGTAGGTAGGTACTAGTTAGTGTCCATAATACCCAAATCTCCAAATAACTAGTCAAGGGGATAATCTGCAAACTTCCTACTTTACATTTTGTGGCTATGTTAATTTGCAGTGACTATTTCAAAGGATTATAGTCCTATGGGGATTATTAGCAACGGGAGGAGACGATATGGGGGAAATACCTCATTCGTATTGTGCAGTCTCCGAATTATAAGGAAAAATTCGGTATGAAACATAGGATAAAAGCTCATTAAAGGATTACAATCTAATCCTAATTACATGCATTAACTAGTTTTGCAGTTGCCAATATCATCCACAATACAGAGAATAGACTTCATTCACAGTAGACTAGCAAACATATTATAAACTTCTGAACAAAAATAACAAATAAACATATGCAAACATATTATATATGTGTAAGCAATCGTTAGAACAATCTGTCTAACTATTGTTCAGATTCAAGTTCACTTTTAAAAACATATAATTTCTTCTTCTTTTTTTTAAAAAAAATAAAATAAAATAAAAAAGTTGTTTAGAGAATATATACCAATTTAGTGGAAATATTGATGGGTAAAACAGATCGAACGGCCTTCCTGGCTTTTCGAGAGATTTTCTTGAACACATTTTGAACAAACTTAATCAGAAGATCCAAACTTCGATCTTCTTCCTCCTCCTCTTCATCATCCTCATCATCAATTTCATCTTCGCCCCCATAAAAATCCAAATTTCGCTTCCAGTCCCGAGGATCACCAACGAAATTATCACCTTTCTGAACAAATTCCAGAGCTCAATCATATCTCCTGAGTTCAATTCAATTTAATTCAATTCAATCAAACTAAATAAATAAATAAATACATTTATATCAAACCTGAGGGAAATTGGAGATGGGTCTGGAAGCTTGAAGAGGAGGTAAAGGGGATCGATTGAAATTATGGCGAAAGAGGAAGATGGGTCGATGCGAACTGGAGATGCCATAGAGTGTTCGAGAAAGAAATTGAGGAGAGAGAATGAGTGATGATGCCATTTCTGGTTCTCTCTGTTAACAATCTAGGGAAGTCAACTTACAGAGTGAGAATTTATAGATTGCTGTTTTTTAAAATTACTGAAAATAAATAAATCTTTTTTACCTCACAAGCTTAATCAAATATTAATAAATTTTAAAATGTGAAACAACAATTCACCTTTGCCTTTCCAAATCTCAGAAAAATTTATGTGGATAAAAATAACTAGAATTTGTTTTGTATTCCAAAATAGAAATTATTAGATTTCAAATATACTTTTATTTTGGAACATTAATAAATAAAATAAAAACCTCAAAATATAATTTAAAATTATTTGTGACTGAGTTTTATATATATATATATATATAATGCAGATTTTGCTATGCGTAACGCCAAAATGGTCCGGCTTCCTTTCCTAGTGATAACTCCTTGATAGAGGAAACGACAAAATCATATGAACCAAGTTTTTTTTTGTTTCCAAAGTATCTCTAGGCTCGCCGAAGCCGAAACCACTTGCTTAAGCAACCAGAGTCTTTTCCACTCGGGCCAAGTGTTAAGTGAGCAGGAAGGGTGGGATGAGAGTAATTGGTTCATTTTCCAGTAGTTGGAAAATATATTTCTCTCAAGAGAAATAGATGAACCCATTGAATGTGATTCAAGGTGATATTTTTAGCCTTGATAAAATACTTTCAGACTTTTTTGCTATTATTCTGGACCTGTTAACTTTACAAGAAAATGTGTTGCCTTGTGAAGATAACATCTAAACCATTCACAGATTAAGAAAAATAAGATACCCATGGAAGTTCATTCTTTGTCATAAACTTGGACAAATGAGACAGAAGAATATTGCTATTTCATCATGCAATATGTTATTCTGGTGACTGCTAACAAACTTGAGTAATCATCATTTAGTGCACTATAAGTACAAGTGGCCATTCAATCAATTTTATGACAACACCCTTGTGATTCTGAACATTCCATCTATTGCATTTGGATTTGAAATAAAACCATTCATCATACAATAATATGAGGAAATCCAAACTAGAAATGAAATGTACAGCAATCCGCCAATGCATGTTCTGAGGGGCAACTAAGTACACCAGCAAATAGGGTAGAAGGACAGTACACAATTTTTAACTCACTATGTGAATACTTGGCCATTATAGTTCGGACTTCAGAAATATAGTTCAATCAACATTCCAGACTCGCTGAGTTCCAAAATTCAATCTTTTATGGTCCTAATATCCTATTCTCAGCTAAGTCAATTGAACCACTCATCTACAAGTTTACAATAAATAATAATGACCATAAAGGGATGCAGGTGACACTTGAGAATAAAAATGAAAACTAGAATTTACAGCATCTTGACATCCATGGCTGAAGGCCAAAGCAAATACAAAGGAATGGGAGTAGCATCATTTACTTATCCATAATTCATCAGATCAAAATAGGTTAATCCAACCTAATTTTCCTGGACCAAGTGTGGGCTTACAAATGTTCAGTAGATTTCTAGTGTGGTATACTGAGCCTTTATATTCAATATCTCATACTGCATAGAGGAACAAATAGCTCACTGGCTTCGCATTTTCCTCCTTAACATTGTTCAAATGAAAGACAACCAAATAGAAAATAAAAGTTCACCTGGAACATGCTAAACCAATATCACCAACTCCCATGTCGTACAGCACCAAGAACGCAAATTATTATCATCATTGTAACAGCAGTAAAGTACCAACAGTGTATAAACCTAAAGTATGTTTGGACAACCAACAGATATGAAATACCAACTATTTTTTCTTTTTCTTTTCTTTGATAGATAATCCTAAGGATATGAAACTCTAATATGCTGACGCATTTGAAAAAGGTAGAGGACAGGTAAAAGGATCCATCCATACAAGACAAGCAAGTTCACCCTCGTGACAGTGCAGCTCATGAAAATTGAGGTAACCTAACAGTGTGGTCTAATCAAAGAAATAAGGTAACAAGTAAAAACATCCAAAAACAATAGATTGTATTATGATTTATAATAGTAGTTACACCACCCTAGCTAAGGTAGTAAAGGATATGGTGAGACAGGAATAGATCTCGATTACAAATCTTTTTATTCACCAAGCAAAGAGAAAAGAGAAATCACGGGCACACATTGCCCTAGCGACCCTCACTATATATTTAACGAACTACGCTTGGTATTTATAGATGTGTAGATGTGCAATTCACATTGATATCATGCAGCTACAGAAGTCCCACCTAACCAGATTGAGAACATAACATTGTACTATACCATTCTTTTATTTCTTTATACACAATCTGGCTATCAGGCAACCTTCTATTCTCTTGGAATGTGTTAATGAAGACCAACATAGACATCAGTGTAGACAAGATCCTACTTTCAAGCAACTCCCATATAACATGGCGTTGAATTGCAATACATAAATATGATCTCAAAAGAAAACTTTTATATCACAGAGTAGGGGCCGGAAGCTAAAATTAGATTTATAAAGTACACAAGAGATAAACAGAAAAACCAACTTTAATTCAAGTAGTCTCGAGCTCTACAAGTACACCAAAAACAACAAAATTCCAAGAGGAAATTATTTATAGTAGTTGATTCAACAAACACTTAATATATGACTATATATACTCCGAAGGGATTTAGTTACTGCACTCAACCATGATAAAGGAAATTTATGTTATTAGACTGGTCAACCTAGTCCTCCCAGATTACGATGGGGCAACAAATTCCTAAGCCTGGGATACGCCCGGTCTGGTTGCCAGAAAGGATTAAAGACACCTGGAGGAAAGAGGTCATAATCTCCACCAATGATACCTGGTAACGGACCTGCGAATCGACCCGGAAATGGACGACGATCCCTTCTCATCCGCATGAAAGAAGTATGAACAGCTGTCCTCCTCCTCTTCCGACTCTCTAAAGCCTTTGCAAACTTCTCCTTCCAAAGGCTCCCTCCCTCTGATCGTTCTGCATCGCCAAACTGCTCCACAAACTTTTGCTTCCACAAATCATCACTAGAGGTCAAGTATCGCAACTCTGAGCAAACACACCCAACCTTTGCTACATCAACACCAGGGAGACATATCAAAATTTGAAGTTTAAGGTCAGTGGGAAGTCGCATAAAGCATGGTGGAAGATCCAAACCAGTTTTCTCACACAAATCAATCAATAGGGGCAATGCAAGTCTGTCCTTCACGGTTCTCCAAAATGCAAAAACTTCTCTTTCAGGGGAAGTACTAAAAGCTCCATCATTCCCAATGGTTTCAGTAACAGAACCACAATTAGCCCAGATAACATTCAAGAATGGCACTAATCGATCTTCATTCACACGCACCCAATGTGTCCCAGAACCAGTAGAAAGAGACCCATAAACATTAAAAAACTTGCCAATGCTCTGAAATTTCAATACAACAGTATTAATCCCATCACCTTTGACAGTATCATGACCAATAATCTCAGGCAGTGTGTACCATAGAGACATTTTGAAAGCAGCCGAAGGCCACTCCTCAGGAAATTGAAACCCATTTATCACCAAATTTGAAACAGGGTCAAACCCAACAAATCCAGACTCTAATAGAACAGCATGTACAGCAATCACCAATAGCTTATGATGATTCCCACCATCATCCCCTAATTCCTCTATGAACACTTTCCTCAAAAAACCAGGCACAGAAAATGACTTACCAATATCAATAACAGACCCATCATCATCAACCTCCATAGAATCTACGGTTTCTCCCATCTGGGTATCCAAATCAACGGTGTCCTCATTCTGGTCATTCAGATTTAGAACTTCCTCTTTCTGGGTATCAAAGTTTGATGCTTCTCCTTTCTGGGTATTCAAATTCAAACCCCCACCCACCTCTTCCTGGGTACAAATTTGGCTATCCGGGTCTAGGGTTGGGCTCCCTTGGGAATTCTGAGGTTGTTCTGACATGGGTATTTGAAAGGCGTTGAATCGGAGTGCTAGGCTTTGACAGGAAAATGAATTCGGATTCACAGAGAAGAAAACAAGGTCACCTGAGATGACACCAAGGGATTGAAGAGTCTCTTCAGGCGAAGAACTGAGAAGCTCCGCTTTACGATTGAGGGATAGATGTACAGAAGCAGAAGAAGACGAAGCAATTCGCTGGGATAAGATTTGTTTCAGCTGTTGGAGAGAGCAGGGAGTGGGTAATTCGATTCTTATAGTTTCTTTAGTTTCAATGGATCTGAGTCTCAGCTTCATAGTGAAGGAAGGGTTTGGAGAAATGGGGGATTGTGGTGAATCTTTTAATTCGTGTTCCTTGTGTAGTAATTTCTTTTCGAAGACGGAGTAGGCTTTGATATTAAAAAAAAAATGCTTATATATAAATTATTATCGGAAACTTTTTATTTTTTTTTCACTTTGAAGATCTTTGTTTTAATTTTTTTAAGTAGATAATTAAATTTTTAATTACAATTAATTGACCATGTGTTATAACTGTGAATAAGGGGTATATGTGATATTAGACAAACTCAAATATGGATATTCTTGTAAATCAAGAATGAGTTAGTTTGAGAGTGTTCTAAGAAGGGAACAATGGTGTAACTCAGAAGATTATTGAAGTAATATCAATTTTTCTTTTTTATCTCGAGACTCTTCTTTTCTCTCTGTGTTCTTATTATAATATTTGGTATTAGAGCGAGCGGTACCTTCTTGGCGGTCATTAATGGCGGAGAGAACTCGTTTGGCACAGATGAAATTTTTCATAAAAGTTGCAGGATTTGGCTCGAGAACATGATAGTTTAGAAGCCATTGTTACATCTATGGGTGAACAATTAGTGGGATTTGATGATAGATTGAAAGTTATGGGACTTGATATTGATGAACTTAAAGGGGAAATGCAGAGGAATTTTCAAACAATCATGGTTGTCATTAATAATGTTGTTAAGGAATGACATTGGAAGGACGTCATGGGTTCTGATTCGGAGGAAGAAGATGGAACAATTCCAACGAAAAATTATAAGAATTTTAAAATTGAATTTGTTAGATTTGATGGTATTGAATTGAACCTAGGGCTTATATAAGGAAATGTAACAAGTTCTCTAATTTTTAAATGATGAAAGTAAAGTAGCCATAACCTAGATTTATTTGGAGGGTAGAGTGGATTCTTGGTGTCAAGAATTCCAAGATGAGGTGGGAATTATTAAGTGGCCAAGATTTGTGGAAGAAATATTGATTAGGTATGAATCACCTAATGTTAAGGATTCATTTGAGGAATTTAAGATTTTGAAACAAACTGGTACCCTAAGTGAATATCAAGATGAGTTTGAATAGTTGAAGTCTGTTTTGAAGTCCAAAAGTAAGTATTATACAAAAGAATTTTTTGTTTCAAATTTTATTAGTGGCTGCAGAAGGAGATCAGACATGTGCTTTAATTGTTGAAACCTCCTAGTTTGTCTGAAGATATAATTTTGGCAAAATATCAAGAATCTGCACTAGCAGAACTTGATACTCCAAATCACAATAATATTCCTTTCTTTGCCCATCACCACTTTACCCCCTTTATTGCCCAAACCAAATTCTTCACTGATTCATTTCAAATCCCAGAATCAACAAACAAAATCATATAACTCCAATTCCAATTATACCATATCACAATTTTCCACTTCCAACAATTCCAATACCAACTATACTAGACCTACCACAAATTCTAGCTCATATCCTTTAACCAGTTCAACTAAATCAAACCCATATATCATTAAAAGGTTGTCACCTGCAGAGATGCAACAGAGAAAAGAGAAGGGGTTATGTTATAACTGCGATGAAAAGTTTACTGTTGGCTATCAATGTAAGAGACAACAAATTTTGATTGACAGTAGTGGAAGCACTCACAGTTTCCTAGATTCAAAAGCTGTAAAAATTCTAGGCTGTTCTTTGGAGCCAACATGTAAGTTACTTGTTACAGTGGACTGTCCTATGTTGAAATGGTCCATGCAAGGGCACGAGTATATAAATGAAGTTAGGGTGTTACCACTTGGGGGTTATGATACGGTGTTGGGAGTGAAGTGAATAGGAAAATACAATCCAGTTACCTTTGATTTACACAAATTAAAACCAACTTTTCAGAGGAATGGGAAACAAGTTACAATAAGGGGAACTATTGAACAAGCTATGTTGCAGCCTATCACGATGAATGAAATTAAAAGACTTGTTAAGAAGAAGTCTTTGAGTTTGATTGGGCAATTGTTTTCACTAACAACACCAATGGAAGTCTAGGATAGTAGTGCACAATCAACTACAGGAGTACAAAACCTACTTAGGCCTTTACTTAAAAGAGTTTTCTGTTGTGTTTCAAGAGTCCAAACAGTTACCTCCACACAGATCTTGTGACCACAATATTCAGTTGAAGGAAAAAGCTCAGCCAATAAATATTAGGCCCTACAGGATACCCTTTTGCACAAAAGCATGAAATTGAGAAAATGATAATAGAGATGTTGGATAGTGGAATCATACAACACAGTACATACTCTTTTGTTTCACCAGTCTTGTTAGTTAAGAAAAAAATGTAACACCTCCTTTCCGGTTACTTACAAAACATAACAAAACTCAAAAACAAATAAGAAGTTCTATGCCACAAGAAGAATATCTCTAATATCTAATAAAAACCACAAGTCAAACCATAAAAAATACTAAACTGGCTCAAATCACAATCTAAAGTATTTATTACAACTCCAAATAAACCAATGTATCACAACCTAAACAAAATATCTAAACCATTTGGATAAAAGGGATCTCTCATCACATTTGCCCATGATCCCTTTGATTACCTGCTGGAAGAAAAACACAACATGAGCCAAATGCCCAGTACAAATATAAAGTACGAGAATAAAAAACGTTATAACTAACTCAATTAAATGAATTGAACTGAAACGAACAAAACCAACACAACGAAACAATAGGCTGAACCAAATGGTTGGGTGTTATTGCACACCGAGTTCAAAACAAACAGAAATATATCTTGTCACACATGCAAGCCAAATAATGCCACACAGGCAAGAGAAATAAGGCCACACATGCATACAAGTCACACACGTTGGACCGCGAATTCAAATGCATGTAAAATCGAAAAGTGTGTTTGGCACAAAGATCACCAATCTGCATAACAGAACAAAAAACTAGGGTCGACCCATACGTTTCCCACAACAAATTAAAATCATCAAATGGCCAACTGCCACTGGAGCACAAAATGGAGACGTCGTGGACTGATCGCACCTCCATGAAAGGTGTTATGCCTCGGTGCCAAGATGACATATCTTTGGTACCCCACAGGTGGTTATAGCTCAGGTATACCCTACGGTATATTTTAACAAAAATACAATGTCACAACACATGCGACACAATATCAATACAAGGAGGTTATAATATGTACATCTTAAATCAAAACGAATCATCAACACAAGTCTCTAAAAATATATTAACATGTACTTTACTACGAACATCAAATTAAATTCTATTCATAATGCACTAGTCTAAAGAGTACAAATAAGAGTTCTAAATATTGATGTCAAAATGAATTATCATAATAAATTTGACAAGAAATAATCATGAGAGGCAATACTAAATTTCGAAATGAGAAGCACAACGAACAAATTAAAATCAAAGGAGTCTCGCTGAAAGAGTACAAAATTCGTACCTATTAAACAATGTAATACCCAGAAATAATCCAAATATAACACGTTAAACTCTCTTCGTTCGAGTTAATTAAAAAGAATAAATAAATAATTTATCAGTTTTATAAAAAGTTTAAAATTTTAAATCCAACAATCTTTCACTTTTATAATTATTCTAAATTTCATGTTTACTTTATAAGTATGTACATTTCTAATGTATATTTATAATTAATAAAATAACGTTCATATCATAATCTTTGTTGCTGACTTGAATAACTTATTCGAATTACATGAAGGTATAAAACCAATTTAGTACTGTACTATAAATGCCTTCCTCTAAATTAATTGAATTATATTAATTATTAAATTATGTACATTAAGATGCTTTAACCTTAAAAGAAATTTACACAAGTTCATATAATCCATAATAGTTGTAAATAATTCTTCTGTCCGAATTATAATACATGAAAAATAGTGATTTTTTTCTTTTTAGTTGTAGTCTCAATTTCTATTAGAACAAAGCCTATAACGAATAGTGCCTTTACCCAAGCACGGATAGCCCTTAAAAGATATAATATAAGAATAATGTTAGAGACATAATTTATTCTACAACTCTTTTATAAGAATAATGCTAGAGACATAACTTATTCTACAACTCTTTTACAATTTGTTGATGTGGCATACTCCACCTCAGCTTTTATGTGGGGCCGAAGACTACATTGAAATAATTTGTTTATCAATATGTTGAGGTGGAGTACGCCACATCAGCAAATTATAAAATAGTCGTAAAATAAGTTTGTGTCTCTAGCATTACTCATAATATAATAACTACTAAGTTCCATATGAATGCAAAATAATTTGCTACAGAAGGTACTAAGAACCTGACTTATTATAATACTAGTAGTATTGTCCGTGCCTCCGGCATTATGTACGAAGGGGAAGGGGGAGGAGAGATTGCAGGCACTAGAGAATGGAGGAGGCAGTTGGCGAGCTCGGGAGGAGGAAGAACGGAGGAGGATCTGAGAGTGAGAGAGCGCAATTTTTTTCACTTTAAAGTTAAAGAGGATATAATGGACGGTGAGATTTATCCCAAACTTTAGACGATTCTGATCGTTTTATTAGGATGAGCGAAAAATTCAAAATTAGTTGTGTTTTATTAATTAGATTATTAAATATGCATCACACATATTATCTAACTTTTTAAGTATTACAAAATAATTTTTAATTGAATACAACAAGTTAGTATACTAATGTAATTTAATGATCCAAATACCCTTTTATGGTCATGCGAAAGTGTTAAATATATCAGAGTTTATATAATTACTTTATTCAATAATGAACCATTAAAATTTACTTGATCTACAAAAGCAAACTTACCTGTTAACATGAATTCTGATCTTGCGAGTCTCTCATTTACGCTATGAGCCCGACTTACTTTCCTCTACTATATTAGGCGACTGATAATAAAATAAAGTAAAAAAGTGGGTTAACTTATTAACACTGATGTCTCGTTATTTAAATCGGCCTCATAGTCTTAAGGCCCGACTTACCAAACTAATGTAATCTCTTATTTATTATTAGCACTTTTAAATTTGTCCCAAATATAATATAAGGACCAATTAATGTGTGTTTTAAAATTAAATATATACTAAAATTTATTTACCGGGTATTACATCACCTCCCCATTAAAAAGGATTCCGTCTCCGAAATCAAAAGAATGGAACGTACCTAATTATCAAAAAGATGTGGATATTCGACTCGAATAAAATATACCTGATTGATGGGATCTTTATCGGCGTGCTTATTCTTCCCATTTGTCGAAATGTTTGGTGTCATCTGAAAACGACTTATGTCCTCCAAAAGGTGCACGAGGGTATATGTAGAGATCATATAGGGGCTAAGGCGTTGGCATATAAGTTGATAAAACATGGTTATTACTGGCCAACCATATTTCAGGAGGCGAATGACTATGTAAAGATTCGAAGTGCGTTAAGTGTTAGCTCAAAAGTCCCTTTTCGCATTAAACTCCAGAAAAATTGTCTTCCATTTTGTCCCCAGTACGGGGGATTAACATCCTGGGTCCACTACCGAAGGTAAAGGGTAAACTAATATTTGTGGTTGTTGCTATTGACTATATGACTAAATGGGTAGAGGTCAAACCTCTTCGAACAATCACCAAGCAAGATTGTATGCAATTTTTCAAGGAGTCGTTGGTGTTTCGCCCTAAAATAATTTGGTTTGGCACAATCAACGTATCACAAATAAAGAATTATAACAATTCAATATATCAACAATAAATATTTCAACCGGAATAGCTCACGAATCAAGTTAAGCCGAATCAATGGCAAATAACTTCTTTTCGTAAATCATTTCACATAATACAATAAATTTCATATAGCAAATGAAATTCAACAATTTAAAAACACGTCGTCGCACGAAATGCAAAGGAATAAAACGACTTACCTGATTGCACGACCTACATATATAATTTCATGAGGTCGACATATAATCAGTCACAATATGACTCTACATTCTTAGTTTACTTTAATTAGCCTCAAGTATGAATTTTATTTCAATACTTTATCATTTAAAATGTCCGATTATTAATAACTTAGCCAAACTAGCTTTGCAAAATTAAACAAAAAGAACACTTGCAAGTGCAGTGCTTATATGTCCAAAGGTAGCCCCCAAACGTGGCACAACACGCCCAGCACGCACAACGTTGCTCATCAAGCCCAACGTGCGCACAACGCGCCCAGCGTGGGCATAACGCGCGCCCTAACAAGCCTAATACCTGTCGCCTGGCGCTGATGCGCTTGGCCACTAGTACAAGCTCAGCGCCACGACGCTGCCTTAACAATCCAAAATTTTCTAACTTAATTATAATTTTGGCACCTTCAACATACCTATTTCAAACATGTATAACTTTCAATCTACTTGGTATATTTTTGAGTGATTCTTTTTTCTATGCATTCGTAACTTCTCAAGCTATAACTTTGCTTCAATTTTCATAAGAAAATACCAACATATGAAGTTTTCAAAAACTACACTAACATACAATTCATGCTTTAATTGATTCAATTAGCTGTCTAATAATTCAACTAGTTAGCTTATCATGCTTTACAACTTGAGTAACACTAACATACATGATCATCCTTTACATAGCAATTAGCATGCTCTCACAATAGCTCAATGAAAATTAGTTTCATAAGTTCTTGTTTTGATTGCTTAAAAACTTGATGCCTCTAACATTAATTAGCTAGGCCATCATCTCACAATAACCCAATGAAAACTAGTTTCATAAGTTCTTGTTTCAATTGTTTAAAACTTAATGGCTCTGGCATTAATTAGCTAAGCCACCATGCATGTTTCATGACTCTATAACATTGAAATACATAATCATAAACCAAAAAATGCATTATTTCATGAATTTTACTCAAGAACATAAGAATATAAACTAAAATTATAACAACATAATTTTGTTACCTCTTGAAGTGCAAGCTTTACAATACTTAAATATGTAATACTTTAGCTTTCCTCCTCCTAATTAATCTCACTATAGTTTTCACTCTTAATTTTTGTGAATTGGTGATGATTAATGAAGGTTAGGGTTCATATTTATAAGCAAACAAGACCTAGGGTAACATAGTCTTTAGGTTAATAAGATTTGGCTCCAAGAACCAAGCCTTGGCTCCAATGTTCAAGCCTTGACTTAACCGTTGGATCAACCAAACTTTGTTGGTTTCTTTGTAGTTAGTTTTTCTAACTAATCCGTTTAGCCAAAATATTTATTTTGACTTTTCGTACTTTTAAATAGTGAATACGTATTTATACTTTGTATAAATACTATGGTGTAATACGAAATGTATATATGAGTAATCATTTCTTAGGTATTCTATTCATAACAACTAGATTTTCAAGTTAATATTTATTTAGTCTTTCAAGATCATATTTACTAGCATCATACATATTCGGGAAATTACAGGGCAATATAATGTTGGAAGTACTAGTGTAGTTTGATGGGTCTGGGAGATTCAGTGGGTCCGATGCCAAGTGTCGAAATATCACAACAGGAGATGTAATGACATTCTCGAGAGTCTACCCTAGCTCCAAGTTGAGTACTTATGACTCTGTTGTTCTATTTGACTTCCTATTTTTGTGGAAGTTGAATTCTAGAATTCAGTCAGGGGATTTACAGTTATCTTTACACAGGACTTCTATCTATTCCAATTGGGGGAGGTGTGGTCAAGCTATAAATACACATGCATAATTCAGGTTTCAGGTAATAACAGTGTCTATTTTTACGCACTAAACGTACAATTACAAACATTCATTCTTGACGTTTTATGGCATATACTTATTCTTATATCGGAGTTATATCCTGACGGTCCCGACCATCAAATTTTTTGGGGTAATCAATTGTTCTCTGTGTAAGTTGAATTCGCTGTTGCTGATTCAGCGAACAGACAGATTTTAGCGTTAACACTTACTTTGATTATTTGGTACTTGTACATGATGGAATTTTATTTCTTTGCCCGTTCAAAATATAGTCATGCATGCAATACTAAAATTTAGCTAGGGCTTTCGTTTGCATGCATATTATTACCACCTTAGTTATCAAAATTAGCACCAAGTAATAAACCGGCCGGATCGATTTGAGTAGATTAAAGAAAAATAAGATATTATATTATATAAGCATAGGATCAATTACTGCATGTCCTCTTATAACTATTTATTAGAAATACAATTACTTGAGGAAATTAAAGATAAAAACAAAATAAAACAACACATTAACGCAAAACATTATTCATAAAGCAAGCATGCATGCATCTATATAAACAAAACAAAACTAGGTACATTAACACTTGAACTAGTCCGGCCGGCCGGCCGGCGGCCCAACAGAACTTGTAGCTAGCTAGCTTCCCCCATGCATATATCCATGATCAGTTCATTGATGAGACCATGCATATACGTACATACCTTTACGCAAAGGTAGTCGAAAGATCAACAACCAGCACGCTGATGTTATCATCGCTGTTTCTTGCCAGGGCCAGACGCGCGAGGATTGCAGCTGCTGATGCGGTTGCAGATGGGCGTAGTAGTGTTGGTTGTGGAGTCGGAGCATGAGCAGTCGTCGGAGGGGCCCGAGGCTGGCCATATGGATCATTTACATGAGCAAATATAGGCGGTGTTTGGTCTTGGAAACATGTGCGGGTAACCTCACAAGCCAAGTCATTTGACACCACATCCCACAACCCATCGCTCGCGATAATCAGGAATTCGTCCTGTGAGTCCCTCCTTGTGAAGGATACTTCAGGATCCGATATCACAAACGGTTTTAGATGCTTGGCTCCTGATCATTACATACATAACCAAATCAAATCAAAAATAGCAGTTACACTTGTGCATGCATGCAATTAATTTAATTTATTCTTCATGCATGATGATAGTACTGTAATTAATTAAATACTCCTCCTTCGAACAGGCTATCTAGTATATATCTGCGCACAAATATTTATTTACGTACATGCATTTTGCTGATCAATCTTGTGTTAATAAATAAATAAAGCTAGCTAGATTAAAAACTGTACGTAAATACATATTATTCAAAAAAAGATAGATAGATAGATAGATCGAATTACCGATTGCACGGGACATGCCAATCACTCCTCCGACTCGAGGTCCTCCATTGGAATAAGTGACATGTCCTCCAAGTGATTCAATTCTTGCAAGTTCATCTGGCCTATCCGGCTGCATGCCACCAAATCAATCAAGATCATATATATTAATATTTATTCCTTTAATTTGAAATATACAAAGTTGGAGGTTTTTCATTTTTTATATGTTAAAGTATATTAGACAAGTAGATGTAAAAAATTATATTTAAATTTGAAAAATAATATATATATATATATATATATATACAAATATTTTACGAAATTGGGATGCGACCAAGTGGAAGTGTATTCGATAAGATATAATAAATTAGGGTTCTCTGGGCACATGCTAAGCACACAGTTTAAGAGAATATTCTCTTGAACTGTGTGCATATTCCCTTGATTTTTATATTTACACCAAATTCAAGGGAATATGCACACAATTCAAGAGAATATTCTCTCAATCTGTGTGCTTAGTATGTGCCCTAAGGGCACATGTTAAAAAATTCCAATAAATTAAAGTGATACACATTTTAATTTCTATCTATCACATATATGTTCACGTGTTGCATTCATAATTCGACTGCAAAACTTTCTAACATGCATGACTCATTAAGTTTATCTAATTCAAGCATTAATATTTTAAAAAAAATCAACAAGGGAAATATGAGGGATTACTATCTAATTACATTAATGTTCCTAATTCATTTTCTTTTTTACCTTTTTATTTCCTTATTTTAACTTAAAATGTTGGATTATATTTCCTTTATCCCATAAAAGAGTGTCATTTCTTTGGAAAATCTAGCAATTATATATATATATATATATATATATATATACACTTATTATTTTATCAAATATAGAAAATGCAGTCAATCTTTTACTCTCCAAATTCCATCTCTCCATTAATTTCAATTAATGAGAGTCGAACGGTCAAACCTACCTACCCACTTTCACTTCAAAAGAAAACCACTAAGTTAGCAAAATGGAATTCATGTAATTAACGTATGTTAATCCGGATGATTGAAATGATCCTTAAAATAACGTGGTTAGTTGCTATTCAGTCATATATATATATGTGGATCATTCATTAATTACATTTTATCATAATATTTTGTATACTAATTTTTGTAAAAAAATTATTACTGTAATAATTACTCTATCCATTAAAAAAAGCAAAAGTAAAAGATCGTACAAATAAATTCTCACTTTATATATTTGCATTGAACTTCACATGAGTACATTAAAAACAATTCTTATTTATAAAATTAGTGGACCTACTTAAATATTTTTTGAGAGTTGGATTAAATTATGTATTTTGTATTTTAAAAATAAATAAAAATTATGTATTAATTTTGGATTTTTTATTTGACAAATTTTTTTTGAACTTGAATCATGTTTTGTTGTACCGATCGAGTAAGTGAGCAACAAATAAAATGATCCAGATTATGGGTGGTGCATAGATGGAGAAAAATGTCAAGAATTCAACAAAGTGTGTATTATGATATAATTTGACCTTCTGATCAACGGTGAGTGGCATGGCAATTCTGTCACGGCACAGGACGGCGCGTGAATCCCCGCAGTTAGCAACAATGATGTGGTCCGCTGTCAAAACCGCCACTACGGCGGTTGATCCCGCGAACCCAGCCATCATCGAGTGTTGCTTACAATCGTTGCCAAAGTCCCCGCACTCACAAGTGCCCAGCACCACCTCGTCCGTCCTATTGAAACACCGCGTCATAACCATCCTCCACCACTGGCCCACGGCCGCTTCCCTCCCGCAACCACCCGCTGGCGCCGCCATCATCTCCTCCGTCAGTACCTTGTGCATCAACTCCTTACAAAAGGCCGCCACCTACACATGCACAATGTTAGTTCGTAATTAATTTATAAAAGCAAGGTCATTTATGTCTTTTTCATCTAATACATTTACATAAACAACAAAAATTCGAAAAGACTAGTGCAGTTGAATTCATATTACGTGTGCCCCTGCATGTCCATCGTACACGCCGAAGAAATGCACCGGCAACCGGAGATTAATCTCCGGCCGGCACAAGTTCTTCTTGACAGCAATCGCATCCTCCATAACTCTCATCCTTCCGGCCACCGAAACACTCCCACACATCGGCAGCGTTTCAGTAACTACGTTCACGATAACCGGCGGGGGAGGCGGCGGCGGCGATGGTGGCGCCGCAGTCACGTGTCCTCGGAAAGGTGGTTGCGAAGAAGGAGCATCGACATCGGAATCAGCAGCCACATTGTTCATGATCAAAGGCTCCGAGAAACGCGAAGGACCAGAGGCGCCGGAACTAAAACCCTTTCTCCTCATCTCGATCCTACGCTGACGGCGCTCCCGGCATTTCTCGGGCGAATCCCGTTGGAGTTTCAGCTCACTCTTACGAGATGTCAACGGCATTTTCAGAAGGTTATGGAGTTTCAGGTATAAGAATAATTTACTACTATATTTATTGGTATATAAAAGAGGAGAGAGGAGAGAGAATGAGTAACAGAGCGACACGTGGACGGCTTTTTAGTGTCGATATATCGTGGAAGCAGCTGACGACGTTAAGCTTCATGAGTAACAGAAACGTCAGAACACGCGTCTTTAGTGACGTCAACCTTTTTTCCCTTCATAGGGTTAAGAGTCTCACGATATTGAGAGGAATATTTGGCCGAGTATTTATTTACTCAGTGAGTTCACATGGGGAGTGAGGGCCACTGACTTAAGCTAAAATAGATTGTTCTAAAAATCCAGTGGGATACACAGCAGACGAATTTGTCAGCACTAGCAGTATCATGTTTTACACGAAGCCGTTATTATTCTCTATATAAAATATTATCTGACTTTTAGTTTTTCTTTTGAAAAAATTATATATATCCCTTACTTTTATAAAATTAATTTATCTAAAATTTTTTAATAAAATTTAATTTTATAAATAAAAAGATTATGCAAAATATGAGTAAATAATGCAAATTTTTTATTTAATTTGAGATTGTATAGTACTATTATTATAATATTATAAAATAAATAGATTTTGACTAAGATTAATTGAACTTTTATTATCATAGGCATCACTAAAATCATATGAAAATATTGTTATATGTTCTTTAAATCCGTAGAGTTGGATTTGTTATTATTATGATTATTATTATTATACCGCTGTTCTTCATAGGTTTAATTTAAACTAGACAACATTTTTAAACTAATTTGATTAGCTTTGATGTAAGTAATTCTTTGATGCAGAAAACCCATACCTTGCTTTAAGCCATTAGTATAGAAGGTAAATAACACAACTACGTAAACAAGTTTTAATACATTTAACATTTACCCCTTATTAGTTAATAAGGTCAATCATAGGTTATCACAGCGGATTAAATATTGATTGATTGATTTATTTATTTTTATTGTTGGTATATAATACACCATTAATGGAGTGTATTATTAATTACTTGGAGATCCCTCGTCCATTGTTTATATATAAAAGAAAATTCTAGTAGCTAATAAATATTTATGTATTAAATCTCAATATCTAGTACTACTTTCCTAGTGAAAAATTTTTTAATAAATTAAATTCGTAACAGAACTTATGAGATCTGACATCGATGATAATTATCTTAGATTTGTAAATGGCATCTTAATTAATAGCACATATTTACCTAACCATTTTGAATTACCAATCTTTAAGTTCTTAATGGTGTAACAATACCAAAGTTTCTCCATCTCCGGAAGCAGATCAACTTGAATAGTACCCATTGTTTTGGTTATAAGCAAATCTGATAATCGACAGTAAGTGAGAGGTCGAGAATCCCATGTTTTAGGAGATCACAATTAAGTACAGATGATTAAAATGCGACACGTAAATGCTTAATTCAAACTATATCTGAAAAGTAACTATTTTCGCGTTGCCTTTATATGTACGATTTCTCGTGTTTAAGTTTAAAATATCATCTCTGTCATACTTTCTTCAAAGAAAAAGAGATTTTTTAATTTTTTTTTCGTATGACTCGTGTGTGTGTGTATATATATATATATATATTAGTCATCGTTCTTCATAACTAATTTTAATTTTTATAATGACTCGATATTTATAATTAATATTGACAAATCTAATGATGCACTTTATAATGTCTTTTTACTTTGTAGTAATTAATATAAGGAGAATTATTACACTCCTTTCCCAAAAAAAATATGTGAATCTTGATTGTTTTGTTAATTAGTACTGTATTCCCTTGTTCTTGAATAATTAACTTTCATAAAAAAACTCCTTGTAACACCAACAAATCTAATAATGTATTTTATTATGTCGTCATATATAGTGTTGAAAAACGTAAAATAGAATAGGGCACACTTTCAAAAAAGTTGAGGTTTCTTGGATTTGTTAGTTAATAATTTTCAAATAATTACAAATTAGTCTCATATATAAAAGTTGACTTTTGTTTAACCATTAAGACTCAATGTTATTGGCTAAATTTGGTGGCTATAAGTATACATGTATGGTGTATGAGTTTGCATCGTAGCTATGTAATGTTCTATGCAGCAGCTTGTACGTACTAGTCGGCTAATAAGGTGCCATGCTACTTGAACAATTCTAGTTTTCCTTGGTCTTAAGTAATAGACCAAACAAACTGCCATGCACCTTATTATAAAAAATCCTTGATTGATGGCTTGACACTGGAGCCACATGTCCTGTTTGTGCTAATCAGGCGTTGTTTAATTTCCACCTATGCTCCTAGCTACATCCTTAAAGTCGAAACTAGTTAAAGTTGATTTTAGTTAACAACAATGCTACTATCACATAAAAAATAATTACATAAATTTCACATACACACACATACATATTTTTGGCCTCCGCCTTACACGTAAGGTAGGGTGCACAATATACATGTGTGTGTATGTGAGTTTTATGTAACCTATTTTTTATGTGATAGTAGCATTATTTTTTAGTTAACTTTGAATTTTTACAAATTGGACTGATCCATACCGAGCGCTGTAAATTTAAGATTATCTTTACAACAGACCATGAACGTTCATGCATTGATCGAATGGTTAAATAGAGCCCTCGTATGCAGTTTAATTTTCAGTATTTCGCAGGCGGACGAGTCAAATGTTCAAAATATCTCTCCCTGTACAATTGTCCCCCGTCCGCAGTATTAAACTGTGAACGCTAAGTATAGATTGATCTTAAACGACATCGTTTTAATCTTTAGTTCCGTCCGCAGTTTAATATTGCGGACGCTAGGTTTCCTAAATAATACGATCAAGTACTGCAAATTAATTTCATAGTTCATAGCATGACTTTTGGATCTCATCTCATTTTGACAGTAGCGATCTAGAAAAGTAGAAAAATTTGAATGAAGGCTGAAAATTTTCTATTTCTTCTTACATATTCTTATTCTTACTAATTTATGTGATCTGTTCTGACGAGAAAAATCCATGGCTAAACAAATAATTATAAGAGTTAAAAAAGTCAACTATAGAGGAGTTGCTTTCCAAGTATATAGCACAAAGCGAGGCTAGGATGAACAG
This sequence comes from Panax stipuleanatus, assembly GCA_020205555.1. Taxonomy (NCBI): domain Eukaryota; kingdom Viridiplantae; phylum Streptophyta; class Magnoliopsida; order Apiales; family Araliaceae; genus Panax; species Panax stipuleanatus. The sequence continues at coordinate 4,020,300 of CM035120.1, read as the reverse complement.
TCAGGATGAGGTCATTCGGGACTTGAAAAATCAAACGGAACAAATCGTGAATGCCATAAACAATAGACCTCAAGGCACATTACCAAACGATACAAAGATCAATTCCAAGAGAGCTGAGAAGGAGCAGTGCAAGACAGTTGTATTATGAAGTGGGAAAAAGTTACCCGATGTGGATGAAGCAACAAAGAATTTGCATAAAGATGAGAACGTCGTGGAGAAGGAAGTTGAGAAAGATATGGAAAAAAGAGAGAATGAAGTAGAACTAGTTGCGAGCTCTAATGGAGGCAAACAGATGTCTATCGTGCCTCTCGTGCCATTTTCACAGCGACTATAGAAACAAAAACAGGATAAATAATTCTCAAAATTTTTGGAGGTATTTAAAAAGTTGCAAATTCATATCCCATTTGTTGATGCATTATAACATCTATGCCTACTTTTGCGAAATTCATGAAAGAAATTTTGTCAAAGAAAAGAAGACTAAGAGAATTCTAAACCAATGTTTTAAAACCCGTACTGGACCGACGGTCGGACCGGTAAAAATTGGAACCAGTCCGTCTTTCGGTCAGGTTTGACCCAATGACTAGATTTTGGTCAAAATTCAAGTTGACCCGTTGACCACCGTATAACCGCTACCCTACAACGCTGATATTTAGATGTCGTAGCGCAGTACTAGAGCTTGAACGCAGCGCTAGCGCAATTGTGTTGGGGCTTCTGTTTTGACAGCTCGTTTTTTTTTCATTTTCAACAATTTTAAAGAATTGATTTAGAAATGTAATTGTATTTCATGTTAATTAAAATAAAGAAGTTTATTTTGATTTAGAATGTGAATAAAATAAAAAAGTTTATTTTGATTCAAAATTGAATTAATTAAAATGAATGAGTTTATTTTGATTCAGAATTTGATTAAAATAAATGAGTTTATTTTTATTTAAAAATTGGATTTCATGCAAACTTTTATTGCCCATTAAATGATATCAATATATATATATATATATATATATATATATATATATGAAATATTTTAATTACATGAGATGTATATTTTATTGATACATATGATGATATGTATAATAATAAAGGGCATGATTATGGACTATTGACCAATGAAATTTGATTTAATTTTTGATGGATGTTTGAATGAATGAGGTTTTCTTAAATGAGGTCTGCGTGCTTCGCCTATCTAATTTTTTGATATAAATTATATCTCCCTTCTATGTATTTTTTCCTTGACCGATCAATATTTATGTTTTATTAAAATAGAATGTAATATGATGAATTACTTAGTAGATTGGAGTTGAGGAGCGAGAGCACTAAATACCTATTTGTAATGGAGCTTGGGATGAATACAATAGTTATGTTCATATTTATTCTTTCACCTTAGGTTTGACAATTTGATTTACTTGGTGACTCGAACGAAACAAATTAGAATTAAGTTCATAATTATTTTAAGTTGAATATAATATTTTATATGTGCATGTTAATTATATATATTATTATATATAAAGATGTATGTTTAATATAACGCGTATTTATATATATTTGCATGTGTGTTAAATAAAATGAGATTATTAATAACAAAATTCTCAAAAATAAAAATATTAAATTGATTACGTTTAATAACATACGTAACCTTCTATTATGATGAAATAATAAAATATTAAATACTTTGTTGGGCACATAAGACTTATATTAAGTATTACATATGTTATTTTATTATATTGAATGTTTATAAGAAAAATAATGTTATTATTATATAATTTTGAATCACATAATAATAATTATATATATATATATATATATTATGAATTTTATGTGATATATAGAATTTGTAAATATATATATATATATATATATATAATTTATATAATTCAAATTATGTGATAGTATTACTCCTTTAAGAAATCGAAGAATTCCGGTTTACTTAAAACACCGGTCAAATCAGTCAGAGTTGAAGCCCAGCCAATATTTGGGGTTTCAATCATCCTATTGGCTACACTCCACATGCCAATACACCTGTTACTCTTCTCCAACTTTCTAGACCCATCTCCATTTTCTCCGTTCTCAATAAAATTCTACTTCTTCTGCAAATCCCATCATGTTCTTCATACAGTTCAATACGATCTTCATCCCCTTCAATGGCCACCTTTTTCACTACTTCATACTGTTCTTCTTCATTTATTCACAACAAGAGTCCAAGGTACTTGCCTTCTTCTCCCTCCAAAATCCCATTTGGCCAGAACTTCCCACTCTCTCTCTCCTCCAAACCCCACTCCAAAAGACTCCATTTTTCTGTCAAAGCTGAGAAAGATGATGAAACTAGTTCAAATTCTTCATCATCTGCTGCTGTAATTTCTAAAGGGGATGAAGACAAGGATACCCAGAAAGTAGATTTGTCTGTAGATGGAGGATTGAGTAGAGGAAGTGAAGCAAAGTCTGAGGAGAGTGAGAACCAGCAAGAGGTAGATTGGAAATTAGATGATGAGTTCAAGAAGTTCATGGGTAATCCTTCAATTGAGGCAGCTATAAAGCTTGAAAAGAAGAGGGCTGATAGGAAGCTTAAAGAGCTTGATAGAGAAAATAGTGATAACCCAATTGTGGGGATATTAAATAGAATTGTGCGTGACAATTTGTCCAGAGAAAAAGAGAGGTTGGAGAAAGCTGAAGAGGCTTTTAAGGCTCTTGATCTGAATAAGGTGCTTGCTTCTCTCATTTGATTTTAAAATTTCTTTTAATGTTGGTTATGAATTGTGTTGTTATGGATTGTATATCTTTGTTTATGACAAGAAATGAAAAGTGAAAACATATGTTAAGTTTGTTTGATTTTTGGAATGGCAGTTAAAGAGCTGTTTTGGATTTAATACATTTTTCGCCACCGATGTGAGGAGATTTGGAGATGGGGGGATTTTTATTGGAAATTTGAGGAAACCCATTGAAGAAGTAATACCCGAATTGGAGAAAAAGTTATCTGAAGCAGCCGGGAGGGAGGTTGTACTGTGGTTTATGGAGGAAAAGGCAGATGACATTGCCAAACAGGTACTTGAACATTATACATATCTGGTTATATGAGTTATTTAGTATTCAGGATATTGGGATACAATTACTTACACTTGTAAGATTCTAAGAACCTCTGGTAAAATCTGTCTTTAAATGATTTTATGTGTCTGTTTAAATGATCAAATTATTGGTCTTTATTTGCCACTTTTTTGGATCATAATTGTGTCTCCTTAAGTTGCATTACAATAGAAATGTAATCTACTGCATTAATCAAATTATTGACCCTATGAAATATGCTTAGAAGTCGTTCTATTTTTGTTGTCTGTTTGAAAACTAAAATCTATACATCTTGAGGGGTTGTGCGGTTAAAGTCATTATTCAGTTGGTTCTTAATTTTGCCTATACGATTTGAAACCTTTGTATTCTCAACTGTTTAATTTTTTCTTAAAGGTTTGTATGGTGCAACCTAAAGCAGAGATTGATCTACAGTTCGAGTCAACCAAGCTAAGCACTCCTTGGGGTTATCTTAGTGCTGTAGCTTTATGTGTCACAACTTTCGGGACAATAGCTTTGATGAGTGGCTTCTTCCTTAAGCCTGATGCTACTTTTGATGACTACCTAGCTGATGTTGTACCTCTCTTCGGCGGCTTTCTAACAATTTTGGGAGTTTCTGAGGTATGTTCCCCTCTTATAACTATAAAAGTCTTATCCCTTAGCTTCTAAGCTATTAACATGCACACTATTTCCCATTTTTTATGGCAAATATGACTAGTATAATCTGGATGCAGTAGTAGAAGCACCTGTGTACCAAACAATATATAGTTTATTAAAACTCAGGCCTAAGAGACCTTGTAATCCCTATTCAGAACCGTGTCACCCAGCCATCCATCATTCACCACCTGCTTTCTCATCTATCTCACCTCTTCAATCTCTGTCTCATTGAAACCCAGTCATTGGTATGATGAAAGCCTTACTTCAGTCTATAACCAGAAACCAACCCCAAACATTAAGTTATAGAATAGTATAAAAAACTGAAAATTTGAGTGGTCATTAGCAGCAATGTTTTTGCTTGCCACTGGTTGCCCAATTATTAATAACGAAGACTCTTGTTCCTGACTATACTTGTAACTTGTCGACATACATTCACATAGAATAAGAAAGGAGTCATGTCTAAATATGAATTATTACAGCATTTTTTTTATACAGTTTTAATTATAGCGACTTTTGGTGGTAGTTTTGCTGAACGAAGAAGAGATTTTCCTTAGAGAAGTCTTGAGATAGAGAGGTAGGTTTACTTTTCTGGGAGAAAACTAATGCAAATTTTCTTAGGTCAGAATTGTGGGCTCATTTCATGACTGAGCCAGTAATGATGATTTATACTCGTATATAAACTTTAGGCTTATGAAAAGGCAGTCAGTAGATATATATTAACCAAACAAAATAATAATGGCCTTCCTAGTGGGTGATCATCTGATAGCATCAAGGATGGCCCATCTTAGTTTCATCTTATATGTGATAGTGACCTATATAGGTATCTTGAGGAAGTTGCAACTGGTATCCATGGCTTTGGGAATGATTCAAACTGAGGTTAAATCTTATATACTTACACAATATAAGAAGGAAATAAGACTCTTGACATGCCTTGATTATTCTTAGTTTCATCTTGGCATGTTCATTTGTAGAACAATCACATGCCAATATTTTGTTTTGATGGTAATGTCAGGTCATCTAAGTAATATAGGTAACGACTATTGCAGGTTATTAATATGAATAACACTTACATAGGGGACCTAAAATGTTACAAGTTTCATGGTGCTTTCAAGCAACCTTGATTTTTTCACTCATTGAAAACCTGAATTTCTCTTTAGCATATTTTAGATATTAAAGATTTTTCTATCAACAGAAGATATTAAGGATTTACCTTGTTTTTATGTATTGCTGCAGATAGCCACGAGGATAACAGCAGCTCGTTATGGTGTTAAATTGAGCCCATCCTTTCTGGTGCCCTCCAATTGGACAGGATGCCTGGGAGTGATGAATAACTATGAGTCTTTGCTGCCAAACAAGAAGGCTCTTTTTGATATTCCAGTGGCACGAACTGCCAGTGCGTATCTGACATCATTAGTACTTGCAGTTGCAGCTTTTGTGGCTGATGGCAGCTTTAACGGAGGTGATAATGCATTGTAAGTGTCTTATTTATTCTTTTTCAGGAAAAATGTTTTCTCATTCCAAAATAAATCTTATGCATAAAAAAAATATGCAAAGCAGGAAGAAAAAATGAACAAAATAAGTGCCCATCATATGTAAATTGGCAAGCTTGTATTCTTTTTTATGCCCTATACCTTGGCATTCTAGGTCAAAATAGAAACAAATCCGCTAAAGCTATGTACTTCTTCCTTTTACAGATATGTAAGGCCTCAATTCTTTTTCAATAACCCATTGCTCTCGTTCATCCAATTCGTAATTGGCCCCTACACAGATGATCTGGGGAATGTATTACCTTACGCTGTTGAAGGCGTGGGAGTACCTGTTGATCCACTTGCTTTTGCAGGACTCTTAGGTGAGTGTCTTAGTAATTTATGATTATTAACTTGGTTCTGAATCTTCTGATCCTACACTGGCATAACGTTTATATGCAATTTGTGTTTTTCAAAAGGTGAGATTTAAGCTCTAATTGCTCATTGACCTGACTATGTAAAAAAGATTGTTGCCTGAATCCTGATCTGTTGTTAGTGACACTCAAATGGAGCCGGTACTTTAAAACTTTACTGATGATGCAATTTTGTTTAGTTTTAAAAACTGTTCCAACACTTGCAATAGTAGCATTTTTAGATTGGTAGTGGTGGCTAAACAGTGGACTGATGATCCAACAGATTTCTGATTAGGAAACTTGTCTTGCTCAGATTTTCTGGCAGTGGTGAATAGTATTCTTACTCGATCATTAGCTTGAAAGATCTTAAATCGCTTCCATTTCCTGCAGGAATGGTGGTTACTTCTTTGAACTTGTTGCCATGTGGAAGACTTGAAGGAGGACGCATTGCGCAAGCTTTGTTCGGGAGAAGCACCGCTGCTTTGTTATCTTTCGCTACTTCGTTCCTCTTAGGTATTGGTGGTCTGAGTGGAAGTGTGCTATGTTTGGCATGGGGACTTTTTGCAACATTCTTCCGAGGCGGAGAAGAAATTCCGGCAACAGATGAGATAACTCCATTAGGAGATGATAGGTATTCTTGGGGCTTTGTCCTCGGTCTCATATGTCTACTTACTCTTTTCCCAAATGGAGGAGGGACATTCTCCAGCTCATTTCTCAGTGCACCCTATTTCAGGGGTGATTTGTAAACACAGATTAGTAGTATCCATGTATGTAGTTCTTGTTTGTTTATATATATAAAAATGTCATCTTTTTTTTCATTTTTTTTGGGGTGCAATGGAGGCCATAGATTAATAATATAATAATTTGCTAAAATCATCTTGATGGCTGGATTTCTGGACTTGGTTCTTATGGCTTATCTAAAGACAATGAAAAGATATGTTGCTGATGAGTAAACATCATAGCAATGTAGACCATGGATAAGGATCATTATCTGCACATGTGAAAGCAACATTACCAAACAATGAAGAATTTCTTTTTTCCCTTGTTTGGTGCATTTATTTATTATGAGAAGTTTTATTTCCACAATTTTTTTTTTGATATTTACTATTCATTTGAGAGATCTATTTCTGAAACTACCACTCTGAATTCCATTTATTTCCTTTATTTATTAGATTATCTGTCCCCAAAAGTTTTTCTTTACAAATATTAAACTTTCCATAAAAGATATAAATTTTAAAAAAGAGAGTCATATATAAACCTCAATCTTCATAAAAAGGGGAAATAGTAAAACTCCCCCAAAAAATTGGTGTGGACTGTGGGGTCCTACACTCCTACTATTGAATTGTAAAAAGAAAATCTTATAACAAAATAAATTATTAAAAAATTATAGAGGACGATTATGGCGGTATAGATTGTGCAATTATTTAATACCGGTGGACAATTTGATTATTCAATAATTCTATTTCACAAAAATCGTCTTATTTGTTAATATTTTTCTTCTTCCTTAATTTAAAAAGAGTCCTATATTTGCTAGTAATTTATGAAATAATATAATATTATCAAAGTTACTATTAAAATTATGCCATCACCGTTAAACTATATAAAATCACAAATTTAGGAATAAATTTGGAATAAAAGTATGATTTTACAAATAAGAAATACGTGAAATATTATTAAATAATCTGATTACTGTATCATCAAAAATAATATATTTTTAATATCTAATGTTTTTCAGTTAAATTATAATTATAATATATATGTATATATGTGATAAATAAAAATTAATATGAAATGGGCTCCACCTTTTATTCTATTTTATGTCATTGACTTTTTAGGTTAGTCATAATCAAACTTGATCACATATTTATTGAATATATATATATATATATATATATATATATATATATTTCATATAATTTGACCAAACATTAAGCAGCACCTTATTGCATAAGATCTGAAAGTTGCAATGCCATACCATATGCATGTCTTTTCAAGTTCTGTCGACCTATAAATAACCTTTTACCTTTCAATTTCATCTCTCAAACCTTTTCAAAAGATTCCCCTGAAACAAGTGTCGCATGGTTCATACTTTGCTCTGCCATTTTCTCACCTCTTCCAAATTCAATTCAATTCAATTCAATTTCTACAAAAATAACTGGTTCGGTTCGATCTTTACTTCTCTCCTTATAATTATATCAATCACCACTTTAATTGCATTGCTCGATTCCTGTTGAGCTCTTTGTTCAATCGAAAACACACTGAACTTTGTAATTCTGGTTGCTGAATTGTACAAATAGGTTTAAAGGTTTGTTTTCAGGGCTTTTCTAGACCGACTGTAATTGAGTTTTTAGGGCATTCAATTTGGGGTTTTCGTTTTTTAAATTGGGAAATTCAGTTCGAGTGTGTTGCTTCAAAGCACATAAATATTTATGGCATATATAAAATTATAAAATTTGGGGTTGTGATAAAACTAAAACACAAATGGTGAAGAAAAAGAAGTAATGTTTTATTAAAATGGTTTTTTCTTTAAATACTTTGTTTATCATCTACTGGTCTAAAAATTCAGTACTATGAAAGGGTATTCTGCTACCACAGTAGAATTTTTTTCATCTAACTGTTTTCAATAGCAAAGCACTGAACTTTATGGTTATGGTTGTTGAATTGTACAATTGGGTCCAAAGGTTTGTTTGTTGAGGATTCTATAGACCATCTGCTTGATTGTCTGTTGGGAGCTCGAAGTTTAGGCAATTACATTTAGTTTTTTTTTGTTTATGTTGGAGTTTTAAATGTGTTGGTCTGTAGTACCATTTCATTTTGGCGTGTATCAAATCATAATATCTGGGTTAAGTAAGACAAGTATTGGAAAAGAGTAATTTTTTTGGTAAAGGTTGCATCTTTATGTAATCTGTTTTATTTATAATTCAGCTGGTCTTTACCATAAATGTTGAGCTTTGGTCCAAGTCAAAGCTTAGCTGTTATGTTCAGTTTGTTGATTACGTAAACTGGTCTATGATGGTGAATACAATTATGGCTTTATGTTCACTGGACGATTAGTATTGACATATTATTGCAATAACACGTATTTGTATTTTTAAGAGAGGGATAGGTGGTTATGAAACCTATAGAGAAGAATTCCACGCGTCTGATTGTTTTAATGTTGCTAAGAGTGAGTGTTATACTTATTGTTAGATTGCATGAGTTGCTTCTTAAATTTCGATTCATACCTTAAAGTTCTTTTTAGATCTCAAGCGTTGTTAGCTTTAAGCCTTAAGCAATTCTAATTGGCCATTAAGTTTTCAAAACTTAGTTTTAGTTCCTTAAGTAGCAAATGAATATGGCTTTTTGAGTATTTGAGGAATTTCTTTCATGTTACATTTTTTCACCACAGAAATGTGGATCCTTAGTTTACCTAATGTGAAACAGGGAAATTTTTGGCTTAGTTATGGTAATTACTAATTTCCCGCCACTTTAACGGTCCAAAATATATAGTCCAAATACTTACTAAGATAATGTAGAAGACTATTTTTTTTAACAGTATTGATATTTGAATCCTTTGGTTTTGGACCCACCAACCCCCACCCCCGCGCCGCAATTCTGTGATTGAAAAATTGAGGAAGCACTAAATATTGTTTTCACTTTAGCATCTTGTTCGGGAAGGATGTAACATTCTAAGTCAAAATTTTCTTATTTATTCATGGTACTTCTGGTACTGTATGTTTTAGCATTCTTTCTCTAATGTGCAATTGATGTTTCCTGTTAATTGATCAATTTCAGAGTGTTGCGTCTGTAATTGAATGGCCAACAATTCGCAATTTACTGGCATACAGGTAGTTTGCTAAAACTGATTTCACTTTGTTGCTTGTTATATAATGTGAAAAGAGTTATGCTCTAGAATAGTAATTTATATGCTTTAATAGTTCAAAAACTTGTGAGTTTCGATAGTGGAGGTGTGCATTGAAATTTGGATCATAAAAACTGAGGCTTTTAGCTGTTGAGGGTCCATTACTTTAAGGCTCACTCTGTAAAGGGCAATGCGGTTTCGTAGGCCTTGTGGGCCTTTGGAATGGCCATAGCCATTTGTCGTGGCGTTGTAATTTCCTATACATTAAAAGAAAGCAAAGTCAGCTGACTGTCGAAAATGAGATGTTACCTTTTGTTCTGAAGGGCGAGGGAGCTAACCAACAAATGCCATCCTCTTTGATCAGACTCCGGAAAAATATTCTGTTTCTCATTCTATGTTCTCTCTGCATATTAAAATGCTTTTTGCAATGTATGCGTGTAAGAAGAAAAAGAAAGTTATAATTTCCCAAATGCTTCTTTCAACATCATGCCTTCAGTTTTTCCTTTTTTTAGAAATTTTCACAAATTGATTTCCCTTTTCTTTGGAAATTTTCATAAATGAAAAAGGGGATTGTATTCCTAAAATTATTTATATTCTTTCCTTTCTTTCTTAAAGTTTTGATTTATTAGATTGAAATTTGTTGTTTCACAATTAATGCTCCTAATTGAAGACAATGCTGCCATTATTGCTTTAATGCTTTGAGGACTTCAAACTATTGAAAGAGTCGAGATTGAGTTTCATCTATATTCTGGGGTATTATCTAGAACCATAACCTGATTGCCATGTCAGATATGTGTTTCTCTGCAGATCTTTAGAGTCGTGTCCATGCTTTTGAATCTTTGTCATCTTACTTACAGTTTTGCTTTGCTAAGTTAACTAAAAAACTTGTATTTTTCTTATTATTTGCTTCTTTTCTTTGTTTCCGTGAAAGCCTATTCGACAACATGCAACTGCTCCTTTGGGTCCTCCGCAAAGTGCTCTCCCATCTGTGCCAATGCAAGTATGTTTTTTTTCCTTTGTTTAATTGGTATATAAATATGTGTGTATTCTCTAGCATAAAATTCTTGGACATAAATTTCAAGATCAAATATTTGTGGCAGTTCCGACCAGCAATTCCACCCCAGCAGCCACCACCATATATTCCGGTAGATTGTCAACAATATCTACCTGTTGGGAGACCGAACATTGGGGTGCCTTCTATTACTCAGCAAGTACAGTTTCCTCCACCAATGATGCATCAGTCAAGACCTGGTCAGGCAGGACATGTTATGCCACTTCCACCACCAATTCCAATGCCTGATGTTCAGCTAAACAGGCCTGCCATAACTGTTTCACCACAGGCTCAACAAACTTCTCAGACTCCAAATAATTACATGCCTGGATTAATGGGCCCAAGAATGTCGATTTCTTCACCATATATTGTAAGATTATACAAGTGTGAAATATATTTTGCTAATTCATGTTTTTGAGTATCTTCAGTGGTTGACTGTATTGAAATAATTGTTTTTCAGTTATCTGCTCCTTCCAGTGGCCAACTACAGATAAACGGGGACACCACCAGTCAGTATCAGTCAATATCCCAGACGAATTTGCCCAGTTTTCCTGCTGGGGGACAAGCATGGCCATTAGGGTGCCAGAGTATAAAATCTGTAACACCCATGCTGCAGTCTGAGGAACAACTTTCACATGCCACAACAGTTCCAGTATGAACCCTATACCCTTAATCGTAATATATATATATATATATATATATATATATATATATTTCCATAATACTGAAATTATGCGGGTAGTCTTTCTGCAATAATGCCTTTCTATTTTAATAACCATTTTATGATTGTATATATTCCTCTAAAATTTCAGGCAACGGAACATCATAATATCATTGAGAAAACACCATCTGATTGGACTGAGCATACTCGCGACGGAAAAAGGTTTGTGATTCGATGTGTGCATTATCGAGGCTTGTTTATTTAGTTTGTAGTGGTTCAAATGCTGTTTTTATGTACTTGACATATATAAGCAATAGCTTCTGGACTTATATGACATAATGTTGCATAAGAACGTTTACGGCATGTTAGATGCCCAGAATTAAATCAGCTATTGATTGTGGAGGCATATCTATTTGATTTGTGATACAAAGTCTGTTTGTGCACAAGTTGGACCTTGACGAGCAAACATGTAGACCATGACAGAAAAAAGTATTTTCCTTACGGAGGGATAATTACATAATTTTCCACGATTTATTTGCTATATGCTTCAGCCAGCCCATTCCTGAAGTGGCGGCATTAGCTATTAGCTTTGCTATGATTCTTGCATCATACGGAGGTATGCTTATTTATTCTTTTTGAGTGTATTTAGTTATAGTATGGGATATTTTGTCTTGCTCAATGTTCTAAAAATTCCCGCCTAGGTTCGATTAATCCTTGCGCTAGGCCCCCCTGGCGCCTCGCTTAGGCCCAAGGCGGCAAAAAAATTCCTCCAAGAAATTAGGCGGGGCTAGGTGGAGAGATTTTTATTTCATTTTAATAACTACCCAAACCAGATCTTGATATATTTATTTTTCTAATGATTTACCATATTCATAATGAATGTTGTAGCATATTAAATCACAACAAGAAGTGAACAAGATCAAGTCAAAATGGATAATTTTATTATACTTGTAATTTTTTGAACTTGTACCAACTTTAAATTATATAAATGATGATACATTTGTAATATTTAGTTTAATTCAATATAATTCTTAAATTTATGTTTAGTTTCTTAAGTTTTAATATTGAATTGAATTTTTGAAATTTGAAATTTTATTATTTAATAGCAATCTTATTTATGAATAAAACTAATACGTTAAAGATATGTTTGAACTTTGAACAATTGCATGTTTGTGTTTGAACTTTGACATTAGCAATATGAATATGTGTTTCAACTTTAAGTAAATGCCTTTATTATCTTTATTATAGATTATTTTGCTTTATATTATTGTTTTGTTTGGATAAATGTAAGATAAAATATTAAAATTGGCTTAAAATAAAAAATCCCGCCTAGGCCCCCTAGGCCCCCCGGTTGCCCGCCTCCCGCCTAGTGCCTTTTAGAACATTGGTCTTGCTACCCTGCCTTAACCTGTAGATGTATAATAAATAATCACGAACTGCTTTGCTGAGCCATGTGATATCCATTTGTGGCGTGTTGCCCATGTTCGTTCATTTTAACTAATTTCATCCCTTACAGGAAATTTTCATTTTGACAAGTTCCCTTACATGAGGTGGCCATTGCAAGGATTTTCCCAATTAAGCCTTGAAAATTGGCACTTCTGTTATTGCATGCTTCTTTAGGAGCTTACTCTAGATTTACACAAACAATTTGGTTTTCCCTTATGGAACTCCTGTTTCATTATGTTTTCATAATTATTGACAATGAGGAGCTGCGCCATATGCTTCTGAAATCTGAAGCCTTTGAAAATTTCCTTGTTTTATAGTCCGCCAATCGATCCGAAACTAAAAGAGAATTTCCTCCATAAATCCTGATACGGATGATATTTTTTCTTCATCGATTGAATAATGTGTTTCTTCTTCTGTATAGTTTCTGCTAATACCTACCATAGCTCGTATCAAAGGTTCATGTTTCTGTGTTGATTGGTGCATATGTCCAAGTTCTCGTATGAAATAGCTGATTTATAATGCAGAAAAAATGTACATGAATTTTGTGCACATGTACTGTGGGGGCCTCAAGTTGACAGTTTGAGGCTCCACATTTTCCCCTTTTTTCTGGTCATAACATAACAATCTAAATATGGGGAAGTTGAATGATAGTTGAACTTAAATTCGAAATTTCCTTTTAGTTCCAATCTTATATTATGCTCTAGTATATTAAAACTTTTGACATGACTATCCAGATTCTATTACAACAAAAAGACGAGGTTATCTAGCTGGGAGAAGCCTATGGAATTAATGACAGCAATTGAGGTGAGTCACATATTGTCCAGGTGCTTACATATATCTTTGATATTCATTCTGTATCTATTCCTCCAGATTGTGGTAACAACATATGGATTTAATTCCATTGATTTTCTTCTGTGCAAAGTTCGTTTCTCAATTGCTCATTCTTACATGTGTTATTTCTAATGCAAGCTTGGTGGTGGAATATCTTTTTATTTCTTCAAAGTGGGCCGTTTTTACTATTACGATTATTCACAATCATGTAATTTTTTGCTAGTTTTGAGTTGTAATGGAAAAATAGAATGCCTGAGAATTAATTCTAAAAATGGTTGTTTTTGTTGTTATAATTTCCTTTTTCCTATAGGGTTTATATTGAACTATAGAATTTAACATATTTGGTCACTTTAAACACAACCTATTTTTATTATAGGAAAAGTCAATTGGCATGTCACAACCAGACATATAAAACAAAAGTATGTTAGGAAAGCTCTCATCTCGCTCATTTGATGGTGGATTTAATCAACTCAACTCAACAAAGCTTTTACCTCCAACTAGTTGGGGATGTCTGAAAATGAATTTATATGAAAACGTAAAACTGGAAAGCCAAGGAGGAAAATAGAGAATAGAACATAGAAATAAAGAATAAAAATGCCTGAAAATATATAAAGACAAAATCCCAACTACATATATAAAAATACATATATAAATTACACACACACATATATATTAAAGTTGAAAATAAAAGAAAAAGATATACAAGGGTGGGAAAAGCGAGAAAGATAAAACTAAATAAAAAAAGATATAAACATGAAAGTTAATTTTGTGGATTACATTTCTGTTCTTTTGTAACTTGGTTGACTTCTATAGGGTTGAAGATGCTTACAGGTACATGCTGTGCTACTCTATTGAGAGGTAGGGAATGCTGTGGGTATTTGCTGCTTCCTCTACTTATGAATTTGCTTGAAAGCTAGTAAATTCTGTCATTCAAATCTGTTTTTGGATTGCTATGATAGTGTTTGCTCTGGTTCTTGGTTGCTTCTTTATTAACAGGGCATCTTTTGCATTTTTGATACTTTCTCCTATTGTCTTACCATTTAAAGAATGAGAAGAAAATACTTTTGTAAGAAACTACAAACAATTCTTAATTTGGATGCATTTATCCCAAGTTAATTCGATTAAGTATAAATATTTTCCTTGTCAAGAAGATTTTATGAACTTTGGCATGTTTTTGAAGACTACAGATTTGAAATAATGTAAACAAAAATTTGGGTGCATAAATTATTTCCAAATTTGTTACTCAGAAGTGAGTATCATAAGATCTGTCTTCTACTATATACTTGGAAAACAATAACTAAGTGGAAAAGAATTGTTAATGAAGTTCACTTAGCCCCCTGTCAGTGCTATGAATGAAAAAGTAGCAAAATTTAACTGTTAACAATTATGCTTTGGGAATAAATTTGTAAAAACATGGTTTAAGGAAGCATATGATGGATAGATAGGTTCATCTACCAAGTATTCATAGTGAGAGCATTGATGCTGGTGCACAATTTACAGACATTTTATTTACAAGGTGACTGATTTGCTCAAGTCATTATGATTTTAGACTTGGGCAGTGCCGCAGTGAAATGGACCAAATGGTGTTTAACAACCCCCAACCCTGCACCCCTTTTTTGGGGTGGGTGGTATCAAGAACTTTGATTCACATCCATTTGGTCTCAGTGGGTGGGATGAAGCTTTGAGGTTCAATTTTTGATTTGAACATCTTGGAATGTATCTGTGGTCATCTAAATTAGAAAACTGTAGAGAGGGATCCAAAAAATAAAAAAACAAATGAACCGCAGTGCCTTTGTTACCACAGGCTAGGAAGTGAAAGTGACATGAAGTTGTATTTCCTTTCTCTTGGTAACACATTGACATCCACTTATTTTATATTACTTGTGGTAATATTCAGGAATTTCACCAATATGGTTTCTGAACATTTATTTGTTTGCTGTTGGCTGGTGTCTTCTATCATTAGGCATATTGTATATCTGTTCTTTTGGTGAATGGAATGGTCTTTATTATTCTAGTTTTCCTTCATATATTGTAGGTTTCTTAATCTTCAAACATGATTCCGTGTTCTGTACCTATTATTTTTTCTTTGGTATTTGATCATTCAATTCGTTATATATTTTACTCTTTATTCATTATAACCTCATTGGGTGAATAGGATATACATGGTGTATTGTTCAAAATATCAACATCTATCCCTTCCACCCCTCAAAAAAAAAAGAAAAAAGAAAAAAGAAGAAGAGAGCACTGAAACAACTCAAGAGTGGACTGGAACTTTTTGTTTCTCTATGTTGCACTGTCAATGATATTAGATGTTTGAGAGCAGAAAACTGCATTCCTAACAGCATCCGCACCCACAATAAAATGTACCATTGTTTATGCGTATGTTATTTAAAAACCTGCATAATGTGGTTGCAGATGCAAACTAAATCAGCCACATAACCATGTTAACATTGTAATTATATACATTTCTATATATTTACTATTGTTATATTCTATACCATGTCAAAATTTCAATTTATTATATATTTTTACTAAATTATTTTTCATATTAATAATAATAATCGAAAATTGTCTTATACAGTCAGACAGTTAGACTTACAAACTGTCACGACTGACTTATAAACTATTATCATACTTGGTTTATGTTATAAGAGTCGTGCTATGTATTGCGAAACTTTTGTGCCAAATTACAATTGGACGTACATTAATAAATGGGATTGAATAGAATTATAAGATTGGCCCTTATCTGATTAAAAGAGTTACCACTAATAGTTATCCACGTAACTGGCAACGAAAAAGTCAATACATAGAGTCGCAAGATATATCATTTTTCTATGTTATAATTGGTTTGATTTCATTTTTGATGAGGAGTAGACCTAAATATTGTTGTGGTGGGTTTAACAGTAAACATCTAATTCAGTTGTGTGTTATTTACTCTCGATATATATAGCATCTTATTAGGCAATATATTGTTTGTGGATTCCATATTATCTAAAGTGGTTTTCATCTGCATCACATGCAACCATAACCGGAGAAAACCACATTCGCACCACACCGCATGTGCGGTTTATGGTCGTTGATTTTAGATATCACACAGTGCGGATGTGATGCCTAAAACCCCACCAAGCTATCCCGTTGGGGTACAATTTAATATTCTTTTATTTAATCTATAGTTCACGTATTATTCCATTTATCTTCATCAAGTTTACCATTTGTTTGAAATTGTGTTGTGTTTGTAAGATTTCCTTGGCACATTTTCATGTGTCCTGCTGTTGTCTGTTGTATGCTTTCTGTCATGCAACTGTTATTATATTGAATGCTTTTCTAAACTTTTTATTTTTATTTTTTTAAAGTTACTCTGCTTCTACATTCCTCTTAATTCACTTTTTATTATGAACAGAGGGCCGATGCATCCACTGACTGGAGGGAGATTACAAGTCCTGATGGAAGAAAGTGCGTCTTTTAGTACAATCTTGTTTCTTAATTCATTCTTTTGAAGTTTTGAAGTTATTATGACAATCATCTATGAGAATTGTGAGTATCTTGATGGATCGAAATTTACCTTTTGCAGGTATTACTACAACAGGGTTACCAAGAAATCAACATGGAGTATCCCCGATGAAGTCAAGGTCTTTTTTTTTTCCTTCCTTTTTTCTGTTCTATGCATAAAACCTACCCATATGTCCATTTTCTCTTCTGTTATCCCCTTATTCTGCTGGGAATATATTCATCTACAGTTGGCTCGTGAGAAAGTTAAAATGGAATCTAGCAAGGGAACACAAGAATCTAGTAAGGATGCAAATTTTCACGCCCCAGCTTCACTTTCTTCTACCGCGATCAAAGCATCATCCCCTATTGATGAAAGCGCTTGTGAGGTAGTGTCCAGCCCAATTTTGGTGGCACCTGCTATTGCAGTTAAATCAGTAGCTGTGGTGGCATCTGAATCATCGTCCTTGTGCATAGAATCTCCTACTGTGGCAACGAATGCAACTGTAGCACAGACACCTCTTGAATCTGTACCTCCACTTGCTGCTACTTCAGGAAGTACTGAAGTTCCGGTCACTTTGGCCAATACTGATACAACACCAATGTATTCTAGCTTCAACCGATTATGTTTGTTGTGATTATAATATGTAACTCGATGGTGTTATAATCTACTTTCATTGTGGACTTTGTAGGAGTAATTCTGATAACATTTCTGCTAAGGATGTTGAAACTGCTGTAGATGGAGTGTCTGCAGGGGATATAACGGTATCTATTGCCTTCTGTACTAGATTAAAGTTTATAGCAGAGCCAAAATGTAGTTCATAGCAAAGCCTTTATATCATATGCCGCAAATCTACATTTGGTTTATGCTGTGAAGGAAATCAAGAATGGGACAAGCACCGATGAGAAGGATGTTATTGCTGCAGCGGAGGAGAAAATCGTTGATCAGGAACCAGTAATTTATGAGAATAAATTGGTACATATTTAACCTTATTTTTATTACTGGAATTAGGTTCCTAGGTGTTTAACGTATCTGTTTCTAATCTTGTCCCAGGAAGCAAAAAATGCATTTAAAACACTTTTGGAAACTGCAAATGTTGGGTCTGACTGGAGTTGGGATCAGGTGAATTACTTACAGAATATGATATGTTAATATTTCACCAGACAGGTGCTTGACATCTATATTTGAATTTATCAGGCCATGAGAATGATTATTAATGACCGAAGGTATGGTGCTCTTAGAACACTTGGAGAACGGAAGCAGACCTTTAATGAGGTAACTTTGTCATGGACAAATTTCTAGCAATGTTTTTTTTTCCTTTAATTTTTTCTAATTCTTTTATATTATATTCTAGTGTTATTCTGCCACATAGTTCTGGTGTATCCGTTAGTTACTGTCTGTTAAGTATTTAGTATTGTGTTTCAGTTCCTGGGACAAAAGAAAAAACAGGAAGCCGAAGAGAGGCGTGCTAAACAGAAAAAAGCACGAGAAGATTACAAAAAAATGTTAGAAGTAAGTTATTCATTCATTGTTTTCTGGAATTATCTTATGTTGAACTCTAACTGTCTCCATCAATACATCAATAATATATTTTCTTTTTCGGCTCCCTCACCATATGTTAGTTTTCTTTTCTTTTCTTCTTTTAATTTTTTCCCCTTGTCTCAATTTCTTCTCAGGAGTCCAAAGAGCTGACAGCATCCACGAGATGGAGGTCTCTGTCTTTTCCTATATGATATATTATTTCCTGGGGATGACCAATTTTTTGGGGTCAAATCTCTTAGTATTTTATTTATATTGATTGAAGATTTTTACAATCCTTTAGCAAAGCGATAGCTATCTTTGAAGATGATGAACGTTTTAAAGCTGTTGAACGAGCTAAAGACCGTGAGGACCTTTTTGAGGATTATATTGTGGAACTTGAGAAAAAGGTAAAACTTTTTGACCTTTTATTCTTTTTCCTTTTTAGCAAGTGTATTTTCTTGACGTTAGCCTCTTGGCTCTTTGTGAGTGTACATATTATCCACATGTATATTCGAGTGTATATGGAAGCGGGAGGGCATCAGATCTATCTGTTTGAGGATTACAATCTAGCCACTATAGCTTCTCCAAGCTGACACACCAGTGAGACTAAGGATTTATACTACACCCTTGTATTCCCCAGAATGTGAATATATATATATATATATATATAATGTAATTATATATATAGGTGGAGTGAGAATACATAACCAAAAGAATATTTGGAGTGCATGGAGCATTTGAAGTTAAAGAGGTTGTGATTCATGAGGTCACTCGCAGTCCCAAGCATAATTATGTATCTTTCACAGTTTTGAAAAATTCGGTTTGGTCTTATGGCTTCTTGTTGGAGCATTGTTTTCTTAGTAATTGCTGAAATATGTTGTATTGGATGCATACATTTGAGGTGGTAGAGGTATTGGGCAGTACTCAATTTGGACACATGATTTCTTAAGTTTTTATCACTCAATGATGTCTTAATAGATTAAATATAATAAGACGCACATGTTCCTTATACGTCTTATGTATGCTATATTTATTACTTGCATATTGCACTGAACCTTTTGACACTTTAAACTTTAAAGTACATCATGTTACATGTTGATGGTCATGAAGTTCTTCAATATGCTTCTTTATCTGTATATCTTATTTGACTAAAAATTCGGTAAGAAAAATATAGTATTCTTATTGGGGGTAACTAAGGTTGACTCTCTTATATGTTGGGTCTTTTACAATTAGTAGATTATCAATATTTGTCGAATCTGACAAGTACTATTAATATGCTTAATATGTTTATCAAGATATATATGGTTTGAGGAGTGGTAACTCACTGATTCTTCAAATAAGAACCATCATAACTCCAACAAACAACTTACTGCTTTGATTGGGATTTTGATAGGAGAGAGCAAAGGCATTGGAGGAGCATAAGCGAAATAGAATGGAGTACATTGAATTCTTGAAGTCTTGTGACTTTATTAAGGTTTTCTCTTACTGGAGTTTTGAATTTTGTTATGAAAGTCCTAATTTTTAGGACAATCTACTCACGCTTTTTCTTAATGGGTTATATTTCCTCTTCAGGCAAGCAGCCAATGGCGGAAAGTGCAAGACCGTTTGGAGGCTGATGAGAGGTGTTCATGTCTTGAAAAATTTGATCGCTTAGAAATATTCCAGGTACAAACCCTAATAGTTTGCTTACATACGGGATTGTTTTCAGACTACTAGTTTGGATAAAGGCATTGCTGAGTTGTGTTGAGAAATATTCCAGGTTTCTTCAAAAGAGGGGGATTGGTGGGGGAAGTACGTGTCAGTCAGTTCCTACAGCTTTTAGTTATCATCCTTGTTAATCCTCAAAATTTTCAGGAATATTTACGCGACTTAGAGAAGGAAGAGGAGGAGCTGAGAAAATTACAGATGGTACCTAAAACATAGAGTTTTCTGGAAGCAGTAAGCCTTAACTTTCTGTTGAGTATTCTTCTTATTTTTTTTCTCTCTCTCTCTCACTTTATACAGGAAGAATTGAGAAAAGCTGAACGTAGAAATCGTGATGAGTTTCGCAAGTTGATGGAAGAGCATGTTGCTGCAGGCACACTTAGTGCAAAAACTCACTGGCGTGATTATTGCTTAAAGGTTAGTTGGTCAATTTTAATTTCCCTATTCTTTCTCTTGGACTGTTTATCCAGTATTTGCCAGGTTAGATTGCTCCTATTTTGATTTTGTTGTGCCAAGATTTATGAACTGTTCTGCACTGTATGCAACTTCCTTTTGACATTTAGGTTAAAGAATTACCTGCATATCTGGCAGTCTCATCAAACACCTCTGGTGCAACAGCAAAAGATCTGTTTGAAGATGTTGTGGAGGAGCTAGAAAAACAGGTAGTTTGATCTTCATTATCCTCAATTTTATCAGGAGCATTAATTTCAACAAACAATCCAGTGCCGCTTCGTATGTAAGAGGAAAGAGAGAAGACAAAAAATGAAATTTCTATATCATTTACACTTTGCTCAAATTTCTGCCCTTTGAAGTGGCAGTTTAAAGAAGCTACAATATTCAAGTATGGGATGCTTTCAGTATTGAATTTCTTACTATGGTAATTTCAGTTTACCCACTTTTACACAACTCTTCTCATTGCAGTATCTTGAGGACAAGGCTTGGATAAAAGATGAAGTGAGGTTGCGGAAGGTATAAATTTTACTATTTCAGTTTTTTGAGGCGTTGATTAATATACATAAGTCATAACGATGTTATATTTTGGTTTTCAGATTACCCTGTCCTCAACTTGGACAATTGAGGATTTTAAGGCTGCAATTTTAGAAGATGTTAGCTCACCAGCAGTCTCAGATATCAACTTAAAGGTATATTTTTTCTCGTAATCTTTATTTCTTTAAAACTCTCATTTCTTCCCAGATCCAAATAAATAATTGAAAACCATGGGTACTTTTTGAAATTATGTATATATATTGTATGAATCATGCTGCCGGTCAAGGAAAACTTTATATATGTGTGTGTGTGTGTGTGTGTGCGCGCGCACCTCTCTGTGTTTATATATGCACAAACAGTTTTGGATAACAGAATAATGTAATAGATAAGCGAAGTACAATTTCTTTTTTAAAAAGAGAAACTTACATAAGGGGAGGACATGGAGTTCCGTGAAATGGAAATACAAAAGAACAAAGTGCAGCACTAAATTTTTGCTGGCCAAGAGTGATGCATTTCAAATAAAGCTTAATTTTCAAGTAAAGCTTGTAATTGGTCATTTTCTGGCCAATGTTTTAAACTTTTTGGTTCTCTCCTTTTTCTCTTTTGCTCTTCAAACTATGAATGTTTTGCTTTTACAGCTTGTATTTGATGAGTTACAAGAAAGAATCAGGGAGAGAGAGGAGAAAGAAGCTAAAAGGCGCAAACGTCTTGCAGATGATTTCTACGAATTTTTGTGTAGCTTCAAGGTTTAGCAAGCTGCTTTTTGATCAATCAATAATGATTCTCTATATTCAAAATATCAGAGAATTTAGGTTACTCATCTTAATTATTACTACTTTATTTGTTCTTGCTACATTACAGGAAATAACTGCATCTTCAAGCTGGGAAGACTGCAACTCAGTATTTGAAGATCGGTAAGAACTAAGAAGCTAGTGTTGCTTGTCTTTGAATGTTGATACTTAAGTCATGATATAAAGTGTAGAGTATATTATTCCTTATTTACTTATATTTCTTTTCCAACAAATAATTATTGATTATTCTGTGTTTTCACATGTGCACAACGTTTCCATAGAACTCACATATTTTTAATGACAGAACCTCTGTGCAGCTGTTGTTTATTTTTGTCAACATTTGTATAAAGTGCTTGCCCTTTTTTCTTATATTTTATCAAGTATAATGTTGTCGCATGTCCTTGTGTAGGTTTAACAGGGAGGAGAGCTTCTTAAGGGAAACTTTTGAGAAATACATAACAGAACTAAATGAAAAAGCAAGAGCGAAGGAGCGAAAGCGTAGAGAGGATAAGGTACTTATATAGTTTTAAGTTCAACTCATGTAATCTTTGAATTTTCTTGTAATATATGAAGTTAATTTCCCTTCACTTTTGTTAGTGGAATTCATTGTTATTTTTGAATTTAGCAATTTTAAACTTATATTTAGAACTCACTCAAGTCAGTCTATTTGATGTAAGCATATAGCATGATCCTTACAAAATACCCAAAATATCACATAAAATTTCTGTGTGCCTGCCTTGTTTTGCTAGAATATATGCTTTTGAAAATTTTATTTTTATGCAAAATCCTCATATTCCTACCACTAAGGGAGCTCGGTAAGGTTTGAAAGGAAGGCGTCTACTCGACATGAATTAGACGACTCGACTCTTATCCCTGCCCCCCAGCCTCTCACTTCGTTTCATTATTCTTTTGTAGTGTTGCTTAAATGAAGACAACCGATCGCCCCAACTTTCTTACACTTGTTATTTAGTTAAGTTTAAGGTATTTACTTATGTGAGAAGTTGCAAATAAAAGATGATTGCAGGTAGTTGTAATTTTTTAGTATAGTGTGATAAGATGTCAATCTAACTACCAAGTCGGTTTTTCATTTATTTTACAAGAATGCATTTCAGGAGCATTGCATACGCATATTTGAAGTTGTAACGTTTGAACTCTTTATTCTCTCTTGGGACCTTTCCATCAACCTTTTAAATGAGAAATAGCTTCCCTTTAAAATATACTTATTACATGCCTTAGTTATTGAGTCCTAACTTCAACAAGGTGGCATTGTGCCATCATTTATGTACCTACTAAATATTTTCCATGTAGGATTTATGTGAACTAGCAAGAACAATGTGAATCAGGTAGTGTGGGGATTCACATGGTTGTCACAAAGACCAAATCTATCGGGTCAAAAATCATTTTTTAACTTATTCTTTTTCCACTATCCAAATCCTAGGAAATTTCTAATGAAGATTGATCACTTTGTTGATTTGAAGACATTTCAAGGCTAAAGTTATCTATGGTATGAGAAATTAAATCTGGAGCCCGAACTGGATTTGGTTGTTGACATGGTTTTTTATTTCATTAATGAAATTTCTCTGCCTGTTACTTTCTTTTTGTGTGCGTTACCTGTACATATAACCTGATAGTTCATAGAATCATTATACATGAAGCTCAACTACATAAATGTAACATCTCTTGTTCTAATGAAGGTTAATACCATATATTAGATGCATGGACACATAGATGATAAATATGAGTTTATCTTCTTCATTTTGCAGGCCAAAAAGGATAGAGAGGCAAAAGATAGAGACAAGAGAAAGACAAAACACAGAAGGGATAGAGAGAGAGGAAAAGGGAAAGAAAGAGCTAAAAAGGAAGTATCAGACAGTGAAAATGGTGATGGTGATGAATCCTTCAGTTTAGAAGAGAACAGAAGGTCAGGAAAAGATAAGGAAAGGAAACATAGAAAGCGGCATCCAAGTACTGAGGATGATACGAGTTTTGATGAAAAAGAGAGAGACCGTTTGAAGAGTTCCCATAGACATAGCAGTGACAGCAAAAAATCAAAGCAGGTATCCTAGTATATGTACATATATATATATATGTTATATATAATATATATTTATTGTCATTATATACACACACACATGTATATTTATTGTCATTATACATGAAGAATGATTACACCTGTGTGTATATATATATGTGTGTGTGTATTGTCATTATATAGGAAGAATGATTACACCGGTTCATTGGGATACTGTGAAGTTTAAGGCTAAATATAGTTGAACTTTTACTGTGGTAGATGGAGCAGCAATCTGAAGCAGATTATGATAGCAGACACAAGAGACACAAGAGAGATCACCACAGTGGTTCTCATAGGAATGAAGATTATGAAGAACACAAAGAAAGGGAAAATGGTGAGGATGGGGAAGTTTTGTAGTTATATTCTTACTACAGATAATATATTCTTGTTCACTTTGTGTAGTTATCTTCAGATATATATGCACACACACACACATACATATATATACATGTGATATATATATATATATATATATATATATATACAAAAAATCTTAGAAACCGACAGGTTCGTTAACGAACCGGCTATGGCGACGGTCGGACCGTCGCCATAGCCGGACTGTATATATATACATGTGTGTGTGTGTGTGTGTTTTCTCTTCAAAGAAATAGTTGATCATATTTGATGTGCCTCAGTTCTGGTATCTGCATTCCTTTAAATCAGTTGTCGATGCATAACTTGTAGTTTTTGGCTGGTAATGTAGTAGTGAGATGGTGCACATATCAGTTGAATGACGCTTACCAGAATCATTTGTATCTAGGATCTGGTGAATTAATTCATAGCCATGACATCGAACTGAGTTTCTGACTTGAAAAGCAACTGTAATCACTGAATAACTGGAACTAACATGTTGAAGTTTATAGAAACTTGAATTAATTGGAGACATTCAAGCTTGAAAAACTAAAGCTGAAGTTCATTTACTCGTATGCAAGACATGATGTCTGAGAACTTCATGTTCTGAAGTTGTAGTAGACTAAACCCGACTCGTGGAATTTTTACCTTGTACTCCTCCTGTCGTAGAATCTAATGTGTAGGGGAATTTGGCACCTGGATGAAGCTACCAGCTGTTGCCTTTTTCATTTCTATAATATCCGTACTGGTGTTGGTAGTTGGAAAGATCAAGTGTTTGAATTTTAACATGGCTTTTGTTATTGATCAGTGTCAGTTGATTATATTAGAGTCAGACTTAAAGACATGGCAGTAGATAGGCACGAAAAAAATTCATTGTTATGAACTGCTGGATGACAGGTTTAGATATGCAAATCAGCTTTATCTATTCTCAACTGTAAGAACAAACTTATCATATGTACAATTATGTCAATATTTATATTATTACTAGAGTAACATTAATAATAATAATAATAACTTTCTTGGTTAAGAAACATAATATGGCTATCAAAAATCTCAAAAATAGTTTGTTATCAATCAGTCTTTTTGTGTTGTGTAAAGAGCAAAGAAAATTATATCGTTGTTTCTCTATGAATAATATGATATCTGTGTTCAATGCACAATGTTAGTGGATACATTGGCTCTAATTCATCATCTTTTTTGTTTTTGTACCAGTGCATTAGTCCATTGAAAGCTTGACTATCATTTGTTGTAAGGGAGCCTATTTCATTCCATGCAGTTTCTAAGTGACTGGTTTGTTGTATTGCGATGCTTATACCTCCAAGAGGAATAGAAGAATGGCCTTTCTTGTTCTGCAAACATAGGCTTAAAATACCCAGACAGTACTAGCTTCCTTTGAAGATTTGCATATACAAAAGGAAGGATGCTGGTTTAGAGTTAGCAGCTGCTTGATGCCTATCATGATTTGGAAGGCTTGATTAGCTATATTGACCTCATTTCACCTAAAGAAATAAAGTAGCACCTTAATATTATGGAAGTTCAAAAGACGTTTATTTTAAAGTTTGGTAGGGCTTCTGTAAAGACAATAAGGCTTCAATATTACCGGTTCTTACTTTCATCCAACTGATCAGAGGAAATTATATTTGTAGTGTGGAATTCTCCCTCCTAAGGCAGCATGATCTATCACTGTTCTGCCTTTGGTTTTTTCTGCTTTTTCACATGTTGACTAATTCAGCATTACTTATTGAAGCCTTTTTTTGCCCTTACAAAATCTATTACATATTTGAGTACTATATGCTTTTAAATAGAAGTTTTCTATTTGCTATTGGAGATTAACCAAGGCTCATGGTATACATATGAATTTCATGCTATTATCTATGTTGCCCACAACCTTTGTTTGAAGTTTCATTTTTGTTGCCTTATGTTTTTGTTGAAGACAAGTTAGATGTGTTCCCTCCTGACTTTTCTGGAGATAGCAGTAGGTGTGTAGACCTTTGATTAGCATTGCGAGTTAGTTTTGTGGGTGCGTTTGCATCAGATGAGCCCTTAACCATTATCTTCATTTTCTTGTCTGTGAGAACGTGGAGAGAGAGACTTCCTCCATCTTTGGAAATGAATCAATAGTAGCACGAGGCAAGTAACTGATGACAAGCTGTAACTGATATGAAATCGGAGAAAAGAAGAAAAAAAGAAAATAGACGTCTTCTACGTTACCCATAATATGTGGCCTCTCGCTGGTTTTTGGAATTCAACATCAGGAAGTATTTGAGCAGCCCTCTTCAAGTAAGTTGAGATAATGAGAGGAGCAAATTGTTGGATGAAGCAGCTATGATTTTCCTCAACTCTATACATTAATTTAAGTTGATGAGTTCTGTGACAATGTCATCTAAGATGGAATCTCCTATCTCTATTTCTGTATCCCTGTTTAGTTGCAGGAAATCGCTCCATTCCTCTTGTGTAGAGATGTCCGAATCTATCAGTTGAGTTATGTTCTTATGATCTCCAGGTTGCTTTCTCCATAAGCAGATTTGCTTGTAAGTTGTTTCTCTGAGCCCATCAGGTACTAACATTTCTCTTGCACTCTTTCCACTTCTTCCCTGTTTTCCTTGGATATTTATAGCTTCATTGGCACAGTGAAGCAAAAGCTTGTTTGTTTGAATTAAGACAGCAACTCCGTCTTTCACATACTTGGAGAAGCCAGACCATGAACCTGGTGTTGAATCGGAGAATGTGGAATCTTCTGTTTGAGCTCTAGAATTGCGACTGAAATGTATGCTGCATTTTCTATAGGAAATGATCTTGTTTGTTATCAATTTCAACATTCTTGAACTCTTCTTGCATATGCATGATGATCCCTTCAAATTCTCACCAAAATCCTTGTGGTTGCTGCCATCTCCACAATCTGTTCTTGACTTGTTTAAAAACCTCTTGGATATGCACATATCTACTAGTGTATAAGGCTCTTGCTGCTCTTGTAGAAATTCAGCCAGCCGTTTCACCGGCGGCACGGGGGGTGTAAATGTAGAAGAAGCCATGAAAAGCTGCAAATATGAAGTATCAACAGAATGAAGACTTCACCCTCTGACTGGGTTTTTAAGGTGTTAGGAGAAGACGAGGTCAGGGGTGAATAAACATCATCAGCTTGCCCTGGTGGGAAAAGCTGAGCAGGTAGGGAAGGAAGGTTATCATTGGTAGGAATATAAAATCTTAATAAAAAGACGGAAAAAGAAAAAGGGGAAAGGGCACTAGTTTTGGGACAGTCTTGCAATTAATTGTTGACACCCTAAGTTCAAAAAAGAAATTACTGAATCCGTTTTAAAATTAAAGATATAATTTGATGTAATTTTAGTTGATACAGTTATTATAATTGTATATTAGTATATAACAAAAATTATTAGTAAAAAAAATTATTATTTCATTCTAACCTTTTATATATGAGTCATAGTAATTTTGAAGTTTAATATGTGGTCGTTTGACATCAAAAGTCAAATTGTATCTCTAAATATTTTTAGAAGGAATAGAGTAAAATTAATTCCTCCTCTTTATTTAGACCCTCTTATATAGGGTCCATAAAATTGTCTTCTGTTGAAGGTTCAACTCTGTGATGTCTGCTTCCTTCCTGAAATTTTAGTAAGTCTCAAATGAGTGTCACAAAATGTACAGGCATTTGGGTGGTACATATCAGTGAAAGATTCTTGTTGAGATTTCTTTTTCTCGTATTTGGTACTTGACTTAATAATTACTCCCTCGGTTCTACAAAATAAGATATTTATCCTCTCTAAATATTAATTATAATTATAATTAATTAGCTTTTACTATTTTTTTAATATATATATATTCCTTTTGACATTTTGTTTACCATTATGAGTAATTAAAATGAATTTACATAATTAACATTAAGTATCTCACCTATAATTACAATATCATTAAATTTTTTGAATTGCAGAAGAATATAATGATCAATATTTCACATATTTGAATAAATAAAAATAATATTTTGCATTGAAGCATTAATTCTCATATTCCTACCTGCCAAGTTGATGATTTTTACTCCTGATATGAATTTTGGAATGACAATATAAATCACTATTATCACTAGTTAAGGAAGAAATAACAAACTCATAAGCAAAAGCAAATAAGTTGCTCAATAATATTAAAAAATGATCACATGCACTCGAAGATATGAATATAACATAATTAGATTTTACAAAAGCAACCTATATATTATACCTAGCTAGCGCGTCGTCTAAATCGGAGCGCATATAATACTCATATTGAGAGCGAGCGCGCTAGCTCATAATAGATGAAGTGGCATCATTATTTTATACCAAATCCATGGTTAGCTTTTAACCGAAACCCCACGCACGCACGGTGAACCCTAATTATTATAAGTGTGTGTATACATACATACATACATACATATATATATATATATATATATATAATCTATTTCAAGGGCATATCTCTTTATTTTACATACCATGCTCACCATCTTTAGCGACGGATCGGGCTACGGTTCGGTTCGTCGTTATAAAACAGATAAACTGTTTATATGTTATGGTGACGGTTCGATGCGTCGCTAAAAGCTAAGACGGCAGTTCTATGATATATGCGACGGACCGAACCGTCGCCTAGACCGTTGCTAAAGATGGTAAGTAAGGCATGTAAGATCAAGGGGTATGCTCTTAATCCTTTCCGTATATATATATATATATACACACACACGATAAGGATCTTAGGCTCACCCAACTAAAAGTTCATCCAACTCACCCCCCTTTAGCGACGGACCGGGCGACGGTTCGTCCGTCGCTATATATACAACTGTCGTCTATATATTGTTCGTCGCTATATGTTGTCCGTCGCTAAAAGCTAAGACGACGGTTGTATATATAGCGACGGACCAAACCGTCGCCCGATCCGTCGCTAAATGGGAGTGAGTTGGGTGAGCCGAATACAAAGATCCTATTGCATATATATATTCTTTAGATAGATACATACTTATCTAGATATAGAAGAATATACAAAATCTAAGACTAAACAACTCAAACGTTTCTATTGGTGTATTGAATCCACAATTAATCCGATGGATCCTTAGGATTGGTATATTCTTTTCTATCCTGGAATTTCTCTGGATCGAGCCAAGTATCACAACTCTTTCTACCCATCCTGTATATTGTCCTTTTTCGTTCCGTGTTGGAATATAAACTTATTACTTATTTTAGTTATTGGACGAGATTTTACAAAAAAAATCTTCATAGGAGAAAAATCTTTCTTTTTTCGATGTGAATTTGACACGACATAGTAGAGTAGAAAGCCCAATTCAATTTATAATTAGATATTATTGGTCTATTTATAGTTGGATATTATTGGAAAGGGAGTTCATCATATTTATCTCTAGTGAAGTGCTAACCTGGAGTCCACAAAAGAAAATTCTTTTTTTAATACTCACACTCTTTATTAGTTAAAAATCCTGGTGATTGAATTTCTATGTTTATTTTGACGTGAAAAGAAATTCAAATAAAAGATTTTTCATCGAATGATTATTTGTAATACCCGGAAAAAAAATTAAAAAATAAATGACTTTTTAAATTTTTTGTTTAAATATTTTAATTGGGTCTTAAAACTAATTGGATCAAATTTATAATTGTGTAATATTAAAATCCTATTAAAATTTGGAGAATTTATAAGATATATTAATAATAAGTAAAACCTAAAATTTCATTCGTCTAATTCGTAACTGGAAGAAAAGAAGAAGAGACGAAGCGGCGGCAACAAAGAACAAGAAAACAAAGAGAACTCAGATCATATTGTAGAGGATAAAGATTCAAAAGCAGGTGAACTTTTCTTCTTTTTGTTTTTGTGTATTGGTTATTGGGTCTTATCAATCCAATTTTTTTTTAAAGTCTTAAATTCTTATGAATTGACCATGCGGGTGATTGGTGATGGGTGATATATATATATATATAGTAAAATTCGGTAACAGGGGGTATTAGCTATATATATATATATATATATATATATGATTTGACAAAGCTGTTGTTTTTTGTTGTTGGACGGAAGGCTATAATAATAATAATAATAATAATAGCATGATTAATTAACTGATTAAAGATGGAAGGAATATTTTGCAAACTATATTTAAATATATTTATTCTTTTGTTTAGTTCGGACGGAAAAAGTTTAACGAATAAATTTTGGGTATTACATTGCTTAATCAAGGTACGATTCCGTACTCCTTCAGCGATAATCATTTTATTTTTGATTTGTTCGTTTTGTTTTCGTTTAGAAGTTAGTTATTGTTTTGCATGATTGTTTGTTCTCAAATTCATGTGATCGTTTCTTTTTAATATTGATCCTTAGAACTCGTGTTTGTACTCTTGATTTAGTGTATCATGTTTAATATTTATTTCGATAGTTGTAGAAAGTACATGTTAATATTTTTGGAGACTCGTGTTGATTTCGTTTCAGTTTAACATGTACGTAATAGAACCCCTTTGTATTGATATTATGTCGCATGTGTTGTGATATGATATTTTTGTTAGAATATACCGTAGGGTATACTTGAGCTATAATCACCTGTGGAGGTACCACAGGCATGTCCTCTTAGCACTGAGGCATGAGCACTTTCCGTGGCGGTGTGATCAGTCCACGGCGTCTCCGTTTTGTGCTCCGGTGAGAGTGACCATTTAGTGTTTTGTTGTGGAAGGCGTATGGGTCGACCCTAGTTTTTTTGTTCTGTTCTGCGGAGTGGCGATGTTTGTGCCAAACACGTCTTCCGGTTTTACATACATTTAAATTCGCGGTCCAATGTGTGTTACTTGCCTGTGTGACATTATTTGACCTTGCCTGTGTGGCAAGGTATATTTCGATTTTATTTTGAGCTCGGTATGAAATAACACCCAGCCATTTGATTCAGCCTATTATTTCGTTGTATTAGTTTGTTCGTTTCAGTTCAATTCATTAATTGAATTAGTTATTTCAGTTTTTTACTTTGTATTCTATATCCGTACTAGGCATTTGATTCATGCTGTATTTTTTTTCTTCCGGCAGGTAATCAGGGGGATCAAGAGCAAGTGTGATGAGAGCTCCATTCGATCTAATAATTTAGATATTCTGTTTAGGCTTGATAGATTGATTTTATTTTGAGTTGTAATAAATACTCCAGATTTTAGTTTGAATCTGTTGACATTTATTTTGGTTTGACCTTTTGATATTTATTGGTGAAATATTATTCTTTCGTGGCATAGAAGTTTCGTTCGATTTTGTTATGTTTTGAGTAATCTCTCTTTCTATTTCGAAAAGGGGGTATTATATTATTCATCTATTGTATTTTCATACAAATAAGGGGCAAGAAAACTCTATAAAAAGATGGTGGTTCAATTCGATACTGTTTAAGAAAGAGTTTGAACATAGGTGTGGGCTATATATATATATATATTATGACAAACAGCCACCTCCAATGAAGTTTCTTTCACCTTTTGTGAGTATCATCAAAATGGGCTACCCGTGCTTATATATTAATTATTCATTCTTAGTTTTATTTTTTCAATTAACCCCACCACATAACTCAGTTGTACTATCCGGGCAGCATGCATGCTTGAATTGTTGACCTCTTTTATTTGGGTCCTTAATTTTGTCCTCTTAACTTGAGCATGCATGGTATGAATTATAATCATGATATATTATCCGTTGAGAGTATATATGCGCGTTTAACCTAATGAATATATAAGGTTTAAAAATGAGAGATTTATTTTAATTTGAAATGTTTACGCATATTAAGATTAATTTCTAGCCTAATTTTTTCCTCCTAGCTCAAAAACTTTAGTCATGAATTTTATTTAAAATATATCCCTTCCTTCAAAAGAAAATTTAGCATTTATTTCATTTGAACATGGAGATCTAGTATATTATCAGAAATATGGTGAAAAAAAACGTACAAATTATATAAGCTTTCATTAATGAAATTGGTAAATGACAAAA
The DNA here is from genome assembly GCA_020205555.1 of Panax stipuleanatus. Taxonomy (NCBI): domain Eukaryota; kingdom Viridiplantae; phylum Streptophyta; class Magnoliopsida; order Apiales; family Araliaceae; genus Panax; species Panax stipuleanatus. Next base: position 3,987,997 of record CM035120.1, on the reverse strand, counting down.
TTAAATTAACAAAATTCCTTTACCACACACACACAGACACACAAAATTCCTTCTATAGCATCAGCCGCACAGGGGTATAATATTGCAAATAAAGCATATTAATTAACAATTAATGATTGATTATATTAACATAAATTTTTTTTATATTAAAGTTTGGTGGATTAGTATATGAATTACATATATAATCTTCTTTGATTCATGCGATTGTAAGACCAAATATGACAGGTGTTTGGTCTTGCTCTTGCATGTTGAAAAAACTAAAACACGTACATAAGTCTGCATGCATGCAGGCTCCATATATATTTTGTACGTAACATTTCATAGTCTACTAGTTAATTCCTTCCTCTAATTCTTACATCTACAAGTACATTTATCAAATATCGGCAAGTCCTCATATTCTATTTTCAGCCAGGCCAACCCTCTTTTTGAATTTATCATAGCTACCTTTATTTCTGGCATTGGTAATTTTCTGATAATAAATTGTCAATCTTTCTTTTAACTTCCTTATTTGCCCCTCTAATTTTCACAGTTTATATATAAATTCTTTCAACCAAAGTCTCGGAAACAACTCGGGTCAAACTCCAAGTTCAAGTTCAGAACAAATCTTGGAACAAATATAATCCGACCTATGGTATGTGCTTAAAAGGTCATTTTTGTCATTGATTATGACTATTTTTTTTGGTGGGTTTTGATTAAAATTATTGATATACTTAATATTGTATATATGTCTTACTAAATTAGGATGAGGAAGTACGTAGTGAAGCTGGTTGATATATATATATATATATATATATATATAGAATACAATTGTTAGGGACTTGGAGAAGAAGAGTGCTTGATGAGGAAGAACATTGGCAGCTCATACTGGGTAGAAACACGTACAATTCAATTATTCAAAATGTCACTTTTTAAATATATAGAGTATATGTAATTTTGTGTAGTTAATGTAATATGTTTTTTATTTTAATTCACACACAGTGACAGTGTGTGTAGGATAACTAGTTTCTATACTTTTTATGTATATACTATATATTTTTTATTGAAAAATTACTCTTATTTATATATATAATGATTTTTAATCCTATACGAAGAGCAAGGGGTTAGGCCTAACATGTGTATCATATGATTCATAAGTTTATTACTTTTCGTGATTTTTGGTCTGAGAATTTTGTCAGTCTTTTTATATAAAAATTATCTTGACCTTAGCCAAATAGTTAAAAAAAAAAGAAAAAGAAAAAGAAAAAAAGATTGACTATCTAGAAAGCACGAGTAATTAAATCCCAGGTCATATATATATATAGTCAAGTTTTAAATTTAATAATCCAATAGACTTTGGGTGATGGAAAGAATTAGCGTTACGTACTAGGGAATTAAGGTGTTAATTACCTCACTAAACAGCTAATAATACACAATAGATAATGTCAACATATATATATATATATATATATATATATATATATATATATATATATATATATATATTCCGTCTAAAAATAATTAGATTTGTTGGGTTATAATTGTCTAACTCAGTGTTAATTTGAGGTCTTACATAATCTAGATTTGTTGATAGTGGATACTATTTAAAATGAATGTGATTAAATTATATGTGGACTTTAGATTCCCGAGTATTTGGTTCGTTTATTTTTTCAACCTTTACTAAACTTGAATAGCCTGTATATGTGATATGTTAGTTGCTTGCTTATGATTAATTCTTTGACGACTAATTTTGTTTTAAAAATTATGATTAGTTAATGTTTTATCATATACGACGAGGGAGTTCAATAGTTATAACTACATATTATTATACACATCATTTTATATCTAAATTTTTTGTCACCAAAGTATTATTGCTACTCAATAACCTATTTCATGGATTCTGTTACGATACTTCACGGTAAGTTGATCAATACAGTGTTGACAAGCAGAAAGAAAGATCACTTTCGTCTGCGTGTCGATATTGTATTGGTTAGTTGACCAAAGTTAACTTCATGCTAACAATTCCCCCATTTCATCTTATTATCAACTTGAATATGCTAATTATTTTCCTTTTTCTTTTTATTTTCCCTTCTGAATAGTGTTGGATATCCTAGCTCCCTCCATCCTTAAAAAAATATTCTAAATATATTTTTCACACAAATTAAAAAATTAAAGGAAAGGAAATAAAGTAAAAAAAATGTTAAAAAATTATATTTAGTGACCCTATAAAATAACATAAAGTGATGAATCCTTCTTTTTACTAGTTAACCCCATTAAATGACATACTATTAATTACCAACTTTTATAATGTTATGTACTTATGACATCATTTTTTTGAGGATAAAAAATTGTATTAAACCATCCTTTTGAAGATGGTGGGAGTAATATATCTAATTGGGCCACCCAAATATTCTACGTAGATATGGCCGAAGCTCAAGGAGAATCTTCCACCACAAGCTCAATTAGCCCACATAGTGGTCAAGGTTTTCTCTCCTTTCATATATATATATATATATATATATATATATATTATTTCATCCCTCTCATAATATTTTATAGTAACACATGATTTCTTCCCATTTATGTGCCATCAATATAGTCATTCATTTTGAAAATAAATGACCACACCTAAATTAATATTAATATACATGTGTGAACAATGCCTACATCTTCCTTTAATAATTAATACTACAATGAAACTAAACAAGGACATAGTAGCATAAAGGGCATTATCCAATGGATTTTTTGATCATTTAAATTTTTTTTTGATAAGATTTGCTTCCAAACTTTGTGTTTATATTTGGAGAATTGGCCATATTTTATTGTGCATTGTTGTTGTCTTTAGGTGCTTAAGGTCAATAAGATTCGAACTCTCGACCTCTGTATCAACAGAATAAATCATGATATTGAATTAATGAATAATTATCCGTGTTTTTAGTAAACTCGACATTTTAGTAATATGAATGAGTACGTAAAGGTTGGGGTTAAAGTTGTTTTTGATAATTTCACAAATTTCTCACCATATATATATAACAACAATTCATTTTGTTTTTTTAATATCATTTATGCAAATCTGAGAAGGTGTCAACAAAAAAGAGTCAGAACGAAACAGCTAGTGGCGTATCCGTAAAATACGGTGAAAAAAGAAGGGTCATATTCTGACCATCGCCAAGTCAATAAATACCTCGGAATGGGGCACTCAACTAGAAGCAGAAAAACATAGTTGTGGCATTCTCACACCAGACACCACCCCACTCCACCCCACCGGCCACCCCTATTCATTTCATTTCCCAATTTCCCTCCTCCCTTAAAACCAGCAACAGCCAACAAATACTTATCACTGGCAAACACTGAGCACCGGATTCATAACTACATACGTACTACATACTCCATAAAATGGCGAACCAGTTGGAGAATTTGGTGGAATCCATAAAATCCAAGGTCCGATCGTTGAAGAAGAAGAAGAACTCAAATAAGCCCTACATAAAGATGGAGAAGAGCTCCAGCGTCAAGGTCGAGATCCGAAGCAGGCAAGCTCGTAAGCTCATTGACAAAACTCTCCAATCCGCTGATCGTCCTGCTGCTAAACGTAGCATTTTCGAGTAACCCTTGCTAGCCAGCCAGCCTCCTTAATTTTCTGTTTTAATTCTCTGTCAATTATCTATATTTGTATCTGCCGGTTGAGTTTGCGTAGAAAGAATTAGAAATCCGCCGATTCCGTGTTTTTTCCGGCGCCGGTAAACTCTATAATTATCGGCGTTCAAGGTTTGAAACCGTTTCGGTGGATTGTTAGACTTTTGGTTGATGTTCATCAATTAATAATTATTAATTTTCTTGACTTTTGGTTTTGATTCATTTTTTAGAGTATTTGTGTTTGATTAGATAGCTTTTTTGGTTTTTATGTGTTTGTGAAGTTAATCTGTTTAGCTTTAGTTGTTGAATAGGATAGATTATAGATATCATGTCGGTTGTAATTGGTTGGCTAAATTAGCCTTGATATTATCCTCCAGAGTAAGTGACTAATTATTTTAGACTATTTATCAAGTATTATTCCCTCTATCCCAGATAATAATTTTAGTTAATTTTTTACTCGTATTAAGAAAGGAGATAAAATTATTCATATTTAAATTATTATTTAATTATATAATTTTCTGTACATGATTAATGATGTTCTATAAATTATAAATATACATAGAAAATATAAATATAACAATTAATACTAAGAGTATTATATGTAAATTATTATAAAAAAATAAATTATTTAAAATAAGTAAATATTTAACTTACGACTATCTAAAATAGTAATAAGCACTTTTGTCCAAGAGTAATATATTATTATAAATATACATAAAAAAAATATAAATATAACAATTAATACTAAGAGTAGTATATGTAAATTATTATAAAAAAAATTATTTAAAATAAGTAAATATTGAACTTGCGATTATCTAAAATAGTTATAAATATTTTTATCCAAGAGTAATATATTATATTGGTTAATTGGGTCCCTCTTAATATGTGCCCTTAGAAACCAAGTGTTGGACACTGAATTCAAGAGATGATTTTAGTATATTTTAGTGAGCCCCACCTTTTGAATTCAGTGACCAACACTTGATTTTCGTACTTAACATGTGCCCTTAGGAACACATATTAAAAAATGCATTGGTTATTTGTAATTGGACGTGAATTTAAAATTGGCTGCATGTGTTTCTAGCATGGAAACTTATTGGGCTGCGGGGCCTTGCTTGGTTATTTCTCCTATCGGCTCCTCAAAATTAAATATACAGGTGATCATGGTAAACACTGTATATGTAATTAAAAAATTATTGAAAGAAATAATGGATTGATAAATAGTGGGAGAGTAAAAGAATAAATATTTGTGAAAAAAAAATAGAGTAACGTTGAACATATATTGTTTTTATAAAAATATACTCCTATATAGGTATTTATATGTCTTAATTTGATTTAAACGTTTTCCATATGTTTTCGTCGAAGGTGTATATACATATATAGAAATAGAATCTTAACGGATTTTACTATATTGACTAGAGAAGGGTTCACCTTAATTTTACATCCATCTCTTTACTTATGTATCTATCTATGTTAAAATATAACAAGATAAATATTTAGTCATTTTAATTGATTTCGAAGTTAATTCAGTAGTCCAAATTTAGTGATTCGGTAGTCCAAAAGTTATTTATATTTTATTTTCATATCTTTTAGTAATAAATATTATTATTTAATTTGTATCCATTGTCACTAAAAAATGAGTAAAGATTAAAATATATATATATATATATATATATATATGAATTACCAAGTCGCTAAACATGGACTGCTGATCGAATCCTTTAGCGGCTAATCCTCTTGATAGTACAGTAGTAACATCTAAATGTGCAAATGTTGTTGCAAGAGCAGGGTTGGTCAAATTGTCTGCAGGTACATAAACCACTTGAATAGAAGTTATGGACCCTTCTTTGGTCGAAATAATTCTTTCCTGTAAAGTACTCATTTCGGTACTAAGGGTGGGTTGATAACCCACAGCATAAGGCATTCTACCTAAAATAAGGCAGATACTTCAGATCCTACTTGGACGAAATGGAATATATTGTCGATAAATAGAAGGGTATCAACTAAAATGTGCTCAAATATATTATATTTAAAACTTGATAAGTCAATTTTAAACTTTCCCGTATTTTACACGAATTATTAAATTTCTATATATAATTTGGATAATTATTCTTAAACAAAAACTTCCCTAACCTTTTTCTAGGGTGTATAAAAAAAAGGAAAAAGTTTAAGGTGTGTATATAATTAAGTGAACATAAAACATCGAGTAAATGTTAAAGAAAGTAGAGTAATGTGAATCTGGAAAGATATAGATACTATATCAGACTAGTTGCGAGTTTGGCCATTTTGTCTCGATCTCACTTAACGAGTTAAATTTGAACAATACTTGTGGTCTATTTAATAATTAAATTGTTTTGTTTGAGTCAGTTCGATTTGACTACCTTAAGCTAGATTATTAAAAATTAAAAATTAAAAATTAAAAATTATATATACTTATTAAAATGACGTACTTTTGTATAAAATTAAAAATTACAATTTTATTTTTATTTTTAATAAAGTTCAAAAATAAAAAACTTAAAATCACGTCGTTTATTAAATAATTTTAGTCAAGTTTGGTTAAGATCAGTGGCGAAGCCACCTTAGAGGGCTGGGAAAAAAAAATATTTTGTAATATATGATACATTTAGAAGAAATTTAAGTATAATGAATAAATTGACCCGACTAAAATTTTATAAATTTTTTAATATACGGAGTCAAATTGTATTTTTTATAACTTTCTAAATTCATATTACTTCTAATCCTTGATGTATGCATCTTACTCTAATATTTTTAAAATAAATAATAATCTAATTTATATTATTTTTATAACATAAGAAATTTAAATATTTATTAACAAATTTGTTATTAGAAAGGCGTATAAAGCACAAAATTATCTAAAAAAAATGGCTACCGAACCCCGCCCAATTATTTTTAGGCTGATTGGCATTTCTGTCCCTTCAAGTTGCCATCCACTTTCAAAGTCGTCCCTAAAGTACCATTTTCGTAAGTTAAATTCTTAAAGTGATATTTTATTAGCGTTTCTGTTACTTCAACCCATTTTAACTTAAACCCGGCCCATTTTGACCAAGTTTAACCCAACCCGACCCAGTTTGACCCAACCCAAGTTTTTAATATTTTAAAATATAATAATATTTTTAAAATAAGTTTAAAATAATAATTATATTTAAAATTTAAAAAAATAATATTTAATTATTTAAAATAAATTATTATTATTAAAATAATAATTATTTTATTATTTTAAAATAAAATAATTATTTTAAATATAGTTATTTTTAATATTTAAAAATAAAATATTACATTTTTTATAAAAAAATTAATAATTATATTTAATATTCTAAAATAAATATTTTTTAAATATTTTTTATTTTTAATATTTTAAAATTAAAAAATATTTTTGTAAATATTATTTTTAAAAATAATATTTACTTTTAAAATATTAAAAATAATATTTATTTTAGAATATTAAAAATAATATTTTATTTAGAATATTAAAAATAAGAATTATCTTAGTTTTCTTATAAATTTTTTTTTGAATATTTATTATATTTATATTTATTGTAATTTTTTAATATTTACTTTTAATATTCTAAAATAATTATTATTTTTAATATTCTAAAATAAATGTTTTTAATAATTATTGTTTTTGAAGGAAACATAATATTTAATATTCTGAAATAATTATTAAAAAATTTATAATTTAATAATTATTATTTTAAAAATTAAAATAATATTAATAATTATTATTTTAAAAACTAAAATAAGCTTAACAATTATTATTTTAAAACATAAAATAATCTTAATAATTATTATTGTTAAATAATAATTTTTTTAATAAGTATTTCAGAATATTAAATATTATTTTTCCTTCAAAAACAATAATTATTAAAAATATTTATTTTAGAATATTAAAAATAATTATTATTTTATAATAATAAAAGTAAATATTAAAAAATTAAAATAAATATAAATATAAAAATAATAATTATTCAAAAAAAATTAAAAAATTTTAAAAAATATTTTTTTTAATATTCTAAAATAAATATTATTTTTAATATTTTTAAAGTAAATATTATTTTTAAAAATAATATTTACAAAATTATTTTTTACTTTTAAAATATTAAAAATAAAAAATTATTTAAAAAATATTTAATAAAATATTTATTTTAGAATATTAAATATAATTTTTATTTTTATTTTTTTAAAAACTAATATTTTATTTTTAAATATTAAAAATAACTATTTTTAAAATAATTATTTTATTTTAAAATAATAAAATAATTATTATTTTAATAATAATAATTTATTTTAAATAATTAAATATTATTTTTTTAAAATGTTAAATATAATTATTATTTTAAAAATATTATTATATTTTAAAATATTAAAAATTTGGGTTGAGTCAGACTGGGTCGGGTTGGGTTAAACTTGGACAAAATGGGATCGGGTTTAGATTAAAATGGGTTGAAGGAACAGAAACGCCAATAAAATGCACGACTTTGAAAGTGAGTGGCAACTTTGAGGGATAGAAGTGCCAATCAGCCATTATTTTTAGTATCACAATATTTTTGACCCCACTTACTATAAATCCTGACTTCGCCACTGGTTAAGACAATACTTTAGATAACATTTTCCATACACATATATATATGGAGTGATTCATAATCAAATTTAAATAGAAGCTTCATCCATCCAACGTCGATCTCACTATTCATTTCTGTGATCAAAAAACAGTAATTATTCTCATTTGCATAACTGTTATATGCGGATGGTGAACTCTATTCGCACAACAGTTATACGGATGTAATATCCTATCCACACAACTATTTTATTGATGACATATAATTTTTAAGTTCCTATTCACACAATAGTTGTGCAGACGAGGTAATTAAATCTTAGATCATTCGATCTTTTTTTAATTAAAAGTCATAAATGAGTTGGATAGTAAGAGTTTTTATTTAATATAGATCATTGCGAACTCCAGCTCTACAACAATTTGGTATCAAATGAGCTGAATTTTTATAATCAAATTCAAACTCATTAAGAACTCTACTAGACTAGTTTACGTATTAAACCACCTCGGCAAACCAAAATTCTACCCGTTTAGAAACTAATTTATGGTAACCCTCAAATTTACGTGAGCGCACAAGCGAAACATTAATTTATGATGTTTAAGATTAAATTTTTAAAAAAAATCAGTTTTACTGATAAAACAAGCATATAAAATAGAAGGCCTTATAAAATTTCAACTGATTTGGTGATACCAAATGCAAGAACTTGATACTTTAAAAAATATCAAAATATACCCAAAATTGACAAAAATTGCAGTTTTATATGTGATGCCGTTTTCTTTAAAAAGGAAAAAAAATGCAAATTTTGTTTCAAGATTATCTTTCCAAACGGACTCTAGCTAGTAGATCCTGAATACATATATGATTTTCATAAAGTGACTTTTCTAGTATTATATATATATAGAGAGAGATTAATGGAGCTACACAGCTCTGCAAACTCCCAAATGTACTCAGGAGTTAAGTCACTCTACGATCGTAGCGTAGTCACTCTACGATCTGAGAATTTACTCTACGTTTTTACGGTAGTAAAGTGATTACTCTACGATCGTAGGATAATTTAACTCTACGATCGTAGACTGTATATATTTAAAACTTGCACAGCTGTGTACCTCAATTTTTTTCATATATATATATTTATATATGCAACCTAACTTTCTGATTTATGTGGTAAAAAATTCAAAATAGGACACTTACCAAAAGATGAAAAGAAAGCTGATTGATCGAGAAAAATATGGTGGCAGCTATAACAGATTTCACAATTTTCTTATGGATTGATTGTAAAAATGTGAATTTTTCTCTAACTTTTCATTGGAGCATGCAACTTTGGAGTTTAATACGTGTCGTGTAGCAAGTTGCAACTAGAGTCCAAATTTAACTCTTAATGCTATATATATATATATTTCAATATCTTAATCTATCTTATCAGAGATTAATCTAATGTCTAGACTTTTTAGGTAAAGTTCCTGAAATTTAGACCTTATACTCGAGAGGCTAACCATAAAATTTTACATCAACAGATTTGCTGGTATCGTCAACGTCTGCTTAATGTCTTATTTATTAGAAGTAACTTTTTAATGTGATCTTGCGTATGTATTTTCACCCATAAGATAAAAATAATTATTGCTTATCCAAAACATTTAATAAACAAATTTGCTGCCAAATATCATGCAATAAGTTGCCATTATAGATTAAAGCTCTTAAATTGCAAGATTTTTTTAATTACTTCTTAATTTGAGATGGTGTATATATAGTTTAGCTTAAATAATTTCATTATAGCATTAAACTAACAAATTAAAGATTTGAAGATTTTTTATTATTGTGAGCGATAACATGAAAGGAAAGATACATCATTAATTTTAATTTTAATTTTTTGCTAAATGTATATTATTAATTTGTTCTATGAAAATCTGTTTTTTTCATTCCGAGTTTATTTTAAAATTTCATGTCTGTTTGGATGTTAGATTTAGTAGACATAATTCACTTGTTCTAAATTATATGTAATGTAATAGAGTATATATATGTGATCATTAAGTCATAATCTTCTCTCCAATTTTCTCATTTGCAAGCCGTACAATACTATTCTAATTAAATTGATAATCTCCTTTGTTTTGAAATTAGAAAAATATTTTATTTTTTAAATAAAATAATTTATGAAAATTTAAATTTTAAAATGTACGCATGTATTTGCTTTTAATACAAAAAAACTATAACTGATATAAATTAATTAAAACATTATTAATTTTCATAAATTTATTTTTTTTTAAAAATAAAATATTTCTCTAATGTTCTTAAAACCTGGCCGCCGTTCGATCACAATTAAATATTTCATAATTGTGTAGATAATTTTTTAATCCCATCCACTAGAAGTACTAGCAGATGGCCAAGATTGATTTTTAATTCAAGCCGTTCATTATTATAATGGAAGATAGAGATAGTATTTGCCCATTTTTGTTCCATATATAGCAAATAGATGTTATGAATTATTGCTCAAATATATATATACGGTCCGGATCTTAGGTTCACCCAACTAAAAACTCACCCAACTAAAAACTCACCCAAGCTCACCCCCTTTAGCGACGGACCGGACGACGGTTTGGTCCGTCGCTATATATACAATCGTCGTCTTAGCTTTTAGCGACGGACAACATATAGACGACATTTGTATATATATCGACAGACCAAACCGTCGTCCGATCCGTCGCGAAAGGGGGGTGAGTTGGGTGAGCTTTTAATTGAGTGAACTTAATATTCTTATCGTGTGTATATATATATATATATATATATATATCTTAGTGGACGATAGTAGTCAACTTTTTCCATCATCCCACTACTGAATAAGTCACTTTTTGCAACGGTCTTATAAAGCGTGGCATAAAATGATCCTAATGCAACGATTTGAAAAAGTGTGGTATTTTTCTACCACTAATACTACGGTTTAAATTAGTCGTTGCATATTCTAGTAATAAGCGTGGCATAAATATACTCTAAGTGCAACGACTTATAAAATATGTGACATAAAATATACAAATGCTATGATTTATAACCATTACAAAAAATAACATTTAATAAGTAAATAATTTCACAAATAATTATTTGTTTCCTTCCTTTTATTTTGGTACAGTCGCTCATTTCCCTCGCTCTCTCTTTCTGCCTTGAGTTTCCAAAACTCAGCTCCGAATTGAACCTCCGCTGCATGAACCAATTTGGATCCAAATTCGCGCCGCCACCAGAACCTTCAGCCCCGACGGAGTTCCGTCTTGATCGTCTTCTTCTGTTCCGCTCTCAGGCCTGTGCTAATTGGTGAGTTGCATTGTCCTCATCCTCTTCTTCTTCTTCTTCTTTTTCTTCTTCTTCCTCTCTTGCTTTCTAGATTAGTTGTTAAGTGTCTTGATTTGTTGTGATATAGGGTAGGGCTTTCTGAATCATCATAAGAATAAACTAGTATAGAGAGACTAGAATCACTTTGATCAGCTTAACTCGACTCCAATAGTGGTTTTCCTGGCACGATATCCACCAAGTCGAAAGATATTCACTGAAGGAATTCTTCGATGGAACTTCCATCACAAGAACTCCCAAAATATACAAAGAGTACATGGATTTTATTATTTCCAAGTACAGAGAAGAGCCTTCCAGGAGGCTCACGTTTACGGAGATATGTAAATCACTGGTCGGTGACCTTACTTTGCTCTACAAGGTTTTCTTGTTTCTCGAGACATGGAATTTGATCAATTTTACCGTACCTAAACCAGAGGGTGACGATGATTTGGTTGGGGAAGAAGATAAGTGGAAAATTAGGGTTGAGGAAGGGGCTCCACATGGGGTTAAGGTTGTGGCAAATCCGAATTCATTAAAACCCGTTTCTGCGCCTCTTGTGTTTTCAAATGCTTCCTCCGTGAACGGATTCAAGTTACCCCCTTTGGCATCCTATTTTGATATGTATATTGAGTTAATGCAGCTAAAGAAACTGGTTTGTGTTAATTGTAAAGGGAGCTGTGATTCGGGACACTACGAGTATACAAAGGTATATTGGAGGTGCAATTTATCATGTTTAGTTCTTTTTTATTGTTATATAGTATTTGATTTTGTGTTGTTGTAACTGGAAATAGTTTTATCTAGCTGCAACGTAGTTTTCATAATCAGAAAAAATGATAATTGGCAAACTTTGTTGTGTTACTAGTGTATTTAAGTATGGCTATTAAATATTTTTTTTCATCCCCGGGAAAAAGATATTTGTATGCAATATTTGCTCTTTCATTCTTGTACACCAGGAAATGAGAGATTGATAATCCATTTTAAATAATAACAGTAGTTGCCTAGTTGTTAAAGATGATATTATACATGAAAAGCCTCAGCATGTCCTGTACAGTGTAATTCATATCATTAGTTATGGTCTTATTCTGCACAAGTAGTAGTCAGTCTTGCATACACCTTTTCAAACTTGGAATGTAATGAATGGAAGATCCTAAGATGTATTAGAATTTGATAACCAATTATTGCAAAGTAATTTTTCCCCCTATAGTTCTCACTTTAAATTCTTTGAGCATTAACTTATATACTATATCAATATTAATACTGTACTAAGTTTGAGAGAGAGAGAGAGAAAGAGAGTTGTCTGATGCAGTGAATAAAGTTTGAGTGAATAACCAATTAAAGCTTTGAACATGAGAGCTGGTTATTTTTGCTAGTAATAAAGAAAATTAGGTCTTTATACAGTTCATTCCTCTTACTAAACATGCCTTGGCTGGTCCAAAATTTCCAATAAAACTTGGCGCTGGAAAATGAATGTGTCTTACCTTGTGCTCACATTATATAAACCATTTTACACACAAAATATTATTTTATGTAGATATAAATAGGATCATTTGGTTTATTGATACCTGTCACATCCTTAATGTGGCTTTGTTCATGGATCATGGATTATTTTTTACACAACTTATAAGGTATGAACTTCATGTCAATGCTATATATATTAGATTCTTCTATTTCAAGTTAAACGGTTGTCATTAAATATAGAATTGTTCTTGAAAATGTGTTACTTTTTCACTGTGTTTTCTTACTGTTTCTGTCATGCAATGTCCTTTTCTCTGCTTCATGTACAATTGTCTTGTAATGATTTGGTATTTATCTTCTTGTTTTTTTAATACTTCCAAAAATAAATTCTTGAACTATTCACTAATTTCTTTTTGCTGTACAGCTGTTGTAAATCACAACCAAGCCCATCCTTGCGTTTCAGTTGGAAGTTTCGAAACTTACCTGGTAGATGTCTCTTCTGCAACATTATCTAGAACTGAGGTAGTTTGCTGTGAAGTACTACATTAAGAACTTTCTATTGCTCAAATACATCTTTTGAGCAAGAGCATTGTATATATATCTCATATTTTATTCTTAAACAATGTGTTTGTTTCAATTTTTGGGTTAATTAGATGATTTGACCTTTTCTCTTGATGTTGATGAAAGTGTTGCTTGCAAGCAATGTGTAGAACCATTTGGCTCTTGAATATTTTCAGGTCCCCGCTGCAGTTATTTGGATGTGGGATATTAAACTTTTAACCAATATGTTGGAATTTTATTATTTTCTTTTGTTTGGCATGAGCATAGCGGGGTGCCAACTTCTTCTTTTTGTGATCTCGGTAAATTTGTATGGATCTCCTGTCCTGATCCATGTGGCGAGAAAGACATTGTCTCATATTCATTGTAGAACTTGCAAACAGATTTCCCTGCTTTGCGATTACTTTTATTTTATTGACCTTTTTGTTCATTTTTCTTTTATTACAATATTATCAAGTGATGTTGCTATTAATCATACCGAGTTCAAATATTGTATTAGGTATGCAAATAATTAGGATCATCGCCAGAATGAATTATTAAATTCCAAGGCCTGAACATCTTGTTTTCTGTTTCCCATAATCCCATCCAGCACATTGTTTTCTGATTTCTACAATTCCTAAAAAAAAAATTATTCTCTGGAGGATTATCTAAAAACAGCATTTTTATTTTTTTGTAAGAAGTCATTGTTGGGAAACTCAAGTAAACATATTTCCATACGTTGTGCAGGGTGAGGCCTTGTAATGATTGGTGATTGTATCAATGATGCCCCAGCACTTGTTGCTGCCACAGTGGGGCTTGTGCTAGCTCATCAATCTAGTGCGAGCTGTCACAGATGTGCTCTTACTACTTATCAATATATACTCTTCTATTTGGTATTTTGCTAATTCTCGTCAAACAACTTCCCTGGTACGCTTTTTTTGTCATTATATGGGTTTTTGTATTCCATCATATTATCTAATTGGGTTTTTGTTTTCCATCATGTTATCAATATCAGATTCCCTGTATTGATCGTGAAACAAAATGCTCTCAGTGTCTAATGTAAACTTGTGATTTCCAAAAAAAAATGCATAATTAGCAAGTTGGTTGTTCACATATCTGAACTTCGTCTTACCGTTTTCATAATTATTTTAAGCTGAAGTGTGTTTACTAACAGGCAAGATTTTTTGAAGCTGCTGTTGCCTACAAGAAAAAGATAGGATTCAATGGCCTAGTTTCGACAACTATTTAAACACCACCACAGTAGAGTAATTGTATAGAATTCTAGTACTGAGGTGATCATTCAATTGGGCAAAAAAGCAAGTAATTTGTTCTATTTATTGGATTTTTAGTACTCTATCTTCCATGCCAAGCCCCAAGAACCTACCAAATACCAGTATGCTTTTCTTCCAGACCTTTAGGGTGTCAATATGCTTTATAATTTCTCTCTCTCTTTACGTTCACTAATATGTCAGGTACGACTGGGATGCTGCAACATCAGCGAATTTCTTGCGCAAATATGGCCTTATTAGTGAGTGCCTTAATCCTTTGTATATTTTTCTTGCACGAGTATCCTCTGTTGCTTACAATTCCAAAACTTAAGAATTGATCCGTTCTCAAGTGAGGAATTGAGGATTAGGCTATGCTGTCAGTCATTTTGCAGTTTTCTGGTGTTCTTTTTTAGCTATGTTTTGTGTATAATTTGACCTGTTGATGCCTTTAGTGATGCCTATCCATTTAAATGTTGCTTGTAAGATGTTTGTACTCTTTCTGTGACTCAGTTGTTTGGTACATATGCTGGCTGGGTTATTGATGCTTGTCTGTACTCTCTTTAGGAAGTTGTTGCTGCGTATTAAAATTTGAAGTCAGGTAAATATGGTGTTTTGCCAGCTAGCATATCCTGATTACATAAAGTCCAAACATAAAGAGGGATAGAGTTCTTAATACATTTGAGTGATTTAGTTTTGTTCTCCATTCCATTCTTTTATCGTTTCAAAAACGTTTAAACGTTTACCGAAAGAACGCCTCGATCTTATTTTGAACTCCGTGAGACTTCACTTGTATGAATGACAAGTACGCAGGTACTTAATCTGTTTGATCCTTTTTTTTTCTTTCATGTTGAATGTTTTACTATCCATGTTTATGTAATCTTGGTATACTTGCAGATGTTGAATTTGGAAGGTTGCAAGCCAGAGACATGCTACAGCATCTCTGGACAGGACAAATATCCAATGCGTCGGTTGATGTTGTTCAAGGTAGCCGGTCGGTTGAGGTTCGAGCAGTTGGTGTTACAAAGGTGACTGGATTTTACTTTATGCTATTTCACTTGTTTGCATCTCGGACTCAATTAGCAGGTGATATGTTCATCCACTTATTCGACCATGCTTTTCCAATACAGGGTGCAGCAATTACCGAATACTGGGAGAAATAGTACACAGTAAATCCATTTTTGAAAAGGTTCTTTCTTTAGCTGTATGAGTTTAGTATTACATAATTTTTGTCCTTGTTTTCTTAGATGGGATTTATATGTTTGTTTGTTTTTTATTTGTTTTCTCTATTTCTCTGTTTTTTTTGCTTAAAATTATTCTTGGCTGCCTGCAGTAATCTAGACCTCTCCCAAACCCAGAAAAGAAGAACACCACCCTATAATAATGTGCACACGAATGGACGGAATGGATGGCGACAGTCATCGGAGAAGATATCAGTGGAATGTGCTCGATCTCAAGGGGGAGAATTACTTCTCCTGTACTGTTGGCCGAACTCGCTCCAATGCTCGGTGCCTTCTTGGAACATCTGATGATGTTGTTTCATTTCTGAAGGAATTAGCTGCAGCAGCTTCATCGAGCCCAGGAATATACCATGGTCTGGCATCCTTTGATGCATCTAGTAGGTCTAGTGCTGAATAACCCATGTTCTGGACTAGGTAATCTTTGTATATGAAATCGAGCCCAGGAATATACCATGGCGTTTTATATATGAAATCAGTTGTATATACTATGTTCCTTAAGAATTTTTATTATTTATATAGAGTACTTTTGAAAAGCGTAACATTTTATTTCCAAAAGTGTTGCATAAAATGATTAAAGGGACATAAAATCTATTTAAACTGTTGCATAATGATATGCAAGCCGGGGCATTTTCTATATTTGAGCGTTGCATATGAAAATAAAAATCGTAGCATTAGTTTTTACAAAGCGTTGCATATGACAACAAATACCGTGACATTAGCAAAACTTGTGAACTATCATAAGCGTTGCATATAATAGTGTGGCCGTGGCATTAAATATTCCGACCGTTGCATTTACCTTTTATAATCGTGGTATTTATTTTACGAAAGTATTGCATATTTTGGCAAAAAACCGTGGTATTTAGTTTATAAAAGCATTGCATATTTTGCCAAAAACCTGTGGTATTTAGTTTAAGAAAGCGTTGCATATTTGGAGATAAGGCCGTGGTATTTTGTTTTCAAAAGCGTTGCATATTGTGGAAAAAAACTGTGGCATTTGCTTTACCAAAAAACCGTTGCATATAGTATCTAAATTGATATGGATTTCTCAACCGTTGCATAAGCTCAAAAAACCGTTGCATATGAGAATATGTTACGGAGGCAGATGCAGCGCTTAGGTGACCATTGCATAAAGGCTAATGCAACGGTAAAGTAGGGTTTATGCAACAAAACAGGGGCGTTGCATAAAGCTTTCTATGCAGTAATGTCCTTTCAAATATTGATGATGCCTATAACAAACATTATGGCCGTCCAAATAGATATTATATGCAACCATTTTTTATAACTAAACTAAGTTTGTTATTTACTGCTCGATTTATTTACATAATTATTTGTTTCTTTAATTTCCCCCATAAAGTTGGGATGTATATACTTTGTGTCTTTTCATTCTTGTGAAGCCAGATTCTGAATTTGTCCAGTTCTTGAGTTTGAAATAGTCTCGACTTGTTTATGTTTTTCCTCCCAACTTTGCCGCCCCTTGCAAACTTCATCAGTAGTTTCCAAAGAAAGCAACACAACAATTATCAAATCCAAATGTGTGTATATATAAACATAATAATCAATTAATACCTCCCAGGCCAATTTTCTCATCATCATCATCTTGTAGCTAGTAGCTAGTTCACACATATACTCTCATACACTCTATTAATTTGTTTGTTACTTTGAAAATGGTGGCAAAGAGGAGAATTAGCAAGGGAAAGAAGCAAAGCAAATTTGTCTATTATTTGTTGGCACCCCTTAGAGTTCTACGCGGCGCAAGAGATTTTTACACAAACACATTGTGTGACTGTGCTGGTAAGATCAGTCATGGAAGCATGGTGGTTGGCTATACCGCTCTTCCTCATCAAATGTCTCACTTGCCTAGAACATTTAGTGCTACTTGTAGTAGCTCAGTACTGAAGGAGAACAAAGATATTGATGAGGATTTGAGGGAACTTATTAGGGTTATGACTATGAGGAACCATATTACTAGTACAGGGAATAATTGCAATAGGATGGAGACGGGTAGCCGGAGGAGGCTAAGGGCTGCGGTGGAGGGTGGTGGGAGTGGGAGGAGTTATAGTTTTGGGGTTGGCCGTATTGGGAGAATTGATGAAGACATGCCATGTGATTTTATGGAAGTTGTTGACATTAATAAGAATAATATAATGTATCCAAAGTGCAGAAGTTATGCCATCACTAATAGCTAGGAATGTTGTGTTTTAGGCTGAAGTTGTTTAATTTATCTAAACAGCTAATGTTGGCCTTGCTGATAGTATATTAGTTTTTTTTTAATTTAATTTTTTTGGGGTTGGGGATGTTGGAATATGAATCTTGTAAGGAGGTGATTATGGGTTGTGGATTTTGATTCTTTTGTGCAGAATGGTTAGTTGATGAACTGAGGTTTGTTTAAGGTCGATACCAGATTCTATACAAGGTATGGTGGTACTAATTACATTTACTTCTGTTTTGTTTTATAATAATGTGATGTAATGTTTGGATTTTCAATTTTTGTAATGCAACTCATAGTGACTCAATCCAAATCTTTTTAATTTGTCACATTTGTATAAATTTGAAATTTTTATTAAAATTATTTTTGCCTATCAAAATATTTTTAAAATAAATAAATAAAGTAATCGTTAATCTCCGGATTTGATATGATATTATACATTTTTAGAAATTTATTGAAGTGTTTTTTTCCCTTAAAACTACTCAAGGAAAGTACTTAAAGAAGATAATAGTCATTGAGCTAGCTAGGTCAAAATGTGTCACCTAAATCTCAATCCATAGACAAACTTTTGGGACAATTAGGAAAATGTCACTGTAAACTTGTTTAGTTGCTAACTGACATAGTCTATAGCTGACATAATTATACATTCATTCCATAAATCTCAAGAGTTAAATTAAGTGTAATGTGTAAATAAATTATACTTAAATTAAGATATTTATGAAACAAATTATTCTTAAGATTTTTATAAATGTGAAAACCTTATATATAAGTCTTTTCTCATATATAACAAATGTATATTAGGCTGCCCGATAGATCATAAGATGATAAAAACTTGCATGTCCTGTGGTCCGAAGACTTCGAACAAATAAACAATTTGAAACTTCTATTTTATCTTATTACATCAATTTTTATAAGATTAATTCAGATGAGCAGTTCTAATGTCAAACTTAAATTAATTTTTACAGTCTTATAAGATTAATTTTTACACAATCTTATATATAAAGTTTACACATTTTAAGTATAATTTGTTTCATAAAAATCTTAATTTAGTAATATGATATGATAATTGAAATCTTAATTTTTTTCCTGGTGGGAGAAAGTCTTAGATCCTAATTTTTATGTGTAAATAATTTTTCTCACTTATTTTCTAATTATTATTAATATTATTACTATCATAATTATTAAATAAATAAAAGTTGTCTTCAATTGAGTAACGCTACTAATCAAATAAAGTTAAGCAACTAGATGTTTAGTTATTTATCAAGTGAGGGTAATTTGGACATAAGAATTAAATCCTATAATTAGTTTACTACACAAAGATTTGGTTTATTTAAAAATGAGACACACTTGTGGAAATATCAAATTATCTTGTGAAAATATCAATTCTCTATATTTAATTCTATACAATCATTTCATTAATTTTTATGCACAACCGGTGATGAATCTGTTCAGGGCAGCTGCCCCTGCTGGATAAGCATCTGATGGTACGTTTGGATTGAAGCATTTAAGATGTGAATGGAATGACTCATTGCTATGGAATAAAAAAAATTATGTTTGATTGCGATTGAAATAGATTGAACAATTTTTATTTCTCTCAAATTTATAAATTTTATTTATTAAAAATAGAAAGCATGAAATAACTTATTTCAATTAAAACCAAATGAATCATTCTAATTACTATTCCATTCATCGAATCCAAAGGTAACATGAGAGAGAACGAGTTCATATATAGAGTGAAAAATCAAAAGATGGGATTGGAGGGAGGAAGTCATTGGAAGGACGGTTGTGAAGTGGGGTGAGGTAATGATTATTAATAGAGTAAATTCTGATTGCACATGCACTGTTATGTGCGTCCTGCAACTTCAATTAATTCTTTTCTATTGTTTGTTTTTTATTAAAATAATGCTACTATCATATAAAACAAGCAACATAACTCTTATATAATAATGAGATAGTAGTATGTGATTTGTTATTGAGTTAAGTGGATCATGTCAATAATAAATCATATACTATCACGCAAAAGTATGTAAGTGTTATATAATTATTTTATGTGATAGTAGCATGACTCTTTTTATTAAATAAAAGTCTCAGAAAATTAAAATATTTAACATAGAATTAATATTCTATATAGCGAATCATAAAAATTACAATATTTAACAGATAATTAAATAACATTCTACGCAATATTTAATATTTTGTTAGAAAGTATAAAGGAAAAACTTTAATGTTCTAGATAATATTAGGAAAATAATGTTTAAGATTTATTATATATATACGGTCCTGATCTTAAGCTTACAATTTATTCAATATACCTTGCTTATCCCCTTTAGCGACGGACCGGACGACGATTTGATCCGTCGCTATATATACAACCGTCGTCTTAGTTTTTAGCGATGGACAACATATAGACGACGATTGTATATATAGCGACGGACCAAACCGTCGTCCGGTCCGTCGTTAAAGGGGGATAAGCAATGTATATTAAATAAAATGTAAACTTAAGATCCGGACCGATATATATATATAATGTAAATTTATTTGATTTTAGTCACCATAATTTGAACACTATAGACTAAATAAAAAATATCATTTATTAATAATTATAAAATTCATTATTTTTCAAAATTTAAATTTACAACAATATTAAATTTTATACTTTGACAAATTGACTTTAAAATGTCAAAATATAACCCTTTTTATTTGATAACGTTTTGTCTCAATTCCCATATATGGTTAAAAATTGGATAAAAATAATTCTTATAAGTAATACACATACTCATGTGCTGTTGAATGATTTTATTAGAATTCAATTGATAGAGAAATATTTTTACGTTTGAAGTGGCCATTTAGTGCAAATAGGGGTTTCCTTGAATAAATTCCACTTAAGAGTCATTTTCGTAGTTGGACAGATCAATTGGAATTGAATATTAATGCCAAAAAATAGCAAAATATCAGCCAAAACATACCAAAATATCAGCAACATTGTAATTTATCCTTCTTCAAGACCTGAATAGTCTCATATTTTTTTCAATTTTATTACATTGATACGGTTAAATTATTAAATTGATAATCAAATAATGTTATATTAAAAGTGATTAAGATAATTTATCTTAAGCACGGGCAGATTTAAGTGGAGGCAAATGAAACACTGCTTATGCTCAACTTTTTTATTTTTTATAGGTATAGTGAGAGGAGTAAAAATAAAATTTAATAAGCGTAAATTTATAAAAAAGTTAAACTTAGAGGAACAAAAAAAACTTAAACTATTACCATTATAAAAAAAATTAAACACACGGTGTATAATGTTTTCAAATTCTCACTCTCTACCTCGTAAACTTCAGCCCAAAAAAATTCGTTCCTACTGAGAATAGATGCCGGATCCGTCCCTATACACAACTTTAAAATATTATATATTATGGAACCGCTCCTATACACAACTTTAAAATATTATATATTATGAGACCGAGAAAATAATATATGATAAAAGATATTATAAATAATTAATATTATATTTAATATTAGATAATTATATTTTAATTTTTATATATAATTTTAAAATATTATATATATAATTTTAAAATATCATAATATTATGAGATGGAGGGAGTAATACTCCCATGTGCTAAAAATTTAATACGATTTCATAACGACCACATATTTAAATATTGGTAGTTTATATATTTACTCCCGTCTTTGCTACAATATTATACTTGTATCTTCTTTTATAATATATACATATATATATATATATATATATGTATATCTATGCATCTCTGAATACTAGCTAGAAGAAATTGTTCCGCAGCTCAGAAGCATGACAAAAGTTGGGGAGCTCAGTAGTACATCAGGGCTAATTTTGGGTCTCATTCTTCTGCTACTTCTATCCAACTTTACTTTCTCACAGACAATCGTCAAGACTCTACCCGGATTTCCCGGTGACCTACCCTTCAAACTTGAAACTGGGTAGGTAAAATATATATAATACTATAACTATAAGCTTCTCCTTCTTCTAGTTTTTATTAATTTGAACAGCTTACTACCTTCCGTCTGACTAAATTAAGTAGTTTCATTTGTTAATTTTCCTTTTTTTTTTAAAAAAAAGTTCAATTCCGATTGCTGATTTGATAAAATGAGACAATATTCTCAAATTTATCCTCATATGTTTATGTTAATTTGTGTGTGTAATTAAGGTATGTTGGAGTTGGAGAGGGAGAAGATATGGAGTTATTCTACTATTTCGCGGAGTCTGAACGGAACCCAAAAGACGATCCCCTCTTGATTTGGATCTCCGGTGGACCTGGTTGTTCTACTATTCGTGCCTTCTTCTATCAGATTGGTATGTAAATTAATTAATTTGTTATTCTTAATTCATGCCAATTGAATTAAGAATAATAATTTCTTATTATTAATTAATTTATTATTCTCAAATTTATCCTCAGATTGGTACACTATTTTTTTTATTAAGAGAAAAATGGGGGTTCCCGATAACAGAAATGACATGGTTAGAGAAAATTTAAAATAAAATAAAATTAAAATACACATTTTAATTATATTGATAGTGTGTTTTAATAACTGTACGTAGGACCATTGACGCTAAAGTATACAGAGTCTAGTGGGACAACGCCTGATTTGGAGTTAAACCCTTACTCATGGACAAAGGTAAAAACATTTAATTGAAAGAATGAAAATAAGTCATTTACTATTTTCTTCTTCCCTTGTATGAAATGAAAATCTGTCTTGTAATTTTTACTTTTATTTTTATGTATAGGTGGCTAACTGTAATTTTTTTGGATGCACCTACCTCTGGATTTTCCTACACCAAATCCCCGAAAACTTACAAAAATAGCGACACACTATCGGCAAAGTATACGTATGAGTTTCTTGTAAAGGTACCGGTGCTGATAAATTACAAATATTATTCTCTCCCTCTATATATATATATTTATATTTATTTATTTATTTTATTTTATTTTATTTTTTCATTCTAATACATGTGATTACTTTTATTTTTTGTACGTACTTTGTGATGCAGTGGCTTAAGAATCATCCCAAGTTTATCAGCAATCCGCTATACATTACTGGTCTTTCTTATTCGGGCATAACCATTCCAATCATGGTTCAAGATATTTATAATGGTATAGATTCATGTTTTACCTTTTGCTTGGTTTTATTTATCACTGAAAAACAATTTTTTTCACAATAATATATATATATATATATATATATATATATATATGTTTTGGGTATTAATGAATTTTATTTTGCCGATAAAAAAATATATAACTTTCTACGTACAAATTATAAAATGTTAAATGTAGAATTTCTTTTAATTTGTCTAACTTTTTTATACCACAAAGGTCATTTATAAATTAAAATAATTCACTAATTTATTAACCATGTGCTAGCTATAATTTTTATTTGTTTATTGTTCGTTTTACTTTTTCTGATTCTCCTTTCATCTTTTGTAGGTAATGAAGCCGGAAATGAGTCGATACTGAATATTAAAGTACTTAAAAAGATAAATTCAATAATTATATATATATATATATATACACATACAGTATGGTTATGATTTAAGAGGTTGAATGACCTCAATTACTTGCAAGTTGCAACCGCATTTTATATATTCTGGTCTTTTTTCTTCTTTTTTTTGAACTTTATATATAAGGATATAAATTCTTACCTATGGTGTTTGTAATTGAATTCAGGGATATATACTCTTCAACCCACTAACAGTTAGAAATATTGACTTTAATACAAGGATCCCGTATGCTCATCAGTTCGCACTTCTATCAGATGAACTCTATGAGGTAAAGCTTAACATCTGATTATTATCAAGTTCCTTCCTTGCATACTGCTGATCAACTATACTAGAATAGAAGGAATATCAGCGACGGACGAAATAAGTAGCGATGGCCACTCCGTCGTTCCTCAGTTATATTTCATCTCATTAATTACAAAATTTTGTAATTTTTTTTGTTTCTTGATATTTCCAGTCAACGAAAGCAAATTGTCATGGCGACTACATAAATGTGCCTACCAGCAATGAATTATGTCTAAATGATCTACAAAAAGTAGACAAGGTTAGCTGGATTATAACTTTGGTTTCTGAAATACAAGCAATATTTTTCAAATTTCTTAAAGTATATCACCTTACTACTAGCAGGTATTTACATTAATGGTGTACATTTTGATATGCAGTGCCTTGAGTATGTGTATGTATATCAAATATTAGAACCAGTTTGTGCTTCAACGACGAGCTCTTTCGAAGAGAATCTCATAAATCCTCTCCGATTACCAAAACTTGAGGAGCCATGGTGTCGGGTAAATTTTGAATTAGAACTTTCCGTCTAATTAAAAAGAACTCTATATGTTCGATACATTTTTCTGTTTTTTTCCGTTCCAGAATTATAGACGCATTTTTTTTTGGACTAAATGATATGAAATTCCAAACACGCCATTACTTTTATTCTTAGTTGATTGTGTCCTATCATATTACTACTACTAAATTTCTAACAAATATTAGACGTAAACTTTCCACATATTTTTTATTATTATTATTATTAAAATTTGTAGTTTTTCAAATGTATTTTTAATTTTAAAACGGATGAAGTATAACGTGCTTTGTCATTCCTCTCTTTGTTTCCAAAGGAAAATACTTATGCATACTCTTCCATTTGGGCAAATGACAAAGATGTTCGAAAAGCTCTTCATATCCGGGAGGTATTACATCCTACAGGGGCTTTGACAATCCACATTTGCACAAAATTTATATAATTAAGATTACTTTTACTTTGTGAAAATCAGGGAACAGTAAGAGTGTGGGAGAGATGCAACTCAGATCACTATCTTATTGGTAAAGATGATACCCCTAACTACTCATATGATGTCTCTAGCTCTCTTGACTACCATAAAAACTTAACCAAAAAAAGTTGCCGAGCTATAATACTTAGGTAATGTGATCTTAATTTTTTTTTTCTTTTAATTGATATGCGCTTGCTACTTGTAATAAATATTAAACAATATATATGTTTATTAAATTTTTCATCAAGCAGTGGTGATCACGACATGGCTTTTTCATACATTGGCACGAGACAATGGATACGTAGTATGGATTTGAAAGTTGATAGCACTTGGGAACCATGGTTTGTCAAAAATCAAGTCGCAGGGTATGTTAATTGGTACCTTGACATTGCTAAAATCCTTAATTGTATAGTAAATTTGTTTAATCTTAATTATGCAGATACATGGAGAGTTTTTCACATAATGATTACTCATTGACATTTGCAACTATTAAGGTATGAAATTTTGTATAACAAGCTCGATTTTGCTCTTCATTTATTGTCGTCTTGATCGGTGCTAGGAAAATAGGAAAATATTCACCCGCTTCTATTTGACTTGTGTAGGGATCAGGTCATGCAGGTCCAGAGTTCAAGCCTGAACAGTGTCTAACTATGGTGGATAGGTGGTTTGGTCATAATCCTCTCTCTCATGATTCATAGTCATTACAGAACTTGGACCTGCATATCCGCAAGTGGTATGTTTAACAAGCTTAGGAATCAAAATTTAAAGCACATTTGTAATTTCATTTATTAAAACTTGAGTTCAATTCTAATTCCAATACTTACAATTGAGTAGCCCTTAAAGAAAATTTATTAGCACATGTTTATTTGGTCTTTAATTTTACACCTAGCTTAATATAGCATTGAAGTGCAACCACATATGCTAGTACCCTTAACACTGGATAATGAGTGTGAGATATGCATTAATAATTTGGATTGATTTTTTACACATTTTCCTTTTTTTTTCTTTTGTAAGATACATATTAGAGTGATTATATATTGTTGGGATTGACTTGTATTTTCCGCGGGTTCTACGAATAGTCATTACGACAGGATAGTCAGGTTTCTGGCTCCCGGTAAGCGAATGGTTGCCCAGCTCGCCGGTGGGCTGGCGGGGGTTGCAAAGGAGCAGC
Source organism: Panax stipuleanatus (assembly GCA_020205555.1). NCBI lineage: Eukaryota > Viridiplantae > Streptophyta > Magnoliopsida > Apiales > Araliaceae > Panax > Panax stipuleanatus. Next base: position 3,961,829 of record CM035120.1, on the reverse strand, counting down.
GCCCCCTAGAAGCCAAGCGCAAAGTGCAATTGGATTTTAAGGATTTATTAGTAGTCCGGTCTTAGATTTTATTAATGTGTTGGACCTCGTGACTAATGAGTCCATATTATAAAAGCTAGGGTTTTCTAATTAACTATAAAAAAATTGTTTGGTGTGTGAATCATCTAATGAATACATCAGACAAGTAGGACTAGATAAATTGGTGAACCTGAGTATATCGCGTGTTTTTATTTTTTCGTCTTATAATATATATCTGTGTGATTGCAATATTATTCGTTCTTAAATTTTAACATATATATATTGCCGATCTTTAAATATTGAGGTTTGAAAAGAAACATTCATTTGGGAAACCATAAAAATTGGATTAGAATTTTATCCGTTATATTCTGTCTTCAAATTCTATCAATATATATTTAGCGACACAGATATTACTTGACAACGGTATTAACAATACAATTATTTGCAAACGAATTTTATAATATCGCTATTATTTACCATTAATTGTATTGTGTCGTTAAATAATTGTATTGAAAGAATTTGAAGAATTTGCATCGTAGTCCATAAAAATTACCTATAACATGCATTGGACAATTTATCACTAGGCACAACTACTCTGCCAAAGTCCTTTGCTACATGAGAAGAAAAGACACGCCACGCCACGCAGTAGGTAAATCACAAGAGGCGTCTAAATATAGAAAGCCATAATTAATACTCCAGTCGTTTACGTTTTCTTTCTTTTAGACAAACTATTACTTGTTCTGCTTGCCTATTTATATATACATCGTTTTAGAATTGTTCACAAGTATTAAAAAAAAAAATAATTGTATAGTATTAAATATAATATCAATTATCTATATTATCTTTGTATTAGAAAAAAACTGTTATTTATTAGACAGAAAATAGTATCTATAATAATAAGATAGAACCCAATTTGAATTTGGACTGGAAAAGCACAGGACGGTTCAGATTCATTCTAATTTTTAGATTGTTGAAACGGAGAGAGAGGGAGGATTTCGTTAAGTCGTCGTGTCTTCAGGCACGCGGACAATTACTAGTATTTAATATTTGTGATAATATTGGAAACTAAACAATTAATACTTGAAATTCTCAATCGACAAATATTAAGAGACAAAAATATTTTTAAAATGACTTATATTTAGAGACAGATGGAGTAGTTATTAATTTGGCCTAGGCAATTGTATGTACAAATTTAAAAAAGAAAAATATATAATTTAGGGGGCGAGAGAAAATAGGAGGGGTGAATAATATACAAATATTAGGGTAAAAAAGTTAAAAACTATGAGAGACCAAATATTAACCACTCTTTTTGCTCTCCCTAATATACAAATATTACTAATATTTTTGTATGTATGAGAGACCTAATATACAAATATTAGGGTAAAAAGGTAAAATAACCACTCTTTTTGCTCTCCCTCGATACTACAAATATATAAACCACCTAGGTACATAATAAATTTACAATTTCTCTCTCCCAAAAAAATAATAATTTTGGTATGCGGATAAAATTTCCCCCAAAAAATAAATAAGCCATATGAATGAATGGTTGATCAAACATATAGTTAAATTGAAATATTTTTAAGTTTAAAACTGAAGTGAGGCATCTTTAACAACAAAACAATAAATGTTAAATTAATTTATATCAATTTTAAATTTTTAAATACTTTAAACTGATATTTAAAAAATTAATAATAATCATTTAAATTCATAACCATCATTTAAAATCAATAATAATCATTTAACAAGCGCATCAAAAGAAATTCAAAAAAAATAGAGTACGGGTGTATCTTTTTCTTATACCATTATATAAAAGAAAATTATCAATTGACCTTCGCTCAAGTGGTATCCCTGATTGATCTCTTGCAAAGCGAAAGGTCCGTGTTTAAAATCATCAACTTATTTCAATAAATGTTATTTTTTCTATAAATTATATAATAAAATGATATAGTATTATTTTTAATTTGGAATTTTTCTGGTGTGGTTTTAACCTAAGTACTTCTACCATAAAAGATAATCATGCCACAATTTTCTTTTGCCATCTAAAACAAATGGAGGAGAATAATGAAGAGTTCTTCCACTAAGCCAATTTTACAGACCAAAACGATCTAGTACAAACCACTAGGGTTCCGGTGGTTCAAGAACTAGCACGTAAAGGGCTCGAGCGCTTGCCGGAGAGGTTCATAAGGTTGCCACCGGACCAGCCAATTGCTCCGGCGACCACGCTTGTTGACCATGTCCAAGAAACCCTTCCAATTATAGACGTACTTAAACTAAAATTCGGGTCCGAAGCAGAGGGTCGAGCCCAAGAACTAGCCAGACTAGCCAGTTGTGCTGAAGATTGGGGCATGTTTTTAATTACAAATCACGGTATAAGCAATTCATTGTTGGCTGGTGTAAAGGATGTTGTCAAGGGTTTCTTTGGTTTGTCTTTTGAGAAAAAGAAAGCAAGTGTTGGATCATATATGAGTGTGGATAATATGGGATATGGCCGGAATTTTGTGAAATCGGAAGATCAACCGTTGGATTGGATTGACAGGTTGACCATGGTGGCAGCTCCGGCCGATCAACAACTCCAGCTTGTTTGGCCTCAAAAACCACCCAATTTCAGGCAAGTTTAATTTGGTTAAAATGTAATAATAAGTGGGTTGGGTGTATAAATTTGTATTTTTGTCATTGAATATTGTATAAAATTCATGTCAATCTATCCCCCCTTCCCCCCCCCCCCCCACCCCCCACCCCCCACCCTCCTCTCCTCCCCCACACCCCAAAAAAAAAAGAAAAAAAGAAAAAAAGAGAGTGATAATTAGAGTGGGTTAAATTGAATAATGCAGGCAAGTGATGGAGAGATATGTGAATGAAGGCAGAAATGTTTGTGATGATTTACTCCAAGCCCTTGCGGAGGCCCTGTCACTACATACACATGTTTTCTTACACCAATTCGAGCCCAATAAAAGTGAGCTCAAACTAAGAATAAACTACTACCTGCCGTGTCCGAGGCCGGACCTAGCCATGGGCCTATGCCCACATTCTGATGCCAGTGGGCTCACACTCTTAATGCAGTTTGAAGCCAGCCAAGGCCTTCAAGTACTTAAAGACATGAGATGGATAACAGTGCCATGGCCACCCGATACGTTGCTAGTGAATTTTGGAGATTTTATGGAGATAATGAGCAACGGCCGGCTTATTAGCCCATGGCATCGCGTGCTTACTCAAAGTAAGGTAGAGCGCTTTTCGGTGGCGGTGTTTTATAACCCGCCACCGGATGCCGAGATTGAACCGGTACAACAAGATGACAAGGACTCTGGCAAGAGGAGGAGGTACAAGAAGGTGGTTGTGAGTGAGTATTTGCAGCAGTTTTATAAGCTAAGCCCAACACCTACAAAACAAGCAATATTGTTTGCCATGGTTCCATAACCCCACCCTCGGCCTTGGCCTGATATATATATGTTAACGTCAAGTTTTGCCGGCGCGTCCAATCACCAACTCCACGCGCTCAGACCTGCACAATAACACGTCAACACGAAGCTTGACGGCCGGTGCCGCCGGGTGATAGCTCCGGTGTGAGAATAAGTACAGGCTGGTCACAAGGTTAACAATGGAGGCAATAGTGTATAGTGCTCAAGGGAATATTAATAATAATTACCTGTTACCATTAGGTTAAGCCTTGTATTTATAGTCATTCTCACCACCTCTAGAGCCCATGTCCCAGTCAAGTTAGGATTCCTAAACATGGCAGTTACCATTGTTTGGGTCCAACGCAATCTCCTTTAAAAGTACAAGTTGGTGGTTATCCAACCACTTGTCTTATAAGAGTTTGTATTGAGATAGGATTAGGGTTAAAACCCTTAATCCTTTAGACTCCTTATTGCTCCGGGCTCCATCCGAGAAGTAACCTTCGGTATGGGCCTTACAAAGTGGTCTGAACTCCGTCCCGAAGGGCTCGGTAGTCCGATCCCAATCATTATCTATTCGGTCTAGACTCCGGCCCGAAGGGCTTGGTAATCCGACCCCGATCATCATTATGTTGGTCTGGGCCCTGGTCTCGTGGGACTAAGATACCCGATCCGGATAACACCAGTTGGGTCTGGGTTCTGGCCCAAAGAGCTCAGATACCCGATCCCGAACAATGCTGCCACAATTCTGGCTTCGGCCCCTTGGGCCCGGTAAGCTCCTCTCGGCCCCGGCCTTCTGTCCATGTAGGGGTCGGTGGATTATACCCGATCAATATATATATATATATATATATATATATATATATATATATATATGTATATATTTATGTGGAAAAAATATATATACACATCTGTGTAGTACACAGTAGGTTATGACGACGGTTTTATAGGGCTATGGCGACGGTTTAACCGTCGTCATAGCCTGACTGTGTACTACACAGTATACATTTTTGGATGTTGTAGTAATAATCTATAACGACACTTTTTATGTGAAAATATCAAAAAATCATGTGAAAATATCAATTTTCTAAAATTTATTTTCAAGTGTGCGATGCAATTTATTCAAGTGGGTGTGAGAGCTTTGGGTTCATGATTGGTATCTAAGACCCCGTGAGGCCTAAATGCCGTAGTTATTTTATGTTTAAATTATCAATATATTATGAGGATTGATATTTTCACAAGTAAAAATGATAATTTTATAAGACTCCTTCTCACGTAAATAATAGATGGATCTCACAATCATGTGAGATAAACAGACTTTGTGAAAATATCAAATTTTACTCGTGAAAATATCAATTCCTTATATTATTTGTCTGAAGGATTGCAAAATAATCTTATATGCTCGGCAACATGCACCTTTTGTTGCATAATTAGATCTGTCCTATTTTATGAGCTAATGAGAATGAGCTGGTATTGTCTTGACATTTGGCAACTACTACCTTTTAATGTTGTTCATGTGATTGACAGACGGACCGAATTTTTTTTCTACTTTTGGTCTCTAGCTAAGGACATTAAGTGCTGAAAAATTAAGCACATTGAATCCATTAATTTGTAGTACTTAATAGTTTAACTACTTTATGTTTGCTTAGGTTGATTCAATTATGGAATTTCTTAACATGTGTACTTAGGTCACATTCTAAGCACACAATTCAAAAGAATATTTCCTTGAATTATGTGTATATTCCTTTGAATTTGGTACAAATATAGAAATAAAGGGAATATGCACACAACTCAAGAGAATATTATCTTGAATTGTGTGTTTAGCATGTGCCCTTAGGACACATGTTAAGAGGACCTTCAATTATACTACTCTTGGAACATGATAGAATATAAATGGTCCAACCACACTCACTCGTATATTAAGTGAGTTTAGGTCCATCGAACCCCAATTATTATTATTATTATTATTATTATTTATTTTTTTGTTAAATTTAACTAAAATAGAGCCTTAAACAAGAATGAATCTCAAAACATCGATCATATACACCCTTACATGTACTCCCTTCGATAAAAATTACAAAATGCACTCGTCATAGATATACAAACGTGGATTAGGATTTTTCATTACATTTTCTCAAATTTCCTTAACACATTTAATGACACAATATTATTTTTATTGTATTTTTTGTGATAATTTTTATTATATCGTGCGAGAAAATAAGGGGAAAATATAATGAAGAACATCTTAATCCAAGAAATGCATATTATTATTTTTTATAGATATTTGTAGTGTAGAAGTTCACTAAAGAGAGAGAAAATAAATAAATAAATAAAAATAATCACTCTTTCTTGCCGGCCCTTTCCTTTCCTACGACACTTAGTTATCAATTTGTATACGGAGAATGACAATTGGTAGACGAATATAGTTTCCATTCCCCCCAAATAACACCCTGTTTGGATAAGTTTTTTACGCGTTTTTAACGCGCCTAAGGAAAATATAATATTACTCCTTCCAGACTCCTTTGGCTCTGTTTCGTTGCTCTTTCCAATACATATTGTAACAAACGGCACCTCCTCATCAAGCATATATACCCACGCACCCACTATTTATCTTTTCCTTTCTGTTTCATTAACATTCTCTATCCCTTTGATTAAACGCACCAAAAACTCTCTCTCTCTCTCTCTCTCTCCCTCTCAACTGATCAGTCAACCCCCATTCTTCTCTCTTCTCGAAATCATGAGTTACTACAACCAGAATCAGCCTCCCGTCGGCAATCCTCCTCCTCAAGGTCAGTTCATCAATTTTAATTTGTTCGATTTGGGTGTTTTTGCTTGTTTGATGAATTTAGTAGATCTGTTGGGAATTTTGAGGTTTGATGATTTGTTCATTACAGGTTATCCTCCTCAGGATTACCCAAAGGACGCATACCCGCCACCGGGATACCCTCCACAAGGGTACCCACAACCAGGGTACCCTCAACAGGGGTACCCTCCTCAGGGCGGCTATCCGCCCCAATACGCTCCTCAGTACGCTCAGCAGCAGCCTCAACAAAACAACAAAAGCAGTGGTCTCTTGGAAGGCTGGTATGCCCTTCAATTTTCTCTCTCCTAATATACATGTATATATGTTTCTATGGTTGCATGAATGAGATCTGGATGATCTGGGTTGTGATTATGAGTTGGTGAACGGGTCAACTCGGTGGGAAGAGACCATTACAGACTGGTGAATTTCCGAAACAGCCCTCTACAGTTGGTTTAGGGAGGGTATTTTTGTCATTCTGTACACAGCCCTCCACATTCATTGGGAGGGATTGGTAATTGGTTCACATGTGGTAGTAATTTGGATGGGGTTGAAGTGTTTTGGCATGGCAATCATAGATGCTATATGTATGTATATATATATATGTATAGTGTCGAAATTAGTTGTTCTTGTTCTAATGAACTTACTTGGTAACAACACTTGCTGCAGTTTGGCTGCTCTCTGCTGTTGCTGTCTATTGGATGCGTGCTTTTGATGAGAAATTCAGCCTTGATTGATTTTGGCAGCATCATTCATACCCTCCCTCCCTCCCTATCTTCTTATTACCTTCTAGTATTTCGGAAAAATAATTGGGGGTCATTCTGTACCTTGGTAGTAATTCTTGTGGAACATTTATAGGGTTTGTAAATTCTCAGAGATATTCTGGTTTTTATTACATGGTAGAAGTACATTCTTCTACCATTTTCTCTTGCTGCTTTCTGCTTTTTTATGATGGAAACTAATATATGCACTTATGTTTCACTAGTTTTATCTGCTTTGGGCCTTTGAAGGAACGTTATATGTTTCTATAAATCATGAATTGTGTTTCTTTCTTCTTTGGAGGGTTCTTCTTTTCTCCAGCCATAGATTCTTTCTTTATTAATAAGAGTGGTGGAGTACAGTTATTTGTAAATTCAATTGCAAACTTGTTATTGATACGTGACTTATTTAGGCGGAAGCACTTTTGCCATAAGTTTTTTTTTTTTTTTTTTTTTGGGAAGAAACACGATGTAATTTGGTCTTTAAATAAAATTAAAAGCTTATACTACACAATTTTGTGTAAGTAAAATTATTTTAACTTTGTTATTGAAGCGGTTTTATAAAATAAAAAAATATATATGTTGCAATGTGAGTGTACTTCATTTCAAATATTTTGTACTTTGAATACAAATTGTCAGCTGTTAACGTCAAGATCTGCCCATCTGTCCAATCACCAAACATCAAGTTAAATCATGTACAGAAAATATCTGTCCAATCACCAAACATCAAGTTAAATTGTGTACAAAAAATAGAAAAACACATTGAGGAGTTTGACTGTCGGGGTAGTTGAACGATAACTCCGGAGTGAGAATAAATATACATGCCGGATAAAAAGTTAACAATGGAGGCACTTTACTGCTTTAGTGCTCATGATAGGTCAAGTGTCATTACCTAGGAATTAGGGTATCACTTTATAGTATTTTTTAGTGTTCATGATAGGTCAAGTGTCATTATCTAAGAATTAGGGTATAACTTTATATTTTTTTAGTGTTCTCACACTATCTCATCACATCTGTTCCTGAGTAAGAATAAGACTTATTATGTAAAGTCGTGTTATAACTGTAATTCTCATAATTTGATTTTCTTAAAAATATGAAATCAAAATAAATATGAGAATAGTAAGTCAACTAAGACTGTAAATTCCCTAAAAGTAGAGACTCCTGATTGCAAAAATGAAATACGATGAAAAACATGAGTTGCGAATATCTGAAAATGAAAAACATAAGTTACCTGCATAAATGAAAGCCGATGAAAAACATGACAAATAATTGAACATCATAAAGTATATTGCAAAAATGGATAAATATAAGAGAATAATTTATAAAAAGAGTTGCGAATAGCTCAAAATGGTTAGCCGTAACTAAATTTTTTAATTGCTTTGAAATAATGTAGTCAACGTAATGTACTTCATTCAAAGATGGAGAAGTGTTTCACAAAACAAATCTCCACAACTTATCACTAAACTCACCTCAAACTCAGTATAATGAGTTACGACCAAACGAATTACGCTTAATTATTTGTTAGATTAATTTGGATAAATTTCTAATTAATTAAGAACTGGTTCACTTCATGATCGGTTAGTCGATTTTTTAAATATAGAAATTAATTTTGAGAGAAAAAAGTTGCTAAAGGATACGGATGTATTGAAAGACAATCGAATCGAATCTAATTGTAGATACCTTGTCTTACTTGTTTATCCATTTATACGGAAAGAAAGATAAATTTTAAAAAAATACTACATCCATTTTGAAGAGTTCAAAACTTGTAAAAAGATTAATATTCATAGAATTTATTTCACTTTGACTTTGATTATCATAATCATAATTATTTTAAATTATCTACAAATTATGTTCATAAAATTTTATTTTTAGTTTAAAGCAAAACGGATCTAAAACATACCTATTAAATAACATCTCTCTCTTAAATAACATAATTTTATTAAAATTATGTCGTTTTGAAAATTCTTTTTTTTAAAAATAATATTAAAAGTGAGTGGGGCCCACTTGCTTTTATTCTATTCACAAAAAATGTCCACTCGTGGCCCCACTTATTTTTTAAAAGAATATTCAAAACGACGTAGTTTTAATAAAAGTATGCTATTTAAGGAAGGTATGTTATTTAAGACGTATGCTTTAGCTCCGTCCTTTAGTTTAAGGTATCATCTTTTTTAATTGCATTCCTTCAAATTTAATTTTTTCACAAAATTAATTTTTAACATATTATTGAAATTATAGGTTGAAATCGTATCTAAAAATAGTAATAATTATGTTATTTACGTTGCATATAACATGTATATCTGTATAGTGTCATATTTATATGTTTATGATGGGTCAAATGTGCATTCAACTATATAAAATAGTATGAGTTTTGACTTATAATTTTACTAATATGTTAAAATGGGATATTTTTATAAATAATTTAAATTTGAAAGAATATTATTGAAAAAATTAATGCTTTGAGACTAAAAGTAGGAATTTTATGGAACTTTCCTTTTGCAGTTAACCGATAAGAAAATCCACGTGGGAGAGAGAAACATCACGTTATGCATAGTTGCATACATACAGGATACAGATATATGCACATACGTATTTGTTTTTACTTGTACGGTACAAACGGAGAAGAAGAGAAATAAATGGTGCCTAACAAATTCTCCAGTCAGCTCAGAATTGTTCAAATTTCATGCCACTGCACTTCTTCAGGTGATTATCAATCTTTCTATTATATTATTTCTCCGTATAATTGAAATTCCAGCGCTTAATTTTGCTTTTCGGATCGAGGTTCCAGAAGGAATATATTGATCTGGAGTAAATTAGGGTTTCGATTTGTGGTATGTCAGAAGTCTTCCTCGTCAATGAAATAGATCAAAATATTAACTTCTGATGATATATAGTTCGTATTTAGACAAAATTTATACAAGGAATTCTGCTCGGATTTACGTTTCTATTGAGTATCTATGAACTAGCTCTTATGTTTGTACATTGCATAATAGTTTTATAAATTGGCATACAAATAGAGCTTGTTAAAAAGGCACTGATTTAGGCTTCTTTTCTTTTTACCTTTTGGTTAGAAGTAGGAACAGAGAAGGAATCAAAATTGGAAATTTTAAGCTCTTTAATATTAAGCTCATTATATGAAAAATATTTTGCTTGGTTTGCATAGGTTTTTTTTGTTTGCTTTGGTTCTGAATGCATATTATTAAGAGAGATAAGATTCAATTAAATATCTTACATATAAAAGTTTAGTCTAGTTGATAGAGCTCCCTTTCCTTAACGTCTATCTTTCAGCAGCAGAAGGATTTTACTTATTTGGAAAAACTTGATTTCAGCAGTGGTCGTCAGGAGTCCTATTTTATGTGATTCACGTGGGGTAGGTTTACAGTGCAATGCAATAATTACTTATTCCAATTATTCCTCCCCCACACACCCAAACCAAAATAAATTAAGGGCTGCTTTATACCTCCTTAATCTATGTGTAACAGAAAAATTTGCAAAAGAATGACATACTGGCATGACATACCTCCATTCATCCTGGCATGCACGAATCTTAAAACTATTGCAGACTTGCAACATGTTATTAGATAGGACTGTCTAACATTATTGTAATGGCTGTATCCACCCCTAAAATCTCTGGGGGGGATCACATATCCACTTGATATATTTTTTATATATGCACATTTATTTGCATATGAAATATATATATTTATCTTTTGTTTAGTGTTTTGAAGTAGCAAATGTCTTCAACAAATCATATACCCTTTCAGGATGGAAAATGGTTTGGCATTTTGCTTTGCTGTAGGTACTTTTTCTGTAAGTTAGTTTTCAATCAATCACAAATGAATCCATATCTAATGCGAAAGTAGTTGCACTCTGAAGCAAAAGTTCTCATGTTTATTCAGGCTTACTCTCGATTAAGCATTTTATTCTTAGTGTGTAGAATCTATTGTATCTAATGTTTCTTTTGTTATTGAATCATTTTAACGTTTGTTATTTGTTTGTGGGTGTTATTGTTGATATAGTCAACTAGGTATTGCTGGTAGATTTTTGTGACTCTTGTGCTACTCTATGGGTGCTCCTAAGCAAAAATGGACAGCAGAAGAAGAAGCTGCCCTTAAAGCTGGAGTACTTAAGCATGGTGCAGGAAAGTGGCGTACTATTCTTAAAGATCCAGAATTCAGTGGTGTGTTGTACCTGCGCTCAAATGTCGACCTCAAGGTATAAACCTTTCATCATTATTATAGTTGGTTCTTGATAATTTTTCTTACTAGAAATAAATTTGGATTTGATCAACCAACTATAGCTCGTTACAAATTATCTTACGGATACAAAATGGTTCTTTCACTCTCTTAGGAACTGATAAAGCTAAATCCCAACGGCAACTAGCATTCATGAATTAATTAGATAGAGCTTATCTTATCATTTCATAGTTGTTTAGGTTGTTACAAAGTCTAATCTTGTAAATAATTTGAAGTATCCATGTACATGTATTACTCTATAAATATGATTGAAAACAGAGGCAACGTAAGGTCTTCAATACAACTTCAGTTCTCAAACTCTTTTATGGTGTCAAAGCCTCTGACTAACGTCACAATGGCAGATTCGTCGTCCTTTTCAACCTCTTCCTCATTACCTTTCTATGTCAACCTCAACAAATTACCATCTCCTTTTACCAATTCAGTTCCTATAAAATTGGAAAGTGGAAATTACTTACTATGGCGCTCCCAACTTCAACCCTTGCTTCGTGTGTATGACCTCGAAGATTTTTTCACCGAAAAATCCATGTGTCTTCCCGAATGGATTCCGACACCTCCTCAAACCACCGAGCAAACTACAGATCCAAATTCTTCAACCCCTATGACAGAAACAATTTTAAACCCTGTAATTTTTTTAATGTCGTAGACAAGACCAACTTTTCTTAGTTGGATGCTAACATCACTAATTGTACCACCGCTCATGAAGCTTGGTCCACTCTTGAGCGCATGCATGCATTCCAATCTCGTGCAAGAATCATGCATCTTCGTTATCAACTACAAACACAAAAAAAGGGGTCGCTTTCTATTACTGATTACTCTCAGAAAATGAAATTTATTGCTGAAAATTTAGGCGCTGCAGCCCATGGTGTAACGGATCAAGATCTTATCCTCTACATCCTTGCTGGCCTTGGTACTGAATATGACTCCTTTGTAGTCTTTGCCACTACACGTACTGATCCACTTAGCCTTGATGATTTGTATGGTTTCCTTCTTAATCATGAATCATGCATTGAACAGATAAGTACCATGGATGTGTCGTTATCTCAATTCAATCTCACTTCTCAAAATCAACGAGGTTCATTCTCCAAATTTAATGCTCAACAGCCCACAGGATTTGATAATAATTCTCGTTCATCCTCTCATCAAACACTAGAGGAGGATCATCTTCATGTAATAGAGGAAGAGGACACAATTCTCAAGTCTTTCGCAATCCCAACTTAAGTCCTCGTTTTGTTTCGGCTCGGATTCAATGTCTGATTTGTGGAAAAAATGGTCATAGTGCCCTAAAATGCTATTCACGGTTTGACCATAACTACACAAGTGAAGCATCTCATCATGCAATGTTAACAAATTCCTCATCTACCTACGATCCAGCATGGTACTCAGACTCTGGCGCAACCACTCATGTTACAAATGAATTAGAGAATCTGTCCATTCACTTAGAGTATTCTGGCAATGATCAAGTTCGCATGGGTAACGGTCAAGGTTTGAACATCTTGCATACTGGTTCCTCTAATCTTAAAACTAATACACATCCGTTATTTCTACGAAATATTCTCCATGTTCCTTCCATCTCAAAAAATTTAATTAGTGTCTCTCAATTATGTTCTGATAATAATGTCTCAGTTGAATTTCACCCTCTTATTTGTCTTGTTAAGGATTGTTGCTTGGGAAAAGTCTTACTCCGCGGGAGACTCACTAACGGGCTCTACGCCTTCCTTGACAATAAAGCTCTTCCCAATTCTGTTACAAATAAAAACAACCATGTATTTCTTGGCGAGTGAGTTTCTCTTGACATTTGGCATGCACGGCTTGGACACCCCACTTCAAAGGTTCTTAACAAGGTGGTTTCTTCCCATTCATTCACTCCCCACACGTGGCTTAAAGTCTTCCTCACTTTGTTCATCTTGTCAACTTGGCAAAAGTCATCTGCTTCATCTTTCATCTACTCATTCTAGAACTAGATTTCCTCTTAAATCAATACATTTCGATGTATGGGGTTGTTCACTTGTTCCCCAATTTTATCAAATAATGGTTATAAATATTATGTCTCATTTGTTGATGACTATTTAAAGTACACATGAATTTTTATGTTTAGTTCTAAATGGGATGTACTACAAATTTTTCTTAATTTTCAAGCTCATGTTAAACATCTTCTTAATACAAAAATAAAATACCTCCAAACCGATTGGGGAGGTGAATATCGTTCATTTCTTCTCCTTCTTTCAAAACAAGGAATTTATTATTGTGTTTCTTGTCCACATACACCGGAACAAAATGGTTTGGCGGAACGTAAACACCGTCACATAATTGAGAATGGTCTTACACTTTTAGCTAATGCTTTGATGCCTAAAAAATTCTGGGACGAGGCATTCACCACTGCAGTTTTTTTAATTAACAAGTTAAGTTGCCCACTCCAGTATTAAAAAATAAGTCTCCGTGGAAAATTCTTTTTAACACAACCAAATTACTCTTCTTAAAGTTTTTGGTTGTGCTTGTTATCCGTACTTACAACAATATAACTCTCACAAACTCATGTTCCGGTCATCTCAATGTGTTTTCCATGGGTATTAAGAAAATCAAAAAGGTTACTGATGTTTTAATCCCTCCACCGGAAAAATCATTGTTTTTCGCCATGTTCAATTTGATGAGTTCTGTTTCCTTTTGCCGCCTTACAATCATCCGCTGTACGTTCATCAAATGTTCCTCCATTATCAAATGTGTCTGTGCCATACATAACTCCGCCTTCTATATTTCCATCTACCCATTCAATGCCCATAACTCCAGTGCGTTCCATGCCCACTCCTTCCAAGTCCTTACTCATTCCATTGATAATTCCATTCAATCTCCTCCACCAACTTCTCATAATAATTCATATTCTGTGCAAAAAACTAATGACCTTTCTCCATTAATAAAAATGCCTCTTACAAATTCTTCTCCTTCTCCTTCTAATAGCTCCTCACATCAGTACACCACATCTCAACCTCTTAATGAACATCTCATGCAAACTTGTTCTAAAACTAAACAACAAAACATCTTACACACAGAAGTGTCATCACTGCCCATCGAACCCACTTGTTATTCTCAAGCCAAAATGTCAATTGGCGTAATGCTATGTCTGATGAGTACAATGCTTTCCTTTGAAATGGAACTTGGTCTCTAGTCTCACCTTCACAAAATCAAAATGATGTCGGTTGCAAACGGATATACTGAGTGAAACAAAAAGCAAATGGTTCTTTAGATCGTTTTAAAGCACTGTTTGGTTGCGAAGGGGTATCATCAACAACAACAACTGGGTATCGACTATAGAGAAACCTTCAGTCCCATAGTCAAAGCCACCACAATTTGAACTGTCTTGGCTCTTGTTGTTTCTTATTCTTGGTCTCTTCGGCAACTAGATGTCAATAATACCTTCTTAAATGGGACATTGCATGAGGATGTTTACATGGTACAACCACAAGGTTTCATTGACCCCGAACGCCCACATTGTGTGTGTAAGCTACACAAGGCGCTTTGCGGCCTTAAACAATCATCTCAGGCATGGTTCTATGAGTTACACTCGGCGCTAATAGCTATGGATTTTCTCTCTACTACTGCAGACCCATCATTGTTTATTCGGATTTGCTCAAATTTGATCATCATATTGTTAGTCTACGTTGATGATATCATAATTATTGGGAATTCTACAGCTTCTGTTAATAACATTATTCATGACTTAAATTCAATGTTTTAGTCTGAAAGATCTTGGCCCATTACATTATTTTCTTGGTGTTAAAGTTACACATGAATGTAATGGATTGTTGCTTACCCAGACCAACTACATCTGTGATCTTCTTTCTCGCACTACTATGGCCGATGCCAAATCAGTAGCATCTCCAATGACTACCACAACTATTTTATCTCGCAAGGATGGGGATCCATTTCCAGATACAACACTTTATCGTAGCATTGTAGGGGCATTACAATATCTGACATTCACGAGACCCGACATCACTTATTCTGTTAACAAAGTGGCACAATTCATGCACACTCCCACTTCACTACATTGGAAAGCTGTGAAACGTATACTACAGTCATAGTTGTTACGACGTCACGGCGAGTTATGGCGGTAGCCAACTGCCTGGACGCCTAGGCGACCGCCATGGCGTCTGTAAGACGACAAGTCGTTTACAATATGTAATTTATATATTATTTATTTGACTTAACAAATATATTGACAATAAAATTTTATATACATTAAAATTCAAAACATAATACTATAGAATAACATTAAAGGCATAATTATGTAAATATTTAGCAATAACAATCCAAAAACAAAATACTTGATATTAAAAATTAGTAAAAGAAATGAAGAATTCAACAAACACCACATAGAACATAACCATCGGTTTTCGAACTTTCTGCCATTTAATTTTCTAGTTTCTACAAAATATAATCAAACAAACAATATATTAGAGACAAGTGAGTCATTGACATATTTTTATTTTTACTTGTGTACAAAAAAAAGAGTAAACAATAAACACCTCTCATATAATTTTGTACATTTTAAACTTTAAAGTATAATCACAATATATTCCCTAAAATCAGCTTGCCTAAAATACATACATCAGAGACTTAATATTAGTCATCAGTTGAAAACATATGACAACATATTAGTTATCTTCTAATATTAGTCATCAGTTGAAAATTGCATACAACCATTAGTCATCAGTTGCAATTTTATTAGTCATCAACTCATCATTACATTATATTAGTCATCAGTTGAAAATTGCATACATGAAAATTGCATACAGCCATACATATGCCAAGTGTAAAAAAATTATATACAACCATACATATCACATTATATTAGTTATCTCCTAATAACAGCTACCAGAGTCCAGAAAAATCAACAAAGAAAAGAGAAACATAAAAGAACTAGGAAAAAAAAAGAAATAGAGAAGCAGTCGTAAAAAAAGAAACAGAAGTCAAGAAACAGAGGAGAAGAGAAGCAGAGAAAGAAGAAGAATCTGTGAGAGTTGTCGCCTCGTCGGAGCTGGTCGGTTGGAGCAAAGATTGGGCTGCGAAGTCTCGAAGAGTCCGCAATGGATGGAGATAAGGGTTCGCGATGGAAGAGTTCGCGATGGAAGAGTTCGAAGAGTTCTCGAAGAGTCTTTTTGTCTGTAGATAAGGGTTTTCTTTTATTTTTTATTTGATTGGTCATGGGTCATGGGTTAGCCCATGGGTAAATATCAGTTGGGTCAGTGCTGCCAAGGCGGGCGCCTAGACAGCTCTGCCTTAAGACGCCGTACGCCTTGGACTCTTTTTCGTCGCTGGGACGCCAAGGCGTCGCCATAACAACTATGACTACGGTAACTTTGTGGCACTTCTGATCATGGTCTCCTTATTCAATCATCAAAGTCATTGCAGTTATTTGCTTTCTCCGATGCGGATTGGGCTGGTCCGGCTGGATGCCCTGATGATCGACGCTCTACTAGTGGTTTTTGTATATTTTTGGGGCCAAACTTACTCTCTTGGCAGTCAAAAAAACCTATTGTTGCATGTAATATTACTGAAGCGGATTTATGTAACCTTGCCCATGCAACGGCTGAACTAACATGGCTCCAACGGCTACTTTGCGAACTTCATGTTCCATCTCTTCGATCTCTGACTCTTTGGTGTGATAATTTAAGTACAACATATCTTACCATTAATCCGATTTTTCATGCTCACACTAAGCATATTGAAATTGATTTCTATTATATCCGAGAAAAAGTATGTCAAGGAGCATTACATGTTCAGTTATATTTTTACTGTGGATCAAATTGCTGATGTTCTCACAAAAGCCTTGGGAATCCATTGGTTTCAGCTGTTACGTGACAAACTCATGGTGACTCCATCGCCCATTCGTTTGTGGGGGCATGATAAAGCTAAATCCCAACGGCATCTAGCATGCATGAATTAAATTAGATAGAGCTTATCTTATCATTTCATAGTTGTTTAGGTTGTTACAAAGTCTAATCTTGTAAATGATTTGAAGTATCCATGTACATGTATTACTCTATAAATATGATAGAAAACAGGGGCA
Organism: Panax stipuleanatus; assembly: GCA_020205555.1. Taxonomy (NCBI): domain Eukaryota; kingdom Viridiplantae; phylum Streptophyta; class Magnoliopsida; order Apiales; family Araliaceae; genus Panax; species Panax stipuleanatus. The sequence goes on along the minus strand of CM035120.1, from coordinate 3,944,544 downwards.
ACGTAAGGCCTTCAAAACAACTTCAGTTCTTAAACTCTTTTATGAACATTGTGTTCCCCAACCAGTATCTTACTATTTTCTGGAGTAGAGTACTTTTGAATTCCGGAAGAACATACCTTCGCGTATTTTTATTTATTGTGTAATATCTCTGGTTTTCTTGTTATTAGGACAAGTGGAGGAACATGAGTGTGATGGCAAATGGATGGGGCTCTAGAGAGAAGGCGAGGTTAGCACTTAAAAGAATGCAGCAGGTTCCTAAAGAGGATGAGAACTCTATGGCTCTTACTCCTGTAAATCAAAGTGATGAAGAAATCATTGATGATAAGCCTCTTGCAGTTTCTAGTGGTTCTCCACAGATTGGTAGTTCAAGCAAAAGATCTATTATAAGGTTAGATGCTTATATATCAATTGTTGGCACAATCTAATTTCCATAGTTTTGGTATGCGAAGTAGTGGCATCGTGGACTAGAGTATTGGTAGTCGAAATGGTTAATCAACTAACAAGGCAGGAAGCTTAACAACAAAAGTGAACCAAATCAGTAAATTCTGTTGTTGTGGTGTTAAACTACTTAAATGGAGAAGTTGTTGTCGATCGGTTTCCCTTTTGGAATATCACTTATAAAATGAAAAAAATAAATAAATGAAATTTTACTTATATAACATAAAGAAGGAACATTGAAATCGTTATTAGCATCAACTTTACGACAGTACTTACGTGGTATGATTCAGCATTTAGTCTTCCGAAACTATGAAGCAATTGCAGTTCGGGAAGAAAACAATTTGAGGTAGCATTTCTCTTCTTGAGCTATTATCCACTCCCTGAGTTGATATTATTATATTACTAAGTTGAGATACAATTTGAAATTAAAATAAACATCTGACGGTGTTTAACACATCATGACTAGATCACTAGAAAACAATAAAACAAAAATTAACGTATGTGGTTATGTGTATATTGTGGAAGAAGTACCGAAGTCTGATCAACCTATTGTGGGAGAAGTACCTAAAGGTCTGATCAACCTATTTGAGACATTGACTGGTTGAAGAAGTATGAGCTATTGATAAATCATTGGTGCATTGCTCACTCTAATTGTTGTAGTGGTCTGTCAATCGTGATAAGCTGGTTTTTTAGTTTGAGAGCAGTCATTTTGTGCAAATTTGTTGATTCTTAGTTCTATATCCAGTCTATCTCTTCTAGCACCTGTATGAGTCTAGTTACACCAGATAAGTAGGTAATAGACTTTAATTGTTAACGACGAGAACCACACGAAGAATCATTTTGAATATGTTTAAAGGGTGTTTTGGATTGCTTATGACCAGTTTTAGACATCTAAATTGTTTGGTAAACTGCTTTTGAAGACTTCTTATAAGGCAGATAGGGGCATGAGAAGCCATTCTATCCTAATTTTATTACTATATAGTCTATATAGTTCTACTCGTTTTGGTTATTTTGCCTATGAATAAGTGATAAGCAATTTCTTCAATTCCAAACACTTTATGTTCTTTTTATTACTTCCAGTACTTTTTCATTACCAAAAAAAAAGCAATAAGCATATTTTTTTAAACAATCCCAAACACATAATCTGTCTGAAAGCCTGCTAACCAAATAGCACAGGGGAATCAGTTTAGAATTCGTGCATTATCTAACCATTTACCCTCTCTTTTGTATCATATAATTTACTTTTCATATTTTTTAAAACTAGTTTGAACTAGTTATTACCAAGTTACCTTCACCTATAAGCATCTCATATATCTGTCTAATATCAAGTCTCTTAATGTTTGTTATCCGCTGGAATAAGGACAAGGCTAGTGGCTCAGAAACATAGTGTTATATATGCTATGCAATTATTTGTTGTTTTGTTCCTGTGTTATTGAAAATTAACGTGATACTTCTTTCTCATGATTGATAGGTTGGACAATCTTATAATGGAGGCTATAAACAACTTGAAGGAATCTGGTGGTTCTAATAAGACAACTATCGGCACATACATTGAGGTGTTCCTTTCATTAACTTTCTAATTCGAAGTATGATAATCCTATTTGTATATAAGTTATATCTGTTTTACTTCTTCGGAAATTGTGTTGGAAATACTATCAAAAAGAAGAAAAAAATTGTGCTGGAGTACGTCCTAGTTTTTGAGGTCTCTCTTTTTTCTTTTATATATATATATATGGATCATTTAATACATCTGAGTAGTGAGGTTTCACATTGAACCTTTTTCATCCTATAGTATTGCATTTTGTTGCTTAGTTGTTCTAGTACTTGTGGTAGGATTACCTTTTCATGGTTTCCTCTTGCTATTGGTTTTTCCTAATCCTATGAAATTTACTATTGTAGATGATTAAATTTGTTGGAACATAGGGACTTTGCTTTCTTTCCATCCAAGAAATACGTTTTCCTTATTACTAGTTTACTTTAATTTGGCCACACAAGACACCATTACCAGAGCCTACATATTTTAACCCCTGGCCAAAACGTTATACAAAGAGTTTGGGGAGTTGGTCTAAATGATCTCAAATAAAATGCTTTGGTGCACGTATGTTTTATGATTGATAAACCTTGAAGAAGTTATCTTTGTAGAAAATAGAGAAGTAATTACAACAGAAAGCAAATCAAAAGCAATGGCTTTCTGTAAGACTATAATTATATGAAATTAGTTGATTTTTATCAAACTAATCTATCAATTCAGTAATTGTTTGCGGAGTGCAGGCTGAAGTTAAATAAATGAACTACTGATGCAGGACAATATTTTGGGACAAGTGGTTAATGGTAAAAAATGAAAAACAAATAAAATCAACTAGGATTTAAACTCCACATTTGAATCTCTAAGATCTTACTGGTGTATCAAATCCACAAGTCAACAATCCAATTCATTGTCGATATAGGGGTAATAGGAAATCACTATAAAGCTTGACGTCAGAGACATGCCAATTTCTAGCAATAGAAATAGTTTAGATTCTATTAACAGCCATTGGGCCTTCTCTGTTCTAACTTTCTTGTCTTATATTTTATAGGAACAATACTGGGCCCCTCCAAACTTTAAAAGACTACTGTCTGCAAAATTGAAGTTTTTGACTGCAAGTGGTAAGCTGATCAAGGTAATTTGGATGCTACCTATCTATATTCAATGTGTGCTGTAATGGTTAACAATGTTGGGGATGTGTTGATATGATAGGATATTGGCACAAAAAATCTTCAACACTATCCTAATTTAAACATGGTAGTGGTATGTCTCTTAGTAACAATTCTGAGAAATATTTGATGTTTATGGTGAATGGCAGTCAGCAATTAGTACTATGTTAGTGAATAATTTGGGGTTGCTGTAAAAAGATATTTTCAAATGCTGATACATGTATGTCCGTATCCGTATATGAAAATAAAATTTAATATCTGTGTTCGTATCCGTATTCGACAGATATCTAACATGAAATATCCGTATTTGTATGTGACGGATAATATTCGAATACGATTAGAATATAGATATTATTCGTAATAATTTTGTATAATATAATGTAGATAAATATATCCGCATATCCGTATCCACATCCTTTCAAAATTTTAAAAGTTTCAATTTTTTTTATTTCTTGCACAATGTTAAATTAATAATAAAAAATTGTTTACTTAATCAAATAGAACTTAGAAATGATGTACAATCAACCAAATAAAATAATTAAATTAGATATAGTATTCATATGTAATTTTTTTTATATCTTAAATCATAAAATAGCCATAAAAGATGTATAATTAATTGATATTAATACTTTGTTATATTGTATACCAATATTAAATGAGAGATTTATACATTATATGTATGTATGTGATACATATATTCAGCAGTATATAGATATATTGATATTACGGATACGGATATTAACGAATACGAATATGTATATATCCATATCCGTTTTCGTATCTAGTTTGACGTGAATACGGATACGAATTTTCGGAGTGAATATCAGTCCCTAGTTGCCAGTGATTTAAGTACTGATAAATAGATTCCGACTTGTGAATGTAATAAATATTAACTATTCGAAGAGCAACTTCTCAAAGGGTATATAAAGGTCTCCCCCTTTTGTGTTGTTTTGGCTTCAATAGCATAGCTACAATTGTGTTACTAATCTTATAAAAATTGTGCTACTGAGTTGCATTCTTGTATTTTGACAGTTTGACTAGGGAAATTCTTGAAACAGGGGGAAGAAATATTTTTTGCCTATTTTCATAATGATATATATTTAAACAATCAAGCTTAATCAGCTTTATCTTAAAAAGCTTAAAGAGCATGGTAAGGCAGAGAAATGCCCAAGCGTTAGCCATGGTATATTGGAATATTCTAGTAACCGTGTAAATAATTTTGATACATGCCTAGATTACTTTATTTTAATTTATTTTATTGCTTAGTTCTGGTTATTATTATATGATAACAAAATTATCAGATTTCATTCATTGATTATATGGAAATTGCTTCATTTTGCTGTTGGTCTTCCTTAAAAGCAAAAGCAATTTAGGGTCAAAACGTGTTTGCTTTCTGCTAACTTGGTCGGTCTGTTAATCTTTGAGGTTTTCTTCTGCAGACGAAACGCAAGTACAGAATTGCTCCCACGTCAGCATCAACTGACAAAAGAAGACATCCCTCCATGTTACTCTTAGAGGGAAGGCCGAGGGTGGTATCTCCTAAAGTTGATAGGGCTGTGGCTGATGTGCCTACTAAAGCTCAGATCGATGCAGAGTTAGCCAAGATGAGGAGTATGACTCCTGACGAGGCTGCTGCTGCTGCTGCTAGAGCAGTTACCGAGGCAGAAATTGCCATAGCAGAAGCCGAGGAAGCAGCAAGGGAGGCAGAGGCAGCAGAAGCTGATGCGGAAGCTGCACAGGCTTTTGCAGAAGCAGCAATGAAGACACTGAAAGGGAGAAGCACCCCGAGGGTGGTGAGATCGTACATGACTCTTTTATCTTTCTTTAACATTGTGTAGTAGCTTGAGTTGACCTGCTAGAGAAGCACTGTCAATTTGTAATATATTAACATATTGCAAAATATGCAGATGATTCGGGCTTGATGGAAATGCTGAAAATGGGCACCCAGGATCCATGAATTCAAGCTTCTTTGTGGACCAAAACCCTGCATGACTTTTTAGCTGACTTTCTTTGTAGTTGTAAATATTGTAAGGAGGGAGGAGGGGGCATGTAAAATACAGGGTGTGCCTTCTGTTGTCAAATCGCGGTGATGGGTAGATTATATGCAAACAGATCCTTTCCATTGAAAATAGAATACTACTATATTTGAAAACTTATAATCTGGTGAGGCTCATGGGCCTAAAACTAGGAGATGCACTAATTGATTGTAATTGCTTTTATTAGTAAAGTGTAGTTAGCGGAATATTTTTTTGTTCGAGACGAGGAGGATTTAAGCATTTTGAATGAATAGGATACTTATTAACAATAAGTAACAATAGATTGTAATTGCTTTTATACTCGAGTACTATAATTTTGAAAATTGTAATTTATACACAAATTTTTAAAACTCTACGTGCACATTTAGAGCTTTATTTTTAAATATAGAAAAAGCCAAAAAGGGAAGATGAGGGGTTGAGTACCAACTTAATTTTTAAAGAAATATTATATCCATTTCATAATAAATAATAGACTTTTTAGAAGAAAAAAATTATTTCAATTTATTTGTCATTTACAAATTTCTAAGAGAACAAATTATTTATTTTTCTATATCACCCTTAACTTCTCTCATTGTCTCAAAATATTTTTTCTCTTTAGTAGTTTTTAAATTCTCACAGAGGGGTAGTGATTAAATTTATAAATTATTAAATGACTTTGTTAATTCATGTGTATGAAGTTAAAACGACTATTATTATGTAATACTTAATAGTGAGAGTACTACTTCCACTATTTTAAATTTCAAAATAAAATTTTAGAATTGTTATAAATATAATTTTGGTGATATTATAATACTCAATCTACATTGTTTTATAGCCTAAACTAATAATGTAATTATTTTTGGACTGGACAAAAATAAAAAAAAACAAATGTCTAATTTGGAATGAAAGAGAGGTCTATTAAAGATCATAAATTGCTGATGAAAAAAATACATTTTTGTTACGATTTGGAAAAAGAAGAAGATGAAGAAGAACTATTTTTAATGTATTTACGTATTTTAATATAGTTAATCTTTTTTTAGTTTGGATATAGTTCGATGTTCTAGGCTAGGACGCTAACACAAATCCTGACGGGAAGAAGAAAACGAAGCTGTTGGTATATCAAGGGGATCGTTAAGTAACTCTTCCTTGTGTTGAATTAGTAAGTACTTTTTCTCTGTCTTAATTTCTCATCCGCCTTATATTTTCAAACCACCGCTAGAACTTAGAAGTGATTGCTTGAATTCGATTTTCCAAATTCACTGGCTTTGAATTGAGTTCCCTCTTTCAGTTCGAGAATTTGGTGCTCGAAAATAAAAATGATTGGATTGGAACCCCTAATTGATAGTTTGTGTGAGCTTAATGTTTCGTTTTTAGCTTTCTAAATTACTAGTCTTTCATGAAATTGATGTTTCCTGTGTAATAGTACTGTATTTGAATTGCTGGGAAAGTATCTCTTTTGGTTAATTTGTAATTGCTTATCTTTTTTAAATCAGAAGAAAACTTCTCTGTGGTTGGATGATTAATATTTTAAAAATCACTGCTTGTGGGTGGAAATAATTGCATACTAGTAACTGATTAAATTGAAAGATGAACAGAAGTTATACTTTCTCTGGCTGAAAATTGGGCTTCAATTTCTCCTATTGGAGGCTACTTTTAAAATTAATGTGATGTTGACCATTGGTTATGTTAAAGTTGAAAACATTAACTTTCTAAATTTGAAGTGAGTAAGACTTGAAGTGTGCTGCAAAATGATATTCATCCTATGTTTTGTCAAAAATATAGGTTAATTAACAAAATTTGCTAGACTAAGAACTCGTGCAAATATACAAAACTCGAAGGGTGGACTAAAGAGAATAAACCATTTGCCATTAAATAACCTCCGTCGAGAAAACTATCTCTATCTGTATATATAGTCCTATGGCAAGTACGCAAAAAATTGAAAGGTCACCCTAAAAAATTGGCAAACATTATAACAGGACTGGGGCATGTATTGTGGAACCAAAATATGAAGACTTATCATTGAAAACTTGATATTTTGAACCGAAAGCTGAATGTCCTCGAGCATTACACTTTATTCTCCCTCCGTAAAGTTTACATTAAGACACTTTATCTACGTTTCTCTAACACTTTGTATCCACAATTCACCTCTTAGAAATTGCAAAAGTTCTGCAAGAGTTTGAACCATATCCAACTAACGCTGAATAAAATCAAAAGAGTGGAGAAGAAGTATCTCGCCTCCTCATAATCAAGAAAAAGGTGATAATTGGACTCCCTGCTATTACACAATGAACAATGATTGGCTAACAAGTAAATTTTATAATATATAGTCACCTATTAATTTATTTATTTATATAAATAATATAGAGTCAGCTTCTTGGATGATAACTTCCTTGTTTAAGTCCAAATTGATGTCATTCATGTTTTGTGCCAGTGAAATTATGCCATTTGATAGCTGATATGTTGTTTGCTGAATTTTGTAGAAGTTATATCTTTTGTAACCCCACTTCTCGTTTGGCCATGGACGAAAATATAAATGACAACGACGCCTTGGTTGCTCGTGTCCAACAGTTGGAGAATGGTATGTGAACATTCGGTACAGTAGCTCTTCAATTGCTTAATTTCACAGATTGAATTTTTTACCCCCTGATAAGTAAGAGAAGTATACTTAGAAGCACCAAAAGGGGGTGAACCCATATACACACGACGACTATGGATAATCATCCAAAATAATTCCACCACCAAGTTTTTGAACCAATTTGAAGTTAGCTACAATTATAGAATGAAAAAAGCACTTAGCTTTTCTTTTCTTAATCATCTAATTACTGTTATTGAGCTAAATCATAGTATTGTTAGCTTATTATATTAACTCATTTTGGAGGTTTATTAGAAAAGTGTTAGAGCAGCTAAATCGTATTCTCAAATCAAATTCTTAGGAAAACATATTTGGAAATTAAAATTGAAAATCAGAAATTGGTCCATGCATGTTGAAATTATTCTACAAGGCTTACATAACATATTACTCATTCGAGTCCCTGGGAAGTGGGAATTGTTGGCGAAGATTCATCCTATCACTTTCCATACCATACACTGAACAGATTTTCTAGAACACTTCATTCTTTGAGATTTTTCTTACTTTGTGGGGGGAAAAAAAATTCCTATTATTTTTGTAAGACTAGTGCCCTTTCAAGTTGACGCTTTCCTATCCCTATCTGCAACCAGGAGAAAATGGTTTTTTCTTTCTCTCTCATGACCAGAAACCCGCACCAATCTTTCGTTCCCTCACCTTCACTTTTAAAGGAGATGCGTGAGATGGAAGATCTATAGCTGATGTTTTCTTTCCGCCACTACTTATCTCTCTCTCAATTCTCTAGCTACTCCTGGTGATGGCACTTTATGTAGATGAATATATGAGGTTCTATTCCTTTTTAATCCACTATTGATCTAAGTTGGGATTGCATTAGCCACCAATCTGAATGATCAAACCATTTATTTGGAGTTGATGGGTTTGATTATTAAACTGTATTCGCAACATTGGAACTAGTTCGATGATGATATTTATGCTCAAAACTTGAATCTTCATTGTTTCTTTTGTACTAAGAATTCCAAAGAGTAATAAATAAAAAGAAATTTGTCTTAGGAAAACTTCAAGGTCATTTGTTCTAGCCCCAAACTTGAGGCCACATTCAGGTATTTCAAATAATTAATCTCATATGATTTTTTACTGATAAGTTAGTATTCATCTTCAGCAGATAATGGAAATTCAAGCTTGGCCATTACTACTTTCTGGACAAAAGTTTCTACTAAATGGAGACATCAATTTCTAAATTGCATTTTTTTATCATTCACTTTGCAGAGCGTGATGAATTACGTAAAGATATTGAACAATTGTGTATGCAACATGCTGGACCTGGCTATCTTGCTGTGGCTACTCGAATGCATTTCCAGAGGTACAAGATTTATATTAAGTCTATGAGGTTTTCACATAAAATAAATATCATTGGTTGGGTATGTGAATAGCTAGTTTTATGAATAAGAAGTAAGAATACCTCGCATTGGGATTAATTCCAAATTAGGACAGCTGCCTTGGAGCAGGATATTGAGAACTTGAAAAAGAAGTTTGCTACTTGCATAAGAGAGAATTCAAATCTTCAAGAGGAGCTTTCAGAGGCATATCAAATCAAAGTAAGGTTCTTTCATTTTTGCCAATTATTTAATAATCATTTGCATAATCCCTCTGCTGACAAGTTTTACGTGTTTTCTCTGCTGTATGCAGAGCCAGTTGGCTGATCTACATAGTGCAGAGGTCTCAAAGGTCTCTCTCTCTCTCTCTCATATTATATTTCAGGGATTATATTGAATAATTAAAACTGGTTCCATAGCTTTCTCCAAGAGATGTTTGACATGATCAAAGTAGAATGTGTTCTGCCAAGACCTTTGCATTTTGCTATGTATCCTGCCCTTTCTGTCTTATGTAGCCTTATGAATGGTGCTTTTTGAAAAAGGATCCTTAGAGGTTGTGGAAATCTTTCTCTAGCTCCTCGAAGCATGTCAAGGTCTTCATTTTCTGTAATAAAAACTCAACTTATTGCATAGAAAGCAAAATAATTACTTATCAAAAAAGCAAAGAGAAATCAAGATGGTTTGGACAGTATCTTTGTGATGGTTGAGGGGAAGTATTTGTGAGCTGAAAGTTTGGTGATATGCTAAAAGAGTCTGGATAGATTAAACATGTGGTTCTCATACAGAATAATCACATGTACAAACAATTTAGTAAAGAAGAAATCGTGCCTTATAATCATAATAAGGTAACTTAAAGATTTGCTGAATTCGTTAGCTTGGGAAAGAATAGTGACTTGTCCTTTTATTTGCTCATGTCTCGATGGTCACCGGTCTTTTCAGTTTCCTGCAAAATTTTGGCTGAGCTTATCATGAATTAATATGAATTCTCCAGATCTGCGGAACTAACTCATTTGCTAACATTTGGTATATATCTTGTTTCTTTCTTTCATTTTGATGTTAACTACAATGGACCATAAACCGTCAAGTTTGCCAGCAATCACGAATTTGCTGGAAGTCTGCTGTCAATATTTAATACCGTTAAACCGCAAATAGAAGTATCATATTAGAGTAACTAAGTTCCGTTTTTTGGTTCTCCTCCTTCCAATTCCTAGAATCAATATTGATAGAAAGCAAAAGTTAGGTCAGAAAATTACACTGAAGATATTTGTGGTTTCAATTTATAAATATTAAGATTTGCTTGTTGTTGTCCATTTCCCTGCTTAGGGACTTTTATTTGGCTTGGTTGGGTATAACTTTCATGAACACATCACCTCTCTTCTATTTCTGGAGCATTCAATAGAAAAGAAAGAAGTATATTTATAGAAATTTGGTCATTATAATATTCTTGGTGATTAATTCTGATGAACATTTTCCAGAATATGGAAGCAGAGAAGCAGGTTAAATTTTTTCAAGGTTGTGTTGCTGCTGCATTTGCTGAACGAGATCACTCGATAATGGAGGTTATGATAGTCTCTATTTTCTTTCTTAACTTATCTGGTTTTCAGTTATTTACTTTTGAGCCACACTATTGCTTGGTGCAATTGCAAATCTTGTACTGTCTAGCATAGAATTCAGAGGTTTGAGCTTTGGGTTGCTGCTTCCGGCTTATGATGTGGAAGTTAAGCCAGGCATGCGGTCCACTTCTCCCCCACACCCTGGACTTTCCTTCCTACAATCTAACCTAATTTGTTTTACACGAGGAAAGCTAGTTCTCTCATTTATTTAAATATGTTTTATTGTTTTAAGATTTTAACCTTACTATGGTATTGTCAATATTCTAAATTCTCTTCTACACCTAATTTTCAAAGAGGTTTTATAATGTCTTCATGTTTGGTAACAGGCTGAGAAAGCCAAGGAGAAGGAGGACTCCATGTCACATAAATTAAATGATTTGGAGAAGAGGTAGTTTACATATGACCAAGTGTTCTTCTCTGATTTTATTTTATGGTGCTATTATTAAAATATTAAGCAGACCTGCCAATTAAAGAACAGCGTTGCATTATACTTGTTTCGTGAAATAATAATTGATCTTGCTGAAAACTTAAGTAGAATAAAACATGGAGCAATGCCAATGATTATTCTATCCATGACGAGGAGAGAGGTTGTGAAATATGCTCCATGCCTTGAATAATTATTATAAAGCATATGTTTTTAAAAAAATAAAAAAACAAACGAACTATAAAGCATGGTTGTTCTCATGCAGAGGTATGAATTTAATCCTTGTTTGCATTATGTATGTATCACATTGATTGGGCCCATGAATTTTTCGATTCGATCACCTATTATATGAACCATGTCAATAGGGTCTTTCAGAGGCAAGGCACGTGTCTTTCAATAATCAGTATTGATGTGTTATATGTGTTAGACATACACATGTACCCAAGTGTCAAAGACGCATAAATACACATTTTACATTAAAGTACATTTAATAGTTATGAGTATGCTTTAGGGCGTCCTCTTTGTATGATTCTTTTGTGTAATGTATCTGTTTTTATTATATTACATATGATTTTCCTTGATGTCTATCAAATTGCACATTGTTTATCCCAAGTGTTGGAATTAGTCTTTATCTATTTCTCCTTCAGAATGATTAACAAAAATATCCGCATATAATCGCAGAACATTGTCATTGTTAATAAATTTTTGCGTTGTTCAGTGGTCTCATACTTACTGTAACACTTGCTGAATTTTTCTTTATCTATTTCTCCTTCAGAACGATTAACAAAAATATCCGCATATAGTCGCAGAACATTGTCATTGTTAGTAAATTTTTGCTGTTGTTCAATGGTCTCATACTAAATGTAACACTGAATTTTTTCTCATCTGATTTCCCAATGAAGTGACTAAATGAACTTTTTTCTACTGTTGGATGCTCTTACTTTGGTGAGCATGGGTAGAGATTTTCATTGATATCAATTACAGTGCACATTGTTTATCCCAATTGTTGGAATTAGTCTTACCATTTTTCCCTCAGACTGTAAACAAAAATATCCACAAACATAATCGCAGAACATTGTCATTGTTAGTACCTTTTTTGCTTTTCATTTGTCTCATATTTAATGTAACACTTACTATATTCTTTCTCATCTGATTTCCCAATGAAGTGACTAACAAACTTTTTTCTACTATTGGACGGTCACACTATTGGTGAGCCAGGGTAGAAGAACTTACCTATGACTTTCTTGAAGAAAAAAAAATTTGTGCTGCACTGAGGATTGATCTAGAAAAGCAAGCGAAGCAGAATGAGAACTTCAAAAAGGTAAATTTTTAGCTTCATATTGCTGGATGGGTGAAGCCTTTGTTGATGTACTCTTTCAATAATCAATTATAGTTACATTTTTTACATATAACATCTCTTTGTAATGAAACGACAGCCAATTTAATCTTAACTGAGTTCAAGACATTCATACCTGAGCTTGAAAAAGGGCAAAACACAGAACGATATATATATATTTTTTTTTCAAAATAATTTTTTATAAGATTTATTATTAAGGTTTCTTGATGCCCTAGGTAATAATAGACTAATAATTTGAATAATTCAGTGGTTGTATTTGGGTACTCTACATCAGGCAAAATGAGACGAGTTAGAAGAGGGTCCGTTCCTTTAAATGTAATATAAGTTGAGCTGGTAGCAACTTCATTTTCAAAAATGTGGATATATCCATTCCAATGGTGAAATTTAGCACTGTTGGGAGGAATCAGATTCACGGTGTGTTGTTTGTTAACATTAGGGATAAGGAATTGAACTAGGGGATGAGCTGGTGTGTCAGTGTCTTATAATGTTTTGTCTTGGGTTGCTAGCTCAATTCCAGGGTTCTGCTAGCACTTCGGCCTAACTATGAACGGAACGAGATGAAGGCAGTAATGTAACTGTTATCTAGGTTATAAGAACATTTGTTTTATATTAAGAAGACATCACGCTGAAATTGAGGTCGGATTGACTGGAGTTTGGAGTTTGGAGTTTTTAGTTTGATTCAGTTGGGGGGAGAGGATGGGAAAAGCTGTCATGACCAAAAATTTTTTTCTAGGTTTACCGAGGTTTGGTTGGAAGGGTGGTGATTAAAGTTTTCCTTTCGCTCATTGAGCATGATGTTTTTTTCAGTAAAGCTCTAATATTTTGATTATGACAGTGGAGCTGAAGAAAGGAATGTTGGAAAAAATACAATATCTTTAGGCCATCTTGTATATACTGAAACTGATATAGGAAATCTATGCTTCCTTGAAAAATATAAAATCTTTAGGCCATCTCGTATATGCTGAAACTGCCAGCATATTGTATCTGATTTGATTCAGGGAGTCTATGCCTGCCCCCATACTGTTTTTGTTATCTAGGCTCCCCGCTACCTGAGCCCAATAAAAAATTCCCAAGACACATTTAGCTGTGTTGAGGAGCTGCAATCTTTTATTTGAGGGCTCAAATATTATGTTTTTCATAATACTAGTAGCTAACAAAATATTGTCAAGTAGATATGTGTTATTTGAATTTTTTTTAATGTGCTTCTCAGTTTGCATCATTATGGTTGTCTCTTTCTGAAATCTAATATAAACTTGTAGCAATGAAATACTATTGTTCTTCCTCCAAGTAATAAATGATGGATTACAACTTTTTGGCTCTCAGATAAATTTTCTTGCTTCCATCTTCTATAACTTTCATGGACATTTATTTGGCTACCTTTATGACAGGTCGTTAATAACTTTTATGAGATCAGACAACATTTTGTAAACGGAAATGAGGATACTAGTTGGGAAGATAAATGTGAACATCTTCTGCATGATTCAGCAGAAATGTGGAGTTTCAATGACTATTCCACCTCGAAATATATCGTAAGTTATGGTGACCATTATGATTTGCTTCAACAATCTTGATACAGGCTAAACTCTAAAGAACTTTTATGTGTGGACATTAGATTGCCTACCTGTTGAGTTTGTGAATCCACTGTTATGGTTGTGGGAACATGCATGTCTGTATGGTTTCCGTATTAGTACTGAAACAGTATTGCAAGAAGTATCAATTTGATATTCCTGTGTAGAAATAATTTGTTCAAAGTTCAAACTATATGAGTTCATATGCATGCCAAGTTAACCAACTCAGCACCTTACCTCACATTTCCAATATTAATTGATGTAGTGCAAGAGGAAGATATAGAAATTTTTCGAGTTTTGCAGATAGCAGCAACCTCTGTTTGGAAAAAGGTTATAACTCTCTATATTGTTCATCGTTTGGAGTGTTGGAAAGTAGACTCGTAGAGCTTCCAACAATACCTAATGATTTTGGAGGAATTTCTAGATTAATACAGACTAGGCCAAAACAGATGACAAATTTTAAAACTGCTGAAATCCTTTTCTTTTTGTGAGGTGTATTCATCATTCTTATAAGTTAACGAATAGTTTAGATTCAAAGTTTAGTAGTTAAATTGTTAATGTTTTAGAAGGGAGTGTGCCTGTATAAATTTTATGAGTTTGTTAAAACTATATTACAATTCAGATTATTTATCAAATTATTACCATTGAAATGTTATCAAGTAGGTTGAGTTTTGCTTCCCTCTTTATCATCCTCCTTATTTTGAATGTGTTTTAGTTTTATTTATTTTTCATCCCTCCTAACCACCTGCATCATTAATGCAATTGGGACTGAATACACATCTTCAACCAGCTATATTTAGAAAAAATTATTTGTTTGTTTTCCTTTTGCAACTCGAACTCGATTAACTTTTCATTCAGACAGACTGCTCTAGAAACAGAAGTGGAGACACTGAGAAAATCTGTGGATAATCTTCAAGGCAAGCAAAAGATGGTATGTGTATAGATTCTGGTCTATGCTTGTTTACAAGTATAGCAAACTGATGTTCGATTGCATTTTTCTAATAAATTAGTTCTCTTTCGTTTTCCGTTTGGCAAATAGGGGTTGGAAATTGAGAATCACTTGAAGAAGAAAGTTAACTATTTGGAAAAGAAGAAAGTGAGTTGACTCCGAGAGCTGGTATATGATTTGTAGCCTCTTTTGTTTAGTTTTAACTGTATGGGGTAGCATGCAGATTCTTTCAGAAGAAAAGTTGAAGGGGCTATCAGAGTTAGTTCATCACCATTCACAACACAGGGATGACATCTTAAATTTGCTTGATGAGGGTTATTCTCATCTCAAATCAATTACTGACGCTGTAGAAGAAAAAATAAAGCAGTTTGAAGCGAACAGAGAACAACAGTTGATATCTCCTCAAACAGAAACGGTGTTACGTGAAAGTGAATGTCGAGATGTGCATATAAATAATGATTTAGCCTCAGATTTGATCACTAAGGTATTTTTACTGCTTGCTTCTGCTGTATGCTTTATTTTATACTAAATCCTTGCATCTCCCAATATTAGTGATTGCCTTATTTGAGGATTAAAATAAGAGGAAACACATAAGGGGGACTGGGAAAGCTTGCTAAGGGGGAGGATAAGAAGTTCATACAAGTGACAAATTCTTTGCACTATTTTTATGAGTATTAAAAAGGATAAAAAAGACTAGAAATCTGGGAGTCTGATTTTAATTCTGATTCTGGTCATTGTACTTCCCAAGTTCCACCAGATTAATTACTTTCTGAGCCTTCTCACTGCGAGTATGTTACAAGTTTAGCTCCTTGGAACCTCCAAAAACAGCTGGAAACAAAAATTCATTCCAAGATTTCGAGTTAGGGATGTTCATTCCTCTTTCAACTTTAGAATAGCATCTACCAATAATCATTACTCTGCTGTCACTCTACACATCCCTGTGGTATACCACATTAGAATCTTCGGTAGTGTCATGCGCAGGCTTAATTTAGAGTGTCAGGAGTGACTTTTTTAGTTTTTTCTGAATTGTACTACAGTGTGATGGTTATGGAATTTTCTTTTTGGGATTTTTTATGAGGTTTGGGTGTCCCCTTAAACTTTACAGAGTTTGCTTCGAGTAAGGTTTTTTGGGAGAAAAAGGGATGCCCAGAATCAAGATTCTTTGGAAGTGTGTTTGTTTGCTAGAATTTCAGTTATACCGATCTCTCTCTTTTTCTTCTTTCAGACAGGGTTTCTTTTCTACTATCACTGGAATCGTTGACTATTGTAGCTTTTAGAGTAGTTGTCGTTTCACATGTTCATAGAGATTGTGTACAGTGCTTCATTAATTTTTTTTCCACATTTTTATTACTTTGGAGCCTCGGAGGACTCCTTTACTCCTTTTTATACAATCTCTTCTATTAATAATACTTCTTTTAACAAAAAGTAAAATAAAATAATTCATCTTTTTCCCCTTTTCATATACTGCAGGTGGATGTTCCTGGTTTGTCGAACACACTCTCTGTTGTGTCAGGTGATACATCTGAAGCTTTTTCTCAGGCTTTACAAGAGAAGGTTTGTGCCCTGCATTTAGTCTGTTTTTGTTTACTTATCTTGAATTGGGTCTGGGCATTTGGAAGTCCTTTCTTTTATTTTTTAAATATGGTGCGGGGGAGAGGATGTTGTTGGTGCTCTCCTGAGACGGCCAGGTTTGAGTTTTCAAAAATCTACTGAGTCACTGATGTTCTCCAGGTTGCAGCATTATTGCTTCTTTCGCAGCAGGAAGAGAGGTATATACTAGAGAGTAATGTAACTGCAGCTCTTCAGAAAAAAACGGAGGAGCTTCAGAGAAATTTACTACAAGTAATTCTTCAAGTGTTTGGTTCATTTACTTTAGCTCCAAGTATTATTTCCTTTTAGTTGCTTAACTGATGTGCATGTACTATAAGTAAATATCTGTAGAAAATCTGTTTGGTTGATAAAGATTCTGCGCAATAATCTTGTGTTTTGTATCCATAAATTATATATAGGTATTAGGAAGGTTATGTTAGATTTTATATTTGCTCTGCTGTTGCTTTAGTTCATCCATCCACAACCACAAACTGCACATGCGGATTGGTACAATTTTAGGCACCATCCATAAACTGCACATGCAGTGTGGATATAGTTGCGAACGAGTCTAGAATATATTGTAATTATCAAGATCAAAAATAAAATTTAATCTCATTTAAAATTCTATACGACCTAACACATCATCCTTCAAGTCTTCACATATCGAATTGTTTTATTAATTAAGGATTGTGTCTCCAAAAATTATCAGCGACTTTAGGGTCCTTTATCTGTAAAATATATTTTGTAACCTATGTAACGGAATGCAACTAACCTTGATTATCTATCAAGTTATTGTCATCACATCAATCCTATAACATTATATCTTAGTATCCAATATCGAGTTGTTTTATTATAACTATCAACTTGAAACTAATCTATTTGTATAAAATGACTAACGAAAGAATTCAAAAAATTGACGAGATCAGGATTTGTAACAAATATTCTGATAGAAACTTATGAGGATGTGAAATATCAACTCAGATCAGGATTTCTTCATAGGTTGATGCTGTATATAAATCAACACAATAGCATTCTTAGATGTTTTCTAAAAGTTCTATCAGTGATGGAATAACAAAATTCTTTTATTGTTTTAGGCGACAAATGAAAAGGTCAAAGCTCTTTTGGAGTTGGCACAATTGAAGCAGGAATACTACCTACTGCAGGAGTATGATATCTTCAAATTTAGATGTTATTTTACATGTTTTTAGAACCTGGATCCATTTTTTCCTTATAAAGAAAATTCTAAAATCTGAATCTGCTTTAAGTGTTAATGTTTATTATGTTAGGCATTTCTCATCATGATAATTATTTACAATATGTGATTGATACTGATTGCTACGATTCAGCTAGCATGTGTTGGTCATTTCAGTTTTTCCCGCCCTAAATGCAAACTTTGAAGTAAGTACAGGGCTCAACGTTATACCAAATAAAGTTGACTGTAAGGGGTTCAGTACATATGGGAAAGGATCATCCTCTAAATGGTATTATGTTGATTTAGTATCCCCATGACTTGAATGTTTCCTCTATTTCTAGGATTTACATAAGCACAATCTAGACATATCAATATAAGAAAGGTACTAGAATTTATGACTCACGAAAGAAGTTTTATCTGTTATTTATATTTTTATTGAAGTTAATGGTTGTATCTTTCACCTTTAAATTTGAACTCATGAGTGAGGCTTACTACTTACGTAGGATGATGTACAGAGTACAGACGTACTATACAATTTAAAAACTTGCCTCTTTCCTAAACTGAAGATAGACTGACTAAACTAGTGTCTCAATCAAAGGGAAGGAGGAAGACGTGTTATTATAGAATATAATACCCACCCATTGATAAAGTTGGTTTACTGATTCACAGAATGTAGTTGTATACCCAGTTGCAACATACAGATATGAACCATATGTGAGATCTAATAACTACGTCAGAGACCTTTTTGTATGTTTTGTACCATCTAACGCTATTGTTGCTAATAATCTTTCTTAGTATGTGGACACCTAAGATTCTCCAAAAAAATCCTGTCTTATACTCAGCGTGGCATGCTGTTGGTATGGGCCACATGTTTATCAGCAGGCAATTAGACGTGTTCATGCATGTTCATCAAAGAAGGAGTTTTTCTTTATACAGTATAATTTCCCTTAAAATTTCTTCTATTTGCTCCATTTTTTCTTTTTCTTTTTATCGGTTCTTTCTCTTTGTCGCTGTAGCCTAGTTGTTCCAGCACTTGAATCGAGACTAACTTCTGTATCATCTAGGATTTTAGAAAGAATGGCATGTGTTTGGTATTTCTTAGTAGATTATGGCATATTTTGCAGGAAAATCACTCGGGAGATGAAACAAGAAAATCTTCTGGCTGAGACTGGAGAAAAAAGGATAGTTCAGGACAGAGATAGGAGGTTGAAAAATATCCTGAAGAAAACATATCTGAGACGCTGGATTGATCCACTAGATGCTAGTGGAAATGAAGCTGAAACTCATCATGAAGGGATTATCAGCAATAAAAGATCCAATTATAACATGGATTTTGCAAGGTTTATTGAATAATCATGATGCTTTTATATAGTTATTTATTTATATATCTTTCTTTTTTTTCTTTTCTTTCGTTTGGGGGTGGGGGTGGGGGTGGGGGGGGGGGGGGAGGGTGGAAGTGGAGTATGATGCTTTATTGATATTACCTGTTGCATAATTATATAGCAGTAGTGCGTGATTAATGTGGCCCTAATTTTTTCTACAGACTTGTCAGCAGTTAAATATGACAAAAATGGTTTCTTTGTCTGTTAATCTATATAAAATTTGCAGGATGAAGATCGAAAATGCAGGCCTGAAGGAGAGCTTGGAAAGTATGGAGCATCTGACTTCTTCGGTTCATAGGCTTCATCTCTCACTCTTGAAGGTAATTAATTATCCTTTACCAGAATCTTTGAATGATGCATGATTCACTCTGTTGGTGCAATAGTCCATTAGCTGAGACATATGGTTTGTTTTTTTCTTTTAAATGTTTCTGATGGGGCTGAATATTAGTATATTGTGTTGTATGCCAGGTCATAAGATTCTGTCATTTGGGACATATATATGAATGCTCTCAAGATTTTTATGATTTGTGCTATATGCTTGATGTCCATAAAAAACTTGGGAAGAAAAGAAAGATTCTGTCATATTTGTATTAGCATAAAACAAAGGAAAAAGAAAATGAATATTGGCGTGTATTTTAGCTGTGAAACCACATGTGATTTGGCTATATTTAATTGCTTGCTTGCTTGCTGGACACTTGTCAGAAATTATTTTCTTGCAACAATCTGTTTCGTAGGTTAAGGATTCAGTAGTTATATCCAAGGAGACAATCGCCAGCAACTTGGAAGCTCTAGAAAATATTATTTATGAGGCAAAACTAGTAAGAACTGCTCTGGGCAGCTCTCTTCCTGTCAGTTGGTCGGCTGAGCCAGTTGTTAAATTATCTGGTGAGCATGCTGGCGAGGAGTCCAGTGGTGAGAAGGTAGATTGTGTTTCTGCTACAGGATTTGAGATGGTGGAGCTCCTAATACTTGCATCTCAGATATTGCTGGATGAGATAATAAGAAGTACTAGAGACCTCAACAATGTCGATTAAAACCTAATCTTAGGGCTTGTGTGCATTCATTCAGTGTTTATTTTTGTAGAGGATGGACCTCAAAAGAGAGAGTTTGCAATACATGTCATTGTTTGTAGTTTGTTGTGTTTATTTTGTAGCTATTGGTTGAGGGGATGTACAGTCACTGTCCTACAAAATTAGATGAGCTAGGGATGTACAGTTATGATGGAATAATGTTGAATTAGTTGTTTGAGTTGACTCAAATGAGTTTGATTCGAGTTATATTCATGTATTTATTTATTGACTTTTCTTTTTCTTCTTTTTCTCTTATCCACCCAAAAGTCTAAAGCCTTTTGACTTTATCAGTAAATATCTAACCATTTATATTTCAAATTCATGTAATTGAATATTTCCCTCTACACTATTTATTTATGCATATTCAACCCCAACAAATCTACATATGTTCAATATTTTTCAACAACATACAAAGATATTACAAAATGAATAAAATATATGCACTCCTTCACTCTCCCTATTTTCTTTGAAAATAATGCTATTATCACATAATTTTGGGTCACATAATACTCACATACACACATATGTATACTGTGGGTCCTGCGTGATATGCAGGACCTGTAAATATGCGTGTGTGTATGTGAGCTTTATGTGATCCAAATTATGTGATAGTAGCATTGCTCTTTCTTTGAAATGGTGTTGTTACAACCTATATTAAGCTTGACAATGGTGTCTCTAAATTTGGACCTAAGAGAGAGATTTTAATTCATATCAATATATATATATATATATATATATATATATATATATATATATATATATTACACATGTTTAAAAGTTGACAATTATAATATTTAAATAAACCTTTTTATATACTACTGATATTTAAACAGACACGTGTCTTGGCACAGGTTCACTTTTGGAATTGGATCCAGGGGAAATTAAATGAAATCGTGATGATTTTGGAGGAATATTATTATCCATAGAAGGTTGAGGGTCGGGGTCGGTTTCAAGTTGGCTGTAGTTGCCTTTCTCCTTGAAGAGTTGGCTATGGTGGTGCTTGCAGTAGGGTTTTCCCTCGTGTGCTATATAGTTTGAAGGACTAATGGTACAGCCTCCATGCGTGCATTTGAAGCAGCCCCGGTGATGCATAGTTTTGTCAATCGAGATCTTTATTTATTGCAAAATCAAAAATATTTTTGTTAAAAACTAATTCCATCCAATTATATATATATATATATATATATGTTACACAAATCTTTAAAATGAATGAATGATTGTGCCTCTTTATATATCTTCTTACCCTTTCAGTGGGATAAACAGTCTTGCTACACACCACACATTTCTCTCTGGTGGGCTCAAAATAACTTGAGACTTTGTTTGAATTGGAATTCTGCATGTAGTGTTGAAGGCAATCCATGTCTTAAGTTAATTAACAAGAAATTAATTAAACACCAGTTGATACATACATAAAAATTATGAAATAGCTAGCTAGAATGAATGATCATATATGTTAATTACCTCCTCACTGTCCGCAGGTTTTTCGGGTTTCGAGATTTTTGGTGTTCCTAAAGTAACAATATAAAGTATATATATATTATATATGATCAGATTATATTTTTTCCTAAATTTAGAGATTTTGGTCTTTTAATTACCTTCGAAACTCTTGTCCAGGCTGCCAGTTTTCTTGAGGAGCTGATCAAAGTGAGGCCCGCAGTACAAGACCCCCTCAAATGAGTTAAAGCTGGCAATCTGCAAAGGAATAGAAAATGCCATATATATATTATTCAACGAATTTTTAGGCCATATATTTATTATTTATATATTAAAAAAAAGGCTCATATATATATATATATGAATCGAGCTTTCAAAATATTCAAGTTCAAGAAATAATTCTAAGTGCTCATTTGGCTTGTATATATCCAAGTATTCTTCATCTCAAAGTTTGATAAATTTTTCATAAAAAAATTATCTTTGTGTGTATACATACATATATATATATATATACCTTGAGGGTATTGTTGCAGTGATGGCACCGGAAGCAGGCTTTGTGATAGACCTGGGTATTATCGGGTGCTATCCGATCAACCGGATAAACAGTCTTGTTGCATGCCATGCAATTTTGGGGTGTTCCTACTAATGCCATTAATTATTATCAACACGTACAAAACCAAATTAACAAATAAAATAAAATAATTAAAGAAGAGGATATGGATTATGGAAGCAAAAATGAAGAGAGAAAAATAGGGAATTGTGAGTTGCAATAAATTGCGGATGAGCAACATAAATAAATAAATAGATGATCATGGGAATTGGGAGGTGCCCATCAAATAATGGATCATATTGTCCGAATTTAAAGCAATAGCAATTCCATCTATCCCAACTTTTGTGGCATAATTTATTGTTTGGAATCAAAATTACAGGAATATTTTGGATTTGAAATCCTGTTTTATATAAAAATAAAAACACTGACACAACAGTACAAAACAATTACTATCATTCAAAATTCCTCGTTAATGGAAAACAAAATCAAAGAACCTGTCTAAAAAGTTTGAAAATAAATGACAAATAAACCATGTCAATTTATTGGTTAAATTTAGATTTTAACTACATAATTTAAGATTCTTTTGATATCGATCGTAATTAATGCAATAGTTTTAATAAAAAAAATATTGATCTTCAAATTTTAAACTAAGAATATATATATATATATATATATATATATATTTATCTTAAACAAGTCTCAACAAGCATATATCAAAATGTTAAATAGTATTCATGTAACTTTTAGGTTCAGGTGAATATACCATAAAATAAACCGTGAATTGCAGGCGGGCATTTGGTCTAGTGGTATGATTCTCGCTTCGGGTGCGAGAGGTCCCGAGTTCGATTCTCGGAATGCCCCTTTTCCTATTTTTTTTACTATCAATTTTAAAAATGTACCCGTGTTGTAGGAACATGCAATGGTGCGGTGTATAGATTAATTGCTAGGCATAATGTCGTGGGTATATTACAAATTAATGGGCTAGATTAATTTGGACAATACAAAACACTTTCTCTTTATTTATATCTCTACGAATATACATATATATGTAATGACAGATTTGTGCTTTCATATGAATGATAATTGCAACAATGTTATATCCTAATGACCCGGTATTTATAGAATTAAAAAATATGTGGGCCCGTCACGAAAATTCAAGGCGGAATAAGATAAATATTTTTAAGATACACGTTACATATTTTTAATATACACGTTACAGATAATATGTAGTAGTAAATTGATAGTTACACATTTTATATAGAAAAATGATATTTATGTCTATAAATATTTGACGAGTAAAATTATATGCGATAAGATAGAATAAATTAAAGTGAGAATTTTTTTAATTTCTATTTATTTCATGTATACACTGTGCTCATACGTCGTAATTATAATTTAACTGAAATTTTTTGAAATATATAACACAACTCTTTATATATATATATATATATATACATTAATTTGGTTTATCTTCAATTTTATTTTTTTTTGCATATTGATGACTAAAATACAACAATTTATTTTTAAAATGCTAATTTATTGTTCCAAACATGATATCTAGCTTATTAAAAAAATTCTTGCAAAATTTGTCTAAAAAATTTAAAAAGTTATTTTAAAATAAACTACAACAAATAAGGTCATTATGTTATTATACATAATACATTACTCATTACTCATTCTATTCCAAAACTAGAGATATATTTTAACTTTTTAGAGTCAAATCGTAAAATCGTAAAATTCAAATTTGATATGAAGTTATTTAGTTTTAATTCAAACAATTGTAAACTAATTATAAAGTACTATTAATTATCATCTTTGTTGTTTTCAAAATTTAAATGAAATTATATCAAAATAAAATGTACTACTATTATTTTATAATAGTATATAAAATAAAATGTACTAGTATTTCCAAAACTATGCTTGGTACGTACTGATATTAGTAGAACATTTTATTTTGAAAACAACAAAGATAATAATTAATACTAGTATTTTTTACATATATCAATAGATGTCATTACATATGAAAGCCCAAATCTGTCATTACATATATATATGTATATCAATAGAGAGACAAATAAAGAGAAAGTATTTTGTATTGTCCAAATAAATCAAGCCCATTAATTTGTAATATACCCACGTGTCGTCGGACTAACAAGCTAATTGACTGATGGTCTTGGATGGGAAACTTCATACTAACTCATATCCCATTATCATAAGGAAGTTTCCTTACAATTTCATGCAATTTCCCGCACATTATTTTCATCATACAACAGTCGTCTTAGCTTTTAGCGATGGACAACATATAGACGATAATTATATATATAGCGACGGACCGAACTGTGATCCGGTCCGTCGCTAAAGGGGGATAAGCAAGGTGTGTTGGATAAAGGGTAAGCTTAAGATCCGGACCGTACATATATATATATATATATACCAAAACATACCAATTAATTAAAGGCTTGAATTTTCTTTTAAATTTTGATTTTCCACCATTTTGTAATTCTCATATATTAGTTAAGATGGCTAATATCTTGCTAGTGATGGTTAATTGGTTGAGTTTATGCGTTTAGATGATTTGGTCGGGAACTTCAAGAGATGCGGTTTGCAGTTATATTTGATGACTTAAAAGTTACATTACATTAATCGTAATCATTGCTGCCGTTTTTTGTTTTAAAGCTGCTGGGGAGGAGAATATAGATTAATAATATCTAGCTAGCAGCTAGGTCTGAACCCCCTCGATCAGCTACTTCTTGTTAAGCTCAATGCATGTAATCTTTATGTTATAGCTTAATTTCTTCGTTCTAGTTTGATACATTTATGGAGATATTATGACAGTTGAATCTAATTTTATATATATATACTATCACCCTTTTTTTTTAAGAAACGAGTCTCATATATATGTTTTTATTTTTTTTTCTTCTAGAAGTAGTATCATTTGTTTTGATTGTTGGTATAAAATGAAACAAAACAAAGCAGATTCGTGAAAGTATGTATGAAGTTAGTAGAGCAAAAAATTTGGAAGCTTTAAGAAAACAAAATAGAAAATGAACAAAAGTATATAATGCGTTTGCCGGGAGTCGAACCCGGGTCTATTGCTTGGAAGGCAATTATCCTAACCGTTGGACTACAAACGCATCCTGGTCAAAACAAATAATAAATAATTTGGTTAATGATAGAGGAAAACCATTTAGAAAACAATAGTTTTGATAATTTAAAGAATAATTAGTGTTGAGCCCCTGAATATTTGAAGTCCAAGACCCGGTTTGGGCTTGGCTATATTGGGCCAGTTGGAATCCAAATAGGAGAATGTTTGGGATATTCCTAATTATATGGGTACTTTAATTATAGAAGGAGAGTGAGAGTTGGTTATTGATTTAACTTCCTATAATTTAGGAGATTTGATGCAATCTTAATATGGAAGGATATACGGGGGAATCCTAATCCAATTTAAAGATGAATTCTAGCAAGGATGTGAGAACATTATAAATACATGGTTAGCTTATTGCCTCCATTGTTAACTTTGTTCAGCCTGTACTTATTCTCACACCGGAACTATCCCCCAGCGCGTGGACGCATCTTGACATTAACAATTAGAAATATATATAGGATACAAATAATACTTTGTTTTAGCCCAGAGGAAGTACTACATGTTTGGCTACTTCATTTCATTTTGTTCTCCACCTTTTTCTTCATAGTTTCACTATTTTCGCTAGCTAGCTACCATTAATTTTCTCATTACATGAATGTTGTATTATCATATGCTTTCACTTTTTCACTAGCTAGCTAGCATTATTTTTTCCACTACATTATGCTTATTGTATAATACAATAAATATATTGATATTTTCACATAAAAATTAATATGATATTTTCGTAATATTATTCTCCTAACATAAATAATGAGACCGTGACCTTTTCACATGAATTTTTTACACATAAATAACTAATAAATGAGACTCATTTGCATGTTAGAGCTAGAGACAAATGTAAATTAAACTATCTACTTTTATATGAAAATATCAATTAGTTCTACTTTAATTTCCTATATATATATATATATATATATATATATATTTTGATCAATAACTGATGATCGAGTAAGTACTACGTAAAAAATTTGAAGAACTTAACTATCCAAAAAAAATTAATAAGAAAATATCAAAGCAAAGAACATGCAGTTATGGATTTTAATTGAACTGGTCAACTTTTCATTCAGAATTGCAATATATATACATACATATATGTTGAAATATATATATATATATATATAGCAATTAAGCAGTCACATGCTTCAATTAATATGAATGGATCTAACTATACATGGATATGAATATGTGAATTTTTGGCAGGAAGAGCGTCATCAGTAGTACCGGCCTTAATACTAACAGTAGTGGAGGAATTTGTGAGCGGGTGCATTACAGTAACGTCATAATCTCCATGAAATAGAGAAACTTGAAGAGATCCATTCGTGTCTGTTGTGAGTTCCAATGGCCCCCGAGTTTTCCATTGCCGAATCAGTTTGTCCACCAATGCTCCAACTGCATTACTCTTATAGTTTTCATCTGTTAGGCTCATTGCCTTGTAATTATCTACTGCAGGCCCTGACCACAACACAATTCCTCTAACAGCAGGATGAGAGTAACCCTCCATTAGTATTTGTTCCAAATATTTAACCTGTAAAATAATTTAAACATGCACATGCATAAAAATTATATTCATTTTTCACCGGTACGTATATACCAGCTGCATGGTTAAATAAAAGAGTATATATATATATACCTGATTAGGATCTTGCTCAATATCTACTTCCGTTAGCCACACAGGCGACCCTGTTGCACCAAGCGCATCCAATGCAGCTCTCATGTAAGCAATATTTGGCTGCCCGGCAATGAAATGTGACTGCAATCCTATGCCTATAATTCCCGTGCCTGCAGAATTCCTCTGAATATCCTTCAATTTATTGATGTAGTTTCGAGGAAGGGACAACGGATCTCTACCATCTTCAACCGTATTATAGTCGTTCATGAACAGGGTGGCTCTCGGATCAATCTGATGAGCCCTAGCATAACTACTCCCAGAAAAGTCGGGTCCAAGTTTATCCTCAAAAAACTTGAAGTGCAAATTCTCATTCACAACATCCCAAGAAATGACTCGTCCTTTGTACCTTGACATGACTGAATTGATTCTCTTGGTGGTCGCGTATCTTAATTGACGAGGGCTAAGCCCGGGAACCCATTGTGGCTGAAAAGTTGGGTCCTCCCAAAAAATGTTGTGAGCTCTAACAGAAATTCCATGTTGCCTGGCGAAATTTAGCATGGCGTCTGGATTAGAATAGTCTTCTTGGCCACGAGCCGGCTCGTTATCGTACCATTTCATTTCATTTCGGAAAGTGGTCACTGTGAATGATCTAGAGGCAAACCAGTTTTGATAAGCTGCATTTCCCACAATGTTTTTCGACATGGCACATCCGAATGGGAATGCTGTTTTGGTTTGCTTGATAATCACTTTAGCACCCCCTACTCTAATAGTAGTGTTGTTGGCATCACTTATTTTCAAACTCAACTTTCTCTTGCGTACCTGCATGTAAATTATATATATATATATATATATATATATATATATATATAGTACAAACGCATTCAGGAAGCAAAAATACAAGGAAAAAATCAAATTGTCAGGATCATTTTGTTTGATTTCGAAAAAAAAATCATCACTTTATTTTTAGTAAAAAAAAGGGTGATCCATACACACATACATGAATACCTATATTTACCTTGGAAATACTTTTGAGTTGGTGGGATCTCCATTGTTTTCTAGTGAAGGGTTGCAACGAAACGTTGTCGACCCATACTTCAATGGAAGTATTGTTGGCCTGCGGATAAAAGAGAATATTCAATGTTCATTTAAATGAGTTACGTACGTTTAGAATTAAATTGATTTTACCACAACTTAATTTAGGTGAGCCTAGCTACATGACTAGTGATCATAATTTTTATTAAAACAAGTTGAAAATCAACGGTCAAAAAGGAAAGAATATAATATACTAGTGAAAATATTGTTATTTCTACAAGTAAATATTAATATTACTTCTACTAGTAAAAATATCAAATATTCTTTGAATTTATTACTCTATCCGTCACTTAATATATATCATTTTAGAGTTGTGGACAAGAATTAAGCAAATAATTGTATAACATTAAATATAATAATATCGATGGTCTATAATACCCTTAAATTTTCATAATTACCATACTTATCTCATATACCCTCTCGTCTGTAACATTTTTCCATAAGGGGTAGTTTTGAAAGATTATAGTTAATTCACTAGATTATATAAAACGACAAATAATTAAAAAAATAAAAATAATCTAAAGAGTATATGTTGTGTTCTTTAATTACCTCAAAGAAAATGTGAGCGGGGCTTGTGATAGTGGCAACTATGCCGCCTTTGAGCATAGACCAACATCCATGTTTGGCTACGACTGTACCGCCATATACAACTCCACGGCTCGGAATCTTAAAAGCGACTGCTACATTCTCAGTTCCATCACTGATCTGAACCCAAGCTGAAGAACAATAAATATGGCTAATAATTGTTAGATTGACTATCAAATTGTAGTAACAATTAAAAGATCTTAGGATTTTTTTTATATTATTAATTTATGATTGTAAATTAAAAGGTGCAAATGCAATTTTTGATTGCTTAGATGTATGAAGAAGAAGAAAAATAAACTCACAATCTATTCAAATTTCAGTCTAATTTACAAAAAAAAATTATTTTATTTTTCTTTGTCATCATAATATAATGTCTTTAAGTATTTTTTTTAAGCACAAATTAAGAAAGCCAATGCTCGATTTTAATCGTGGGTCCCAAAAAGAAAGTATTGTAATTTCCATAAATATATATATATATATATATATATATATATATATATGCAGTTGACGATATTTAATTTCACAATTTAAATCAAAATGTTATATAAAAAGAGGAGTCTCAGATCCCAAGTATTTAGGTAAGAACCACAATATATGTACAATATTTAATATATGTCCATTGTATATTAAAAAGAAAAAAAATTATATTTATTTATGACATGTTCATGTAATGACAGTTTTATGGAACAATTAAATTTATTTATAAAAATATCAATTTTCAAAATAAATAATCAATAACTATTCACATTTATTACGACATCAGTTAAAGAGAATTGTTGATCCGTAATTAAATATGTAATCCCCTTCCTTACCGTTTTAAAATATAAGATTTAAATAAAATTTAATAAAAATGAAGTACCTGAAAAAACATAATGATTTTCCTTCTTTAGTTGAACTTTGTGTGAGAAACTGTCCGACGGATGTTTTCTACCGTGGACAACCATGAATTTGTTTCCGTCCGCTGATTTCCTTTGCTCGATAAAACCTCCTCCGGCGACGGTCCATCCCTCGGTTCCACGATCAAGATTTGGATTAACCATAATCCCTCCTCCATATTGAGCGGGAAGGGGCTCTTTTAGACACTAAATTAATTATGACAAAAATTAATTTACTGGTATTAGAAATTGTTTTAACTATTGATGAATGATTAATATTAGTGTTAGCAACAAAATTAACATAAGGAAACTGTATAAATATATTTCCGCATGTGAGACCCGTTTTTTTAATTAAATTAATATTAATATATGATTAAAAAATTAACCCCACCAGAAATATTAAAAATGTATCAATCCTTTGGTGAAGACGTTGGAGAATTTTAATGATATTTATACCAAATAAAAATTGAGTACGTAATTGACATAATTTTAACCAACTCACTCACCATTGTAGTAGCAGAATAGTCGTAAGGGTGAATGCTACGCGCTGTAACAATTGGAAATAAAATCATTAGTAAGATATGGGGAGCATTCTTATCTTACCAAAATATTTAGGACCCAGCAGGGGCATATAATTTATTAATTTGTTTTGTGTTTTTTTTAATTTATACTAGTAATACTTTGAGAAAATTTGCTAGGTATTGACACGTGGAAGCATGCACTTGAAGGAATTTTCCCTAAACTTCAGCTTCACCAATTTATTGATAAAATCATAAAATACTGTAATATAGTGGGGTCTAGAACACAGTCCTCTATACAATTTTTATTGATATATATTTTTTGATTGAAACACAATTTTTTGTATTGTATTATATATGAACTCTTTATTCTACACAAAGTGAAGCAAAAAAAAAATTGAAAGATTTTTGAATTTTCTTATATTTCAAATTTGACTTAAGAAAATCATAATAACTCTCACATTTGGAACAGGAAAAATATTTTCCTATGCTATTTACAAAGAGTGTAATATACATTTTCTAATATTTAATGTATTTCTATGTCTAGTCGGCATAACCAAAAAACGTTTTCTAATATTTAATGTTATATCTTAGGAGGGGTTTTTCCCTAAGAGGAGATGCTTAGAATAAATAAGAATATATGTTAAGAGAAACAATCTTTCTTCTTATACGCCTGTTACTTCGTTCATTATACTCTTCGCATTTTAGGATATATATCGTTCCTTTATGTGTAAAGTTTATAAAGATTTTTACTAAAATAATTCAGCCCCAACCTAAGTAGTCCGGCCTTAGTGGAGTGGTACTACCAGGAGTGGTTAACATGAAGTTAATTTTGATCAATTAATCAATACAGTGTCAACACGCATGCAAGGAGGTGATTTATTTCTGCATGTCAGCACTGTATTGACCAACTTCTCATAAAATTAAATTCATGGTAATCGGATCCGATACTATGTGAGTGTAAACATATTCTCTGTCTCTACTTGAGATTCCTAAGGCATAGAACTAATTTTCAAAACTGTCCATCGTATAATTTAAAAGTAAAAATGAGACATTATATCCAACATACCAAGAAAGTGTTTGGCTCATAATGACTTATAAGTTAAAATCAAATGAAAGATTACTAAAAAAAAGACATTAATAAAAAGAGAGAAAATAGAAGAGGGACAAAATAGATATTACATTTGGTCAAATTAATTTGTTTTTAAATGATTTATAAGTCATTTTAAAATAAGTTACAAATTCTCCAAATAAAAAAATAGTAACAAATGACTTATAAATTGATATAAGTCAAGAAACTTTAATCATATCCTAGCTAATATAGCATATGGATCGGATATCAGAAATGGACCTGGAGCCGACGGAATCTGTATGGAGCAGCGATATGCAGGTGCATGCATCAACACCAAAAAGAATGGAAGCAAAAGAATACCAGTTTCTGAGAGATTCTTCATGGCAAGTAAAATTGATTCAAGCTCTTGCAAGAGGAAGTGTTGCATCTTAAACCAATATTTATAGTCTTCAAAATTTGATATCCTTGATTGTGATTACCTTGCGTAATTAATGCTCAGTCCTGCTATACATAGGAAAAATTGTAAATAAATTATGATTACCATATATGTACATATATAAAATATATATGAATTAAAAAGGATCTTATTTTAATTTATTTTATCTTACCACAACGTTTATCGATTGATAGACACATAATTCATACATTTTATTATCCCTAATTTTGTCCTTTTAATTATATTAGTTTATTAAATTAATATGTTTTATTTTATTTTATAAGGTTTAATATTTATTGCAATAAAGTCAAAATCTTGGTGATCAAGCGATATTTAATGCTCTTATTCATGTAAGAAATATTCAAGAAGAATCCTGCAAGGAGAATGAAAGAGGTGAAACAATCTTGGTGTGCAAGTTAAATCCAACAAGAGAAAGAAAAGTCTATCTAGAAGATCTCTTTGAGAAGTTGATTGCCACTAGGAAGTTAAAATCTACATGGAACAAAAGTGTCCAAGTTCAATGTATCTAAATTATGGCACAAATTTATTTTCCCTATAAATAGGTCTCTTGTTTTAAAGAGAAATGATTATTAGGTATTGTATTAGTTTAAGTTAGGAGTAGAAGTAGAAGTAGAAGTAGAAGTAGATTAAATTACTTCTTCATTGTACGCTTGTTGGAGAATCATCAATAAAGGGAGTTTTCTTATTTTATTTCTTCTTCTTTATTTTAGTTAGTTATTTTATTTTTAATGTCTAGTTAATTTTTTTTATATCTAGGATGAAGATGAAATTAAATAATTATTCATGATAATATTTTTCATCTCTTCTATTATTTATGCTTGTATGTTTAATTGATTTCGCCTTCATATTTCGTTATTGAAATACTTTCGTTTTATAGTTCGTATGTGATTTTAAATTAATTAAGAGGTTTTGATAGATTATTGTTAAGGTATGAGTTTTTCATAATCCATGCTTGCTCAAAGAAGTTTTGATGGGTTATAGTTAATCCTTAAATTTTCATAATCTATGCTTGCCCACGTTAATTATAAAATTACTAAATTAAAGGGAAGGGAGATCAAAATCATAATAAAGTTATAAAAATAGAATAGATTGAATTATATGTTATGTTTATTATTTAATGGATTCGGATTCCTAGATTGTTTCCTCATTATTAGTTTTCATATTCTAATTAATCAACTCCCAATATTTATTTCTAAGTCGCCTAAAATAGATATTAAGGATATATTAAAATTAATCTAGTCTCTGTGGGTTCGACATGTACTTGCCAGTTCTTCAACTTGACACTGTGCACTTGCAGTTATATATTTTTATCACATCAAGTTTTTGGCGCCTGTTGCCGGGGACTAGAATTATTTTTTTTTTTATTCCTTAATTTTTATTTATTCGAATTAGTTTTTAACTCATATATATTTTTTCAGGATTATCGAAGCGGATCAAAGGAACATAAAGATAAAGATTTTGTTGCTGCGCTTTTCTTGGTACTTTGTATCTCTATTTTTTAAAAAAAATAAAAAATAATAATAATAATAATAGTAGTTTAGTTTTTATTAATATATTTTTGTATTTGCCGCATTCATGCATTCACTCACGTAGAGCACATCCTGTTAGATTTTTATTTTTTATTTTTTTTATTTTTATTTTTGTCAAATATAAACTGTGGTGATTGATGGAGGATCGAGGTACGTCAAAATTTCTCATTCTTTCGTAATTCACATAGTTTTAGGACATTTTATTTGTTTATAATTTTTTTTATTTGTGCATGTCCATCTTTAATCCAACATTAAGGGCACAACCTGTAACATGATAAGGTGGAAATTTCATCACCCTTCCTTGGCCCACAAACAACCCAACTTGCATTTTGCATAACCTTGACCTAATAAAATCAAGTAGACGTTGGCCCCTAGGACTCTCGAGCTTAATTAGGACAAGAAACTCCAAGAGGAGGCTGAATTTTAAATTAATCAAACTACTGGTGTCTAGGCAAGTGGTTCAAAAGGTAAACGCCTAAAGATTGTGTGGTTATTTAATTAGTCACCGTATCTACGGAGAGACTCTCACCTTTCTTACACTTACTTGACTAGTGGTGTGATTAATTTTAAATTTTGTGGACCTTACGGTGTAACTTGGAACAGTTAGGAGCTGTCTAGATTTTATTTAGATTAACCGTAGAATTAAGATTTTATTTTATTTTTAATTTTATTTTTTTGTGATTTTCGTGGTTAGTTGTTTATTTGTTTTGTGATTTGTGAAAAGATGAATTCTTATTATAGTTGGAATAATAATTCTGTTTGGAATCAAGAACTTTATGAAAATTTTAATACACACCAAGTAAATCAATTTTTTCCAACTTATGAAAATCTTTATCTAAGTTCATATCCATATCCATATTCATATTCGGATCCAGAACCTCAATATACACAAGAATTATCAAATAAAGAAGAGGAAAGACTTAGTGTCTTAGAGAAAACTATGGAAGTTTTAATGAAAAATTAATTTAGCGTGGATCAAGCTGTATCTCGTCTAGAAATTCAAATGAGTCGATTAGCAACCATAATAAATGAACAAAAGGTGGGTAAATTTTCTAGTAACTCTGAGGTTAATATTGAAAAACTTGATAGTTGTGAAAATGATGATGAAAATAAAAATTTTGTATTCAATTCTACACAGTTTGAGTCAAGCAAATTTGAGGAATCTAAAAATTATGAGTCTATGCCTAAAATTGATCATGTCACATTTAATGAGTAAGTTGAAAAAGTCTATAAGCCTAAAGTTCTGTACCCTCAAAGACTTTTTCCAAAAAAAACACCTTGTGATTTTTTGGACCAACCCATTAAAATAAATATGATCCAAGAGTTGTCCATGATCCAAGAAATAATTGAAAATAGACTTTTGATTGAAAAAGATCCAATTGATTTTTTCTTAAATCATCTTCACCAAAATTGGAATGAATCTGAATATTTAGATAAGGTCAATGAGCTGTTGAGATCCACTACAAATAAGTCAACTAAACTGGAACATGTATGTGAACCAATTCTTCCATCATTTGAACATGTTATTAAAAAATTTCTTGAGGTAAATTTTAAGCATAATTCTGATAAAAATTCTGACTATTTTTAATTTCCTAGACCTCCTGAAAATCATGACAAATTCACACTCACTTACCCATTTGTATCATTCATGTATAGTCATATAATATTTAAGATTTATAAAATTCGTAGGTATGTACATTTATTTTTCTTCTCACCACATTTTCTTGCAGAACAAATGCCCCGCATATAAGGTACAATTCTTTCACATCTTTGTTCTCTTTTCTTCATTTGCATACATTGAGGACAATGCATGATTTAGGTATGGGGGAAGTTTGTTTATTGTATTAGATATTTTTTTTTTTAAGGAAAATATTGTTAAAAATATTTTTTGAAAAAAATAAAAATTTTGTTTGACTTTTTATGGATTGAATTTATTCTAATAAGTGTCCGTGGAGTTAAAAGTCATGAGTAAGATTGAAAGATTTAGAACTCTTGAATCTTTGATGAGGTACGAAATCTTAGTTTGAAATACCATCTGGACTAATATTGATTTCAAAAGTATTTTTTTTGCACTTCACGATTGCACTAACTCTTAGTTGTGGGTATAAACTATGATTCGAGTAATTTAAAAAAAATTGAAAGAAAAAAATTGAAAAAAATTGAAAAAAAAAAGAAAAGAAAGAAAAAGAAAAAAGAAAAAATAATTGCTTCAATGTCCATTGAACGAAATAACTGGGTATCCAAGCCTTAAGAAGTATCGATATTCACGCTGAAAAGTGTGATGGATAAAAGCAGTTTGACTAATCTAATTTTGTGGCCTTTGTTACTCGAGTTAGTAAGCCCTTAGGAGTGTCTCTACACCTAGTGCCCTAAAGCCAACTGGTTTGGAAGTCATTGGTCCAACGCTCGCTACATGGGTAACTCTGAAAAGCCTAAGAAAATGAGACATTGCACAAGTCAAGAAAAAAGAAAAGGAAAAAAAGGAAAAAAAATTTAAAAAAAAAAAGAAAGAAGAAAAATGAGTTTGCTTGATTTTCATGGTAAAATCCCTATAAGAGTTACATCATATACACATGCATGCATCACATGGAATAGATTTTATGAAGGATGGTATTTAGAATGAAGATTGAATATTTTTGATAAGGTGAAAGTGTGATTTTGAATTTAATTTTGCTTATGTATGCCCATGGATATTTAGAAGTTTTAATTCAATTTCATGACTTGTTGAACTCAAAATATTTTTAAATTTTGTGGGTATATTCACTGCAAACCCTCACGAGACAAAACTCGTCCACTTGGGGTAACCTTGGGATTTAAAGGCTTGTTGCACATGCTAAGTGCAATCGTGTCTCTTACGAAAATGGGGTAGTATAATTTTTATTTTTATTTTACTCGAGGACGAGCAAAAATTAGGTATGGGGGTATTTGATAGACACATAATTCATACATTTTATTATCCCTAATTTTGTCCTTTTAATTATATTAGTTTATTAAATTAATATGTTTTATTTTATTTTATAGGGTTTAATATTTATTGCAATAAAGTCAAAATCTTGGTGATCAAGCGATATTTAATGCTCTTATTCATGTAAGAAATATTCAAGAAGAATCCTGCAAGGAGAATGAAAGAGGTGAAACAATCTTGGTGTGCAAGTTAAATCCAACAAGAGAAAGAAAAGTCTATCTAGAAGATTTCTTTGAGAAGTTGGTTGCCACTAGGAAGTTAAAATCTACATGGGAACAAAAGTGTCCAAGTTCAATGTATCTAAATTATGGCACAAATTTATTTTTCCTATAAATAGGTCTCTTGTTTTAGAGAGAAATGATTATTAGGTATTGTATTAGTTTAAGTTAGGAGTAGAAGTAGAAGTAGAAGTAGAAGTAGATTAAATTACTTCTTCATTGTACGCTTGTTGGAGAATCATCAATAAAGGGAGTTTTCTTATTTTATTTCTTCTTCTTTATTTTAGTTAGTTATTTTATTTTTAATGTCTAGTTAATTTTTTTTATATCTAGGATGAAGATGAAATTAAATAATTATTCATGATAATATTTTTCATCTCTTCTATTATTTATGCTTGTATGTTTAATTGATTTCACCTTCATATTTCGTTATTGAAATACTTTCGTTTTATAGTTCGTATGTGATTTTAAATTAATTAAGAGGTTTTGATAGATTATTGTTAAGATATGAGTTTTTCATAATCCATGCTTGCTCAAAGAAGTTTTGATGGGTTATAGTTAATCCTTAAATTTTTATAGTCTATGCTTGCCCACGTTAATTATAAAATTACTAAATTAAAGGGAAGGGAGATCAAAATCATAATAAAGTTATAAAAATAGAATAGATTGAATTATATGTTATGTTTATTATTTAATAGATTCGGATTCCTAGATTGTTTCCTCATTATTAGTTTTTATATTCTAATTAATCAACTCCCAATATTTATTTCTAAGTCGCCTAAAATAGATATTAAGGATATATTAAAATTAATCTAGTCTCTGTGGGTTCGACATGTACTTGTCAGTTCTTCAACTTGACACTGTACACTTGCAGTTATATATTTTTATCACATCATCGATCACGGTAAATTAATGCCCCATGTTTCATGCATATGTGGACAATTTTAGGAGATAAATTTAGTATTTCTATTAGGCCATACTCACATCAATATGCAGTTGGGTCCCGTATTTTGCAAAAATATCAATTTTCTTATAAAAGTATTAATTTCTTATATAATTCACGTAAAGGATTTTCTTTTTATATATATTTAAAAAAAACTAAAGCTATCTAACATACTAAAAATAAAACATGTTAATAGATAGTTCATAATATAAAGATTATTATACAAGAGGTTACAATATTTAAAAGTATTTTTATGATTTAAATTAATTAAAATTTTGAAAATTTTGGCACACATTCAATAAATGGTGAAAAAGTATTTCGAGTACCATCAAATTTAGTATAGTAGTTTAATAACATAAATCAAGTCAGATTTTAT
Organism: Panax stipuleanatus; assembly: GCA_020205555.1. NCBI lineage: Eukaryota > Viridiplantae > Streptophyta > Magnoliopsida > Apiales > Araliaceae > Panax > Panax stipuleanatus. The sequence goes on along the minus strand of CM035120.1, from coordinate 3,906,921 downwards.
TTACCCTAGAAAAAAAATACAAATACTTGGTCTATTCGATAGAATTATTTTTAAAAAAAATTCGAGGAGAGCCAAATATATATATATATATATATATATATATAATTATTTTTAAATAAAAATAAATTTTAAATTTTGTAAGTGACATAAAGTTATTGACACATGGTTATTCATTCGCAAGTCACATCCATGTTTTTACAATAATACTACTATCACATAAAAAATAATCACATCAAATTCATATATACACACGTATATTTTTAGATCCGCTTGACAATGAAACCTATGTGAGTTTTGACAATTTTGTATGTGATAGTAGCGTTATTTATGTTTTTTATGTTTTTAAAGATGTATTTAAATGCAATGGAGTACCCCTCTCATAGAAGTCCAAGCTGCTCTCGGTCGGGCTTTCAGCTTCTACAGCAAGCCTGAATAATAATAGTCTAGACTAGAGAGAGAGAGATGGCGAAGAGTGAGAAATCTCAGAGCGACGATTCATCTCGGCCATGGCAGTCTTATCACACTGTCTTCACCAACGCGAAAGCAGGTAATTATTTCTTTTTTTAATTCTAGGTGTTCTAAATTCTTTTACGCTGATCTGTTAAGTAATTGAATTGTATTTCTTAATTGACTAGTACTCCGGTATTTTCAGTGATTTAATTTCATATACTGCTGCTCAAATTTAAGTAATAAGTGAAATCCAACTATGTTTGTGTGTTCTTAGATATTGTTTTGCAACGTTTTTTTTTTATTACTTTTTGTTTAGTGCCATAAAATTTTTACGGTGTTTGATGTTGGGAATTTTCAAATGTAGGAATGGAAGGAGTAGACAAGGAAAAAGTGCAGAGGATAGTGTATGAGACGAGCAAAGGATCAAAGTATTTTGAGAATGAGGAAAGAAAAGAGGCTTATATGAAATTGAAAATTGAAAATATGCGTTCTCAGTCGGCAAAGCTCACTTCTTTGGACATTTCCCATTATCAGAAGGTATATTAATTTATGTTTTCATATATAAACATACATTTCTGATCCATAAGTATTTTTTTAATATCATTTCTCCTTCAGTTTCAAATTGAGAGTCTCATTTGATTTTCTTATAAAAATTGTAAAGTTTACCTATGACACATTTGAACATTAGTTTTCCACAAATTTTACCCTTAAAATACAATAGTAAAACAAATTATTGAAGAAAAATGTGTTTAGAAGTGTCCTATACTCTTGTTATAGGTTGCTGATAGAAGAATTCTAGAGCTAGAAGCTACACGTGATCTCTCAAGGACTTGGCTGCATGTAGATATGGACGCTTTCTATGCAGCTGTTGAAACATTAATTAATCCATCACTGAAAGGAAAGCCAATGGCTGTTGGCGGCATGTCTATGATATCCACAGCTAATTATGAGGTTTGAATTTGTAGCTGTAAGTTCTAAGGGTGATAATGAAAGCTTTGCTTTACTCTGTTATGTTTTCCTAATCTTGGACACAAGACATTTGATAATATTCCTTATAAAATTGCATATGGCTTTCATTTATTACTTTGCTTTTGGTAAGAACTTAGTTTTCTGCTTTGTAGGCGAGGAAATTTGGGGTTCGCGCTGCAATGCCTGGTTTCATTGCACGTAAATTATGCCCAGAGTTGATTTTTGTCCCTGTTGATTTAAGAAATATACATATTACAGTGATTTAACTAGAAAAGGTTTGATGATACTCTCATGGAATTTATGTGCAGCTTCCAATGGTTAACTCTTATCAATGGATTTCATTTGAATATTTAATTTCTCCATTTCATGTCAGTGTTCCAGAAATATGATCCCAACTTCATGGCTTCTAGTCTGGATGAAGCATACCTGGACATCACAGAAGTCTGCAATAAAAGGGGCATAAGCAGTGAAGAAGTAAGTTGGTACACAGATCTATCAACTTACCGTGTCGAGTATATCCTCAGTTTCTGCTTTACCCTCTTAGAAATATGTTCCAAAAAACTCATATAATTTGTTGTCAACTATGATGTTGTCTATTTGTGAAGGTTGCTGAAGAACTCAGAGCAAGCGTATATGGTGAAACTGGTCTCACATGTAGTGCTGGAGTGGCACCAAACCGCTTACTCGCTAAGGTGTAGGCTTTATGCTAAATATAATAGTAATGTTGTCTGACATATTTTCATCAATTTACTACTTGTAAACCACATGTTCCCCGGATTTAGCAGATTATACATGTTTTGTCGGTATAATGTTGGTTAGAGCTATCACAGGGAAATAAACCCAACACTTTATTTCAGCAATGCAATGATTTCTTTTTGTATCAAGTTTTGCTCATTTTTTTGTAACATTCATGAAAACATAAAGGATTTATGTACACCAAACAATTTATCTGAGCAATATATCTGCAGGAAGAATCGAGTATATCTCATGAATATGCAAATGTTTTTAGAAAAAGAAAATCTATTTTCCATCATAGTTTGAAATATGTCCTCCATTTTCCTTGCTTGTCTCAGGTTTGTTCAGATATTAACAAGCCAAATGGCCAGTTTGTTTTACCAAATGACCGGATTGCTGTCATGACATTTATTTCGTCACTTCCCATACGGAAGGTATAATCTGCTATCAGCTAATTTGTTGTTTTGTTGTGGCCTTTTTTTTTTTGTTCTTTTTTAATTTAAATTTTTAAATAATTGTGTCGAAGAACAGTATTGCTACAGCCTACAGTTGACAATTTTAGAACTTTTAAAGCTTCTTAATATGGTTTGCTTATGATAAAGAAGCATGTTGGATCATTTACAGATTGGGGGTATTGGCAAGGTCACCGAACATGTTCTAAAAGATGTGTTCGGAATTATGACATGTGAGGAGATGCTGCAAAAGAGTTTCTTTCTGTGCGCATTATTTTCTCGTTCCTCGGCGGGTACGTGTATGTCGGTACTTTCTACTCGCTTTCTCTTGGAAAGGTGCTCAATTTATATTGGGCTCTTAGTGGGTCTTTATTTTTTCTTGCTTTTTTGGGTGAGGGTGCGGAGTGGAGGGGTTGCATATGTGTATGATATACAAGTAATATATGACTAGGGACGTAATGCGACCCCACTCTTCTTCTTTGTCCTTCTCTAACATCTATCATCTCAACTGGACTTGCATGATACAGGGTTGTCATATGTCCTTCGTGTTAGGGATAAAGATTGTTCGTGCCAGTTAGTAATCTCATTAATTGTGATGATTACATTCAAAATCTGTAAAACTGTTTGAACCTATCTTGTGCAATACGTTGAATAAATAATACTGCTTTCAGCTTGCAGTCTAAGGCTTTAATTCAACTACTGATCATGCTGAAGTTACCTTTATGTTTCCTTTCCACTCTTTTTTGATTCATGCGTTCATGTCTTGAACCATTACCAACTGATGGGACCTCAGTATATAGCGAGCATGTACGTGGAGTTTCTATCACTAGTTAGTGGCAAGTTGGTGAAAATAATTTCTTTTTCTCCTCAAATTGCACGAAATAATGCTTTGAAAAATTAACTGCGCCTGATTTGAAATTTTCAGATGGCCACTTCTCATGCTTTATTGTGATATCCATTCATAGTGCCCATGTATACATCTTACATCAGTATTATTATTTTTATTGTCTTACCTTTCTGATGCAGATTTTTTCCTCTCTGTGGGTCTGGGACTTGGTGGAACGGACACCCCTCAGGTTAAGTTGCGAAAAAGTATTAGTAATGAGAGAACTTTCTCAGCCACCAAGAATGAGCCATTGCTTTATCAGAAAATTGGTACTATTTCAGCCTTTTCCTCATCACTTGAAGGGGCGTTGTGTTAGGTAATGTTATCACATGGACCTTAGGACAAGGCTTAGGTCTTTAGGAAAGGAGAATATGCTGTGCAAGACTACAAGTATTCTGTCCTTTGCATAAAGGCTATCTATCTATAGGGCTACGGCACCCTCCCGATGTTTGTGCACTCCTTTACCTGCCAGTGGCAAAATTGCTATATTTCTAGTTGTGTCCAATTCTGGTTTTTGATAATGTTCTCTACGTAATATTTAACTGCGTTTTCCCTATCCGCTTCTCTCTATGTATGCATTGTTTACGTTCTGTGTATGTTTTTGTTGTAGATATTGTCATTCTCCCTGATGTTTTCAACTTGAATAGTATCAGTAGTTATATTGGTTATCTGACTAATTAAACAGGCTCAATCCAGTAAGTGTTTCCTATTGGGGTTCACTTAAGTTAGCTGTTATTGCAGTTGAGCTTGCAGAGATGCTTTCTGCTGACATGAAGAAAGAAGGTCTAGATGGGCGTACATTGACACTTAAACTGAAAACTGCATCTTTTGAGGTACATTCTGTTTCTTGCCACTAGCAACTCCAACCCTCTACCCCACAATAACACATTGCAAGCTCTGAGTCATGATTGCTGATTATTCCTTGCTCGTGTATAGCTTTTCCTTTCTTTCTGGGAGAGGGGGGCAAGTTTTTTGTATCCAAGAAAATGAATCTCTGGCAATTGCATAACTACATAACTGTTTGTTCTGCTGTGCTGTTGTAGTTATTATATTACTTGTCAGATCTTGGTGATTTGACAAATCTGCAATATCCAGGTTAGGACTCGAGCTGTGACTTTGCAAAATTATATATGCTCAAGTGAGGATATCCTGAAGCATGCTTCAAAGCTGCTAAAGGCTGAACTTCCTATATCTGTGAGACTGATAGGTAGGTACTCAATATATGTGGCTTACGTATCTTTATTCTAAATTAGTCTTGACCGATAAGCTGTTTTGTTTTGCTTTGCTTTGCTTTGCACGGTTCTCTAATTAGACAAGCTAACCTTCAAAAACGTTTTCTAACACAAGGATGTAAACTTAAGTATCTGTGTTCTGCTAGGATTGCGTATATCTCACTTCAGGGATGACAAAGTTGGCTTCCCTGCTGATCCTACACAGAAAACTCTCTCTAGCTTCATTGTACCTGGAGATGCAAATGGAAAGAACGTGGATGACGACATTTCTTTTGCCTCAGTTGTTAGTGCTAGTATTTTAGAATATCAACAAAGAAACTGGTCTTCCTATTGACAACCATGAGTTATGTTGTGATTTAAGAAATCAGTCTGATAGCAACCAAATATTGGAGCACAATAGATGCACTTTAAGTGACAATAGTGGAGAAATGGAGAAAAGTTGCAGACCTCTGAGCAATGAATCTAAAGATGAGGTATGCACCATGCCAAATTTTGGTGTTTTAAAAGATTTTATCTTCTACACTTGCTTCTCAATCTTTTCCATCTACTTTTTAAAATTGCCTCTTCTTTATACAGGTTAATGACCTGAATACAGTAAGACGTGAACTGAAGTCTTATGAATCAGAAGCTTCAGAAATGGTGGAGACAAATACTTTATCTAGACTGGTGGAGGAAAACAGCAAAGATCAAGTGAATCAGAGGTCCCTATTTTCAGATGATGAAGCAGGGCCTTCATTAAATCAGAAAGAGTACTTTTTGTGGGTGGATGATTACAAGTGTTCACTATGTGGGGTTGAAATGCCTCCCAGTTTTGTTGAGGAGAGGCAAGAACATTCTGATTTTCATTTTGCCGAGAGGCTGCAGGAGGAGGAATCAGGCAATTACAATGGGAACCTTACGCTGAAGCAGAGGTACCACATACTTCCTGCCTTACTTATACTATAAATATATATAGATAGATATGTATGTATGATTCTTTGGTGTGATCAGGAAACCATGGGCTAAAGAGTGTTTTTATTGTTAAGCAAAACAAAGATTTACTCAAGTATTTCATCTTCAAATGAGTGTGAATTAAGCAATGCAGCGTCGTGTCTGCTAACAGTCTATAAAAGTTTCCATTTGGTTACTGAAGTATGATGATTGCTCTGCTCTTTCAGTATGAGGTTTGAATTTGAAAATAAGGTTAAAATTAATTAAGCAAACAGGAAAATTGTGGTACTCTATTGATAGAGACATGGGTAGAGAATGGTTTACAATAAAGCTTAAAGGCGTGATTCCACTGCTGTGGCAAGTTATCCAACTTGACAAGTGAAAACAACGAAATCTCAGTAAAAGACAAATAGAACTCGAGATATTGTTGGTAGTATTATCGCCAACAACTAAGGAGACTTTCTTGAGAGTGATACCATTTGAATGGAAATTGTGATTAATTTGTGTACAACCTTCTCATACAGCCTTATCTCACATGATTGAATGTTGAATTAGAGCCACAATGTATTGAAACCCATTCATAGGATAAACTTTGTGGGATTAAGTTAGGATGAAATGATGTTTAACTAATCTACTGTAAATCTGGGGTGATAGCTCGAAGTTATGGTATACTAGTTATGTGTGCTTTGAGAATTGGATTCAATCTGACAAAATTTGTGTTTTAAGGTTTATCCAGAAGGAACACGTTGCAAGTCAAAGCAGAGGTAAGAAGAAGCAAAAACTATCACCCTCAGCCGCCGGTAAACACCTTCCGATCAATGTGTTTTTTACCAAGAGAAGCTAGAGGCTCTAGCATGGTGTATTAGTTTGTTTAATTTGTACGTTCCAGAAAAGTAAATGTATACCTGATCAATGTATTTATTTGTCTTTCTTTTTTTTGGTGTGGTTCCTGAACAATATTATAGCACAAGTCTTGGTGAGAAAAGGTGGAGGACTTGTGCCTTGGAGCCCTTCCATTGCTTGAGGAACATCCATTGACGGGGAGTTGTAGCATTGGAACTTGGCCCAAGACAAATGCAGGTCTTATAAGTAATAACAAGACTGTATGCATGTGGTTTTATATATATATATATACCCTTTAGCGACGGACCGGACGACGGTTCGTTCGTCGTTATATATACAATTGTCGTTTATATGTTGTCCGTCGCTAAAAATTAAGACGACAGTTGTATATATAGCGACAGATCAAACCGTCATCGGTTTGTCGCTAAAGGGGAGTGAGTTGGGTGAGTTTTTACTTGGGTGATCCGGACCGTATATATATATATATATATATATAACGAGATATTGATTAGTACTATAAGGGAACTGATGATTGTTAGTTTGTTTCTAGATGATTTATGATTTTGAATGATGAAAGAACAAAGCATAGTAAAGGCTAAGGAAACGAGCATCAAGATTCAATTGGGCATATGAATAAACATGAGGAACAATTGTGAAAAGAATCAGAAGAGTAACAAGAGGTTTAAATAAATATGAAGATCAATATATGAACCACCCGGATTTAGTGATTTTCTGACACAATGAAAGGCACACTAACACTGAAATAATCACAGGAATTCAATCAGTAAACACAAATATGATAAAGGTTGTTTAGGAACGAGTTTTGGTGTTAATCCCACGAATAAACCAACCCAACCGAGTTTAGGATGGAAGATTTAGGAGATGGGAGAGCATCCGACAAATAGTGTTTGGTGTACACTGTACAAGTAAACATATAAATTATAAAATATAATTATTACTTTATTTCGGTGATTAACTTAAATATAAATTATCAGTTTTATGGTTTCAAAGTCAAATATATATTTTTCAAATACATCCTTCTTGATATTAAATATAAACTAGAATGCACGAGCTCGTTTGAATAATAGATTGACTAACTTAAATCTGATCAGTCTTATTTTATCAAACACCACCCGAATTAAGTAACAATGTTATATGAATAATTTTGGAAAATTTTGAGATTTCACCCGAATTATGAATTCTCAAAGTGTGATACAAAATAGAAAAAACTCAACTTTAAAGTCAGATGTAACTGATCGGAGGATGGGCTAATTGAACTCTGCTATGAATTGAAGTAATTGGAAATACCCATGAGCATGGGCTAATTTAATGGTTGGAACAATCCTTAGATGCATGCTAAAAAACAATCAATATATTCAATTGTTTTCCATTGTCATCATCGACTTACCATCAATCTTCTCTTTTCTTGTCTGGTTTTCCGTTCAGCATTAGTGCAAGTCTCTTTCTCACCTTTAAAATCCTTACCAACAATTATATACATACATATATAATGCATCCATCGTCCTTCGGCTATAATCATATATAAATCTAGACAGACAAAGAAAGATTTATAACCAATCGAATGCAAGTCGATCAAAACAAAGAGTAGTTCTTTTACCACTTCCTGCAATGGAAGAAATAGCAGGGCCATTGGGATGATGTCATTGCTGTTGATGATTCTGCTCCCCATTTTCCTTCAAATTCACCACTTTAACTTTGAGTCTTCTTATTGTTTGAATTTTAATATCATTATACTAGCTAGCTAGCTAATTAATAAGCTTAAGTTACCAAAGGATATATATATTATCGACATGTTGGTCATCATTTGAGCTATATATCTTGGTGTTTTTTGATCTAAAATTCATTGACAAAATCATCTGCATGCATCATAGTAGTCGATCTTCATCATCTCCTGCAACTAGATCTCAGACAACCTATAGAAAAAACAAACCTCAACAATTGGCATGCCCCTAAAAACTTTACATCGACCGCCTATTCAAGCCGTGCTGCTGTGTTGTTCCACCATCGCGGTGGAACAAAATCAAAGTCATGGGAGTGCAACTCTAAAATTTTGTTGGTCATGTTTATTCTAGCTAACATAAGTGATGCAGGGTAAACGGCTTAACCCAGGAAAATAAAAAGAAGAAAAAAATGTGATGCACGACAAATTGTTGGTGTTTATTCTTTCAAATTGTTCCTCATAAAGTTAATTATGGTAGTTGAAAGTGGTATAGCTTTACCAAGGCAATATAAAGATAACAGGTAAATTACTTTATTGCTCAATTTTGTGGATTACTATTTTTGAATCCCACTGAGCGATCGAAGAGGAGTTGTTTTCTATTAAAATTTCATATTATTATTTTATAATTAAAAATAAAGGTATATATATTTCAAATTTTAGAAGAAATAAAAATAAAATTGTAATCCTAATGTTATATGGAAAGAGAGTAATTCGAAAGTCGATCATATATAGGAACTCTTTTTGTACGTTCCGGGGAAGGAGTAATAACTGATCATGTACTTTCCGATTCCTAGTAGGATAAGAAAGAACGAAAACTATATATATATATATATGCATATTATGTGCTCCTCCCTCTAGGCTCCCTTTCCTTCTGGCCTTTTTTGCACCCTTTGCCAAAGGATTATGGAACATATTATGTATCGGAATTGTAATTCTTTAAACCCTTTTAGCATTTCTTTTTATTTTATTTTATTAATTGGACTTATTATTTGTTTAAATGTTTGTAGAATATATATAATTGTATAATATGTGAATTTGTTTGACGTAAATTGCATAAGCAAAATTTGTGTGTTTGATTTTGCAGACAAGCTCAAGCGTAGTTGTTATAAGGAATATGTTGCCGGAATTCTTAAGGACGATAATGATGATGAGAGTCCAAGGTTGGAAAGGAGGGAGGAGGAGGAGGAGGAGGATGATAATGCTTTTTTGGAAAAATTATTCCATAGAAGGTACGTAGGTTTTAATTTCCTGTGTATTTTCTTTTTGTTTCAAATAACTAACTTTTTTTTTTATTATTATGATAATTTGATGTTTTATTAGTATTTAGTTGTAAAAAAAATATTGATTTTAGTTTTTAATGTGAGTTTGTTGGGTTATTACAGAGGGAACATTAGAGAGGAAGGTCTAACTACCATGCTTGAAGGGTTTAGGGCGAGCATACAACTCGAATGTGCAGAAGATAAGTAGGGTCCTTTTCTTTTTTCTAGCTCCCAATTTATTTGTTTGTTTTGTGTAGGGGTATTTCGGTTAATATTTATTTATTCAATTTTGTTTGTTATATAATTTGTTTCAAAACGTAACATAGGACGCCTTTTTATAGATATTTTTAAATTTAAAACTGACCTAATTCATTTTTATTTTTTTTTCAAAAAAATTCTTGTAGTTAGCAGGTTATTATTATTGATAATTTACAATTTTCAATAATGTATCATCTAAAACTAAGATAATTTATATTTATTTTGAATTTAAAATTTTCTAATATTAACTTCAAAACTGATCCTATATTATGATAATTTTGGTTAGTGATGCACAGAACTAAAGTAAATCGTAGGTTTTGTGTAATGATATTTTTGCATGCAGTTTTGCTACCATACTGTATCGATGCGAAAACTCGATCAGAAAGGGGTCGCCAGTGGAGATCAAATTAGCTTCTGAAGCTATAGGTTAGTAGTGCAGCCTTTGAAACTAGCTAGCTAGATATATATGTTTCATTTTAAATTCTATGTAATGTAATTATTAGTATAACATATATATATAAATCAGTTTCCTTTTTCTAATGTATACTTGTAGTTTTTTTAACAAATTTATATATTTGCAGGATTATTGGCATTAACTGTTGGACCTGGGAATAATGGGAATGAAATTTATAGAGATTGTCTAGACTTACTCCCTCAAGCTCTTAGTCTTAAATCCAAAGCTCTCAAATCCAAAGCTCAACCTATACCGGTATGATATATTCTTTATATGTACTACAATGCTTTAGAGTTGACAATAAGTTCCATAAATATTTTTCATAATATCTTGAAAGATTCTATATATTCTTTTGTTTTGTGTAGATCTTGGAGTGTTTGGCTATTGTGACTTTTGTTGGAGCAGAAGATTTTGGGGAGACTGAAAGATCGATGAAAATCATATGGGAATATATTATTAACCAGAAATCAGAAATTAATGTAAGTACTTTAGTCGGATTGTGAAAACCTACAACTATCTAAATGATAGAAAAATCTTGAATAAATCAATCCACCGGCTCCTCTCAGTTACACTTTCCATCCAATTTTATCGATGCTATTGTTACTAAAAGCAATATTATATTTTCGCGCATGAAAATTGTAATGGAGGGGATTTTATCGACTTAATTTCATGCCCGGTTATTCTAACTATAAGTATATAGTAAAATATTTTTTCAAATTCTCCATGGAAATTCTACATAAGTTTTATTTCCTAATAATTTGGAATCTTTTTACTAAAAGAAGTTACATTTTTATCTCTTAGGTATCTTCAAAGAAAGAATCAGCTCTTGTGACTGCTGCTGCTATATCTGCCTGGTCATTTCTTCTCACAACAATTGATCGCTGGAGAGTTGATCACAAATATTGGAAAGGGTAAGTGGAAATTTATTATTGTATGCAATGTTATTTTGAAAATTTGAGTTTTGTCAAAGGAATTGTGCAGTTACATATATCTTTACAAACCTTCTGGGCACATACCTCTATTATTACAATATTTTCAGCCTATTTTCGTGTATTAGCAAGTGACATTATCTTTGTTTTGCAAACTTATGCAGGGTGATCCCTTACTTTTTACAACTACTAGAGGCCGAGGCAGCAGAGGCAGAGGCCGAGGCCAAGATCAAGGCCGAGGCAGAGGCCGAGGCCAAGATCAAGGCCGAGGCCGAGGTGGAGGCTGATGAGATGGATATTAAAGATATTGAGGCTGAGGTGGATATTGACAATGAGGCCAACAATGAGGCTGAGGCTGAGGCTGAGGCTGAGGATAAAGTACTATATCTGGCTGTTGTTGAAGCACTTGCACTGGTGTTTGAAAGGGGCAGCCTGGAGAAATTCTATATGGAGCCAAATGAATCTTTCTGCAATGTTTCAAACCTATTTAAGGTACTGACTGCTTTCTTTTGGCTGGCTGGCTGGCTGTGTATATATATATATACAAGCTGGTCTAATTAATAATAATCTTGTTATTTCAGGATAAAAGGAGTCATGAAACCTCCTTGAACATTTATGGCACTATACTAACATTCTCGACATGGTACCAACTGAAAAAGGTAAAAATCATCATATTCGTTCCTTATAATCTCTTGTTCTAGCTTGTCATCCATGCATCATTCTCATCATATTTAGCCAACTTATTATTATTTTGTTGTTGTCGTTGTTGTACAGATGACCTATTTGAAGCATTTTCTGGGAAATGGATTTCGAAAGCATGTCGTGGTTAGTTAGTACCGTGCATGCATGCATCATGATCTGCCTCACTAATATATAAATGACTTGAATCCATTTAAAAACCTACTACTTGTAATTGTTTCAAACAGGATAACGAATTCCTTCGCGATGACGTCTTTCGATACAAACCAACCGGAAGAATTGTAGGCACAGTCTTGTATATACCTGAAATGGAAGAGGTACGTTTTTACTTTTAAATTCTGACCAAAAATTCTATGAGACTGCAGGCTCACTCACTCACTCGTATACTAATCTGCTAATTTCAACACACTTTTTATATAGATCACCGCTGAGATTTTCATACCCGATATAAGAAATAAAGATTGTCATCAGGTACCTACGTTGAATCATGACATATTCATCCATGCCATGCCATGCCAGTTCCTTATATACCTTAATCATACACAATGTTATTTCTGTAAAAACTGGAATATATGCTCATTCAAGCTGCATGTGTTATACATGAATCATGTGTTTGCAGAGGCTTTTCAAGTCGCCTAATTCCATAACGAGCAAGGGAAAGACTCAGTTATTGAAGAAACAACGCCTGGTGGCACAGGTATGTCTTCTGATGTTGCCAATGTTATTTTAGATCTCAAACCATCCATATTAAGTGTGTTGATGTACCTTATTTTCATTTTCATTTTACTAATAATTTATTTTGTGATGTTTGTAGGGGATGAAAACCGGTCATTATTACTCGGTTCCTGATGAGGAGTACTAGCAGATATATATTTGTAGTTATGAAACTAGCTAGCTTCATTATTCTTTAAATTGATGTTATTTTTAATTCCCATTGTGGGTTCAATGGAATGATTAAATTTATTTGTTATTTATTGATATGATGATACTCGAATCATGTGATCATATGTGCGTGTGCAAGTGAAGATGAAATATGATGGTCATTTACTTGAAAAAAGCTAGCACATTGCCAATATTTTTCTTCATGGATTGGCAGGCAGGCAGGCAACACACATATCATATCAGGTGGGGACCATTGTGACCATTTTTTTTGCCATCATAAAAAAATTATCATAAAGTTACTAATGAGTTTATATATTTGAATAAAAGAAAAAAATTCGTCAAAAGCTATATAATAATGATTTAACTTGTTGGCTTGTCAAGAGCCTTCAATAATAAAATCTTTAATAATAATAATAATGATTATATAATAATGATTTAAACGTGATAGTGATAAAATCTTTCTTCTTTACAGTGCTATTTATAATTTAGAGATGTATTTTTATTTTTAAATAATAAAATGATATAAAATTTCTAATATGTTATTATTATTTTGTTTAGCCAATTGAAATTTGGACATTATTACTTTTACAGTTCTAATTAATACTAAAAATAAGTTTGAACAAACAATTTTTAAATAAGTCTATGGTGTTATAAAAGTTGATTAAAATAAAGTTTTAATCCATAATCTATTTCTTTTCCAAAATTTCTTTAGTTTCTCAAACTCAGATCAGAATCACGCCATTCACATTTCACACCCAACTCTCGTTGGACTGCTAAAACCAAGCACACAGACGCACAGTGTTACACAAAAGGACAACAAAACATAAATTTATTACTAAATTTTCTAATCAATACCAATACGGGAACGCTTTCTCTCTCTATCTTGCTCCCAAAAAATGGGGTGTCAAAGATCAAGAATTACACCCTTTTTGGGGTTTATGTTGCTCAATATGTATCAATTGGTAATGGGTAGGTTCGTGGTGGAGAAGAACAGCTTCAGGGTGACATCACCAGATAGTATAAAAGGGACCCACGACAGTGCCATTGGCAACTTTGGTATTCCTCAATATGGAGGGAGCATGGCTGGGACTGTGGTTTACCCTAAAGAAAACCGAAAAGGGTGCAAGAGTTTTGATGATTTTGGGATTTCTTTCAAGTCCAAGCCTGGAGCTTTACCCATTTTTGTTTTGGTTGATCGTGGAGGTAAATACCCTTTTGTGATCTTGATTATTTTTATAATTTACTACTTCAATGTTTTTTTGAGGTTGATTGGCTCATTTTTGGAGCTACCCATTTCATTAGTTCAATAAATTATCTTGTTTTTACTAGTTTAGTTGATGTGCTTAGCTAAATTATTGATTCAGGAGGTACCATCTTCTTCTCTTTCTTTTTATTTTTTCCCCTCGTTTTTTGCTTAGTTTTAGGTGAGTTATCTTTTTGTTAGTTAAATTAGTGTTTTTGGAGGTGCCCTTTTGTTAGTTTTGTTTAAGTTAGCTTATGTCTAAGTTCTGAACTTCGAACTAGTTTATATAAATGATTTGAGCTATCTTTTATTATTGTTTTGTTTGTTTTGTTTTCATTGTCAGTCACTGCAGTAGCTAATGTTGCTCTTTCTGTTGACGTTTCCGCTGCTTGTGTAAATTGACGTGGAACTTATATGGTTTTGGATGGACAGTTATCTTTCTATATAATATCATTTTGTCAAAGTTGGGTTGATTTTGTAAGTGCGATTTTTTATTACTGGAAGTACAGATGTGTATGACAGGGACAATATGATTCTGTGGACATTGTGTGCACGGGATAAACCACAGTTGCGCACAATTTCCACCTGCCACGCACACTTGTAATCCCATAGTAAACTATGTGTGAGTTGGTCTCAAGGAGAGGCAGAGCATTGCCTTTGCCGTATTGGACCTATGACTCTATGCCTTCAGTTATCACTAGCCGCACTACTAGTGTAGCTAACCAGTTGGGATAACATTCTTTAATTTGGTTTGTTGGTATTATCTTAAGTCTTAATGAACTGAGAGTGTTGTTTATTGTCTCCAAATAAGAAGTTTCTAAAGATTACATACAAAAATTTCTTTAGTTCAATAAATTATCTTGCTTTTACTAGTTTAGTTGATGTGTTTAGCTAAATTATTGATTCAGGAGGTACCATCTTCTTACTCTTTCTTTTTTTCCCTCGTTTTTTTGCTTAGTTTTAGCTGATTTATCTCTTTGTTAGTTAAATTAGTGTTTTTCGATAGAATTATTTTTTTAAAAAAATTGAGGAGAGCCAAATTTATATGTATATATATATATACAAATTTATTTTTAAATAAAAATATATTTAAATTTTAAATTTTGTAAGTGACATAAAGTTATTGACACATGGTTACTAATTCGCAAGGCGCAACCATGTTTTTAAAGATGTACTTAAATGCAATGGAGTAAACTTTTCTTTATGTCCACGGTCTTTGCCCCCTCATAGAAGTCCAAGCTTTCACTCGGACTTTCAGCTTCTACAGCAAGCCTGAATAATAATAGTCTAGACTGCAGAGAGAGAGAGAGAGAGATGGCACAGTTGGTTTATTGGTATTATCTTAAGTCTTAACGAACTGAGAGTGTTGTTTACATACAAAAATTTCTTGTACTTGATCACTCTATTTCTTTATTTCTCCAAACTTGAGCATAATCTTTTTGTCCTTCAATAAATTACGTGCTACATTCTTTTGTTTACAGATTGCTTTTTTGCTTTGAAAGTGTGGAACGTCCAAAATGCTGGTGCTTCTGCTGTTCTTGTAGCAGATAATATTGAAGAAGCATTAATAACCATGGACACGCCTGAAGAGGATGTTCAATCTGCAAAATATATCCAGAACATAACAATACCTTCTGCACTACTTAAGAAATCATTTGGTGAAAATTTGAAGCAAGGCAATTAGTAATGGAGATATGGTAAATGTGAATCTTGATTGGAGAGAATCTGTTCCTCATCCAGATGATCGTGTGGAGTATGAGCTATGGACAAATAGTAACGATGAGTGTGGCATTAAATGTGATATGTTGATGGAGTTTGTAAAAGATTTTAAGGGTGCTGCACAAGTTCTTGAGAAAGGTGGCTATACTCAATTTACTCCCCATTATATAACTTGGTATTGTCCTACAGCATTCACAGTAAGCAAACAGTGCAAGTCGCAATGCATTAATCATGGTAGATATTGTGCTCCTGATCCTGATCTGGATTTCAGTTCTGGTTATGAAGGAAAAGATGTAGTTCTTGAAAACTTAAGACAACTATGTGTGTTCAAAGTGGCAAATGAGACCCGAAAACCATGGGTCTGGTGGGACTACGTTACTGATTTCCAAATTAGATGTCCCATGAAGGAGAAAAAGTACAACAAGGAATGCGCTGACAACGTTATCAGATCCCTAGGTGATGAATTGTCAAATTTATCTCCTGATAGTTAGGATACCATAATTTGTTGATGAAGGGTTTAATGTTTAGCTTCTGCACAGGGCTTGATTTGAAAAAGATTGACAAGTGTATGGGGGACCCTAATGCCGATTCTGATAATACTTTTCTGAAAGAAGAGCAAGATGCTCAAGTATGCGTCTCTGACTGATATTCTGTTGTATTAGCAACTTTGATGCGGTTGACAATCCTTTGTAATCATTTTAATCATGTTAACTAATTGACAGTATACTTTTTGTAGATTGGGAAAGGGTCACGTGGTGATGTAACCATATTGCCGACCCTTGTTGTCAATAATCGACAGTACCGAGGTTAGTTTGAGTTATTTTGTATTTTATTCCGAAAAATCAGGAGTTTTATTCTCTAAATTTTGTGCTTGTAGGAAAGTTGGCAAAAGGTGGTGTTTTGAAGGCCATATGTTCTGGTTTTGAGGAAACTACCGAGCCAGCTGTTTGTTTGAGCGGCGGTAGGTTTTTATTCTAGGTTGGAGGTAAATTTCGTTTTTGAACCTTTCATGGATAATGTGCTTAGTGCTTATTCATTCATACTTCTTTACTCAGATGTCGAGACAAATGAGTGTTCGGATAATAATGGTGGATGCTGGCAAGATAAATCCTCCAACATCACTGCCTGCAAGGTACTTCATGACCTCCGGGATTCTGCTGTTAATGTTCATGTTCCTAACTGTCGTATTCATGGACTCAGGATACATTTCGTGGGAGAGTATGTGAATGCCCCTTCGCTGATGGTGTGCAGTTCAAGGGAGATGGTTACAGCTCCTGTGTAGGTAAAGTATTCGACTCGATATATTTTTTTTTGTGAAATTAGTTAATCCCCTTCATAAAGCATTCATAATTAAGATATAGCTATTCATGGTGTAACAAATATTTGTTAAACATGAAATCATGCTCATAAATACATGTTATTTATTACTCCATCCGTCCTCAAAAGGTTGAGCAAAGTACATTTTTCACAAATATTAAGAAAAGTGAAGTAGAGGAAATAAAGTAAAAAGGTTCCAAATTTATCCTTAGTAACCCCAGAAGATTACGTAAAGTGACGAGTACTTTAATTTTTTTATACTAATAGACCCCAATAAATGATATACTTAACTTTCACTTTATGTAACTTAGCTCATCACAATTTTTTTTCACCTTTAGTCATCCTTTTGAAGAAGACAGGATGGAGTATTTTATTTTGGAAATTGTTAAATCTACAACAGAAAATGTTATTTCACAACAAAAGTGTCGCTATAGATCTTATAGCGATGGTTTTCACAGTCGCTATACATCTACATCAACACTTTTTGTTATGGTGGATTTAACAATTCCCTTTTATTTTTTGTATGCTGATTATTAGGGCACTCTAGCTCTAGGAGGAACTGTTTACTTTTAATTGAAACCCAAATAGATATCTTGATAGATTCTTCATTCTTTTGAGCTAATGATTGGTCTAAGAGGTGTGAAATACTTGCTTGGATGAATAAATAGTTTTGGAACTTTTGGGATGAGAATGGTATTTTGCAATCTTTTATGATACAGAAGGATCATATTTTCTGAAGAATTGATGATGCATCTCTTTTTGAATATAGATATAAAGCGTTATTATTTGGCCTTTTTTCCCTCCATATCTCTCAAGGTGCTTGTTCTATGTACAAATCACTTTGGCAATTCACGTGCTTACTCTTTTGAAATTCAATTTCTTTATCTTCTTTCTCATCTATTTAAACTCTAGAATAGAAATGTTTACGTTTGCAACATGTTCTAGGCATGCCATTGGATTTTGATACCTGAAACTTTTCCATTTGCAGCTAGTGGACCAGGCCGCTGCAAGGTCAATAATGGAGGTTGTTGGCATGAAACCCGGGATGGACACACCGTCTCTGCCTGTTCGGTTGGTGAAAATATATGGACTTCGATATGTAGTTTCCCTCCTTGCAATTAAATTTAACATAAATTCCTATTTATAATGACAACAGGAGAACGGGGATGGTAAGTGCGTGTGTCCTCCAGGTTTTAAAGGTGATGGTGTGAAAAGTTGTGAAGGTAAGAGACTTGCATATTGGGTCTTTCTTAATGCCAGAGCTATGTTAGGAGAGTGGTGATCACTGATCATAGGAGAGATCCAATATAATAGCCCGTTCCCTGGAAAAATTAACTACTCAGTGGCCCCAAATTATTCTCTACTTTTGATCTCATTCTCATATGGACGGTGTTAAGTTGGAGGACCTATCTGAAGGTTAATATTGTGCTGGTTTCTCATCAATGTGGTTGAGTTATTAAACACCAAAACAGATTTGAATCAATATCTCAGCTGGATTCTAGTTGCAGAAACCAGATCCTGTAGCATATTGATGACCTAATAACAGTTAGGACATTTAGTACTTTCAGTTCTTCCATGTAGAAAACTGATCTTAACTCAAGTAGGGTTGGCTGTTCTCTATCAACTTGTTTTTTCATAAAGATTTGTACTCCCTCCATCGCAGCTTGCGTTTCATGGTTCAGAACCATGTGTGTCATGGATTAGAAGACGTACGGTGGCACATTCAAATATATTGTTATCATTCTTTTATGCAGGAAAAAATTTTCAAAAAAGTCTTCACTTTTCCTTCTTAAATCGCACTTTAGATACTATAGGTTAATTTAGGAATAACTAAACTAACAAATATTTTCTCCAAATGTGCTTTAATCCATAAAATCCATAACAAAATACTCAAATTCTGTTGGAGGGAGTGATAAAAGCTGAATGTCTATCAATAAACACAATGATCTTACATAGAACTAACGTTTATGGGTCGTAGTCTCAGTTAGTTGGTAAAAATTCTGATTTGACGCTGCTCTTTCATGATTTGTTCACCACACAGATATTGATGAATGCAAAGAGAAGAAAGTGTGCCAGTGCCCTGAATGCAGCTGTAAGGATACATGGGGCAGCTACGAATGTACATGTTTTGGAGACCTTCTTTACATCAGGGAGCATGATACCTGCATAAGTGAGTTCACCGGCTACCTGTTTTATATCTTTATGTACTTAACCTGACTGACACAGTGCTGATCTTTAATGTTGTTTGAGTGGTCTTCTGCAGGTAAGACGACAACTGAAGTGAAATCTGCATGGGCCGCTGTTTGGGTTTTGATAGGTTTGGCAATGGCTGGTGGTGGGGCATATCTGGTTTACAAATATAGATTGAGGGTATGTTTGGTGCATGGTGTCTTTTTTGTTAATACTCGGAAGAAATAAATTCTTTTGTAAATTAGTAAAGAGATAACTCATTAGTCGAACTCACACACTACCTTCGAAAGGGTATTAACTTCTAAAGGAGTGAGTTAGACTCAGCACACACTTCCAACCAGTGTGGAACACTGTTCATTCTTTTTCGATACTAGTAACCAATAGCTCATTAGCTTAATCCATGCACCAACTCTTAACTCTAAAAAGTTACCCATTCTTTCTGTTAGTGGTAACATTTAATGTTACCCTAGCCAGCCTTTACAAGTTTAATTGGTGTTCCACTTCATTAGGGTTTTTAAGATCGTAACCTTCTTCTTGTAGAAGGGGATTCTATGTTTGATAGATGCAACCTAATGTGCAATGATAAAGCTTATAGTGGGAGAAAATGAAGGCAAGCTCAAGCTGAAATTCTGAGCTTAGATTAACCTAACCTATTTGGCTTTTGCCTCCTGAGCATTAAGCAGCAGACCTTTTTTTTTAGTTGTCAAGGATATGCATGCAGCAGACGTAACCCAGACAGAATTAATCACACTCCCCAACATGCCCCCCCACCCCCCCCCCCCCTCCCAAAAAAAACAAAAACAAAAAACAAACACACACACACAAAATAAATAAATAATAATAGTAATAAAACAAAAACACTCCTTTCTCCTTCTTCCCAGAGAAAATATAAAAGAAGTTGTCAGTTTGAATATATAGTTGTGCTAGGGCAAGATACTGTATCCTACAAAGTTCCTTCCACAAACTACTAGGGGGTAGCTACAGAAATCTTTTATTGACGTTTGACTCTTAAATTACTCTCGGAGGAGAAAAGATCTGTAGCATACAAGTTGAGTTTATGTGTGCATCTAAATATTCAATATATGTGAACTACATCTGCATCAGGTAAACTACTGCAGGATTGTATTAATGATTTACAATTTACAAATCTGAAATTTGTATGGGATTCATCCTTATAATTTCTCTTTTTGGATATTTGCATTTTCAGTCATACATGGACTCAGAGATCAGAGCTATCATGTCGCAATACATGCCTCTAGACAGCCAAAGTGAAGTTCCAAATCATGTCAGTGACAATCGAGCATGAAGGAAATAAAAACGAAAAGGAGTTCGATCGTTATCCTCAAAACTTAGGGTTAAGCAAGGTTCCCAGAACCCTTTTATATCCAGACAAGGATTTGAAGATATCATGTACTATTTGTAGACAACTAAAAACGGCAAACCAGAAAGTGTCCTGATATGTGTTTGGAGTATGCCTTGCTGATTGGATTTGGGATAGATTGAAAGCATTTCTGCAAAGTATGTGATCTATGTTCTCATCCCATTGTAGGTCTTGCCCCTAATTTAAACGCAGTTGTGTTATCTTCTTGTACACTTATTTGGCTAAATATTTGTCACGATTGCATATTTCATTAATGCAAATATATTTCATTGTATAAATATATAGTCAGGAAATAGTAATTTTCTACAATTCACGGTGCAGTATTTTATTGGTTCTGTAAACTGTTAGAATCGGATCACATACACGCATACGACAGTAAAGAATCAACACAGGAATTTACGTGGTTCTCTAATTTGAGTACGCTCACGGGAGAGTATATATAACTGCTATTTCTATCTTAATTCTAATTTGCATTATAGTCTAAATACCTCTGTTTCGCTTCGTTCGGCACTTGCCTTTTTCAGAAACCTCTCAGTTATGAGCCACAAGTTTCAACATAAATTAATTTATGATAATGAGCTGGTTGAATTTTAATTTATTTTTTAAACAATTTCCCTACGCTATATAACCGTGCTTGAAAGCTGCCTGTAAGTGAATCATTTTTGTTTAGCAAACTAAGACCTTAACCAGGAAGCAATGAAACTCTAAGAGATGGGTTTATTTTTTTGTGGTGGTCTATGGAGATAGTGCCACACATGTACTACCCACATGGTCAACTCTAAAGCTGATTCATTTTAAACATGTCCAATAGAGGAGATTGATACCCTTCATATCAACTCTTTAGGGTTTATATATGCATAATCATTTCTTTTTATTTTTATTTTACAGAACTGAACAACAAATTTACAAATTCAAGTATGAATGTCTTGTCATGATGGCACAATATAAAGAAACCTATACATCTGATGAGATAAAGCCAGTGTCACAGGTGACACAGAATTGTTCATCCTCTATGTAACATTATGCATATGATAACTTGTAATAATTGTTTTCCAGCATCAATATTCATCTTCCAGAACATCATCATCATCTTGGGATGGTGATTTTCATATCGAGCCCAAGATTCATCCCGTTGTAGGCAATGGGGGCGTACATCCATAGATCATCAGAGCTTAGGAGCTGCAATAGATACATGAAACATGATCAGTGTTACAGTATATTTCATTTCCGCTTAACCATCATAACAAAATTCAGACCTGAAGATTGCTAGATTTTTATCCCTCAGTCCAAAATTGCAAATGTCAGTGGAAATGCATATAGGTTCTTTTTTTTTCCCCTAACCTTGATTTGGAGTTGCAAGAACTTGACATACTGAACAGCTTCTTCAAGCATTGTACTAATGTCAACCTGTCATGTGAAATAAATATTAAGTTTGAGGTTCCAAACTCCCATTTCAATGTACAAGTCACGGTCGTAGTCTCATTGACAACTTCCTACCTTAGTTCCTTTAGGCACAAGGTTCTGTAATGTCCTTAATCGTTGATTTATTCTTTCTCTTCGTTTCTGCAAGACGTGAAAAAGTATCAGTTAATCAGTTGCATGTCGACTGACACCTTTTGCACTATGGAAGACTACTGTGTCACAGAAAATGTACTTACCCTTGCATATAGGCTCTGGGGATCAGTTGCAGACCCTCTATTGGCTCGTGTTTTACCACTTGTATTGACAACTACAACACCTTTTGAGTCTGAACTTGAAGTCACTCCTCCATTCAACTCATGAAAAGCGTTAGAGTCATCTTCTGAGCAGTAGCTGCTTGAGTTTTCCCCAGGAATTGCAGAATTATTTTCTTCTTCGTTCTTGCTAATCAAGTTACGTTTCTGTTTCTTCCTTGACTTTACATTCCTCTTGTTCTTTTGGACCTGCATTACAGAACTGTGATGAGAATCTACAAAATATTTTCTCAACTAAGTGAGGAAAATACAACTTGAGACCAATGTATTGAATCTTAGTATACTTACATCTCCTGAGTTGCAACATCTTTTCTTAGATTTCTGCTTTGGTTTCTTCAATTCAACTTCTTTAGATGGCTCAGGTTCTGGCAGTAGAGCTTCACTTTCGAGCTGCAGACTCTTTTCCAGAATATCAGCTTTAGGCAAATTTCCACCAGACTCCTCCATAATGTCGTCGTTGCTGGTGTCTTGGTTTAAGAAGTCATCGCCTTCCAGGAGATTGTTGGTGCAGACCTGACCAGGCGAGCTGGTAACTTTAGCTTCCCCATTGCAGTAATCCAACATGGAATCGTTGTTTGTCCACAGAATTTGATTAGAATCACTTGTGTAGTAGCTGCCATGACTTGAAGTCGGAAAAAAGAAGCTACTACCATCATTATAACCAGTACTCCCTAGTGAAAGAATATTAGTGCTATCAAGAGAATTAATTGAACCTATATCGACCCCTGCCATGTTCATAGATTCATGATCAGGCCAAAAAGATGGGACTCGGAAGCTTGAGCCATCATGAAAGTCATTTGGAGTGCAACAGTTATTGAGCAACTGCACCATGAACTCAGACTCCTCAATAGACCTGAAAGAACTCCATTCACTTTCTGATATGGCTCCTACAGACTCCATTTTTCATCTGGATACAAATGGAAACTAATTGGAATGAAGAGTTTTTTTCGTTTCCGAGCGTTAAGCTCAATATGCTTGATGCTTTTTTGAAAATGGGAACAAAAACACATATTTATACCTATCAACTATGCAGAATATGGCATTGGATTGACTTCATTAGTATATCCAAATTTAAATTTTATAACCAATAGTTAATACAGAAAAGGGTCCCACTTGTATTAACTAATTTGTGTGAATCCTTAATGGGACCAACTACAACTCAGAAGGAATTAAGTACACACAATCATGGATACAAAATAATGCAACCTTTCAGAAGTTCTAAATGCCTTAAACTCGAAAAGCTGTCAATGAGAATGATTGAGTCTCTTATTTAGTATCAGAAACTGAAAACTTTAGATAGGAC
Source organism: Panax stipuleanatus (assembly GCA_020205555.1). Lineage (NCBI taxonomy): Eukaryota > Viridiplantae > Streptophyta > Magnoliopsida > Apiales > Araliaceae > Panax > Panax stipuleanatus. The sequence goes on along the minus strand of CM035120.1, from coordinate 3,883,316 downwards.
AAATGAAAGTGAGATCTGGGGCGAAAAGAGTTGGAGAATCACACCTGGCACTAAAGAGAACATGGGGGTCTTTTTTAAATGTGTTAAAACACAAACGATAAGGTTATAATCAATGAGAATGAGATCAGTGAAGGACGACTTAATCATCAAAGAGGATCTGACATTCTCTAAACTGCCTAACTGGACAGATTATCTTCCAAATTGGATCCTTGTCTCTCCCACTGGTCTATACCTAACACATATTCCATGAACCTATTACGTAATGATTCTCATCGTATCTGATAGTTTAAGCAACTATATCATAATATACTCCTCGTCCCAAAATGTGAGTCCACTTTCATGGTTTCATGACTTCCTTTGCCAAATAATATTAACTTTTGTATAAGCCACGCTTAGACGTAATCAGTTCGACATTTTTTTTCCAGTACTAAACTTTTAAAGACTTAAATTTATATGAAATTATTTTGTGCAAAACCTTAATATTCGTTTTAAAAAATCAGCAAAATAAATGGGACTCTGATTTTGACGAGGAAATTTGACTCCTATTTTACAATGTACTAATAGTTTAATTTGACAATCAAGGGTGATGTGAGTTCTCTTCTAGCTCCTTTTCTCCTAGAGATTCTCCTTCTTTCCTATCAAAATGTTACCCGTGCAGTCATGCCATTTTACTGAACTTTTCCTATCATGCAAATTTAATTAAGCTGATATATCCAGTCAATTGAATAGGTTAACCAGTAACTTACACCAACCAGTTGACAGAAGGAATAAGCCATGAATCACTAGTTAGGCCCGAAAGTGTGTCATTGTCTTTTTTACTTCTTTATTTAATTTTAGGATTTGGGGCGGGGCGGGGGGAGAAGGGGGTAGTGGATAATAATTGAATTAAGGATGCCTTTCTTGTCTGTACTTTTACAAGGAAATATTAGAAAAGTTAAGGATGACTAAAATCTTCGAATCAAATCACCATGACATACCCCTCCCCTTGTCTTGATGCTCCCTCCCATGTCTGAACACGGTAACAAAATGTTTCTCTATATCCATCAATCTTATTTAAGGATACAACTGAACTGTATAAAAAGATTCAGGATACTTAGTTAACTTATCTTAGCTGTTAGTTGGCGTAAGTTTTGGTCCTATTTGTTGCTTATTTAGCATATATAGCCGACAATTAAAATGTTTATAGAAAAATCAAGTAAAACTTAACGAACACAATTATCTACAACCCTTTCATAATTCAAAATTTTGTCATCAATGATATAAAATCTAAGAGTAATGCTAGGAACACCAACTATACATAAAAAGGTGCGCGCACACAATATAAAAAAAAGTTAAAATAGAGAGCGGCACTTACAATTGAATGTTTTACACATTTTCATTGTGATAGACCTGGCAAAATCGGCCCAAGACCCGCGGGCCAGGCTAATCCGCCTGTCAAAAAATAAATTTTGGGCTTCACTTTTTTAGCCCATAAAAATCTGAGCGTGTTTGGCCCGGCCTAATTTTAGCCCGACCCATAGAGAAAAAGATAATGGCGACTTGGCAAAATCGACCCAGGCCCGCAGGCAGGGCTAGGCGTCAAAAAATGAGTTTGAGGCTTCACTTTTTCAGCCCACCAAAACCTAGGCCGTTTTTGGCCCGACCCGCCAATGGCCCGGTCCGTTTCCCAGGTCTATTCATTGATAAGCAATACATTCGTACACAACTCTTTGTGTACAATTGGTATACATAGTTAAAAGTGTAAATGAACCGAGTCGAGCCAAATATTGAGTTACTCAGATTTGTTTCACAAAATTTATATAGTTTAAAATAAGGTTTAATTGAGACTTGTTTAGCTACCGAGTCTAGCACGATCTCGAATCGAACCGAACAGTTTGAACTTTTCAAACGAATCTGATCTGAGTATCAATAGAAAAATACAATTTGAATAGGTTACGAATAATTTATTAAACTTTAAAAGTTACTCATATTTGAATCATTTATATTTCGAATCGAGACTGAACTCATTTTACAATCTTACACATAGTATTATTCAAAATCTAATATAATAGTGGAAAATTGTAGCGACTTAGTTATGGAAAGTTAGTTATATTGTGGACTATGATTTGGTATTTGACCAAAAGTGCCTCATTTTAATGAAATTAAGGAGTAGCAAAATTCAAGTAGTACCTTCACAAATAAATATTAAAAAAAAATTGAAATTATGGAGTAGGAAAATTCAAGTAGTACCTTTAAAAGTGCGCAAGAAGAAAGGATTTGGCATGGGATAATCGGCCTCCGAGATTCCGGCGATGTTTTCGCGCGGAATCCAGTTGTTGGAATGGCCATTCCAAGTTTCTCTCTCCTCCAATTTCGATTACAGCATATGAATATTCGCACCGGCCAATGCACGATCTGTAACCGAGTACATGAGATTTGTAAATATAAATTGTGTACCTAATGTTTTTGTAGTTATCTACTAATTTTCTAATCAATCAAATTAATTCAATTGTAATTTGTAGGATCTTATTTTAGATTATTATTATTATTATTATTATTATTATTGATATAGTAATAGTATACACCAATAAGTAGTAGAGTAAATTTTATGTCTGTCCTTCCCTAAGTGATATTGATGGCTTGACACTACTGGATATTATTATTAATTATTAATTATAAATTTCTGACGTTAATCAATCACAGATCGGATGACTCGATCCGAACTTTTGAGAGTTGGCTTTGTTATCATATGTAAAAATCTGGGTCAAATTCGGAGTCTGAAACAAACTTGGGTCAAATCTTAAGTCCAAATCGAATCAAATTCATCTAAACAATGCCTTAAATTAAATCTTGAGTCAGATGTCAAGTTCAAATCGAATCAAATTCTTCCCAACAATGCCTTAAATCACTAGCCCAATAGTATTTTCTGGAGTCATCTTAGCTCACTACAAGCTCATCCAAAAAGTCATGACTGAAGGTACTATTATTAGTAATTTAATTTCATATACAGACAATTTTTTTTATATATTTTGATGTAGAACTAGGAGTGTTACAGTTAACCCTAAAAATATGATGCTTTTTTTTACTTTAGACTTTGTTATGAAGAGTCTTGTTAACATTGCTAGTTTGCTGTCGCATAAAATCAAACATATGATCTATACAATAAAGAGAGAGCTTCCAGCTCTTGCTTTTGACTTGGTATTTGATTGTATCTTAATGTATTTTAAGAACTCATCTCTTAATGCATTTTAACAGCCCATATTTTTGTATTAAGAGTTCGTCTGAATAGTTTAGACTCATATTTATATCTTAACTATTCAGATGATCTCTTAATACAAATATGTGGACTCTTAAAAGGCATTAAGATGTAGACTGTTAAGATGTATTAAGATGCAATCAAATATTGTGTAGTAAAGTAAGAGCATATTTGTCATCAAATTGAGTATTAAAACAAATTATCATGTCGTACTTTGTAGTTTGAAGTTGAAATAAATTCTGATTGTATCTATATAGGCGTAGGGAAAAATTATACAAATAAAATAAAAATAAAAAATTAAGTAGTTTCTAATCAAATTGCTATCAGTACACTTGTCTTAGCGGAAACATGCATCTTCCACCATGATAATCTATTGATTAAAAGAGGAGCCACTAACTTGGCACCTCCAGCTTCTCCATTTTTGGAGGAGCATTTATATATATATATATATATTCACTACTATGGCTTCTTAGCTTGAGAAATGTAAAATATGGTAAGTCAATGTGATTTGATCTTAATTAAATTGTTTGTTTGCAAATAATAAAATATTGAAGGGTATCAAAATATCAATTGGAAAAAAAAAATAGACTAACTTCAATAAGGTTGTATATTCACAGGAAGATGTCTGATATGCACGACACATGTGTATACGCTGGATCAAGGTACCAACAAATAATATACTAGTTATGATTTGATAGTGTCCAACTATTATAGTCAAAATTTAGAAATAATAGTCTGCTTTTGTGTCAATTTAATTTGTTAGCATATTTATATACCTATTTAATTAATATATAAATAAGATTTTAAGAATAAATAAAAGAGATTGCACTTGATTAATTCTAGTTTTGAATACTATATTGATCTAGGTTTTTCTTCTTTTAAGTACAATATTGGCCCTAAAAATGTCGTGCCATAAGCACATGTCCAAAAGTAATTTCTCCCGATTACCTTTTTTCTTCCCTTTAAACTTTGTTATGAAGTTTCATATTAACTTTGCTAGTTTGTTGTCAGATAAATTTGATCATACAATAAACAGAGAGGTCTCCATTCCTACTTTTGTCTAAATTTGTTTACTAATTTTAATTAGTGTTTAGGTCCATAAAAATATACTCTAATAGTATATTAGAGTAAGAGCTTGTTTGTCATCAAATTGGGTATTTACACAAATTACCATATATATAGTACTTAATTTGTAGTTTAAAACTAAATTCTTATTTTATCTATTTAATTAAGCTTAGGGCGAATTAATTATCCTAGTCATTAATTTAACATGTAATTACCTTCTTTATATAAACCTAACATCTTTCTTTGTCGTCTAATACCATTATTTGGCACAGATTATATCAATCTTTGTATGGAGACGGGAAGAGGGAGGCGGGGGGGGGGGAGGAGGAGGTTGTAATATCTTGCTAATTTACTCAGTTTCAACTCATGCACGCCATAATCATGCTCTTGGAATTTATTTTTATTTTATTTTGGGGGGTGGGGGTGGGGGGTGGGGGGTGGGGGGGGTTGGTTCTATCACCCTTATCTAGTTATCTTTTCAGAATTTCTTCCTCCATGATAAGGTATTGATTGAAAGAGGAGCCACTATGATCTTGGCAACTAGCTTCTCCATTTTTGGAGGAGCATCTAGATCTATTCATTGAATAGTATGGTTTCTGAGCTTGATAAATATAAACAATGTTAAGTCAATGTGATTTGATCTTAAGTTGTTTTTCTTTAGCAAAGAATAAGATCTTGAGGAGTATCACAATATCAATCGGAAAAAAAATAGACCAACTTCAACATGCTCATAACCTTGACCACACGATGACACGAAGGTGTCTGATATGCACAATGCATATATGTATACGCTATATCAATATATGTAGAAATACTACGCTCGAATTTTATAGACAAAATTTAGAAATAATAGTACGCTTAATTTGGTGTCCATTTAATTTGTTAGCATAATATATTATATACCGGTTTAATTAATATATAATAAGATTTTAAAGGATAAATAAAAAAGATTGCACTTAATAGTCAAAAGTAGGCATGCATGCACCTCTTCTTGATTATTAATTATATACAGTTTTGAATACTATGCAATATTTAAGGTTGATATGTGTAGTTTTTATTTTAAAATTTAAATAATACTAATCATTTTACAGAAAAATATTAAATTTTGCTTTCTCGTTTTCTCTTTGATTTACTTATTAGTAATTGTTTGGTAATTTACTTATCTTAATAGGCTAAACAATAATAATAATAATAAATGTACATATATACAAGGACCAAGAAGCGCATGCATGCCACAATCGTGGGAAGGTGGCGCATGCAGCTTTTTTTTCTTTTTTTTTTTTAATTTCATTACATAAATTTATTCCACTCAGCTACTCTAACTCAAAATAATATTTATACATAAAAATGAATTAACTAATATCAACTGAGTTCTTATTATCAATTTGAAAAATGTCGTAATTTGATTACACACCTGTCAAAATGATACCCTTTTCTTGGAGCGAAAGGAATTAACTTTTTCTTCTTCTTTTTTTTTTTATAAAAAAAATTAACTATATTCATCTATCTCGCAGAGCTAGTATATTATTATGAGAGAAAACACCTTATCTTTGCATTTACGATCTTCATTAATCTAAAAAAAATTCACTTATTTTTGCATCTTATAAAGATAAAATGATCTCAAGGAGTATATATAAAAGAGTAATGCTACTATCACATAAAATCGCTTATATACACTCACATGCATATTTTGATGGCCCACGTGCAGAGCATGTCATGTGGGTCATCACAATATACATGTGAGTGTATGTAAACGGTATGTGAGCGGTTTTTATATGATACTCCCTTCATCCCAAAATAACTGTTTAGTTTTGACTTTTTAAAGTCAAATTGACTATTTTTTAAAATTATTTTTTGTACCATTTTTGCCATAATATAGGTGCAGAGGTTATAACAAAAAAAGTATATACAATTTGCTACTAATACCAATTTTTATAATGTTAAAAATATATTTACACATGCTTAATTATTAATTTTAAAAATAGTTAATTTAACTAAAAAAAGTCAAAACTGAGCAGTTATTTTGGGACGGAAGGAGTAGTAGACTTATTGTATATAAAAAGAAGGTGAGTGTATCTCACGTTTTTGTGTAAGGTAACCCTCAAAATGATGTCATTTTTTATAATTGAATACACTCTCTCACATGTTATGTACAAAAAAGTTTTTTTATAATTTCTTAAAACATTATTATGATAAAAAGATATCTCATGCAAGAGCGTAAGATAACACTTACTTCCCGTGCCTTCTTACGTATATTTATGTAAAAATTTCCATCCAAAAACTCATACCACAACTGTGTTGCCGAGAAAGAATAACAACATTATACACGGATCCGGTTAGCAATGAAGTTATTTTTTTGATAAGTTAGTCAATTGGCCAATAGAATGCTGACACACATACAACCTCGCCTGCGTGTCAGTATTTTATTGATCAATTGACCAACTTACCCCAAAATAAACTTCAATTCATGCTAATCACTTCCATTATACACACACAAATATATATATATACATACACTATAAAGTCCAAGGAAAAAGTACTATTCACTTTTTTATTACTCAACTGAATATCTTACGATCTGAAAACTTACTCAATATCATCTAAATGATAAAACTCTATGTTTCAATCATTTAAGTAGCACTATGCCTTGACATCTTCGTTCATGATCCCCTGTATCATAGGATTGTCCAACCTCTAGCGTTTATATGGAGATAAAGAGTTACTTTTGGTATATTTTTTCACACATTAAATTGTTTAGTATATATTTTTAAGGTATATGTGTAATTAATATAATTAAATGAAACTTCTGGCATCTCACAATTTTTTTTTCAATTATTTAAATTTTCATTGTAAAAAAATACGCACACATGCAAATGTGTGTCACATATATTAATGTTATATTGCTGCAACTAACATTGAAAACCCCTTTTCTTAACAGAAGATCTTCGTTCATGATGAGATATTAATTAAAAGAGGAATCACTAACTTGGCACCTTCTCCAATTTAAAAGGAGCCAAACAAAGTTTTTGGTTTAAAAAAAGAATAATTATACAGAAAAATTGGACCGAATGAACAAAATGAATTTGTTTCAGCGAACAATTAGACAGTACAATTCAATTATTAGCGGGAACAAATTCATTTTATTCTTCCTATCTAATTTTCATGTCCAAATTTTCGATCAACGTAGAAGTACACTTAAAAAAATGAATTGATTCAACTTGAGCTACCAAAATTGGTCATAGCCCTCTAGCTATAACCATGTCATACTAATACCATGTGTGGCTTTTTCAATTTTATTTTGGGACAAAAAGTGAAAATCAAAGACAAAACCTATGTCTGTTTTTATTGTCATATAACCGATCGAGGAATATTACCTGTGTATGTTTTTTAAATAATTATTTGTGAAATCTTAAAATTAAAAGTTTAAGTTTTTAAAACAGACAAAAAAAAATTAAGTAGTAGTAGTTTTTTGGATATTTTATTATATTTACTATGTATTTATATTAATTTAAATTAAACAAAATTATGGAATACTAAAATTGAATTTGAAAAGTAATAGATTGACTTTAAAAATCAAATAAACTCTTTTTTTAAATAGAAAATTCACTTTTTCTTTTCTTTTTTCTTAAAACTTAATTACATTCATCAATGTACGTAGCTAATCTATATTATGCTGTCACGAGAAATTTGGCCTATGTCCAGTGGCGGAACCAGGACAATATTTGAGGGGGGGGGGGCAAAATACATCAGTAAAAAAATTATTTATTGACGCTTGAACTGCTGTTTTCGGCTATACGACTGAGAGGAGACAATTGTATCCTGCGACTTTGCATAGTTTGAAAACGTCTCAAAATTTGTTCGTTTTCAATTGTTGAAAAAATATTATTCTCAATATAAACTTAAAGCCTTTGGGTAAGTTTTTTTTTTTTTAACCTATTAAATGAAATGACGTCATTTCATTTAGTAAGTTTTAAAAAAAAATTATTATAATTCACCCATGGCCATTGACCCAACACACTGCTGCTTTGGAATTAGAATTGCATATATGATATTATGATATACGGTATACCTACCCCCCCTACCCCCCCAGCCTTGGGGGGCATATGCCCCCTCCCGCCCCCCCCTCCTTCCGCCTCTGCCTATGTCTAACCCTTAAAATTATCAATATATTACGGTGACTAACGAATTGATACAAAAAATAAATACAAAATGATGTGTCTAGTTTTGGTTAGTTACGATCATTGGATTCACCCATGTATATTAAATAATATTAAATAAAAAATTTTCACATTGTCATTTCACTTTTCTTTCTCCTCCTCCTACCAAGTACCTCTCTCTATATTCATCTATCTATCTATCTATTTTTTTTGTCTTTTTCTCTCAAAACTTTCTATTAATATTTTACTCAATATGACTTTTATATATATTCTTATGCAAAAGTTTATATAAAATATTCAGTTTTATACGCACATTGCATGTATTTAGAAAATTATAGTATATGATGATTACGAGAGAAAGAACATTATCATTGTATTGTATAATATACCTACAAATTCTAATTCATTCCAAAAACTCATGTCACGATAACCATGCTAACTTAGTATAAGGATATATATATATATATATATATATATATATATATATAGAGAGAGAGAGAGAGAGAGAGAGAGAGAGAGAGACGGGGGGGGGGGGGGGGAGGGGGGGGAGAGTTGGTAATTAAGATCTTCTTCCATGCATGTTGAGATATATATTAAATAAACAGAGGAGTACTGATCACTAACTTGGCACCTTCTCCATTTTTAATGAATCCATTTCAACATGAGAAACCAGCTTGATACACATAAACAAGCTTTTAAAGCAATGCAATTTTGTCTTTTAAATATTGTTTGTGATTAGTACAAATCTTACAAGTTACAACCCATACGTACCATACATATAATATTATAGACCAAATGTAATAAATCTAGTGGTAAAAACTCTTTTTTTTTGTGCAAGCTTACATGTTCAAATCTACCCCAGTAAAAATATATATATATATATAAATCAGAACTAACCAAGACGTTATATGAAGAAAGGTAAGTTTTTCTCCTATCTTCCCCCTAGCCCCCTCCTAACCTTTTACTTTGGTTCTCCCCTAGGCCTCTAAGATGAAATGTTTGCTTAAAATAAGATGAAATGTACCCATAATTTTGTATTTAACTAAACTTCACAATGTATTTGTAGAGGCCTGAACAAGATTTTTGAAGTCTTTTTGCAAATTCTGAGGTTTAAAAGAAATATTACTACTATGCTTAATTTAGTAGATAAAATTATAAAGAAACTCTTCCATTTTAGTACTTGTGTGTGGCTTTTGAGTTTTATTTTGGACAAAAAATTTATAAAAAAAAACAAAACAAAACCTGTGTGTGGCTTTTGTAACATTCACTATCCTTAGTGTGGTTGACTAATTAATACTCAAAAATATTTTTAATATAATGTCTAATACACCTTTTAAATTATAATGTTTAATATATCCACTAAATATAAATTTTTATATTATAATTTTTACTTAACTTGATCTAATTAATTAAATACATCCAGCCAGCCAGTCAGCATGCGATTCTTTTACAAATAAAGAACGAGGCTGCCTCGCGTGTCAATAAATTAAGCCAATCATACAAATTAGATGATAGAAAGCAATATTTTACTACTATTTTATTTCCCCAACTACACTACTATATATATAATATATATACATATTACATATATATAAACCCCTCAAATATTTTTTTATCATTTTTAAATTTTTTATTCTATTACCTCTATTTGTATAGACAATAGCATGAACCGGTTTTTAAGTATAACAACGTTATCTTCTTAAGACCTGATATCCTACCGTCCAAATTGTTGGGCTGACCATATTTATAACTAGGAAATTGTTAAATTCACAACATTTTTTTGTTATTTTCACAACAAAAGTGTCGCTGTAGATGTATACCGTCGCTATTGGATCTACAACAATAATTTTGTTGTAGAAATAACATTTTCTGTTATGGATTCAACAATTTCCAACTAATTATCCTTCGTCAAATAGTAGTTAGACGAAAGCTAGTATTAACATTCATCCACAGATGTATTAAATTTGTGTGTGAAACATAATGATATATATTACAAATGTATAAGTTGATTTTTTGATTGTCAGTTATGTGGATAAATATTTTTAGTAATATTTTTGCAGAAATTTGTAATAAGTGGGGACATTCCTATAATTTTTACTAATTCAATATATCGATAAGTTTCGTTAATGACCTGATTTAGGTTTGAACTTGAGTTCGTTTGAATTGTTGATATATTAGTATAGACTATACATTCATGTTAATTGAAGCATTCACTCCTCGAGGTTTTCTTTCCATTGATTTGAAAGATTTTTGTTACTTTATTATATATGTTGCTTGTTATCCTAAACATTAAACAAGAGAAGGTGCTGCTTAAAGATGAACAAATAACATGAGATTATACTCCCAAGTTCCATCTATATGAATATACCAAAAGAAAACTAAACAAAATATTTGAACTGTTCTCAAACTGAATCAATTCAACAAAATCAAGTGTTAGTATTAACGTTGTACAAAATGTGCCAGATAATTTACCTGGCCCCCCCATAACTTTGGTTACCGAAAGTTTATTAGCTGAAACCAATAATTACATCCCAATTTAACAAGAAATTTGAAACTTTCTTTCAGCTCCAAACAAAAGCCAAAAACACGAGCACAGACAGCTAGTTGGGGCAAGAAAGGATGTGCAACTTTCAGCAAGCACGCTCCATTCTAGACCACCTGAGGCGGCGGTTCCATGAGAGATGGGGCTGAACAAACAGCACAGTAACGGAAGCAAGCACGCATAACCAGGCAGGAAAGTTAAACATGAGAAAATAAAATACAGCGCCCAAGCCACCATCAAAGTTGTACACGATATAAATCACTGCTGCTGCTGCTGCTGCTCATCTTCAGGGCCAAAACCACGTTGAGCAATTCTGTAATACAGAATACCCATTGTTGCCATGCAGGCCCTGAAAACAATTGTAACATAGTTGCATTAGTGTAGTAGATATAAAGATAAATAAATAAAAAAGATGGACAAGGATGTAATTGTCTCATTTGGACCTTTTTTTTAATCAGTAATCACTGTTTCTTCATCAATTGTCAAGGCCCAAGTAAATCAGTAATCAGTAATCAGTAATTGCACATTGTTTCTTATTATTTATTCTTTCTTATTTGTTTGCTTATTGGCTATGGAACTCCACGATATGCACTTTCTATGTGTATTAAGGATATCAATATTTAAACGCCATAAACACATATATATGAAGCCAAATAAAGCTAAAGGTAGATCAGTAAGCATTACATGATTGCTATGACCAGAAGTATTTTTCTTGGATCCATCCTTGAAGATCTATGATGCCGCGTACGACCTTCTGGAGTATCATCTGTATGTGATGCATCTTTTCGTGGCGGCGCAGTCACTGGTAAAGTTGGTAATGCACTTGACCAAAAGGGTAGCAGCGATCTAAAAAACTTGTCACGTAATGTACCTTCAATTGAGAGCCTCGTTAATTTGAATATAAACTGTAGATCATACGTTTCCATATCCCATGATATGGCAACATCGCATAAATAAATAAATATGAACGGAAAAGGACCAAAGGTAAACATAGCGAAATCAACCAAACGGTCAAAACCTTGTTTTCCCTTCACAAAAATTAAGAAACACCTTTGACAAAAATGTAAATAATAAGAAAAAGTTTACAAAAAAAAAAAGGATTGGCAGTGGATTCAATCCATGCAAAATTCTTTTTTTGATAGGTAATTTTGGCCCCAAGTATTGGGATTGAAACCAGAACCTTTGAGATTATCCTCAAGGTTGCTATTTCTTCTACCCCTTGAGGTTGTATTCACAATCCATGCAATATTCAACAGGACATAAAAACTAAAGCATGCAGAAGATAGCAGTATCTGTTAACAAAAGGATTCAAATAAGATTTAGCAATTCAAAAGTGAAATAAAATTTTCTACTCACCCCTTCGTGTGTACTTTTTCCGATTTGCAACTTCGTCATCAGCATAGTATGAAATTTCAGAGTTCTGCAGTTCGACTTGTAATGCACTCTTCCATGTGGTAGCACCAGGCTGTGTTTTGTTGCAATCATACATATAATTACATAAAGATGAAAAACTAACATGCAATAAATACACCACGTATATCGATAAAACTATACCAACTCCATCCTCACTGCAGCTTCTCTCTTTCTTTTCAAAAGTGTTTCTACTTGGAATCTCTCAAACCTCATACATGGACAATTCAGACATTTCTAATTTGTCCTTTGGAAAGTATATGCAATCTTGTAAGTGTTTTTGTTAAGTTTTATGATAAGTTTGTATATGTATACAAACATACATGCATGCATGCATGCATACATACATAAATATGCACACACACGTACATTGGTACATATATACACACTTTCCTACCAAGTGAAGCACTAAATGCTTGAACTACATCATGTTGAAATATATGAAGGGGACTCGGAGAATGAAGCAGGCATCAAAATTGATGACTAACTAAATGAGAAATACATGATTTGCAGTGGCAAGCACAGTAGCTCACACATCCAAACTGGATCATTGCAAAATGCAGCCATAAAAAACCTTCACTACCATACTTCAATGTAAGTGTAATATTTAACAGCAAAAATGTACTCACACCAGCAGAACTTGCACTGCTCATAAAATTGGACTCCTCACTAGCTAAATGTGTTGGCTACACTAGACTGTCTACCTTTTCAATATCTGTGCTTGAAGGTTTAGTGCTTCCAGTTGTGACTGGATATCCGTCAGAATCTTTTGCTACTGATGAAGCCATGCTTTCACTATATTCTCTGCCTCCATTACCGGATACAGGCATCAATGGATCAGAGGCAAAAGCAGGAGGTGGACTTCGAGAGTCTATTTCTGGCAATGAAACTGGATGGTTTCCGAACAAGTTCTTCTCCATGCCAGTCTGCATGATAAAACAAAGTTGAGTTGGCATATTATAATGTCACAAGGAGATCACCGAAACTCTAGCTAATGCAAAGGATTATTGTACTGGCTACTACCATACAAAGAAACACTGTCGCTTTAATTATTATACAATGAATGCAACGATAACATTCACACGTTAGGATCCAAAGATTTTAACCTATTAGTTCTTATGTATTTTGCTAGGTGAAATACATCAGACAGAGCCTTTATCCCAACAGTTTTGAGACAGTAAATACTATTGGCCATCTACTGAACCTAAGGTTGTAGGAGTAACACGTGCATTCATTGTACTATCAGCAGATCTAACGTTACTCACCAACCTGTCAAATTAGCTACTCCTAATATCCACCCAGCATATCAACTTCACGTATAAAAAATTACGAGAGTCCTCATATATTGAACTGTCAAGTATCTGAAGTAAAAGGTAGACAGAAACCTTACCAAAAGAGAGAAGGAAAAAAGAGAAAACAAGAAAAGAATGACCGCAAGACTCATGCAACCCATCCAGCCTTAAAAATTGATCAACTTGAAATGAAAAGGCACAATACAAGATACAACTGCAAAAAGTAAGACTACTAGGAAATGCAGGCATAAATAATCACTTCAACATGATTATTGGAGGAAGTTCTACAGTTCAATAAATCAAATAGTGATCACCAGAGTGCCATGAAGTAAAAACTTTCTAAAATAATTCTACAGCCAAGCAATATTCTAAAAGGCGCTAGGCGGGCGGCTGGGAGGGGCCTAGGCGGGGCCTAGGTGGAATTTTTTATTTTAAGTCAATTTTAATATTTTATCTTACATTTATCCATTCAAAACAATAATATAAAGCAAAACAAGTTATAATAAAGATAATAAAGGCCTTTGCTTAAAATTCAAACATATATCCATATTGCCAATGTCAAATTTGTAACACAAACATGCAATTGTTCAAAGTTCAAACATATCTTTAACGTATTAGTTTTATTCATAAACAAAATTGCTATTAAATAATAAAATTTAAAATTTCAAGAATTCAATTCAATATTAAAACTTAAGAAACTAAACATAAATTTAAGAATTATATTGAATTAAAATAAATATTACAAATGTATCATCATTTATATAATTTGAAGTTGGTACAAGTTCAAAAAATTATAACTATAATAAAATTATCCATTTTGACTAGATCTTGTTCACTTCTTGTTGTGATTTGATATGCTACAACCTCCATTATGAATATGGTAAATCATTAGAAAAATAAATATATCAAGATCTGGTTTGAGTAGTTATTAAAATTAAAAAAAATTCTGCCTAGGCCCCGCCTAGGCCCCACCTACTTTTCTGGAGAAATTTTCTTGCCGCTTTGGGCCTAGGTGAGGCGCCAGAGGGGCCCTAGTTCCTAGGTGAAGCGCCGGGGGGCCTAACGCCTAGGCGGGGCGCCAAGGGAGGGCCTAGCGCCTAGACCTAGGCGGAGATTTTTAGAACACTGCAGCCAAGCATGACATTACCTGCAAAATTGCTTCCTTCAGCTTTGAATGAAGACGGGACCCTGAATCTTTGACAATTTTAGGAGGCCATATCTGCACCAATAGAACAGACCAATGCCCATGAAGCAGAAGAAGATATAAGTCAATCCAGAATTACAATGCACAAGTACTTTATGTAATTGCGGATCAAGTTCCAAATTCCCTAATAAATGTTATTAAACTTTCCGCTATTCCCAATTATCAAAAGAGAATATCCCCCATTTCACCCTTTGCTGAGTAAAATATGTTAAAAAGATTTCAAAATTTCTTCGCTATGTATTAGTGAATTTAGAATCTTGTGCATCGCCTAATTATTTCAGGCTTCCAGCACCTGTTAACTTGGACAGCATATTCATACTGCCAATAAGCCAAGCCAAATGTGAAAAATGGCCAAGCTGAAGTTATAATTGGTTGAGCAGAAGACACTCGATAACTGAAGTGTAGAGTCTGTAGACTCAACTTAGTTATTAGGACAATTGAAACAGTTTACCGGTAAGTTTGTTCTGATGCAAGAATGCCAACCCAAACAAAGTTCCACTCTTCCAGCCTCTTACATTTATTACGACTCGGTTCTACTCTTGTTTTGTGTAACATAATTTTATTTTTATTTTTTTTAAAAAAACTCTCCTATAAGATTTGTGAGTGGTTAGTTTCTTCTTGGGTAGAGGAAAATTTTATTTTCGTTCCCAAAGAATTTGAGTTGCAATTCAGTGTCATACCCTTAACCTATAACATGTTCTGTTTCTAAAACAACAATTTTATTTTATTTTATACTCCCTCCATCCCATAATAACTGTCGTTTTAGCTTCATGCACATGGATTAAGAAAGTCATTTAATGCTATCATTTATTAATTAAAATTTGTGTAAAATTCCATCACTACCCCTTTATGGGAAGTTAAAAACTATTAATACAAGGGAGAGAATTTCTTGGGACAATGAGAGAAGGTAAGGGTGATATAGGAAAGTAAATAATTTGTTCTCCTAGAAAGTTGTAAACGACAAATAAATTGATAAAAAAAAATTCTTCTAAAACGACAGTTATTATGAGATGGAGGGAGTAATAATACTTCATTTGCCACATACCACCAATCAAAATCAGAAAATATCATTTACTAGCAGTTATGAAAACCAAATTAGCGTTTTTAATGGTTTGGATTTGCCCCCAAGTACCAAAATAATCACTGGAAAGTAATATAACTATAACTAATAGATTTTGTACCACTCCTGGAAGAGGATCTCACCGAGGTTGAACAGGCTGGACATACATATCCAGCTGGAGCAGTGTGCGGGGGGAACCCTTTAATATATGAATCCAAGCAATTTGTGTGCATTACATCTAAAACGAGCAAAAAGAACTATTAGTAATGCTGTGAGAGTTCAACATACTTTCTATTCACAAAATATGCATGAGGAGGTTAAGTGTGTCTTTAGGGTCACATACGCAAGCAGCCAAGTCGAGTAGTTTGAGAATCGCCCTCTTCAAGCACAACATGGCACTGGCAGCATTTAGGAGGCCAATCATACTCTCCATCTATTACCCACTCTGAGTAAGTGCGGACCTACAAAAGAAAAATAAGATCACAAAGTTTAAAATACATGACTATATACCCTGAAATACATTTATTTCCTACCTGATCAGCATAAATCCAATTTTCATGCATCAGGGTTAGAAAATCATATCAAATATATGCCATAAGAAACCTTATAAAAAAAATACATATTTCATGTACCCTAGAAAGAAACTAACCACACAAATTTTGAAGTAGATAGAACTTGACTTCTACTAATAGTTGTAAGTGGACTGATCTTTTATGAACAGGACTACAGGAGCAACCAATGTCAGTTGGAACTTACTACTGCAAAAGAATTTCATATTATCAAGGGTCCTTTTTTTTTGCTTTTTCATTTCCAGAATAATTGTTATCTATTCCATTAAAAATGAAAACTACTATACATTGGTTATTGCAACGCTGTTGAAAATCCTCATAAGTTGAACACATCACAGAGGTCTTCTTCCAAAAGAGCTCAGATCTCAGCCTTCCATCATATAAAAAGAAACTATCTATAGAGTATAGATTACATCACAACTGAATCCCAGTATCATCAAGTTTCAACCTCCTCAACAGAGGAGGTATACAATTGCAAAGGCCAACACAGGACAGCAAATCCAAATCACCCAAAATTATGGATCGTGACACTCTATTCAACTCTTTAATGACAACCTTCAAAATTTATCTTTCTTCTTACCTCCACTGCACAACTACCAACGCATCATCATGACACTATAAAAAATTTGAAAACATGAAATAAAATACATCTAATCTGAATTGAAGCACAGATATTTTTTTATTTTAAAAAATAAAATAAAAGTATCTTGACTGTATACACCAAAGGCTCTTCAATATAGTACTCCCAATAAGTTCCTTTAATCACTGTCACCTTTCTTAATACAAAAGTAAAAGTTGTAAAACTCGGAATCATGTCCGATATTTGTCTAATAACTTTTTTTATATTTATGAAACCAATCATTAACCGAAAATCAAAACCATAACGATGTTGTTGGATATTGTTAGAAGATATGGTTTCCATAATTATAGTTAATTTTATCCCATAATTAATGTTTATACATTGCTATAAATTAGGGATTGATATACTTGCGTATATAAACCAATGTAATTGAGAGGAATGTATTAAGAAATTATGACCCGAAATCAGGTTCTTCTTTTCTACATGGTATCAAAGCCCGTTCCTTAGCAGAAAACTAGTTTCTTAGTTTTTTCTGCTATCATTCTTATTTTTGCTCAGAAAACTAGTTGAACAAATCTGTATAAAGAAATTGAGACCATAATTGGGTTACCCAGTGTCAGGCGACCACCATAGAAGTTTCTAACTTCTGACCCACTGCCACACGCGCCCTTACGCGCCACCACACTCGCTACAGGCCGATGCCACACGCCACCTTCAGCCGGCGCGTATGCCTTCTTTAAGGATTGTTTGTCGACGCGGTCTTTCCCATAGTGTTCGTCTCTCCCTCCTCTTGTCATTTACAGTGGTTTTGTGGTGTTTGATTCAGGTTTATCTGTTTTTCTTTCAATCAATAGCTTCCGTGGTTTTTGTTTGGTCTTGTGCTTATATTGTTTCACTGTGCTTCTTTCCAATTGCTTCTTCTGCATACAATTATTGATATCCTTTGAAAAGTTTATTCTCCTTGGGTATATATTGTATCTACCTGTTATATGGTAGAACAAAGTGGTGCTAGCAGTGAGATTCATAACAGTAGAATGGAACAACAAGTTGTCAGAAGCCATACTCTTAATTCAGCATTGGTTCTCAGCCCCTTTAAACTGGATGAAACCAACTATTTGGTATGACCTCAAGCATGCTGCACGTCAATTGAGGCCAATCGTATGCAACACTTGATCAATATAACAACTACTATGCCTGAAAAACCGAGTATGGCCCAAGAGGAGTGAAAATATGATAATTCCATGGTGAAGACACTGCCTATAAGCGCTGGGAGGCTATCACTCAAACTTTCTCTATTTCTGGTGATATGACTAAGGCCTTATGACATTTGTAAAAGAATCTGTGAGCTAGGTCAAGGGGAGAAGACTGTGGCTCAATATTTTGAGAAGATTAATGCACTTTGGCAGGAGCTTGATCATTACCCGAGTTTTTTCAGCAAATGTATGAAAGATGTAGCAGCTTATCAAAAGTTTGTTAGTGAATATAGAGTTGTGGATTTCTTGGTTGGCTTTAACATAGAGTATGATCAAATTCAAGCACAGTTAATTGGTTAGACACCATTTTCATCACTGCAAGATGCTCATGCTAGAGTCCAAAAAGAGAAAAGTAAACGTCGGGTGATAGTTCTAAATTTAAATCATGTTGACCGATCATCTATGCTTGGTATCCTAAGCCCGTTACGAAGGAAGTTCCGCGAATGTGACTATTATAGGGGAAAGAATCATACCAGAGATCGATATTTTAAGCATCATGGACTTCCTAAAAGGCGTGGATCTCAGTCTGATAGTGGTAGTAGGTCGTGGACGTGGTTCTCAAGCTTATGGTCCACTACAACACTTCCTGTTGATGCATCCAAAACCTCATAACAACTATTGCACTCACGCTTAAGGAAATTTCAGCTTTTCGAAAATTCTGTTCAAAATCTATTTCTTCTCATTATGAATCAGGTATACATTCTTGTGTTTTTAATGTTTCATCAACTTGCCCTAGTTGGATCATACATACAGGTGCTTCCGAGCATGTGGCCAGGTCTTCTAGCCTCTTTACCTCATACGTGCCTTATTTTGGCAAATACAAGGTTCTAGTAGCTGATGGTTCCATTTCTTCTATCTCTGAGAGTGGTTCAGTTGTTTATACTCCTTCATTTACATTATCATTTGTTCTTCATATTCCTTCTTTTACTGCAAATTTATTATCTGTCCAACGTCTTATTAAATCTTTACACTGCTCAGTCACTTTTTTCCCAATTCATTGCGTTTTTCAAGACTTGGTGACGGGGCAGAAGATTGGGTAAACACAAACGTTCTATTTATTCTGCTATTAATAGTCGACATTCTGAATCTTTTGCTATTATACATACTGATGTGTGTAGACCTTCTCGTGTTGTTTCTCGTTCTGGTTATAGATTGTTTGTTAGTTTCATTGATTGTCATTCTCGTTTAACTTGAATTTATCTTCTTCGTTTCAAAAATGAGGTGTTTGATTGTTTTCAGGAATTTCATAAAATGATTCAAACACAATTTGCAACTAAAGTCAAAATTCTCTAGAGTGATAATGGATATGAATATAGTAATAATAATGTTTTTGCATCTTATCTATCTCAGCATGGCATCATACTTCAAACCTCCTGTGTCAAAACCCCAGAACAAAATGTAGTGGCGGAAAGGAAAAATCGACACTTACTACTGGAGGTGGCCCGTACTCTTATATTCACTATGAAAACACCTAAATTCCTATGGGGAGATGTTGTTTTGACTGTTGCATTTCTTATAAACCGACTTCTTTTTAGAATTCTTGGGAACATAAGTCTCATTTCTTTCCTCCAACACACAACAAGTCCATCTCCTTCGCCTCGAGTTTTTGGTTGTGTTATGTTCATGATAAATCTCCCACTCAGGGAAAACTAGATCCAAAAGCTCTTACGTGTGTTTTCATTAGGTATTCTCCAACCCAAAAAGGCCTATAAATGTTATCATCCTCTTTCACACAAAATATTTGTCACTCGTGATGTAACTTTTTTGGGAATTGGAACATTTTTATTCTTCCTCACCTTCTCCTCAGGGGGAGGATGCTATTAATGAAGAGAAGTTTCCTCTTGAGTCTATTATTACAAGTAGTATTATACCATCTTATCCGTCTCATGTTCCTGTTGTTGTCTCTGATGGTCATATGCTAAGACATAATGAGCCTGAGTTAAGGACCCATGTTCGAAGAGGCAAGAATAAGGTCACCTATTTCTACATCACTGCACCAACCCTAACAATGCTAATGGTGAGAATTCTAATTCTACTTGTTCTTCTAATGATACTGAACTTCTTATTGCTCTTAGAAAATGGGTTAGATCTTATATTCAACATCTTATCTCTAATTTCTTAGCCCATAATAAATTATTTGCATCCTACCATTCCTTTGTTTTTTTCTTGTCTTCGATAACTATTCCTCAGGGGTGGAGAGAGACAATTAGCGATGAGAACTGAAAACAAGTTATAATAAAAAATAAATGCCCTAAAGAAGAATGATACATGAGAACTACTAGTTGCAAAAGAGTATACTTAAACCTATGGGATTGATTAGCAAGAAACATTTGCTTCTGTGGCGAAGATGAATTCTATTCGTACATTAATCTTATGTGCAGCAAACTTTGGCTGAGATATTTAACAATTAAATGTAAAAAATGTATTTCTTCGTGGTGACTAGGAGGAAGTGTACATGGAAATATCCCCTTGTTTTTCTTCATCTGCAACCACAAGGGTAAGGTTTGTAAGCTATGAAGGGCTTTGTATGGTCTGAAGCAATCTCCCAGAGCCTGGTTTAGTAGGTTCTACAAAGCAATGATAAAATTTGAGTACAAGCAGAGTCGAGCAGATCATACTTTGTATGTCAAACAAATATAAGGCAAGACTACTATTTTATTGTTTATGTTGATGACATTGTGGTGACAGGGGACAATAAAGAGAGATGGTTAATTTTAAATCAAAATTGGCCAAAGAGTTTGAAATCAAAGATCTTAGTCGTTTGAAACCTTGGTATTGAAGTTGCGAGATCTTTCAGTGAGATTTTTCTATCTTAAGGAAATATGTATTTGATCTTCTAACAGAAACTGACATGTAAGCCTGCTGATTATCCTATTGAAGTTAATCATCATCTAGTAGGTGGCACAGGACCTACTATTGATAAAGAAAGATATCAACGTTTGGTGGGACGATTAATATATATATCTCATACTAGACCTGATATATATTATGTTGTGGGAATAGTGAGTCAGTATATGCATGATCTTCGACAATGTCACAGTGGAAACTGTCTCTAGAATTCTTAGGTATCTCAAGTATGCTCCTGGGAAAGGTTTATTGTTTGCACCACATGGTCATATGAGAGTTGAAGTATTTTCTAACTCAGATTGGGTTGGCTTATAGAAGATTGTCGTTCTACATCTTGTTATTGTTCATTTGTTGGAGGCAATCTTGTTACTTGGCACAATAAGAAGCAATCCATAGCAGCAAGATCCATGTGCTGAGGTCGAATATCGAGCTATCGCCTTGGGTATATGTGAATTAATGTGGACTTCGAACTTTGCTAGAATATTTGAGTATTACAACTAAAAGGCCTATGCAGTTATTTTGTGATAATAAGACAGCCATTAGTATTACAAACGACCCAATACAACACAATAGAACGAAAGCACATTAAGACAGACACTTCATTAAAGAAAAGTTAACTAGTGGTCTTATTTGCTTATCATTCGTCAAAATAGAAAGGTCTTAGTAGTAAAATGTTTCATCTATTATGTTTCAAGTTGGGTATGCGAGACATCTATACACCAACTTGAGGGAGCGTGTTAGAAGATATGATTTCCATAATTATAGTTAATCTTATCTCATAATTATTGTGTATACATTGCTGTAAATTAGGGATTTCCATAACTGTAAATTAGGGATTGATATTATATAAACCAATGTAATTGAGAGGAATGTATTAAGAAATTATCACCCAAACTCAGGTTCTTCTTTTCTACATATATGAAAGCATGGTCGGACAAAAAGAATAACAATGTGATGGAAATAAGAAAATAATCTAATAACAACTTAGAACATGACCAGTAGCAACAACTTCCCTCCATGTAGTTAGAATAAGTGATATTTAGAAAAAACAATAAGATGAAAATAACATCATAGTGTAATCATACCACGCATATTTGGTGCTCCGGAAAACATATGCATTCTCCACACACTGGGACCTTGTGCACAAAACAGTACAACTTAGTCGCCTGAGATCCAACGTCACATAGGTTAGTTGTAAAATGAAGCAACATCTATAAGATCATTCAAAGAATTTAATTTTAAAGCTGAATCAAGAGATATGATTTAAGGTAACAGATGAACTTTAATTCAAACATTAAAAGAACCTCTCTTTTTCCTGTTTTCAATTATCCGCCAAAAACAAATTCACCCAAGTTATTCGAATGTAGATTGGAGGAAAATAACCAAATTGGGGCAATGATGCCACCATAACATTACAGTAAATTTTATGGATTCAGATATCTCGATCTGATCTAAAATCTCTCTCACTAACATAAATTAAACTGCATACAAATGATAGACTGATCTATATATCGAAGCAGATATATATATAGAGAGAGAGGGAGAGAGAGAGAGAAATTACCTTGCGGCATTTGCAGACAACCATTGCATCGACAGGAGTGGGATCAGAATTGATGAATTCTAGATAAAACAACAGAATCGCAAGTGAAAAAAAGAGCCTAGCTAATAAATAAATAGGAAATTTGGTGAGGGTTTTAGGGCAATAAGAAATTGAAGATAAAGAATGTTTTGTTTAGCTAAACAATTGAAGAGAGAAATATTCAAAACATGCACTACTCTCGTTGAGCTCGGTAATGTAAGAGGTGAACAAGACTCACAACTAATGCGGTAACCAAGTGTTGGCACTGAATTTAAAGGAAGGAGTAACTGAAATATAATTAAAATAATATTTTAGTAGGGTTATATATATTTAAAAATTAAAATATATTTTAGTGAATTTTATTTTTTTAAATTTAGTGTTTAATATTTAATTTTTGTGTTTAGCATGTGCCTCTAAAGATATATGTAACTCATAAAAAATGTTGGAGAATACTATCATGATAAAAAATAAAAAAAATTAATATATATTATGAAAAAATGTAATAGAAAAAAGCTAAATTCATTATTTTGCATCCTCCTATTTTATTAAATTTGTTGTCACCAAAATATTATTGATAATACTGTAATACTACTAGCCTACTAGTACTCGAAAATCAACAATAAACCATTCCCTCTCTGTTTAAATTTAAATTCTGGAATCTGAACTCTCAAAAACCATTCCCTCTCTCTTCATCTCTCTAAACAAAATTCTATAAATCATCTGTCATTTTCTCTCTCTATAAAGCTTAGTGGCTTAATACCGATTAGATTATGACGACGGGGCCACAAGTGACCGGACGGGAGCTGTCGAATCCGTCGACCGATGGAATCTCCGACCTTCGATTCTCTAATCACAGTGATCACCTCCTAGTTTCCTCTTGGGACAAAGTAGTATTTCCTCTTCAATTTCACTATAGCCTCATTTTGTAGCTTTATTATTCAGTGAATGATTCGCCCCTTTAATTTCTTAGTTTGAATCTGATCTCTGATTTTGCTGAGTGTTCGTTTGTACGATGCGAGCGCCAATGTGTTGAGAGGAGAGTTCATGCACGGTGGTGCTGTATTGGATTGCTGCTTTCATGATGATTCCTCGGGGTTTAGTGCTAGTGCTGATAATACTGTGAGGAGGTATTATAATTAGCAAATGTTCCTAATTTTATTTTGTCTGATCCTTTAGTGGCTTTTATTGTTCTGCAGGAGCTGCGTATGTTTGTAAGTAACCTTCCTAGATCCATTTTATTGTGGATGCTGGATGTTAAATAGCTTAGAAAGACTCTAGCAGCTTCGGGGTCTCGTTAAACGTCTAATTGTGTTACTTCGTATATCAATTGATTTTATTTGTATGATAACTAAGCTTAGTAACAATGCTACTTAATATTTCAGGTTTGTTTTTGGCAATGGGAGGGAGGATATATTGGGAAGGCATGATTCACCTGTACGCTGTATTGAATACTCGTATGCAACAGGTTGGTTACCAAAGGTCATTTCAGGCAGCATTATTGTTTTGAGTGGAAAAGGTAAATCAAACTGTAGACTGTCGTATCCAGCATATAATACTCTGTAGTCTATGGTGTTGAGAGTGTTCATATTATGTCTAGCTTAAGACCAAGTATTATTTGTTCAACTTGCTAAACTTTTAACCAATTCATGTTTATGTTCTCATTAAATTATGACAATTAGCATTGCTGCGTTATCATTCAGAGCAGAGATGGTCGACTGTTGGCTGTTGCGTCCAGTTATACTTTTGAAGAGGGAGAAAAACCGTAAGAAAAGACATCCATTCAATCCCTTGTCTATAATGAATATGTGAATGTTTGTGTATGCAGGTGGTATAATTAGATCTTTGTACGCAGCGTAAATGAAGTTGAAGTGAAGCCCAAGCCGAAAGTGTTACCCAATCCTACCACATAAACGGTAATTTGCAGAGAACTTTTGTTTTTTATTTAGTTGTTTACTAGTTTTGGACATACAAATTTAAGAAATTTGTTTCTGACATACCCTGCAATAGTGCAATGACATTAACCCCATGGAGTAGTAGAACTCGGAAGCAAATCTTTTACTGCTTTTAGTCCTTGCATCTTGGAAGCAATGATTAAGGTTAAGTTTCTGTTTGGCAGCTGGCAATTAAACATGGTGCATAACTCCTTCGTTCATGAACCAGCCTTGACCTACTGAATATATATATAGACCAATGCATTTGTAAGTGAACATTCAAGTCAACATTTTAAAATATGAAATTGATATTTTTACATAAAATTAAAATTTATAAGTAGTTCTCTTCACATAAATGTAGGGTTCTTTGAATATTTATTTATGTGAGGAGAATCATGTGAAAATATCATATTTCTACATAGAAATGTAATATTTTTATGCAGAAATATAAATTTGTTTTAAAATATTGAGACTTTTATTTTGAGAGAGAATATATAGGCCTCGGTAGCATAAATTAATTTCCTCTTTGAGGTATAAAAAACTCTCATGTTAATGAAAAAATCAAATAAAAAAAATGTTATTTATGGTGATTCTTCATACATGCCTCCAAGTATGGAAAAAAACACACATAATATATACGTATTTACTAAGTTGATAAAAACTATCCCATACTCTTATGTACTAAATTGTCTAATATTTATCTCTCCTCAACCAATTAAAAGTGGCTCATCCTTAAACGCTACTAGATTTGGCAAATGGGCAGGGTAGTCGGCGGGCCGGGCCAAATTTGGGCCGGGTCAAAATGATCCAAATTTTTCTGGGCTGGTTTTTTTTTTTGGGATGGCATGATTAATTTTAAGGAGTTCAAGTTGATGATGATGAAATCTGGTAAAAGGCTTCTTCCAGTTTCAATTTCCTCAAACTCTAGCTCTTCCCCCTCTCTCTAGCTAGCTAGCTAGATTGTACAGATCATCATCATAACAAAAGGAATGAATTGTCTGTGATACTTTGGTTATATATAATTCTCCCTTTAGATCTTCTTCATCTGCTTTGCGTATATATTATTATGACTGTTGAATGAATCTGCTGTGTACGTGTATATATATATAACTGTTGTTCAATTTCCAGTCATTATTATAGGACAAGTTTATGGAATTGTTCAATCTGAGAATTAACGCATTGCAAAAGTGGGTAAACATGCATGCTGAGAGAATATTTTGCACTTCCATTTAAATTTCTCCATGTTAATAACTACTTGAGGATTCCCTACTACGTACTATTTGCTTATAATGTACAGTTCGTCCCTAATAGTGTAATTTTATATATATATATATATATATAGTATGGTCAGCCACACCCAGGCCACACTAGATATAATACTACTCTTTTCCAAAGACATCACACAATATCTGCTTAATATGAATTTAATATTTCACTAGTATTTATTTCCGAATCCAGCCTAAACATTAACTCAAGGTTTTTCCCCTTTTTTGCCTAGTGGTGAAACTAGTCTTAAAAACCAATTAATAAGCAACAATCCATAAATTACCCATGCATTTGTGCTTACTTACATAATATGTCATCATTGTATATAAAAATTACAATGTTTTAGCTAAGATATAGCACGGTTTTACTTCAAATAGCTGAAACAAACAGCCCAGAATCACTTCTTTCATATGAACAAAGAAACCAATAGGCAGCAAGGAGATGGCAAGTGGATGGAATTCAAATGGGATATCCAGAAATTCAAGTATGTAGGTAGGAAATAATAAAGATACAGAAATATAATAATTGGAATGATAGATAAGGTGGTTCATACTTATGGTGGTTCTTCTCATTCTATTATACTAATACTGGACTACCACCACAAAATAAATACAGCAACAGTATAGCTTTTATATCTTCGTTAATAACTAATTAAACCAAACTTGAAGGCAGCTGCTTACAACATCAGCAAATCAATTCAATCACTATATAAGCTTCAGCATTTCCCAAAAACTCACGGGCCACCTGCGGGCTGGGCCTTCACGGGTTGGGCCAAAAATGGCCCAACTTTACGTGGGCTGCAATAATCAAGCCCGTAATCCATGTTTTTGTGGGCGGGCCAGGCCAATCCAGGGGCTCGGACTTCTTTTGCCAATTCTAAACGCTACATAGGTGAGGAGGAGTCCTATAGTGTATATTCGACAAACATATAGTAATATGTAGAACTAACAGCTGTTTGTTATAACACATTTGAAAAATAAAGTAATTAAGGTGATCATCCACTCGGCTTACAGTTAAGTCAATCAACGACAATCTTATATAACAAAGACTCAAATAGCTATATTTTTATATTATTTAAATTTAAAAAGTTTTAAAATGTAACTCTCGGGAGAGCAGTGAAAATAATTGTCTCTCTTGAAGCTATGTCGCATTTAAGTTCTAACTTTTTTTATTTTATTTTTTTATCTCTACAATCTTTCCTATATATTTTTTCACTCATATTTTACAATTTTTATTATAAATTTATTTATTTATTTATAAATTGTCAAAATAGACAGTCTATTTCTAACTATTTGATATTAGGATCCGTTCACCAAAATAGACAGTCTCGCCCTTTTTGATTGCTTGCTTGCTTGTTCCATAAACTTTCGGATACTGCCGTAAGGGATGATAATGCGGCTGTCCACGTGGCGACATTCTTTTTTTTTGTTTGGGCATTCTTCCTTCCAAAAATCCACTTCAAAGGGCTACGTGTCTGGACGGCTTCGGAACAAAAACTGCTTTGCGTGCCGTGTGAGATGACGCACGGTTTGGCCGTAGGTGAAGTTAACATTATCCACCATACTCCACTCCTTCATATGCATTATACAATTCATTTTCATTATTTTATTTTTAAAATTTTTGTATTATTACATTTTAATCTTATGACTTTGAAGGAACTTTGGAAAGAGGTTAAAAAGGGAATTAAATAAAACTTAACTATATTTATTTATAATTATATTGTATGAAATTGAACTTTTTTAGCTTATTTATACTAGTTAAGTAGCTATATACATTTTTGTATATATATATAGAAAGAGAGAGAGTAAGCATTTTAAGCTAAGAATAATTTATTTATTTATTTATAATTTTATACATCAATTTAAATGAGAATATTATGATCAAATAAAGCATCTTTAAGAGCAAATTATTTAGAGTTATTTTGACAACTACATGATATAAGAAAAAAAAAAGTATTACCAATCACATAGTAGCACTTCTCACTCTCTTAAGAGCAATCTGGCGAAGGTTAGAGTATTTATTCCTTTATTATGATTTTGATATGTAATTATTTTGTTGACATAATTATTAGTTTGACGTTATGATAATCATTTGAAAAAAGAGTGGTAGCATGTATATATATATGTGCAAGTGCTAGTATATATCTTAATAATTAACGAGTGTAAAAAGAAAAAAAGAAACGTGCTTTAAATGAATTAGCTCACGAAGAAGATGTGAAACGTGAGTCAATGTTGTTATCATTTTAGTATTAGTATTAGTATTAGTATGAATGAGTGGTGAAAATACAATACATATGATTTGACTTGGAAGAAGTCATAACATTGAATCAAAATCAAAGAAAACTATTCCCCACCCCACTCCATCCCCCACCCCCACACCCCCTCCACCACGCCCCCCCCCCCCCCCCCCCCAAAAAAAAAAAAAAAAGGTCATAATAATGAACAACAACCCCCCTTCCACCACTCCAACACTCCTCCCTCATTTGACCAACTTCACTTCCTCACACCAACTCTCTCTCACCCCTTGGCCCTTTCGCCCTTTCGCCCTTTCGCCCTTTCATTCCTACAACGTGTACTGAAACTATTCTCACTTTTTTTCCCTCTAAAACATGTAACATATGAGCAGCAATATTAATATTATTTTTTGTTTATCTTAATTGATTTTTTATAATTAATAATTATATTAAAATGTTTGAAATGAAATAAATTAATTTGAATAGTATATTCAATATATTTTCTTATGATAATAATTTATATTTATATTTAATAAATTTAAGAATACATTTTAATTCTAAATATGATCAATTTAATTATAAAAAATTAATTTAAATAAATAAAATTAAACGAAAAATAATAATTATTTTATTTTAATATTATGTCAGGAATCTAATATATACGGGGTAAGTCTATCCAATTTAAACTTATAAGATTAATATTAATGTATATCTAAGTATAGCTTATACAACACTTCCACCGCCATTCCTCACGCAACTTCTCACTCCTAATTAATTCCACCTCATCATCCCAAACCCAAACCCAAACCCGCCCTTTATATGGAGTATAATATAACCCCCACCTAGCTCCCTTCACTCTCTCACTCGTCATCCCATCCATCTTTTACGTACTTAATTTCTCTCTCTAAATCAAACTTATTACTCTCTCTCTCTCTATATCTCTTCATAAAATGGCTCTTGAAGCTCTGAATTCACCGACAACACCCACTCCTCTTCACCGCAACCACAACAAAGAGATTATCAACAACAAGAATAGTAATCTCCACTCAGTTGATCAACCATGGATGAAGAAAAAGCGTTCAAAACGACCCCGTTCTGAAACCCCACCACCTACAGAAGACGAGTATCTCGCCCTCTGTCTCATCATGCTCGCTCGTGGCGGTGGAGCCACCGCTACCGCCCCCACCTACGTTTACCGAAGTAATACTTCTTCACAAGATCAAATTCCTAATTCTCACCAGTGCAGCGTATGTAACAAAGCTTTCTCGTCTTACCAAGCACTCGGTGGCCACAAAGCCAGTCACCGAAAACTTGCCACGGCCGCCGCCACCGCGGTAGAGAATCCGTCCAATTCCGCCACCACTACCTCCGCCCCCGCTCTCAACCCAAGCGGCAGGACCCACGAGTGCTCCATCTGCCACAAGTCGTTCCCCTCCGGCCAGGCCCTCGGAGGCCACAAGCGCCGCCACTACGAAGGCATCATCGGCGGTGCTAATGCCACCGCCACCGCCAGCGTGGTCACGTCGTCAGAGGTAAGTGGATCGAGCCACCGTGACTTGGACTTTGACCTGAATTTGCCTGCACCGGAAATTCAGCCGTTGGAGCTGAGCGTTGACTTGGGAGGGAAAAGTCAACTTTGCGACCAAGAGGTGGAAAGTCCATTGACCGGAAAGAAAGCGCGGTTCTCAATTCCGACCCAGAAGGATTCTTCATTGATTTGAATATTGATGGTTAATTAAACTATAAAATTTCATGATATATATTTGGTATTTATTTGCATTAATTAATTTTACAAAAGGATGGATTTGGAGGTAGCTAGCATTTGGTGTGTGTACGTATGTATGTACAAATTAAGACTGGTCCATTAATTGTTGTGGAAATTTATTAATTCATTCATTTATTAATTTATAAAATGTGTAGATGTGTAATGGAAGTTGCTGATCTGTTGAGTGGTGGTATAGCAAGGAACCATTAACATGTTCATATAAATTTTACCTTTCAAACTGGATCTCTAATTTCTAAATGGGTGTTTATAATAAATTTATTAATTAAAATATAAGATATTTTTAAATAAAGTTCATAATATTTTTAAATTTCTTGTCAAACAATATAATTGTACATACACTTATTTATATAGAAATACTTGAAAAAAATTCTAACAATTATATATATGTATATACTTGTACGTACCATTTAATTCTAACAATTATATAGCAATAATAATAAATAGTAGTAGTATTAACTATATATGGTGTGCTAGCTAGCTCTTCTTATCTTAGGATGACAAAAATGGAGAGTAATTGGGTATACAACCCTCTTTCTTCGTCATCACCAAATAACCAATTTAATTTAATTTAATTTTGTAGATATGAATGATCATGTCGAACCCTTATTTGATTTGTTGTATAGGGAAGCCTGCAGGTTCAATTGAGAAGGCCTGGCCTAGGCCCATTTTCAACCCTTTTCTATCAAAGATAGACATGGGCTACCTAGGAGATTCCATTAATAATAGAGAGCACCTTCTACACCAATCATTAAGGAGGTCCATGTGATGAGTTTTTATGTAGCACATTTTTCATACCACCAAACTCATGCCTGGGCCGAAGAAAGCTGATCGTCTTTTCATAGTACTAACTAACTCCATGCGTCTCAAAATGATTAGCAATTATATTTAGAGTAATATTACGTACGACCAGCAAATTTATATCGATATTAAATATCACGTATGTATGTGTGAATATATGAATTAAAAAAGAGTTAAGAAGGGATTTACACAATATTATTTTACATCTTATTGCCTAGAGTTACACGTTAATCATTATGAGATTTGTCTCTCTCTATATCTATATCTATATCTATATATATATATATCATAAACTTTTAAAATATTTTCAAATTGAAAATTAGGGTTTTTTGGGGGATGGAGGGTGTAAATATGTTGTTGATAGATGATGGATGGCATCTTGTCATGGCGGCTTGTCCAACTACAACTAGTAATTAGAGTAGGAACCACAGACACGATACATGGCTGCCATTCTTTTCCAATTAAGTTCCTAATCATGATGAAGTTGCTTTGGGTATCTAGACTATAAAAAGAAAAAAGAAAAAAAGAAAAAAGAAAAAAGAAAGCCAAATTATAAGGCTTTGGCCGAACACTAGTAGATTTGATTGGATTATTCTCCCAAATATGTCAACCTTTATTATATTTATACTCCCCAACAATCTCCCAACTTTAATTAATTAGTATTTCCATCTCTTGTCGCCACTTCTTTGTATAATTAATTACTTACCTAAAATGGTTATACCCCCCACCCTAATTACTAGTATGTGTCAGCGTTATCAATCTTTGCTCTGTATTATCATTACTTGTAAGTGGGGCAATAATTCTGATTTTTCTTTAATAATTATTGAGTTGAGTTAGAATAGAATGTGAGAGAAGATAAATACATTGTATAAAATGTAAAAAGAGGAAAATAAAAATTTAAGAAAAAATAGGGGAGTGGACCAAAAAAAAAAAAGCAAATAAAATGATGGAAGAGTTTGAGTTGTTATCCATTTTATCAGAACCTAAAATACAAAAGAGTAGTTAGAAATTAGACTCTCCCTTTATAATATACTTGGTTAAAAACGTTTAAAAAAATAGTCGGATGAGAGCAATTTGGAGCAATAGATAGGGAGTGGGAGAGAAAAAAAAAAGAAATTGAAATTATTATTCTTTTACTAATATATTAAAGTGAGACACAGAGAGACCGAGAGTTCAACTATTTGCTCTCCCTTAATAATATAAATATACATACTTATACTCCTGCCACATGCTGACATTAAGAGAATTAGTCTATAATTAGTCCATTGTATCCTTATGACTCTCTCTCTATATATACCACGGATCCGATTTTCATGAAATTAACTTCATAATAAGTTGGTCTATTGACCAATACAATGTCGACACGTAGAGAGAGAAGTCACCTCTCGATCTGCGTGTCGACATTGTATTAATCAATTGACCAAAGTTAACTACATATTAACCATATACCGCACATTAACATTATGAGATTAAGAGATAAGATGATTCTCCCAATAGTAGGGATTCCATGAGCAAGGAATTTTATTATTCAATAGATATGAGCAAGTACCAAACAAATAGGCAAAACATGAGGTGGGTCAAAGCTAAATCTGGCACATACATATATGTCTTCCTCCAAACAAATGTTATATTCCTTTCAATGGTTCAAAAGTAGATTAATGGGGCTCACTCAAATTCGGTAAGCAGTTGACTTTAATTTGTATGTTGAAAAGCCCTAAACCACACCATGAGTTTTCAACAAGTTAGGCTAAAAGAACACCTATTCATAATGGAATTATTCAAGTCTAAACACTAGTAGGAAGTTTACTTAAATAGTAGTAGTAATCATTTTCACTTTCAAACCTGGCCCAGTCAGCAGCATGTGTTCTGGTTTTGATCTGATTTTTATTTTATTTTTAATATTAATGAATTTATATCCTTTATTTTCTTTTGACATGTACAAAAAAAACACACGGATTCCAAAGTATATTTATGAAATTTTGAATTTATAAACTATAACTCGACCAATCGAATACTTATCATGACGTTTACTAGGAAAAAACCTCTTAAAATTATAATTAAATATTAGTCGGTGAAAAAGAGAGATATGGGATCTTAAAATGGGGTGAGGGAGGGAGTTATGGGTTTCATATGGCAAATAGTTTTTAGCACTAGTGTAGGGAGGAGGTCATATATGGTGAACCCAAGTAATTACAAATACTTTTTTATTTTATTTTTTGAACAAAGCTGGTTTTTCTCTCTTGGGATCTTTGTGTAGGAGGGGTTTTTCATAGACACATGAGGTTTATACTTTAGAGCCTCTCTCTCTCTCTCTCTCTCTCTCTCTATATATATATAGAATAAGGCTCTGGAACGAACAGTTCGTTTACGAACATATGTAGAGCCCAGTATTGAAGATTGTTGATTGGATCAATTATATACCATCATATATTCGTAATTAGTGTTAAATATTCTCATCCAATCAACAACCTTCAACACTGAGCCCTACATATGTTCGTAAACGAACTGTTCGTTCCAGAGCCTTATCCATATATATGTATGTATATATATATATATATATATATATATATATATATATATATATATATGTATGTATGTATGTATGTATGTAAGACACCTCATCAATGATGAAATTTATGCTTGCTATTCCCCCACATTTAATTATACTACTATCTTTGAACATTAATTAGATCTTGAAATGTGCATTCTCATTGGTTTGATCGAAATTCTCCAAATACAGTCAATTTTAGGCTAAGTTTGTCTGAAGAAAAAAGCCTTCTGACTTTTACAAAAATGACATACCAAGTCACCAACTTAATTAGGCAGGATTTATTTATTTTTTTGTCAAGGTAAAAAAGAAAGAAAGTGTAGTTAGTAATTTTCTCTTCAAAACATGCATGGTTGATAAAAAGGTGTATTTTTAATACCTTTATACATACTATAATTAATAGTTTTAATATTACTTTCTTACCTGTTAAAATCAAGGTGGCCAATTGCCCACCTTCATTGCATCATGCATGCATGTGAGCTTGCCAAGTTACCATGAACTATTGGAAATAATATACTCTTGGAAACTAAAATTCAAATGCACATGAACCCCCATAAAATGAACTCTTTTCTTTTTCACAAAACATCTGAAAATTTAAAAGGTTGATTACTTGTCTTAAAAAGTAGTGTCTTAAAGACTGTTTATGAGTTTTCAGGTTTAAAATAGTACTGTTGTATTCACAAGTGTTGAAATAATTATATATAGCATCCCTCTAACAAATTAAACCTCTCATAATATTTTTTCGAAAATAAATATTTTCACATGAATTTTTGATATTTTTACATAAAAATCATCGTAGCGACAGAAAAAAATGTCTCTATACATCTATAACAACACATTTCATGTAAAAACATCACAAAGCCAGAAATATCAATTCAGAACTTGAATGATACAGCTACACAACACTATGACCAACTTAATTAATCACCACTACTATTATATTACTCCATATAACAACACAATTTCTGCTTCCTCTAGACTAGGACTAGGACTGGAACTATGAAAGGAACAATCCCAATTGGATTTATCCAAGTCAATCAATGAGTATGAGGTATATATCTACATCAAATAAAAGCATCTTGAAATTCAAGACTAACAAACTGGTCCAAGCATACATTATTATGTACTCCATAAGGTATAAATGAATGCATTACGTATTTCATTGGTTGTGTAATGTATCACTAGAAAATAAATATTCTTCTGTATTAACTTTATAAAGTTTATCTGTTCCTGCTCGGATCAAGAGTAAAATAAAAACACCCAACTAAACATGGAGGAGTGCATTTATCAATTTTAATGGGATAAACTGTGGGCACCGAGTAAATATATAATACTTGATATACATACTACAACTTTATATTTTAATATTTGGGCTTAAAAAGGAATGTTTATGCTGAAAATATCATTTCTCTGAACAATTTGGTGCAATATTTAAAGAATTTTACAATCTTGTAGTACATATTTCAAATTGAAAAAAGAAAAAGGGAGATTGAGTTGATAGACAAGTCCGTCCTTAATTTTATGGTGTATATTTGTTAATTAATTTGCACACGAGTAATGGGTCATTTCACCGCGGACCAAAAGTACTGCCACGTTTAAAAGCTGAATGTCAGCTTGGCGTGCATAACATAGTAATTGGGATTTGGGTGTCTTAAATCTTGATGAATACAACTTCCATTCTCAAGTACTGGGAAAAGGAGACAAGGGTTTTTGCTTTCTCAAAATCAAAGAGAAAAAAGAAAAAGGAAGAACACCCATTTAAAGAAGGAATTTCTAGTGGGATTTTTACACTTCTTTTGGTGAGAATATGAAAAAGAGTGGTATAGTGCTGATGTTTACCTAACTGGTAAGAGCTCAGTAGCAAATACTTTACTTTTTGTGTGGTTTTGTTTTTGTTGTGTTTTGAATACTTTGGTTCACTTGAGAATGTGGAAATTGGAAAACAGCTCGTCTTCTAATGGATGTCTCTTGGTGGGCAGTGCCTTTATGCATGCTTTGTTGGTTTCTGTAATAAATGTATGGTAATGGATTTGGTCCAATAGAAAAATAAATTATAAAATAATCTTTGCATGCTGTACTACTCTTATTCACTTGTGTGTTAGATTCTTAAAAGTTTTCTTGGATGATCTTTCAATTTATACAATATTGATGTTACTATTTGAGGTGGGTTTCTTGTGCTTCTAACCTTAGTCATGTAAAATAGTTAAATCTTGGGTGAGAGTGGGTTTTGGGTTTTGTCAATTGATTGCAAGTTGATCATATTTTGATGCGGGTTTATGGATTTTCTTTGATATATACTACTATATATCATGATTATGGTGCTCAATTTTAAGCTTGATTTCTATGATATCTCTGAAAGGATTCTTTTGGGCTCCTCATATTTTGTTGGTAGCTGATGTCTGATTGTCCATTATTATAAAGACCTATGACTTCATTTTATGATCTTCTCATTTATTCCATTGTCTTAGAAAAAAAATATTATGAAGATAGATGCTTCTTGTCTACCGTTTTGGTGGTTTTCTTCAACAGATACCGAGATGCTGTTTTTTGTTGTAGGGTTTTGAAGTTTCTATGGTGAAACAACTAAATATAATTTGATTTCTCTACAGGGTTTGGAACTTGAAGCTTTAAATAGCATTGGGGATTTATGGTGGTATGAATCTTTAAGGTTTTAGCTCGGAAAGAAAACCAAGCAATAGGAAGAAAAATATAAAAACAGACTAAAGAGAGAGAAAGAATGATAAAGAAATAGAGGGAGGTGGAGGGGTGGAGTCAGATTTTTGCTTGTGGGTGGGTGTCTCTGGTTTTGAGAATAATTTAGTGTTAAGAGTCTGTTGGTTATGTCTCCTTGGCTGACTGGGTGCGCCCGGGCTCAGTGGGCTTTGCCGCCGACCAAGGAAACAATCTCTTCTATTGCTCTCCCATTCAAGTGAGCTCTTTTAAAAAGAATTTCACAAACCCTCATTTCTCTCTCTCCTTTAAGACTTTCCTGCCTCGGT
This sequence comes from Panax stipuleanatus, assembly GCA_020205555.1. Taxonomy (NCBI): domain Eukaryota; kingdom Viridiplantae; phylum Streptophyta; class Magnoliopsida; order Apiales; family Araliaceae; genus Panax; species Panax stipuleanatus. The sequence continues at coordinate 3,846,962 of CM035120.1, read as the reverse complement.
TGCTGTCAAGATTCGGTCACACTAGAAGCATATATCCTTTCCCTTCTTTGAGATCTTATTTTTTTCTTCCCCTCAAGTACAGAAATTGGTTTATATATCCAAATTTTGGTCCCCACTCTTGGGTTGGTTCTATTTCCATTTCTGGAACTTTCCTTGGTTGCTGTTATGTTTGATAATTGGAATGTTCGGTGATGAACACAACGATTTATAGTCTTGCAGTGAGCAATTTAGTATTGGGGATAATTAGTTTTTTGGGGTATCGGAGCAGAGCAGAAGCAGATCTAAAGCTGCCAGGATGAAGTTCATGAAACTTGGATCCAAACCTGATTCCTTTCAGACTGATGGGAACAATGTCAGGTACGTATGATCTTTTGGGGACTTGAATACTTTGCTTCTTTCTCAACTTCAATCTAATGCACTATTGTTATAGTATATGCTATGGTGATGCATTTGAGTTTGCTTGGTGTAAATCCAGTTGCTAGTGATTTGTTCTCAGTCAATAGTTCAGTATGCCTCTAAGCCTCTACAAGTTTTTTTTATCTGTTAGAAGCATGCTACATGCAGTGAATGTTTAAGCTCCTCATTCAGCCACCATTTCTAGCTACTTTATGTAACAGCTAAAATAAATGTTAAGCTCTTCATTCAGCCATCATTTCTAGCTACTAATTTTGTCATTGTTTAATTATGGGACTGAGTGGACACCAAGTACAATTGTTTGCATCCTTGTTATTCCAGATCATATATAATATGTCAATTATGTTGACCACCATCTTGTCATTTTCTGTACGTTTATAGTGATGTACTGTTCTTTGTCGTTTGTTTCTCTTTAGCATTGGTTGATGTAAGAGAACTTCAAAGGTCGGAAGAAAGTGCTAGAAACTTTATAAGTTATGTTTACAAGGAAAAGAGTGAATCTTAAATGGGTGTTCTAAATTACTTCAACGTGATTTACTGAATTTCAGATTGAAATTAATTAAATTTCACTGTTGTACAAAGCTTCTTGCCATTACCTTGGGAAAAGGACAGGACTACTACCACATGTTGATCCTCCCACTATGGAGTATGGACCTAACTTTAGCATTTTCTGATTGATTGTCATATTCTTATGCGGCTATGCCCAAAGCCCTAGCCTTTATCATTGGTTTGGTCGATGTACTTTAATGCAGTACCATATATCTTAGTACTTTGAATAAGAAGTCTTTCTTGGGTCAGAGTTCAGATGGACCTCACTGTAAATTGGGGTACAAAGTTGCTTGTATTATTACCAAATACCAGTACAACAGAACCAATATTAGTTTATGTTAACTTTAACAAAAAAGCTGATTTTAAATTTTGATATACAAGAACATATTTTGATCATTGTTGGAAGGAAAGGATTTTGGTTCAAGATATCACCTTAGGTGTATATGTTGAATTAGACAGCATGCTGTAGTTAATAGTAATATTCAAGTTACATTTTTGCAACGTATTTTTGAGTGTAATTGTTATGCTTATATTTTGTAATACCAAGTGTCCTATAGATAGCTGTGACATCAAGATAACTTATGAGGCTAAACCTGTGAACTGTTATTTTAGCAGCAGTCACGAACACTTCAGATGTATCTTCAGTACACTAATTTTAATGATTTTTAGATGATTAAGCTTAATTGAAACTCTAATTGGCAAGGAAAAAAATGTTTTACAAACTGTTCCAATATGATTATAAATTAAATCTTGAGATATGTTGTCATGACTCATGACTTAAGAAAATATGTGTTCTGCGATAGAATTGGATGCTTGAATGAAAATTTTCTGTCTTCAAATTTAAATTTTCTGGTCAGATTGTAATTTTGAGGTTTGAGAAGCCGTATTAGCAAAAGTTATTTTAGTATACGCACTAAATTTTGTCTCTGTAGTAACCGAGTACAAGACACTAAAAAATTCCCATGTGCAGGTATGTAGCAAGTGATCTGGCAACTGACATCGTTGTTAGTTTAGGGGATGTGAAATTTTATCTACATAAGGTAAGATGTTCAATAACCCAGTAACCATTTTTTACATTGTGATTAGAATATTCTTTTTAGCAGTTTCATCCATGTTAGACTTATTCAGCACGGTTTTGAGATTTTGAATTAACATATTTCAAGAATCACATTATCTAGCTTTAGATAATCTCTTGATTTCAATTGTTACTTTAATATCTACGAAGTAGTTATTGAGTAATATAAATTCAAGAATTTGATATGGTTTCTTTAATTATTTAGAACTCAGTGCAGAAGCAGCATTATGCATTATAAGATATTCCACTAAGCTTAAACCAACCCTGGGTTGAAAGTGCTGATCATTTAAATGTAATGTTTAGTATAGGTGCCCTCTGTTTAGATCTTATTTAGACATAGTAACAAATACACGTTAATGTAATAAGTTAATTATAGAGAAATGATACTGCTAGATCAAAAAATAGATTGGCTGAGAAAAATACTGCTAGGAGAATCGAAGTAAGGCTGTAAGGGTCACTTTCATCCTTGCTGATTTTTTTATTTTTGTTCTGAAGATGTGCATAGTCTTCAACGTCGATGCACTGAAATATTGGTTTTGCAGTTTCCACTTTTGTCCAAGAGTGCCCACTTACAAAAGTTGGTTGCAATTTCAAATGAAGGGAATGGTGATGAAGTTGATATTCATGACATTCCAGGCGGCCCTACTGCCTTTGAGATATGCGCAAAGTTCTGTTATGGCATGACTGTCACCCTTAATGCTTATAACGTTGTCGCTGCACGTTGTGCAGCTGAGTACCTAGAGATGCATGAAACAGTTGAGAAAGGGAACCTCGTCTACAAGATCGATGTTTTCCTTAATTCCAGCATTTTCCGAAGCTGGAAAGATTCTATCATAGTTCTTCAGAGTACAAAGTCTCTGTTACCTTTGTTTGAGGAACTAAAGCTGGTCAGCCACTGCATTGATTCAATAGCTTCAAAGGCCTCTGTCGAGGTTTCCAAGGTTGACTGGTCCTATACCTATAACCGGAAAAAGCTGCAAGAGGAAAGTGGGAATGATACTAACTGGAATGGTGTTAGAAGCCGTTTGGTGCCGAAGGACTGGTGGGTTGAGGACTTGTGTGAGCTTGGAATGGATTTATATAAGCCGGTTTTAGTGAATATAAAAAATAAAGGAATAATTTCTAATGAAGTGATTGGAGAAGCTTTGAAGGCTTATGCTCAGAGAAGGTTACCAGGCTTCGGCAAGGGCATGATCCAGGGTGGAGATGTCTTAAAGTTTCGTTCAATAGTGGAGATGATCGTGTGGTTATTACCTGCTGAGAGAGGTAGTTGTGTCATGTAATTTCTTGCTCAAGTTGTTGAAAGCAGCTATTTGGGTGGATTCAGGTGAAATGACAAAAGTTGAACTAATAAGAAGAATTGGTCAGCAACTGGAGGAGGCTTCTGTTAATGATCTCTTGATAAGGGATCAAACAGGGGAAACAACCATATACGACATTGATATAATTCGGAAAATACTACATGAGTTTAAGATGCAAGATTGGGATGGTGAAGCTGAAGTTGAAGAAGGTCATGAGATTCAGGAGGTGAGAAGGCCAGGAATTTTATCAGAAGCTTCAAAGCTGATGGTGGTAAAGCTTATAGATGGGTACCTTTCTGAAATAGCAAAGGATCCTAATTTACCTTTGTCGACCTTTATTGATCTTGCAGAGATGGTGTCTGCTTACTCTCGGCCTGCTCATGATGGGATATATCGAGCCATTGACATGTACCTAAAGGTAAGAGTTCTCAATGCTCAACTCTGTATTCTTTTGTTGGTATTTCTGTGGCCTATTTTTTATCAAGTCCGTGCGAAATTTCAAATTAAAGCCGCAGGAAAGTGTTTTGTTGTTAAATTTTGCACTAGAAATGTTTTATAAGCATGACTGTCTCATGATCAAAGTAGATAAGTTTACTGAGCTTGTGGGTAGCATATGTGGTAGAGCTTTGTTCTTGTATGTTATTTTCAAATTATTTTTATTGAGCATTAAAATCTTGTCTCCTACTAAAGGGCTTCTTGAAGCATGCTGCTTTTTTCTGATACTAGATATTAAGAGGGAAGCAAATAGCGATGAGTAGAAGTTGATCAATATAGAAATATGAACTTTCCATTTCATTTTTCTTCCTCTCTCTCTCTCTCTCTTTTTTGTTTGGTTGTTTTGTGCTCAAAATTTGAGAAGGCATTCTTTCTAGTCACTGAAGAATGATTTGCTTTCCAGTAATTGAGTAGTGAAACTTGAAGAAAGTTTAGAAAAAACAAACGCAGTCAAGAATGTTTAGTAAGAAAAGTTGTTGATTCTATTGGTTGCCATCTTTGACTCGGGTGAAATCATATAGGCTGTCTCTGCTTTTTGTGCAGGAGCACCCTGGGATCAGCAAAAGTGAGAGGAAGAGGATATGCAGGCTAATGGATTGCAAGAAGCTCTCTGTGGATGCTTGCTTGCATGCCGTGCAAAACGAGAGGCTCCCTTTGCGTATAGTTGTTCAGGTGCTGTTTTTTGAGCAATCCCGGGCCGCTGCATCCTCAGGATGTAGCACTCCTGACCTTCCCAAAGCCATGAAAGACCTTAACAGTGGGTCCCATGGAAGCTCAAGATCAGCAACCACCAACACAGAAGAAGATTGGGATGCTGTGGCCACAGCCGAAGAGCTTAGGGCCTTGAAGGTAGAGCTAGCCACCTTAAGGCTGGGAAATGGAGTAGATAGAAACAACAGCAGAGATGGTAAAAGTAGTAATGCAGATAGGGCTGCTATTAGTAAGATGAAAGGGCTGCTCATGTCAAAAAGAGTGTTTTCGAAACTCTGGCCGTCGAGCAAAGGTAGACAGGGGGAGAATAGTGGCTCGGATTCATCGGAGAGTCTTGGTTCAGCCAACCCAGAAGAAGCAATATCCACTCCTTCAAGAAAAGGGAGACATTCAGTTTCCTAATTAGTAGATGAGGAATATTACATCATGATGTAGTTTTTTTGGGGGTATCTTTGAATTACACTATTAACATGTTAAAAACTAGTGGTTTATGTTTCACCAATGCCAATATGAAGCATATAACTTAGACAAATATTTTGGTGTTAAATTTTCTTTGAAGATGCAATAAATGAGGAACTGAGAGAAAAATAAACATAATATTCTTGAGCTTTATATATCTACATTGTAGGCTTATAACTAAGAAAAGTAGTAGTAGATCGCTCCTGGATGAATGCTTTAATCCTAGCAGGTTATGTCTAGTGGTAGGCTTCCTTCTCAGATGCGAGTCTATTTTCAAAATTAATGTATCAAAATTGAAACCCCATTATATTTAATTAAAATTTTAATCTTAGTCAAATCTAAACTTTCTTTAGAACCTCTAATTAAAGTTAACTCGGAGTTGGGAGATGAGTAGCCTATTAACTACTCTCTCTGTCTCTTAATATAAATCGTTTTAGAGAAGTGTTTTTGTCCTTTAATATAAACCCTCTAAGAATTTTAAGTAAGTATTAATTGCTTAGTTTTCAATATTACCCCAAGTATTAAATATAACTTTGTTTGTTCTCTCACTATTTTTTGTTCAATAAATAACACTCTTTTTTCAATACAATGACTATATAGACAATTGATATTATATTTTGTGACGCCCCCAAAATAGGTTCAATACCAACCCATTCTGAGTCGCCAAATATATGGTACAGAATTTCAAATACAAATCTTTTATAACAAAAGATCGTGCGAAATACGACCGTACAACTATGAATTTCAATTCAAATCGTATATAATACGAAATATAAACATTCAAATTCATTCCTTATTCATTACAATTATTATTCCACTATTTTATAAAATAGTGTGAACTTCTACAGATCTAACTCTGATCATCACACTGTTCCCGACTAGTCCCCGCAATATTCTCATTTCCTGAAGAGGACAATAGATGAAAAGGGTGAGCTCAACTAGCCCAATAAAGAATATTATAATTAAGATAATGAAGAATAAATTATCGTTAGTCTTCAACAAATTAGATAAAATATTATAGACAACAAATTTTAGATCAACAACAGCAGCGGAAATATCAATTCATTAGAAGAGTTACGTAGAGAATGAAGTCTACTGTCTTCTATGATTTAAAAGTCCATCATCAATATTTTATCCCTGTAACATCAATCAATATATATCTCAAATCAAATATTCATCTTTGCACTACGGACCAAAGATATTCATTTATATCACCAGTGGTCATGTTCATCTCAACACCTGTCCATCTTTGCACTACAGGCCAAAGATATTCATTAGGTAATCATTCATCTTTGCTCTACAGGCCAAAGATATTCAGTTATATCACCATTTAGGACTGAGGATGATGACAAATAATATAAATAACGAATTAGTGAGATAAATGACAAAGATTAGGGATTCGTAATTTAATTTATCCAAGTTCAAGAATATTCCATAATAATAATTTGTGGAGCAAAATTCAAGAATGAAGATCAAAACTTGGATCCAATCAAAGATAGAACCCATAATAACCAACTTGGACAAATATTAAAAAATTTATTTTTTTTGTGAATAGTGTCGTATACGTGAATAGTGCTGTATACGTGAATAGTAACTCTGACGAAAAAAAATAAGAATTTCATAATAAAATTCATGCCAATATTTTGGTATAATGATATTGAAAATAATAACATCATTTACGAAAAAAAAATAACATCCCTTACATTAACAAGAGAGTAGTTTTGACTGAAATATCGGATATTATGTGGACGAAAATTTGCACTGCTATCAACACTCAAAGTATCTAAATACTCACAAGAAATACGCTCGATATTATAAGAGAAAAATTTTCTGATTCTGGTGTGATTTTCATTTTTAACTAAGCACCCTATTTATACGAAAGGCTTAGCCTGCCACCTTTGACAATTTTTACGCTGCACACATGGTTTGAAAATAAGGAGGCTGCTGGCTGCTACACCTAATTTCAAAGCATCCAAAAATCAGCATTTTTCCCAAAAAAACAAAACTGGGGTCCACCCATGTTTTTAATAAAAATATTTATTTTGAAAACTTCAATAATTCATAATAAATAGCCCTTTTATCAGAAAAATATAAATTCTATGTCCATTTCATAGGAAATTTAATTATCTACAACTTTGTATAAGGAAGATTTTTTCAAATTCCCAATTGAAAATGGCCGAAATTCACAAACGGATGATTTTTCACACCAAAATACTGATAAAAATAAATCAGCACTAATTCCTTCTTTTATATCCACAAAAATAAATATTTCCTTATTATATAAATCAATAATTAATTATTCACAAATAATATTACAATATTGATAATCAGGTCGTTCCTAGGAAAGAGGGGGCCTTCCGATAAGAATTTTTTCTTACTGGCGCGCAATTAAATAACCCCTCCTAGACAGAACTTCCTTAGACATTGTCAATAATGTTATCTAATAATATTATTCAAATAATATGAATTATTGATTTGATAATTTGAAATACTGTGCAATGACAATTATTGAATTAATAAAATATTATGCAATTATCAATGTAGCAATTATTGAATCAATAATATAAAATATTAAATAGTAATTACTGTAATAATTATTGAGTAGTGACTTCTTACGTAAGAATCAATAATTCAAAATACTGTGCAATATCGTGTGCTACTACTATGCAACAACGCGTATTACTGTATTTTTATCATCGGGTATTCCAACAGTTTAACCGTAATAGTTTTACAGTTATTTATAAAAAGGTTATTTCTGTCGTTTTCTATATCCGACAGTTATTCCGTTGTGGGGTCCACAAATGGCTGCGCCGTCGTACAAATATTCCCCGACAATAAGAATATTCCACGACCAAACGAATATTCCCCGATAACAATGAATATTTTATAACCACTTGTTTTTTTTGAAATATTTGCACATTTCACCCATAACTTATCACATTTATCAAATCAACACCTTAATATTTTCAAAATAATATATAAAGAAAATTAAATCTTTATTCATAAAATTTGGGGTCTTACATATTTAATGTTATACAATCACGTATAATAATAAGATATACTCCCTCTGTTCCTAAAAGATTATCGTTTAAAGTTAATGTACACAGATTAAGAAATATAATTAATACCTAACGAAAATACTATACTACCCTTATTAATTGTCTCAACCAATTATTCTCTTTCAATGTTTCTTATTCAATTCAACCAATTACTACTTGGATTATAGCATTGAATTGAATAAGAATCATTGGGAAGGAAAATAAACTTTAAATAGGAGAAAGATTTAAATAAGGATAAAGTAAAAAAAAATAGCTAATGTATATTGATAAACTCAAAACGACAATCTTTTTGGAACAAAAATTACTTTCTAAAACGACAATCTTTTAGGAACGGAGGGAGTAGAACTCAATTGAATTTGGACGGGAAAGAACAATAACGTTTCAGATTCATTCTAATTGATTTGGGCGAAAAATCACAAGGACGGTTCAGATTCATTCTAATTTTCAGATTGTTGAAACGGAAAAGAGAGGCAGGATTTCGTTACGCCGTACTTTCAGGCACGGACAATTATTAATTTATTTAATATTTGTGCACAACTCTAAAACGACTTATATTAAATTAAAGGGTCCTATTTACATGTGCTCTTAAGGACACATGATAAGCACACAGTTCAAAAGAATATTCTCTTGAATTGTATGTATATTCTCTTAAACTTGGCTGCAAATACAGAAATTAAAAGAATATATACATAGTTCAAGAGAATATTCTCTTAACTGTGTTCTTAGCATATACCCTAAAAACATATGTTAAAAAATTCTTAAATTAAATTATAAGGGAATATGTGTGTTCATTCTTGGATTCTGGTTCTCCAATGGTCCACATCTCACCTCAATATTGTTGACCCTTTCGCCTCTTCAAGTTTAGGAAGCGACATTTGGTCTAATTAATTCATAAATTAAAATTCGTATCCATCTTCCAACACATTACTAGTGCTTCGGGAATGGTTAGCATGAAGTTAATTTTGGTCAATTGATCAATACAGTGTTGACACGTAGGTCGGAAGGTGATCTTTACCTGCGTGTCAGCACTATATTATTCAATTGATCAACTTACCATAAAGTTAAATTCATGATAACCGGATCCTAGTTCTCCTATTTGATATATATATATATATATATATGGGGGTCGATCCATAACAAACATTGTAAAAAAAATTTTAACTTTATAATACATCATGAACGTCTATCCGATTATCTAATAATTTAATATTGCTCCCGTTCGCATTTTAATTTTCACAATTCCGCAGTTAATATATATATATATATACACTTGTGTGGCTACTATAGTGAGATAGTTATAACTTGTCTCTATATTACGTGGAAGGACACTTGAGGAAAGTGAAAAAGCGTATGACCCCCAAAATGTCCCTCTCAGAAAATCTGATGGGGATTCAGGATTCTGCACGAACACCCACAACTTACTAAGGAATATTCTGGGAAAATCAAACACCATTACTACATTTTTCAAATTAAAAAAATGAAGCCAAAACTTTTCTGTCAAACGGTTTAAAAGTTAATTAATAATCCTATACTTGGTTACACCAAGTATTTTCTATGTGGGTGTCCAGTTTTTAATTCTCACTGACTGGTTTATTGTATTTGGTGGAATTTGAAGTAGTAGGTGGTATATTTAACTAGGATTTGATCTATTTCATCAATTTATACTTCCTTTAAACAAAGTGAAAAGGTGAGTGGAAAGGGGTATTATTATTATTATTATTATAAGTGAAGAAGTGAAAGAATGAGTCATATGTTCCCATCCCTGAGCAAAACTGAAGTGATGTCTCACCAAACTCTGGCTAATTATAATGTAGTCATGAAATGAGAAGATCTTTATATGCTATCCGAAGGACAATCCATCCATCCATAAAAGAAAAGGAAAGCATCCACAAAACATTCATATTTAATTTCTTTTTTTCCTCATTTCTAGCATTTCATGCTCATCAAGTAAAATTATATTACGAGAAGCTCTAAATTTGTATTGTATTATCAGTTTTAGCGTGAAAAAAAAATGAATGAATGTTTAAATTAAAAGAAACATAACTAAATAAAGAAAGAAAGAAGGCTGAAGATACCTTGGTATAGGGAAAGAATAGAATAGAATTGAAGACAAAGACCATGGGCGGAAGCGGGGACACGGAGCCGCCGTCTTGTCCAACACCTTAGGAACTCCCCTTCTCCGGGAATTGAAATAGAGACTTATTCGTTTTATGGTCCAAATTTAAAATATGTTGGAATGTAATGTTATGTTGATAGGAGAGAAAGATAATGATAAAAAATATACTCCCTCTATCCCATTATAATTGACGTTTTGAAGCTTTGCACAATTATTAAGAAAGTTATAACTCCTATAATTACTCTACTAAAATTATTATGCATTACCAAAAACACCCTTGCATAGATAAATGAAAAAAATAGTCTAGGAAAATGAGAGAATTAAGGAGAGTATTAAATGTTATTGTTAGATGATAGAGAAAATATATGAATTATAAGAGAGAGAGAGATAGTACTCCCTCCGTCCCTAATTATTTGACGTTACCATTAAGATATTAAAAGATGGAAAAAAATAATCTTGAAAAATGAGAGAATTAAGAAGAGTATTAAATGTTTAAGGATAATTTAGGAAGTAATGTAATCTATTCTCCTAAAAATCTACAAACGTCAAATAAACAAGAATAAAATTTGATCTCTAAAACGTCAATTATAATAGGATGAAGGGAGTACAAAAAATAGTGAGTCCGAATTTCATTTGAAATGGGAAGGATCAGTCCGAGAACCTACACAATTTTCACTCCACTTTCAACTTAACCATAGTTAATTATAAACTCACTACTCCACCTCCAAATTCCAATTCAACCCCACCAATAATTCCCCACTCAAATCCAAATCTTTATTTCTCTTCTATATAATAGTAATATTCCTTTCCATCAAAACCTCCCCTCAAACTTCCATTCCCAATCCCCGTAGCTAAAAAAAATCCACTTTCAAATCAAACCCATCTCCTCTTTTATAGTCTGTCAATCTTTTGCTAGAATCATCATCCTACATTACATATATGTGCTGCTGGAAATGAGTTGCAATGGCTGTCGGGTCCTGCGAAAAGGTTGCAACGATAATTGCGTTCTTAGGCAAAGTCTCCGAGGCATAGACACCCCAGAGGCTCAAGCCAACGCCACTCTGTTCGTCGCCAAGTTCTTCGGCCGTGCCTCCCTCATGTCCTTCATCTCCGCGGTTCCTGAGTCTCAAAGACCAGGTAACTAATGAAATAGGTACAAGACTAGCGATCAAAAAATTGTTAGCAGTCAAAAAAAATTATTTAATGTCAATTCCATTTATTTACTTTTTTAAAAAATATGACCATGCAAGATTGTAAAGTTAACCATCAGCGTATGTATTGGATGGATGTGTTGTCATTTTTTGTTTTTGATTATTTTTTGGTTTGTGTTTAGCTTCGTTTCAGTCTTTGTTATTTGAAGCGTGTGGACGGACCGTGAATAAGTTGAACGGAGCGGTCGGACTACTATGGACCGGAAACTGGCACGTGTGCCAGTCTGCCGTGGAAACGGTGCTACGTGGCGGAGCGTTGTGTCCGATCCCGGAGCTATTCGACCGATCTCCGGCGCCGGGATCTGAAGTGAACGACATCGATCTGAATTCCAGACGATATAAGTCATGTAATAGGGAGGAGGGAGATGACGTGGAGAGATTAGGACAAGCGAACTGATCTTAATCTAAGGCTTACCTCTAGTTTGCCGGCGATTGTAATGACCGGCGGGAGAATGAAGCGTCGTGCGGAGACGCCGTCGGAGGAGTCTGAAACGACGACGTTGGAGAGCGGTTCGGCGAGTAATCGGAGTTTACAAGGACAAGGCGCCGAAAGAAAGCTAACGAGACTATTTATATAATTATATGAGAGAGAAAGAGAGAGGTGTTTACCGGTTAGCGGAATGGATATTTACTTTTGCTTGTTCCTTAAAGTCAATCTGAAGCATAAAGCTGTGTTTTCCGGTGGAGAATCCGGCGAGTTTTGGTGCACTGAAACTCTCACCAACTTTTTTGTACGGTGAGTGACGGGAGAGTGGCTTGTTTCATTTTCTTCTTTTTTTTTGAACTGATCACTATTATTGTGACTTAAGAATAAAGAGAATTATATAATTTTTAATCTTCAATTTTAATAATCCTATCGTTTTAAATAAAGTAAATTTAAAATATTTTCACTTTTATAAATATCACAAATTAACTTTAAAAATTAATATTAAATTTATATTGTGAAACGAATGCTTTATAATAAGAGTAATGTTAGAGACACAACTTATTCTACAACTATTTTATAATTTGCTGATGTGGCATATTCCACCCCAGCATATGGATGAACAAATTGCTTCAATGTAGTCTTCGGACCCACATAAAAGCTGAGATGAAATATGCCACATCAACAAATTATAAAATAATTATAGAATAAGTTGTGCCTCAAGCACTAGCATTATTCTTATAATAATATATCAACATATATAAAAATTGTTACATACATGCATCTACCTTAATGACAATTCATATTCATTTGTTCTTAATCTCTTAACGGCAATTCATATTCATATATTCTTAATCACTGAAATATATATATATGGGGAATTTGAATATATAAATTATTTTAAGTTTATGGTAAATGGTATTCTCTCCGTTCCATAATATATGATATTTTAGAGTTGTATACAAGAATTAAGAAAATGATGGTATAGTATTAAATATATTATTAATTATCTATAATATAATTTATCATATAATACTTATCTCATACTTTTTCTCATGTAATATTTTTTTATGAATGATAATTTTAAAAAAATTAGATTACATAAAATATCATCTAAATTTTTTTTCTTTTATCAAAAACTCTCTTAATTTGATTTTAAAAAGTTAAAATAGAATGGTAGCCCATTAATTGCTGTACGATATCCACTTGATATGGACCTTGCTGCCCCCACCTCTTTTTATGCCGCTCTTCCCTCTCTACTCCAAAAACTGCCAAAAAATAATAATAATAAGAAGAAGAAAATAAACTGTCAAGCTTCTCCAATTAAAAAAGTCGATCTTGATGGTAGGTGGCCCATCCCATATTCCACATAAAAAGTAGCATTTATTTATATTAAAAAAATCTACAAAAAAGTATTTTTTTTTTTATTGATGGATAAAAATACTATCTTCATGATTTTATTATGAGTAATGCTAGAGACACAACTTATTCTACAATTATTTTATAACTTATTGATGTGGCATATTTCACCTCAACATATAAATTGCTTTAATTTAGTCTTCGACCCCACAAATGCTGAGGTGGAGTATACTACATCAACAAATTATAAAATAAATTATGTCTCTAGCATTATTCTTTTATTATCACGCAATTATTACTGAACTAACAACATAGTATAATATGACAATTGACAGGAGAAAGGGAACGTGTGACTTAGACACAAAAATTTATGAGTGTCCTATTATTTTAAGAGATTTTATTAATGATATTTTTGATATTTCACTAGTTTTATTAATGGTTGTTTTGACATTTTATCAATTTGGTGATCATGTGTCTAAGACACATACTCTATTTTCCTAATATGAATGGAACACCTCCATTTTCAACCGACCTTCAAAGCCACTTAACAATGGGTAGACAACCCACCAAACTCCCCAAGGGCCTCGACACATCACCATGCAGAAAATATTAAACACAAACACACCAGCAAAGCCAGGAGGAGGAGACCATCGAAAAAATACACAGAGGAAACCCCATTTTTCATACATTCTGCGCCCCAGCTTTACTAGCAAACCTCAACTTTGGAATCATGATGTCAAACTTGAAGCAATATCAACAAGGTTGATAAATTGTTCAGATGTTATAATCAAGAATTTCCAAGGGCCGATGGATAAAAGTAATGAGAATAATACATGTATTATATTTACATTAGTTTTCATTTTCCTCAAACAAATGAAGAAAAAAGTAGGTGTACTACATCTACACAGTTAGATACAGAGAGAGAGCAGCAATCTTAAAATTTGAAAGCATCCGTTAATATATGGCAGAGAAGACCTCAATGGTTTCCAAAAATGGCCAAATGAGAATCCAAAACCAGCCATTTCATCCTTTGTTATTATTTCCACTGCCACCTTTGCTAGGTTGAAAATCTTGTGTGCTGTTAGCATTTAGTTTATCAGCTCTACACGTGTTGGCAGGATGATGGTACACGGTTATTCTGTAACATATGCGTTCTCAAACTACAGTGCTTAACCTGTCAAAAATTAAACCGAAAGAGGAAGGAAAGAAGAAGAAAAAAAAAAGGCGACGAGCACAAATGATCAGTGGATGTTGTGGAAAATAGTTTGAAGAGCGAAAACAAAAGCAGCACTTACCTGAATGGCTGCTAATATGGACAAGAAATCTTTGCACTGTTCTAGCAAAGCGCGCTCTTTCCCAGTCATTTTTGCAAGTTCAGCCACCAAAGAATTCATCTCCTCCACCTGAAAATAACGACTGGGGTTAGATATCATCAGAGAATAGCTAGAATGAGGCCAGGTACATTGATATTTTACATCTCGCCTTCTCTTCGGAAATCAAGATCAAGAAAAGGAGCAAAACAAATGATCCAAGAAGCTTAACTACAGAAAATGATACCACATAACAGCAGAAGAGACGATTTTGGAAGAAATGTTATGAACTACATTGCTCGTATTGTGCACTACCCATACAACAGCATGATGATTGAAACTGAAGTATTTTTCAGAGTTTTCGGGTTCTGTTGTGCATGTCGTGGACTTTTTATTCACAGCAATTTAAACCATGTTCAAAATTACAACACACTAAAGCAGGAAGAAGGTCCTCATATGAGCAATGAGTTTACCTTTGACAAAATTGAGCATATTGAGGATGCCATTGCCTGCATCACATCGAGTGCTGAACTTATAGCTTCCTTCATACTTTGGATGTCAGCCTGTCAGAGATCAAGAACAGTGTGATATAATCAAGCTCCTTCATGAGAATGACTTGAGCGATTGAGACACATTGCATAATATAAGAAACAAATGATAGACCCAATGGACATACAATTGCTCCAGCAACCGGAAGCCGAAGAGTGCTAGCCTTCAACGCTTCAATTGCTCCAAGTAACGAAATACAGTGGTCTTTATCAAAAGAAGCCCAATCTTCCAAACATGCTATCTACAGTTGCCAACACAAAATACATTTGATATGATTAACTGCTTTCTTTAAATAAAATTTATCGATCAAAATAAACAGACATTTAATGAATGTCACATAAATTCGACATTATACCATGTATTATAATTTCTCCCTCACATATCACATTTAATAAACTTTCAAAGTGAATGGTTTCTATATATATAACTTTTTCTCTTTAAGTCAAACCCGGACCGCATTTTAATACTCATTCAGAACTCTAGAAAATTTTAATTATCAGCTTATTACTGCCAGGAGTTAACCTACATACTGTTGAAGAGAAGCAAGAACCTGAAACAAATTTGAATATGTCAACTGAATCTCTTAAAATTATGTTTCTGGACTGATACTGTGAACTTCATAAGTTGAACTTAATAAACAAGATGGAGTTGAACAAGAATCTGACCTGCTCCTCATTTGCCCAAAGGGAAGAAAATAAATGTTCCATGTATTACGGCAAAGTTTATATATATTTTCAGCGGCAATCAAACTAAAAACATCCCTAGCATATGTAATGCAACTCATTGACTACATAAGCCTAGTTATGTGATAATACTACTATATCGAGATAAAGTGGAATAACTAGGTTCTAAATAAAATATGGGTTCTGTCAATTACTGTGTTGGTAGGATTGGAGTGCCACACTTGCAATCTAAACAAGTAGGAATCTTTATGCATTTCAGAAATATGTTTAATAAGTGAGGATGGTAATTTTCTTAGCTTGTTTTCTAATTCAGACAAATGAGTAGGTTGATACTAGTTTTAAGTATTTTATTTAGAATAGCTAATGATACTGATAGAATGTGTTGAACAGATCTATGTGAAGAAGACAACAGAGAATTTCCAACAATAAACTCCAGCAAGATTTATTACTATAATAAAGATCAAGCAAGGAAAGATCTTACATATCCCTTGAGAATAGAGGCCAATTTCAATTTTTGCCTCAGCAATTGTAATCTGTGCCTTCTTTTGGTGACTGAATCACGTAGATCTGATATTGTTATCCAAGCATTCCATAGGTTTTTCTGGTAAAAGGGAACGCTTAATTCATAAAATCACCAAGGATAATTGCATGCAATAATATCTATTCGGACCAGATTAGCAACAAAAATGACAGTCCAATACTATATGCAACCATAGATTGTATATGGCTGTATTAATTATCGATATAGGGGTAATGCTAGTGATCTTAAATTTTTGGTCTCAAATGATGTGGCATTGAATATTTTAATGATACTTTATGGCATAGCTAATCACAAGAGATATACCTAACCAATGTAATGATGACACATCATTTGATATACTTTTTGAGACCAAAAATTTGAGACACTCAGCATTACCCATGATATAATTAAACAAGGTAACAAAAACTTTAAATAGCTTACCTCTGCACTGTGTTTCTGCACCAACAATGTAGCCTCTGTCCTAGCATTTACAAAGCGCCACTGCAGCTGTCGATTATGCAGGAGTCTCAGTAGATGGGCGTCAATAAGACGGTTCTCCCCCACCTTGCCCCTTCGAACATCAACAGCAAAACTAAGAACAGAAGGTGTTTCACTAAAATTACTACCAAATGAGTGCCTGACCCGAGATGGACTAATCATCCCCCTAGAAGGCGATGATGCCACAAATGTCATAAGCTTACTTGGCGATGCAGGTCTAATACCTCCTCGAATAGGGGATGCCATTGTGCGTGGTGATGATAATGGACTATCACTTGGGAGCTTTTTTGACTGAATGAATTTTGGTGGGACTGCCATTTTTGACACAGGACTTGTCGATAATAGTGAACCAGGATTCTGCAACCTCCTCAATCGGCTATTTGTTTCTTGCCAAAACCTTGCTGATACAACAAATCCATGAGGCCCACTTCGTCCACGTGGCACCCCACTGCATTCTTGCACTCCTGAAGTGCTACCAGAAGAAACACTATCCGTATCGGAAGTGGTGAGATCAGAAGGTGCAGATGACTCATTAAATGAATTGCCATCTGGGGCTTGTTCAACTGTTTTCATAAGCTCGGCATTGCCCAAATCAAGACTTAATCTACCATCAAGTGATACCCTCATACTCTCACCATTCATAGATTGCTGCAGTGCCCTAATAACATTTCCCGATCCAATGAGCTTACTATTTTTCTCACTACTACAATCTAAACTCCTAGATAAAGAATTCTCTTGCCGTCTCCTAGCAGGCCACCTATTCTGCTCAATTGGCTTAGAATTCTCCACTTGATCTCCACCACCATCAACTTTCCCCCTCAATGGAATATTACTCCTCCTCCTTTCTGGTGTACCCTTCCTCGCACTACTCAAGTTAGGCGAAGTTGGCGTCACTTTAGTCTTGCTAATCGGGAGCGAAAAAGCTTCCCCTTGAAACGAAACAGATAAACTCCGAGTAGAAGTCACCAACAGCTTTGTAGCAGCTGAAACTTCACCAGCATTGCCTAGTTTGGAATCAAGATCCAGTCTAAAGGGTCTTCTCCGGTCCACCGATACCGACCTTTTCGGCAGCACAGCTGGAGTAGTCGAAGTGTTTGTGGAATTTCTTGAAACTAAGGGAGATGGGAATCTTCTTGAAGAAGAAGAAGAAGATGTAGGGACTGAGGAATTTGAAGGTGAAGGTGAAGGTGAAGGGGACAAGTATCTTGAAGAAACTTGTCTTGATTTGGATTTTTTATGGTTAATTCCATTGTCTCTCTCAGAGGATAACAATGGAGGTCTTCTTGGGTTATTATCTATTGATGTTATTTTGAGGTTTCTTGATGTGTTAAGTGAAACTGCTTCAGAAATAGCAGCTACCATCATTACTTAAAAAAAAACACAAACAAACAATAAAGATTGAGTACCGACCTCACATTGTCTCTTACAAAATGGACTTACCCACGAACCTCATTACTCTCTCCATTGCCAAAACCTGCAGAAAGATCCAGAAATTTCCCTATAACTCCAAATCCAGTAATGGGTATGTGAAAGATCCCACCTATTAGAAAATTCTACGCTTATATTTAATCCCAAAAGTTTTAGAGAGAGAATGCTTAGAACAAAGCAAGTCTTCCGGCGAGGGTTCTGATAGTGTGTCACAGTTTCAGAGTTTGTGAGAGAAAGTCTCTTTTTTTTTCCTTGAGAGAGAAGAGTTGGTGTTGGGGGGTTGAAATACGGGGAAGCAAATAGCAAATAGTTGTAGCAAATTGCAAAAGTTATTCGTGCAGACTAGGTTAGCTTTGGGGTTTTGGCAATCTTTGGAAAGATATTACAAGGTCTACTCACTTTTTATGTATTTAGAAAAAAAAATTAAAATAAAAAATAATTGGTGAGACAATTGACATACATAAATTATCTAAGTTAAGTATTTTGTTCTTAGTTACTTCATATTCATTCAAAGTTGGGTGTGATTGTATTTTGAGTGGACATAATAAATGTCCTTTTAAGTAGTAATAAAGTAGGGATTGATGGTAGTGTTCCAACTCTAAAGTGACTCTACATATCAATTTTTTCCCCAGAATTATTTTGTCCGATCTAAATTTATTTAAGTACTATTTCTTTATAGCATATTATATAAAATGGCCCACTAAAGTCTTTCATTTGGTCATGAGAGTAAAACTTTTCTCTTCAAGTCAAACCCGGACCACTTAGGAGGTTATATATGAGAGTGGTTAGTTTGAAGTTAAGTTTAGTCAATTGATCAATATAGTGTCGACACGTAGGCGGATGATGATTTCTGTTTGTGTCTGTATTGGTCAATTAATCAAACTATCATAAAGTTAATTTTATGATAATCGAATCCGTTATATATTATAGAGTATATATTATAGTGTTAAGAATTTACACCTAGTAAACGAGGTATAAATTGGTGTGAAGTACTCAAATATAGACATTTTAGTAAGGGAGTTACTATTTTCATTAAAAAATGATATTTTTATAAGTTCTCATTCACATGAAGGTAGATTACACTCATTATTCATGTGAAGAGAGCCTTACAAAAATGTCAATTTTCCTTGTGAAAATATCATTTCCCTTTAATAAAAAAGATATGTCTATAGCCAAAGTGAATGTGTCAAAAAAAATGAAGTTTTGTGCACTATGTACGACTGGGGAATGGTTAGTATGAAATTAACTTTGGTCAATTGACCAATACAGTATCGACATATAGGTCGGGAGATGATTCTCTCTGTAATGTCAGCACTGTATTGTATTGGTCAATTGACCAACTTACTTCGAACTTATCTTCATGATAACCTAATCCATTCGACTGTTATACATAAAAAAGTCATATGATCAAATGGATCATGTTAATTTGAAAAGATGTTCACATATACTCATATTTGAACCGCTCAATTTTTTGAATTAGTTATGGTTGGGGCTAGTTGCACCCCTTACTTTCCCATTCACACCCTATAGTTCACCAAAAAATCCTAGGCTAATAAACACCCATGACGAGGATTAACAAGTCGATCCAGACTATGGAGACTTCACCAACGAAGAGATAGAGTATCCAGAAGAAATAGAGTACCCAAAAGACCTGGTAAGTTCTATCCTTCATCTTCGTCTTCTCTGGTTTGAAATCCCTCCGGTCTCGAAAATGTGGTCTGATCATCACCATGCAAGTGCCTCAGGATGGAGAGAGTTGTTTTCTTCAAGGATGGAGAAGTTCAAGATGCTTACCTCTTCCACCAATTGCGAAACAGCAACTGTTGAGTTCATTGATTGATGCAAGTATTTAGTTCTTAGTTATTTAGCTTACTTTTGTTGTTGAATGCTTAAGTTTTAATGCCCAATTCATGTAAAAACTTAATTTTCGATTCATGTAAAGGGTTTTTGCTCTGTTTTTGTAGTAATACTGGGTTTAGGGTGTCTTTGACTTTTTTTGAAAAAATATGAAAAAGGGGTGTACTCAGAATCATATGATTTTTAATGTGATTTTTTAACTATGGGGTATAAATGGGAAAATGAGGGGCACAACTAGCCTCACCATTAGTTATAAATGTTCTTAGAAGTTTAAATCTCGAATTTGGAAGAGGAAAAATTTGTGTAATATTGAATGGCATCAAATAAAATAAAGATTGATAAAGTAAATTGAAAGAAAGATGATAAAAGGAAAAGAGGCCAAATACCTACAACTACATATTCTTTAGGGTCAATAATTCAATACTAATTTTATTTATGCATATTGCCAAGTGCCAATGTTTTGAGATTTCTTCAACCCTTGTCTCCTCTTTCTTCCCTCTTACATACACTGTTAAGCACACATGCAACACAAGAATCTATCTGTACAACTGCTAAAAGACATATATATATGGTATACACTATAACTATTCATTTTATATATTCATGAAAGGATGTAATTAAAAAAATAAAAATTATCGTCCGCTGCTAATAATAGCGAACTGTCAAAAAACACAATTTATCTGCTACTAATAGTATCAGATGCTAATCAGAATTCTTCACCCTTTTCAGGCGAGTAAAAATTTGATTTTATTAATTAAGGTTTAAGATTTTTTAACCCGGGTTAATGGTTTATAAACCAATATTTAAGGTTTATTAACCAGAGTTTAGATTTATTAACCAATGATTAGGATTTATTAACATTATTAACCCTGGATAATAAATCATAAATCATAGTTAATAAGCCTTAAACCCTAGTTTTTAAACTCTTAACTCTAGTTTTTAAACCGTAAATCCTGATTACTAAACTCTAAATCCTAGTTAATAAATCACTAATCATAATTTATAAACTCTATACCCTGGTTAATAAACATTGAACCCTAGTTAATAAACTATTAACCTTAGTTTATTAGTTCTAAATCTTATTTCTTGTGTGGAAGTTGATTAGCATCTACAACTATTAGTAACGGATGTATTGTGTTTTTTTAATGTTTAAAATGGATGATAAAGGCTTTTTTAATATCGTTGATGTTTAAAATGGATGATAAAGATGTGCATGCCCTATAAAAATTCATAACAAGTATGTTTTTTGAACCATTTTATAAAATACTAGCGGACGACGAGATGGGCTTTTTATTCCAAGTCATTGATAGTTGTAATGAAAAACGAAGATGGTATTTGACCATTTTTAATTCATAACAAATACATGCTATGAAACATTACTTATATATATATATATAATGGCACACACATGCATAATCCTTAATTTTAAGAAAATAATAGTACTAAGTTGAGGAGAGGAATGAATGATAGCTATATCTCCATGAAAGATTTGAACAGGAGGTGAGAGTTAAACAAAAATGTAAGAATTAAGGTCATACAAATCAAAAAAAGACGAGACAAGACAGCAGCTGAGCAGCCACTGCCTTGTAGTTTTTGCAAGCTAGCTAAGATACAATCTAAGCCTAGGTACAGTTTTCTATTTTTATTTAGAAAACTTCATAGGATACCCCGTCCAATTCAGTCTCTTGTCTCTCTCCCTTGCTACTAACTCATCTTCAATTTCTTGTTACACCGCAACTATTCTTTATTATTTCTTTTCACGAATGATGCAGTTAAAACCCTTTCAATTACTATTTACTCGGTAGAATGATCATTATCTAATTATGAAACTAGAACCTTAAATGAATACGAATATACTTTTCATTCGTTCAAACAGCCACAAGCTGGATCGGTTAATTTTAGACATGTCTGTCACGATCTACAGAATATTCACAAACGGATCTAACTAATCACCCTTCAATTTGAATTAGAAAAATAATGTCTCCTTGCATAATATGGATTATGCATTTCAAACCTAACCGACTTAGTTACAAGGGTCTCAAAATAGTGGCGCCAAAAACAATAATATTACAAGATTTTCCTCAACCCTAGAGCACGCTCATTCCTTTAGTCCTGTTTGGCTTATTCGTCAGTTGCATCAAGTTTGTCGCTCAGTTGAAAAGTATAAAACAAGTTTACGGTAGTTCAAAATTGGAATTGACACAATATCGCGAAGTGACAATCCTTGCTCAATTTAAGTCAGACCTTGATGCTGCGACTTGAGCATTACTCAATAGAGGTGCAAGGCCGATGGAACCCATCCTCACGTCCTTAACCCCGAAATAGCTCCTTTATTATAGCTGACACGCTAAGCGAAGTGTTTCCCATGTTGCAGTTGAAAGTCTGTGTCGACCCTTACCTTAACGAATCTGCTACGGGTGAGCAGGCCTGTCAGCTTTCCCTTTCGCTTTGTCTTTTGTCCTTGCCTTCTTTAAATGCTTTACTTCTACTTCTAACTAATGGCGAAGAGCTCCTGTCTCAAGTCAGGGATGTCGGACAAAAACCTTTGAAAGAAGAAATCTATTCCCTCGAATTGTGCTCTTCCTGAGCGGATTACACGTGCCTAGAGTTGTGTTGAAAGACAAAACAATGAACCTAGATGACGACAAAAAAAAAAAAGAATTAGATCATTAAAAATCTAGCTTGGGATACTCTGTTTCTGAGATTTGCTTAGTTCTTATGAGGAGAAGCCAAAGGTGCAAATTTAGTAACATTGTGGCTGTGTACCTCATGGTGAGTGATGAGCCTGCCATGGCCATATGGGGATTTATTATTACTTTTTGGAGGGGGAGGGGGAGGGGGAGGGGGAGGGGGTGGGGGGGAGGGACAACCAGAAGACAGAACAGTGACAAAAATGACCAAATGGATTATTTCTTTTCTTTAGTAGAAAAAAAAACCATTTGATTATGAACTAGGTAAGCTTAATCCAATGGATTCGTCAATCAATTACTATACGTCAAAATTGCAAAAATATGGAGTTTATAATACTATTACTACTTTTTTAGTTAAGCATGGTTTTATATATAAATAAATGAGTGGGAAATTTGAGACTTGAAGTACACTCCATGGTCCAATTTGTATCACAGTGACATGTTACAAACCAAAGTGAAATTCGTTATGTAAGCAAGCAAGTACTACTCAATCCTCATTTAGCCCACTTTCTAAAGTGATAAGCGTATGATTGCCCCAACTAAAATTTTAACATTGATTTAATTGCTAGCAAACTAATATTAACATTGTTTTTGCTTCGCTCCATTTTTTTTCTTTTCCTTTTTCTTTTTGTGTGGAAAGGGGTCATATCATATACTATATAAACTAAAAATATTTAAGAACATTTCTTTTAACATCCATTTATGACATAAAGCCCTATAAAGTTTGAACTAGCGAGCGTAGCCAACTATTCGTTCACCTTTTTACTAGAAAGAAGAGGAGAGAATGCTGCTGATGCAAGACTGGAAGTATCACAAGGAAAGATACCAGATCAACTTATAACAAAATGTGACGATATATTTAGGTCCAAACATCACTTCAAGTTAAATGATAAACTAGAGCAAGCTACATGATTCCAGTTATATCCATTGTCTGTGGAGAATACAGAATTACAAAATCCGTAAAGCCAAACCAATTCTCAAAACTACTACCATCGTTGTGCTCTCACAAACTCCTCTTCCTTTGTATAGGAAATGGCGTACATTATTTTAACGATACTGCAAAATAACAAGTTCAACCGCACAGAATTAAAGACTAGAAAGTAAAGTAGAAAAACAAAAAACAACTCGGTACAAACAACAAGACAGAAAAATATGCTAATATGATGACCATTGTAGTCTAGCGAAACCCGTGAAATCCAGAGTGAAAGCTGAACAATTGAACAGTACACATTACATGGGGAGGGGAATAGGAAGAGATAACGTTCAGAGAAAGAACCCACAATATTTATATAAATAGCAATTAGTTGCAGTCAAAGTTGGTTATTAACCTTGATGAAGCCGATTTCCTTTGCATTGGTTTTGAAGCACTGTCTGCAGCACATGATCCCATATTTTCGTATCAACCCATGGGGGTTGCCACACACACGGCTGCCAAAACAACAAATAAGTGATAAGCCAATCTTGTATTGAGATTTCGTCCCGTTCTATATCTAAATTGTAGCAAGAGGATTATAAATGATATAAAGGAAAAGATTTATATTGAGATAAAAAGATGTCCGACTTTTGTTGGGAGTAGATACATCAACCAATTATCCTTGTATTTGAATTAATTTACATATCATATCATTGTGTCTACTAAGCCTCAATACCATTTGAGAATGAAATAAGTTAAATAACTTCTCCAGATCCACTTGTGTTTGATTACATATACATTATTCATACAAGATTTCATCTTTGATGCAATTATTAGTGCATGCTATACAACTAGAGCCCTTTAAGACAATTAATATACACAGGAAGATTTCTTTAAAGAGGGAAAAGGTAGCACGAAAAAATTGTTTCACAGAATAGGCTCACACAAAAAAACAGTTCTCATGTCATGACAACAATATCTGATGTCCACAAAGGGTGGTCTTGCACAATAAAATTCAACAATGATTAATCTCATGAAAAGTTAGTCCTCTAGAAAATGAAACAAGGAGCACCATACATGAAGAATAATTCGCAGTTACTTAAAAAAAGGCTTGAAATAACTTCATTTGAGCATTGCAGTTGATCTAAACATTAAGTCGAATCAAATTATGAACCTTGGACACCCACTTTGGGATATGGTCATTCAACAGCTGTTAATCACTATTTGTTCCAAAACTAGAGAATTAGAGATACATTTTTAATTTTAGTCCGCTCAAAAATTAGATATACATTTACAATTTAAGACTACAAAGTAGTATGAAGTTACTAATTTGACATTATCATTTCTAGTGCTACTACTAAATTCTTAGCTAATATTATGAATTATCCTTAAAACCTGTCATTTAGTAACCCCTAATCAATTTAAAACCCCGTATCAGTATCTCACTGTTTTCCATTAACCTTCATATTAAAAGACCAATCCATTCAAAATTCATATTAAACACCAAATTCATAATCGAATAATAAAGCAAGTAATTATTATAACAATTCGCATTTCAACTAAGGGCACTGATCAAGCAAAGCTTATAACATTTCAAGCTGTCAATTCGATGCCATTTACAACTCTAGCAAAGGTCAAACTGCTGAATAAACATTAAATTGCAACCGATAGCAACAATCTATCAATGAAACAAATGAATAGCATAAAAGCCCGAATTGTATGATCAAAGAAGCAAAACAGACATAAATCCACAATCAAAAAGTCAAAAAAAAACAACTAATGATTCAATTTTCTGGGCGAACAAACAGCAAATGATGAGAGAAACATTGGTCTGAGATGAAGTTACCAGGCACGAGAACCAGGGCCATAGGTCTTAGGATGCGCGTTCCAAATGTTTGAGTGACCCATCTTACACACACTTCCTCTCCCTCTCTCTTTTGCTTTCTCTACTAGGGTTGCCGCAGATTGAAGTTGTATAGCTTGTGGCCCGAAAGCAGGTGTGTGTGTATATATATATATAGGGGAAGTCGGTCAAAACCCTAATCCCGCATATTTTAGATTCCTATACAGTCATTTTTGTGAGTTTTTTTTAAAAAAAAATAGAGAAAAAGAAAGAAAATAGTATATTTTAGAAAGAAAATGACATATATTGTGAAAAAGCATACATAAAATTTGTATATAATCGAAAAATTGTATGAAATTGTATTAGTTGTTTATATTATCATGACATAGTGTCTACTTAGCATAAAAAAGTGACGTGTTTATTTACAATATGTATACTTTTTTAGATATATTTCTTCAAAATAGCATATCAATAAAATTGTTATTCTCATTTCTACACTTGAAATAAAAATAAACACCAAAATTATGTTTCCAAACTATCCTAAATCTTTTTATTTTCTCTTATTTAACTCATAAATATTATAAATAAATGTTACTATCACTCTCCGATCAAAATATATTTCACGATAGAATTACTCCATCTGTTTCAAAATTAGAGATACAATTTAATTTTTAAAATCAACGACGGCATATTAAACTTCAAATTGATGTGAATTTATTTAATTTTAATTGCTACAATTATTATAATTGTACAGTATATAATAAAAACTATTAATCAAAAATTTTAATTCATTCTAAATTTGTATGAGTCATATCAATTTTAAAGTTTAATATACCGTCGTTTGATATCAAAACTCAAATTGTATCTTTAATTTTGAAACCGAGGGAGTACTATTAAATCCACCCACTTTCAACCAAACTCACAAACCCGTTGTAAGGGGTATTGCATTCGATATCTGGAAACTGATAAATCCAAAATACACATGATATTTCCACAACAAAACCGTCGCTCTAAATCTTATAGCAACGGGTTTCACCGTCGTTATACATCTATAGCAACACTTTTGTTATGGAAATATCAATTTCCCTTCATTAAACTCATATTTCAATGGATATATATATGATTTTATCAATAAAAATGTATGATATTTTGGTACAGTAATCAGTTGCACAGAAGAATCTCATATTTGCAATAATATTACCAATACATAATGCTTCCAACGGTTTGGAATTCCCTGCCTAATTCCCAAGTATAAAGACTGACGCATTTAAGTGCCTCATTGCCAAGGGGTTGTTGTAGTTCCTTGTAGATCACATGCGCGCTGCTCGCACTCTAGCTTGCCCCACCGTGCATCAATTCTTTCACAGGGAAACACCAACTTGCCAAGGCTGTTAAAAGAACTCGGGACATTAACAAAAAATAGAAAAATGTACAATTCCAAAGGCAATTAGAGAATTTGGTTCAACAGAAATAAGTGCCACCACTTATCAGTTCAAGTATCAGGCCAAAAAACAGCACAAGGTGGTGCAAAGGAACCAATACTAACTCAAACAATTCTCAGGGTAAAAGAGGTACCTTCTGTTAACAACATTATGTGCGTGACACAACCATTTGGAAAACTCGGATTGAGATCCAGCCTGTACCGGATTGGCTCTGTCAAACATGTACAAAAGAATCATCCATTAGTTAAGACAATATCAATTTGGTATGTGGAAGAGGGACAACTTCATCTCCCTCAAAATTGAATTCCCAAGAATCAGAATCATCCTATGCTTTGAAGGTAATGGATGGCATCTCTTCTTAAAATCCTAGTTCCTAAAGAAGTCCCACAGGACAAGAGAGAGACGCATAGAAAAACAAATGAAAGTTAAACAAGAATCCTGTTCAGAAGCATATATTATATATTGAGCAAATTTACTATGTTCCAAATTGCTCTAAGATGTCATGTCTGGACACATGGAAATTAAGATCTCTTAAGGTGATTGTAAAATGTACTTTTTCACATTGGATAATTTTTTGCTGATACTCTTAACAGTAGACACATTGCTGGGGGCACAACTGAGCATCATGAAAAACATTTCATCATGTTCTATGTTTTCATTGTATTTAAGAGGATACTATATAGTGAACAACCTTGTGCTAGGCAGTAACAGTATGACAATACAACCAAAGGAAGGAGGCAAAACTCCTTCAAAGATTTCAAACATATGACGAGTAAAAAGAAAATAATGACCAATTTTTTTATTAAAAAAAAAAAAGATAAGATAAGAAATAATTTTCACTTTTGTCTATATAAATCTGTAATTCCTGTACTTCACTCATTCCACAAAAGTTAAGGGGTCAACTGATTCACATAGAGAACATGTAAATGTACCCATGAATACAGCCCCTGACTGGAAAACCTTCAAAGGAGAGATATTTGACACTAGTGCATGTTTGTTACTCTCTTTTGAATAATAATCTTGCTTTAAAGCTTACAACTTTAGAATAATATTGCAAACTTCAATTCTTCAGGAGGAAAGAGGAAGGGGGGATAGTATATACCTTAGAACTTCATTAAAGTGATCAGCACATTCCTTGCAAGGATACATTCGAGACAATATTGCCATCTGCATACAAAATGTAATTCCGTTGAATGGTCTATAGCCAATAAATACGCATTTTTGTTGTCTAGACTATATAAAACTATAGTTCTGCTTTTATCTCAGATAGCATAAGAAGTCTTCAATCTAAAATACAAACACATCTCAGCAGCTTACTGTTAAATAAATGCAGGGAAATCCACATATAACTAAGTTAGGCATCAATTTAACAGAACCATTTTTATATCAAAATATATATTCAATTTACGCCAGACATTTCAAAGAGCAGTAAGACTTGTAGTCCTGGAGAGTGAAAGAGTATCATACCAGTTCTTTCACATCCTTCTTTTGTTGCCTGGTTGGCTTGTCTGGGAACTGGGAAAAAAATGAAGACAAAAACAGCATAAGGGGATAGATGTCACATATTGGTCTTCCAAGTTTCATGTATGATTTGCCCACCAACACAAAATTAATCAAGCACAATATAAATTAACTCCACATGTTATAACATTAACAAGGGAAAGCATTGACCGAAGTAATAAAGGTCACATTCTGAAGCAAGTAATCCAAGTATAGACCTGCAGTAAGACAACCGCACTGGACGCTGAGAGACTTCAGCTTCAGTGAACGCATAAAATAAAATTTCTTATTATTTATCAATTTTGGTTGAAATGGCAGAATTAAAATAACAAAAACTTGGTGTTAGCTTTAAGTTGAGTACAGCAAGCTGAAAGCAACAGCTTTTATGATATGCATGCTAACCATCAATTTTTTTTTTTTGATAACTTAACCATCAAAAAATATTACAACCTTTCTAGATTAAAACTCAAAAAAAACATTCAGGACTACATTTAATAGTTTCTCGTTAGGATCAGAATGCTAAGTATATAAGCTTACTCGATAAGTTAAAGGAATTTTGAGTGAATATAATTATCAATAAGTAAACTGACATTTATGAATTTCAAGTATGATCAACAAAATACTTCATTAGTATCCTATTCTTTTCGATCTCAAAAGATGATCATAATGTGAATGAAAAAAATTCAACAAGAGAATAAATATGAGGAAATATTTCCAAGGCAAGAGGCAAGAAAGCATCTATGCAACAAGAAGAATGCAAGAAAAAAGCAACAAACATGAGAATACCTGTGCAGCAAGAGTGTGAAGAAACGTCCAAGTGGCCCTTCCAAGCTCTTCTTTTGACACTGGTTGAGCAGATTTTTTCTGAAGAAAATATTAGCAGCAAAAAATAAGAAAACATTCTATGTCTCACAAAGTATGCACTTAATACTAACCTGAAGAAAATTCATCAAGTATATGCTAATTGGTCCATAGAATTAAGAATCCTGTTTACAAGATGAATAATGACTTATAATTCTTATGAACACTTTGCTAGATCCCTCATTGCAGCTATGCCACCATTATTATTCAGCAGGTATCATAGATATCTGTGTCTAGGAATCGCTTTTTAAGACGGAATCTATTTTGGCACAAGAAGACTGTAAAGTATATAATAAGATCTTTATCATTTTTATTTTTTGGTTCTTATCAAAACACAGGCTCGTCATTTATTATTAAACACTTTTGTCATAAAACAGTGAAATTTATTCAGTCCTGACTCCACCAAATAAAGCCTCCTACTTTTGATACCATTTTCTTTTATAAAAGCAATGCAATCAGATTCAGAGCATCAAAGACTGAATTTTGGAATGGTTCAATTCAATACATGATAGTACTCCCTCCGTTCCTAAAAGATTGTCGTTTTAGAAGAAAAAATTTGTTCCAAAATGTTTGTCGTTTACAACTTCCTAGAAGAATAAATTATTTACTTTCTTATATTACCCCTATCTTCTCTCATTGTCCCAATAAATTCTCTCCCTTGTATTAATAGTTTTCAATTTCCCATAAAGGGGTAGTGATGGAATTTCAAATAAATTTTACTAGTATTAAATGACTTTCTTAATCCATGTGCCAAAACCTTAAACGACAATCTTTTAGGAATGGAGGTAGTAATTCGGTTGACATGGGTGAGGAACCATTTACATCCTACCCTTTTGTGCCCCCGCAAATTCACATTTACCATAATGACAGAAGCTAATACAATATTCAACATAATACGTGACGCCGTGACGGAGATATGCAAGTCTTGTTTACATGGAATAAAATTGATGAACATACTGGGACATCCTAAAGCAGAAAGTAGGTCACATATAATCGAACAGAGATAACAGCATGTATTTATCACCAAACAGCACAAATTGCAATGAAAAAAAGAAAAATAACAATAAAATCATGCCAAGCTATCCATTCAAGACTTTCATCAAGCACTTACCGAGCAGAAACTTCTCAGCTCTTAAGCTCTGTACAGTTACAAATTGAGTACAACGCAATCTAAGTGGATTTAATTGATGAGAAGAAAAGTGGGTACCTTTACGGATAAATCTGCGGATTGGAGAATGGTATAATCACTGTTGGAGAGAGAAAATAAAGGAGGAGAAGGATGAGAAAGCTCATTTGTGGGTGATGAATTTTGAGGGAACCCAACGATTTGGGAGAAATGGGTTTGAACGGACCGTGAGACTTTTTCAAATGTATGGCAGATGGCTTGAAATGGATTTTCAGACATGGCCGATGGAGAGAATTGCCGCGGGAAAATTGAAAGGGGAGGAATTTGATTCCTTCTTATTTTATTTTATTTGAAATTTAAAATATAAATACTCCTAATATTGATAACATTTTTTTTATTTCACCCTTTTAAAATCCGTTTGCTCCTAGGAATGAAGTTTACCGAAAAATATAATAGAGAAAAAAAATAAAATTACGAATAGATTGATTCTATTCTATTTTTGACGAGAATGAATTATTTTATACTCTTCTCTAAAAATAAAATTTATAAATTTATCAGAAATAAAAAATTCGCATTCTATTCTATTCCAATTGATCAATTAAATATAATATTTTTTATTACATTTATACCTTAATTCCTGCAATCTAAACATATAAAATTCGGTATTAAAAATGAGACTATTTGGTGACAATATGATTACATAAATAAGAATATATATATGTATTAAAATAAGGTGAAATAATATTGTTATTAAAGTTTGAATGATTACATTTTCTTCCCATAATTAAAGAAGTAGTTTGGTATTTTTTCACATTTTTTGTTTTGTTTCAAAACTGAGTTTTGTTATCGTTTTTTGAAACAGAAACAATTGTAAGCAACATTTTTTGCTACAAGTACAAGCTCGGAATAATGAGAGCAAAAAATAAAAACTTGGGAGCATAAACAATTAACAAAGTCAATTAGAAAAAGTTTAAAATTATATTTTGAAACAAAAAGATAAATGGGTGACAATTATTGTAGGGGTATATACTATGCTTTCAAAAAATTGTATTATACGCCGCCCATAAAAAATTTGAATTCCATTTCTGTTGTTTCTATGTATATCAATTTTTTATTTAATTTTTAGAAATTTAAAACTAAAAGTTATTTGAAAAGTTAATTGTATAAAAAAGCAATGTACTCCTATTTGGATAAAAGTTATAATAAGAAATTGATATTTTCATAATAATTTTTAATATTTTTATATATAAATTATAGCTAGAGATGTATAGCAACAGTGAAAAATATTATTATAGCGACGATTTTTATATAAAATTTATTTTATGTTGTAGATATATATTTTATGTTGTAGATTTACGAGTTTTTACAGTATAACGGCGATTATAGACCTGGCAAAATAAGCCCGGCCCCGCAACCCAACCCAGCCGCAAAAACATGGGCCACGGACTTTCTAATTGCAGCCCATGAAAAATTGGTCCTTTTTGACCCGGCTTACGGGTGGCCCGGCCCGGCCTTGTTTTTTTTTTTTTATATAAAAAACAATATTACAAAGTTATGTTACAAAAAGTTACGCACTGTTGTCATAAATCTCATTGTTGTCATGACTGTGTAAGTTCTCAATCTTCTCTAACCCCTCAGCATCATCAATCATTTGAGCATAGAGATTAACTTCTCCCGACAGCCCCAAATTCTTTTCTGCTTCCCCAACCTTTAAAATGTTTTCAAGTCCCTCTAAACAGACGGTACCAATTCTGGCGTCTGGGCACACGAGTAGATCACACAAATGGCTTGATACATGCTTGACTAACTAGATACCTGTCCACCAAAATTTAGTTGAACTGCAAATTTAAACATACAATTAAATAAAAATTGTAATAAATGTACAACAAATTAAATTCGCACAAGGAAATAAGCATATTTAATGGGCAGCATACTTAATTTGCTCGTGAGTGCCCCAGATGTGGCATTTGACAGTGCCCAAGCAGCTTCCTTCTTGTCTTCTTGATATCAAATTCTGCATTTTGAAGCAGTTGAACAAGAGGACCAATAATATTGACTTCAATTACGGAATTTTTTGTTCAGATAACTAACTAAACGGAGAAAACACAATAATTTAATATATCTAATAATCTAATAAAAAAAATAAAGTTCCAAATGGATAAAATATATGGCACAGAAATGACACTTGCAACCCCAGTCATAAAAAATCAACAAATTTGCTACAATAGTTGCAAAAAAAAATAATTTAAATTTAAAACAAAAACCCGTGGGCTGGCCCGACCCGGGTTGGACCACGGACCGCAATATTTCAGTCCAAAAAATACGGACCGTTTTAACTCGGTCCGTTTTTAAACCGACCCGTTCTTGGCCCGGGCCCGGCCCTGCCGTTTGCCAGGTCTGACGGCGAAAGAAGCAGAGATAATTTGATAAAAATAATGCTACTATCACATAAATTCTTTCACATAACTCTCACATACACACACATACATATTACGGGTCCTGCATGTCAGGCAAGGACCCACAATATGTATGTGTATATATGTGAGAGTTATGTGATAATTTTTATATGATAGTAGTATTGCTCATTTGATACAAGCAACATATGCAGAGGTCTTGTATTTCCCAAGAAAGGTCTACACGTTTTTCAATAAACGCCAGTGGCTTCCCTATTTATTATAAAAAAAGGGTTCTCTTAACATGTGTCCTAAGGGCACATGCTAAGCACACAGTTCAAGAGAATATATACACAATTTAAAAATATATTCAAATACTTAACATGTGTCCTTAAGAAATTCCTAAAAAAATGATATTTTCATATATTTAAATAATATTTTTACACAATTTTTTCTTATATAAGAATAGAATCCACGCAGTAGTACAAATTGTTACTCAAATCTTTGGAGTGTGTTTTCTTCTGGTTCTCTGTGAAGAAGAGGGATTTTTATAAAGTCAACCATGCCATGCCATAGATTGAGAGAGAGAGAAAAAAGTTATCTCAAATTCCCTGAGGATGATGAAGTTCTGAAAAGAAGCAGTCTAGTAATCCTTCATTGCTGGTAAGTAAGAAATTTATCAGGAAGATAGACAAAATTTATATACAGATAGATACTTTGATTTCTGGGTATAAAGATCTCTGCTTGCAAAACAGATCTTTGAGATTCTATAGGCAAAATTCAGTTCCTTTATACTGTTTGGTGGGTCAAACTTAAATCTATTGCTATAAAGATTGTAGCTTGTTCTTTGATTATAGGCAAAAATCAAGTCTTGTTCTTATTTATTGGTTGGTCAAACTTCAATCTCTCTCTCTCTCTCTCTCCTGTTTGTGGATGGGGGAAGAGGGAATGGTAAGCAATGTCAAGAATACTGAAACTAAGACAAACCCAAAATTAACTTTGCTTCCTCTAATTGCACTAATTTTCTACGAGGTATCTGGAGGTCCATTTGGTGTGGAAGATTCAGTGAAGGCAGGAGGTGGCCCGCTTCTTTCCTTGCTTGGTTTCTTGATATTTCCCTTGTTTTGGAGCATCCCAGAAGCTCTAGTCACAGCTGAGCTAGCCACAAGCTTTCCTGAAAATGGTGGCTATGTCATTTGGATCTCAGCAGCTTTTGGCCCTTTTTGGGGTTTCCAAGAAGGCTATTGGAAATGGCTTAGTGGGGTTCTTGACAATGCCCTTTATCCGGTTTTGTTTCTTGATTACTTGAAGCATTCTTTACCAATCTTTAATCGCTTGATAGCCCGAATTCCAGCTCTTTTAGGAATTACAGTTACTTTGACATATTTGAATTATAGAGGCTTGCAAATTGTTGGGTTTTCGGCTGTTTTGCTTGCCAGTTTCTCACTTTTGCCATTTCTCGTAATGGGTGTTCTATCAATTCCTTGTATTAGACCTAAACAGTGGTTAGTTGTGGATTTTAAGAAGGTAAATTGGAGGGGATACTTCAATAGCATGTTTTGGAATTTAAACTACTGGGATAAGGCGAGTACGCTTGCTGGAGAGGTTGAAGATCCAAGTAGGACATTCCCAAAGGCGCTCCTAGGGGCTGTAATGGTAGTTTTCACTTCATATTTGATTCCACTTCTTGCAGGCACGGGAGCTTTGAAGTCTGATTCTAATGAGTGGAGTGATGGGTATTTCGCGGAAGTTGGGATGTTGATCGGAGGGTTTTGGCTCAAGTGGTGGATTCAAGCTGCTTCTGCAATGTCTAATCTGGGGTTGTTTGAAGCAGAAATGAGCAGTGATGCCTTTCAACTTCTTGGGATGAGTGAGATGGGAATGATCCCTTCAATATTTGCTACAAGGTTGGTGAATGCTATATAACATGTTATTTGCTTCTTACTGTTTCCCTTTACTCGGTTGGAATGCTTGGATATGCTAGCAGCAAGTAAGCCTGTTAGGATTCGTTCTTTTAATTTCAAACTTGATTATTGCCTTTTAAAGACAAATTGCGAACTTCATACTTGTGGATTTACTTATTTGATCCAAACAATCAATTTTGGCAAAAACTTAAAAGAAGGGGGGGGGGGGGGGGGAGTTGCTTAATTAGATATTCAGAATCCAGATTGTTTATATCAGTTAATTTCCTCCACACCCCCCCCCCCCAAAGTTTTTGGCTTCGATTCAGAGAAGAATCATTCAAAATCAGAAAAGAAACAGTACGTT
Organism: Panax stipuleanatus; assembly: GCA_020205555.1. Taxonomy (NCBI): domain Eukaryota; kingdom Viridiplantae; phylum Streptophyta; class Magnoliopsida; order Apiales; family Araliaceae; genus Panax; species Panax stipuleanatus. The sequence continues at coordinate 3,811,908 of CM035120.1, read as the reverse complement.
TCAGCAAATTTGAATAATCAAATCCAAAAGATTATTACAAAATGGGAATATGAAGCTCACTATATACTTTATCTTTTTAAGGCCTATAAGAAGTTTCTTCATAATTTGCTTCAGATCCATTCATCTAGTACATAGTTAATGCACTCTGAAATCTGTTTAAAACGAGGTAGCTACTCTATTCAGCACTTAGACGGGAACTTTAATTTCCCAATCTTATTATAGGTCAAAGTATGGAACACCAACTGTTAGCATCTTGTGCTCGGCAACTGGTGTGATCTTCTTATCATGGATGAGCTTTCAAGAAATCTTGGAGTTTCTTAACTTCCTGTATTCTTTAGGGATGCTTCTCGAGTTTGCAGCTTTTATAAAACTGAGAATCAAAAGGCCGGAACTTGATAGACCTTACAAGGTTCCCTTACAAACATTTGGCGCTGCAATGCTTTGTTTGCCTCCTACGATATTACTTGTTCTTGTCATGTGTTTGGCATCTCTTAAAACATACTTGGTGAGCGTTGCAGTTATGATTGTGGGTTTCTTTTTGTACCTCATTCTTGTTCACGCCAAGGCTGCAAATTGGTTACGCTTCAATACAGAACTGTCAGCAGTGCCTTCTGACAATGATATTGAAGGCCGTCTTATTCTTTTAAAGCAAAAGCAGCAGCAGCAGCAGCAGCAGCAGCAGCAGCAGCAGCAGCAAGAAGAAGACGTGGATGAAGCTTCACTAAGCCTTCTTTCTGACAAGTCATCTTTGACAGAACAAGTGCCTCAAAGCTCATCACAATCAGTTTCCAGTTTACAGAATCACTGATTACATTTATAGATGATTCATTTTGCAGAAGATTTTATTAGCTCATTGGAAATATTGTACTACTATATTATACAGTTCTAAATTTGATAGTGATTCAAAATTTGATGTAAGCTAATAAATATATTGTCATAATGACATTTGCGCAGAAAATATAATATTTTTTTATGTTTTATCTCAAACTGTCGTCTCAATTCCGCCATAAAATATTTCAAAACTAATTTTAGAATCGGACAAATATATTATCCTAATGACATTTTTCACGCGTGAAACTTAAATAGTTTTTATGTTTTATCTTAAACTAGCCGCACTACCCGTGCCTCCGACACTACCGGCGAAGGGGATGAGGGAGGAGAGATTGTCGGCGCTAGAGAATGGAGGAGGCAGAGGGCGAGCTCGGGAGAAGGAAAAACGGAGGAGGATTGAGAGTGAGAGAGAAAGAGAACAATTTTTTTTCCTTTGAAATTAAAGAGGATATAATGGACGGTGAAATTTATCCTAAACTTTGAACAGTTCTGATCGTTTATTAGGATGAACGATAAATTCAAAATCAGTTGTGTTTTATTAATTAAATTCAAAACCTTTCTATAGTGAAACTTTTGACGCTCAATACTATAACTACTCAACAACTCAAGACCTCAACATTATTTCTTCATTCTAAATCAATTTATTTGTAATATAATCAAGCAGTTTAGCAAGAACTTTATTTTGGCGTCTAGAGTAATGAAAGTGCGCCAAAATTTTGACACCAAAAGCATTTTTAAATAAATGAACTATTTCATTTTTTCTTCTTTTTTTAAATTTATTTTGTAGATTGGTAAAGTAGCCTTTCTATTTTATAATATGAATTTCTTAACATACAGCACATGCTAAGCACACAGTTTAAGAGAATATTTATTTGAATTGTATGCATATTTCCTTGAACTTAATGCAAATGCATAAATTAAGGAAATATACACACAGTTCAATAAAATATTCATTTGAAATATGTGTTTAGAGCATTCACAACAGTTTCCCTAATCAGCTCTCTATTCCCAATTTTAAAGAATACAATACATCAACAAATTATTATCCAACAGTTTCTTTATCCTTATGTGACTCTCTATTTTAATCCCTATATAGGATTTTACTCCCTAATTTGAGGGAGGCAAAAGACCGTTCTCTATATGTATAAAATGACATTTCACACCCTCATTTAAGTTGATAACTCATCAATCATACACATCTTGACATTTTTTTTACTACTTCATTTTCAAATTATAAAATTAATATTAACTTTTTATAAAAAAAATAATTTCAAACGTATTCAAATTTAAAATTGATATAAATTTATTTAATTTTTGTCAATATAATTATAAATATTATAAAAGTACTATTAATTATAAAATTTATTATTTTCAAAATTTAAATGAATCATATTAAATTTAAATTTAAAAATATCATAAATTAACTTTTTAAAAGTTAATATTGATCTTATGTATATTTACAGCTACAATCCATTCAATATTCACTCTATAAATTGTTTAAAATTAAAATAAAATAAAAATTATTTTATAGTGAAATACAATTGATAAATTATACTCTCTTTTACAAATTATAAAATTATTATTAATTTAATGTTTTGACTATTTGGAATTTTCAAATTTTAACTTTTAAATTTTAAATTTCATTATTTAAAGAATCAATATAAGGAACCTATTGGGTACATAGCGAAAAAATTGAATCTCTATTTTGCAGAATGACCCAATAATACTGCAGAGTAAGAATAAAAATAAAAAAACTGTTGTGAAGGCTCTTAACACGTGACTTAAGGTCACATTTTAAGAAATTCCTTTCTAATATTATATCCAAAAACAAAAAGCAGGAGTACAAGAAAGAACCAAACACGTCTTTAATTATACACAGCAAACACATAAAAAACCGCACGTGTGCAAATAGTTGCAAGGATGTTCTGAAGTCATAACTTCATTACATTATTAGTTCGTGTTTGGTCCGTCTTCATTAATAGAAATTAACAAACAGACAACCAATCGATCTAAAAGGCAATTTGGGGGAAAATATTTGTGTTGAAGTTGAAGACAAAGACAACCTCGGATTTCCTCGATTCAGGTCGAGTCTTACTGTATATCTCTCTATTGCTTATTTTTTTTTAAATGGGTTTTCAAATTTCATCTCAATCTGAAAAGGGTTTCAATTATTTTTAAGAAATATAGATTAAAAATAAATATAGATTGAGCTGTGGATTAATTGTATTTCTTGCTTAGTTTATGAGCTCAATTTTATGGGTATGCTTGTTTTGCTTTTTGGGTTTTATTGTTGTTGCATTTTCTCTGTAATGTGTTAATTACGTGAAAAACAATTTCTTTTGGTTTAGTTCATTTGTTGATTGTGTGAATTTTGGTAAATTTCCTACTTGTTTAGTGTTTAAATTGATTAAACATTGCTTATGGGTGTTTTGAGCTCATTTCTGTAATGGGTATGTTCTTTTTAGTTTCCGAGAAATTTTCAAGGTCAAAAGTTTGACATTGTTGAGTTTTATTTGATATTGTTGCTTTCCTGTTATTTTTATTATGCCGGAAATTCTGATGGGGGTATGGTATTGGTGAATGTTTAGGTATTGGAAATCAAAATGGTGGAAAATCAGAAGTTCACTCGGGTTGATTCCTTAGAGCTGAAAGCTGTTATGTATCGAAAGATTGGGCATCAGAGAGCGGAGAAATACTTTGAATTGCTCAAAAGATTTTTTAGTTTCAAGCTTGGGAAGTATGATTTTGATAAATCTTGCATGCGAACAATTGGGAGGGATAATCTCTCTCTTCATAATCAGCTTATTCGATCCATTCTCAAGAATTCATGTCTTGCTAAAGTTCCCCCACTTAGAGTTAAAAAAGTAGAAGGGTCCCTTAATGTTAAAGTTGCAAATGGCCAGCAGAGAAATAGTCTTCAATCTATCTATAGTGAAGCATTTCCTCCATCTCCTCGTAAGGGTAGGTCTCCGCTAATTAGGGATCGCAAATTTCAGGACCGTCCAAGTCCTCTTGGACCACTAGGGAAGAGCCCCAATATTTCGTGTGAAGTTGTCACGAGGACACAAGAGCAGGAAAGTGCAACAGAATTGCATTCTCTTGGTAGCAGACCTCCTGTTGAAGTTGCATCTGTGGAAGATGGGGAAGAAGTTGAACAGGCTGCTGGAAGCCCGAGCATCCAAAGCAGAAGCCCTGTTACGGCTCCTTTGGGGATTTCCATGAACATGGGTGGTGGTCGTAAAACTCTTTATAGTGGATCTCTATATAAATTTCATCCCTCGACGTGTGAGAAGAGTTGTGAGCTACCTGATACTAGCTCTTTAAGGAATCGTTTGGAGCAGAAGTTGGAGATGGAGGGCCTTAGCATCTCTGTAGACAGTGTTAACCTTTTAAATAATGGTTTGGATTGTTATCTGAAGAGATTAATGGAACCTTGTATAAGATTAGCTGCGTCAAGGTCTGGAAAAGAGCACATTCAACAATTAACTGGTCAAACTCTACATGGTTCAAATTGGATGTTAGCTGAGAGTGGGAGATATACGCAGAGGCCATCCAACTCCATCTATGCATCTATGTTAGATTTTTGTGTTACAATGGGGTCAAATCCTCACATACTTGGAGGAGATTGGGCAATACAACAGGAGAAGTTTTGCTTTCGTGCATTTGAGGAATGAAAAGGACCTATATTCAAATATAATCGACAATTTGGGATCAGTGGACTCGACGAACTTGATTGCATTAGTAGCAAGCACATTACTGCTAAGGATTCATTCTTACATGAATCTTTTTGAGCACATTTATACAGTGTCCACAGTCCACATGCATCGTGAAGGAGAATCGGTTCTGAATACTCTTGGAAGCTTGTGGTTAGTTAGGTTGCATTTTCTGTTGACATTGATAGTTATTGGGGATGGGAGTATGTTTATATGGTCAGTATACACGTTTTAATGTTATTCAGACCTCACTCTCAAGAATTTTAACATTATTCTTCGATTGATACCTGTGGTCTCTCATGTATCAAATTTTGCTTCCAATAAAGCTTCATTTAGTTCAAATTGTCCAAGTTCATAGGATTGTGAAGTGTGAACTACATTTTTTTCTCAGATTTTTTTCTCGAATAAACTATTCGTATTGTCCTTACATAATCAGTTTACTATGTTTCTATTAGTCGTGTGCTCCTTTTGAGGATCCCCCAGGCCCTACCCCTATAGCTCGTGCTGCAAATTGAACATAACTGTGTCCCAGAAATATTGTTCAGCTAGCCTGTTCTGTTACCCATGGAGCATGTGAAATGAACATGCATAGACTAATTTTCCCTTTTCTTTTTTGGGGGTTAATTTTCCCTGTTATTTCCTTCTAGTGTGTGTTCATTTCTTTATTGAGATGAGATGCCCTATGCTTGTTTTCCTTGGGATGAGTTAAATATTCCACTTTTCTTGTGTTTGCTTATTATAATTGCTTGCTCTTGATTTAAGTTGCACATATAATATGTGTCGAGTTTATGCTTGAAGGCATCACTGTTTTATTACTGCTTACTTTTAATTTGAAAACAGAAGGTGCATCTGATCGAGGACTTCAATTACGCCTTATAGGTGAAATCTGCAGCTGAGTAGTTGTTGCAAGTGGAGTAGTGGGCGGAACACTATTACAGGTCAGTTTGCTTTTGCTATGACTTTAAGGCTTTCCATGCTTTGACATATGCAGGAAGCTTCTTTTCATCTCCAAATTTGTATTGGAAACAAACCAAATTAAATTTTCATCTAACTCTCCGTAATGTTGCATAGTACAACCTCAACAAAACCCTCCCACCTGATTCTGAGTTCACCGCACAACATCTCTCGCCTTGAAATGACCAACCTTGGCAACAAGAAACAATTCATCCCCTCCTCAAATTCCCAATCTGAAAAGGCCTCTGAAACACCGATTGCCATGATATTCACCCTTAAACAAGGGTTACATGTATCACAATCCACAGCAAGAACAAATAGGTTCGGAAATCTCTAACAGAGAACAATTCTCTACCACAACCTACCACATAGAAAACATGTTTCTTGAACTCCTCAAACCCAACAACATTACCCTTCCTGCTCTGAGTAATCCACCCTCCCTGCTCTAACCCAAACTAGACACCATCCTGCTCCACAAACATTCAAAAAATAAATTCCTCTTTACCAAAACAAGTTCTTTATCTATATTTCACAATACCCAATACTAAATATAATGCTAAAATCAAAGAGCAATGGACCATGGATAAAGTTTTAAACTTTTTTCTTTCTTTCTCCCCCTCTTTTCTTTTACTCTTCTTCCTCAAATTTCATAGATTTAATTTAGTTAAGGATCAAAAGATCACCATGTGAATTACCTAGTTACAATGTCTACCACACTGTAGAAAAAAATAAATAATAACCGCCAAACAAGTCCTAGATTCATGCTTTAACAATTATACATTTTAAACCAAATGCATATCCACAAATGCAAACATAAATTGATTTCTGCATGAAAAATCTGCAACGGTGAAAATATGGGCAGACATGATGGACTTAATCATCCCTAAATACCACCCTATAACCCCATTCTTCGAGACAGACTATGACCTTGAAGAAAAGGGTGGGGATAGTACAATATTAAACATTAGGAACAGTAAACCCAGCTCTTTTTTTTGTTTTCGTTTTTTTTTTGTAAATAGAGTGATTGTTGGTGGATCGTTGGAGCTTTAGTGGAGTCATTGACTGAATGCTTTGCCATAGATTGTGAACAGAATACTGGTTTTTTTAAGCCATTTCTCAAGGGCCTGGCGGCCATTTTCTTTCTATTTCTCTCTGGGTTTTAGAGAGAGATGGGCTTTCAGAGGAAATATATGCAGAGAGAGATTTGTCAAGAAAAGGAAAGGAGAACTATGAGAACGGGTGTGTTGGTGAGAAATTTGGCCTTAGCTAAATATACATGTAAAATATTTTTGAAGTGGTTTATGAACTATAATTGTTTGACTTGGGAATATTTTATTGAACTTTCATAGAACTAATGAACATTTCATCAAAAATTTTGAATTTGACTAAAATACAGTTGACACCCTAAACTTTACACCATTGTTGAGGTTTGCACCCCAAATTGGAAAACGTGTTTGGATACTCGTCAGACTTCACTAACGCTAAGCAAAGGCCAAAGCGCATATTTTTTGGCTTTAACCGGTCAAAAATGATTGGGAGTCGCACCATGTGACTTTTATGGCGGTATTTTTGTCCTTTTATTCCCTTCTTTTCCTTCTCGCATCTTGGGCAACAGATTAAAACCCTAATTTGGGAGTAGCATAGTAGTAGCTTGATTGGGAGCAAAATCCATCAAATTCGCTCAAGAGAAAGGGAAAACTTGTCTCATGGATCGAAAATGCTTGTGTAGGAAGAATTCAGTTACAAAGACGGCTTGGAGAAGCTCAAATGAAACTCAAACAATACCCGAAGAAGATTTGTTGGTTGTCTGGATTGGTGTAAAGATGGGCACGGTGGTTGATTAGCGGAAAGTGTGCGTTTTGTTTTGCGGAAGTGATGTCTGGGTTGTACTTAGACACATTTTCCAGTTTGGGGTGCAAACCTCAACAATGGTGTAAAGTTTAGGGTACCAACTGTATTTTAGTCTTTTAATTTATTCAGTCTTGTTTTTCTATCTATATAGTTCTGCCAGATTTCTTGAGAGTCTTGTTGTCTCGACAAATAGAATTTGTTGGTATTGCACAAATATCCTTGATGAAAGTGATCAAACACTAGGGCTAATCAATATTTAACTTCTTACAGTAAACTCAGAAATTTGATGAAAATACGTGTAGGAGATCTGCTTAAAGTATTCCACTACTTAAATGGGCAGAATGTGAACGAACCGTGCACCCAATCTTTTGCAGACAAGCTCATTCAGTTTTCTTTTCCTTATAGTACATGTAAATTTGTCAATTGGGCTATGGAGTAAGAACATTTATCTCAAAATTACATATAGCAATATAGCATGCCCAAGCTATTCAAACGGGTATCAGATGGTATTAAGGGTTCTATCTATGAATGAATAAGCTCTGTTTTTGTAGTTTCTAAGCAACAGAGTAATAAGCTCATGGCTAATGAACAACAAAAACTTATAAATGAGAAGAAATGTTTAGGAAATCAATAGGTTGCACGGTGGCATTCGTTTTCTTATTCGACTGATATTTATGACTGTAAGGTGTTTTTGTTCTGTGATAGGGACTAAAGGTAGATCCCTACAAGACCAATTTGTGATGGCTCATAAAGGGTAGTTCCCATCAAGATGATACTGCAGAAAATGAGGTAGGAGAGAGCTGCCTAAACTTGTCTGTCTATGCTCAATGCTCACAAGACCAGCTGCAGCTGCATATTGAAGAAAAAACATTCCTCAATCTGGTGTTTCGTGTTGAGGGGCATGATCATGAACATATATGCCTGCAGTCACCTCTGTAATTCTACTTGATTGGGAAAGTAGGTGTGTACATGAAACGAAGATTGTATTGTCAAAAATTCTGGGAGTACTGTTCATTGTATGAACAAAGTTTGCTAGGTTGTTTGGTCATAGGTAAACAACAAACAAGAACAGAAAAAGAAATATCAGACAGATCCTAATCTTGTGCTTTTGCTTCCTTTTCTCATCCGGAAAATGTGTCGATATGGGAAATTAAAAGGAGCACCGTTTCTTTATGTAAATGACAGCATAACGCATGCTGATAGTACTTCGTATACAAAGGAAACAAATGTTACAAACCAAGGTTCCACAACTTTAGGTTGTTACAAAGGAACACGAAAGAGTACAAGTTTAACACTGATCCCATGGACCTGGAACAATAATTTCCCCTTGAAAGATTGAATTTTGTTAGCATTTCAAGCTTATTATTAAGTTACAACAACTATAATACATAACACAGATGATACTGAACTACTGCTAGCTAGTGTGATAAGCTGGCTGCAGCATTGGAGCCTGTGTTTAGGTCTTAGCATCCAAAGTCATAGGGTACCAGTCCTTTGAGCTCTGGTCCGTTAAGTCTGTTGTTCTCAAAACTGTGAGCAAAAATCACCAGGATTTTAAGATGATGCAGTAATAAAGGAAAATTTACTTGGAAAAATACATCTGTTTTATCTACTATCCATATCCAATGATTTTAAGATGAGAATTGGTGTTACCTTTCCATGGGGAAATTCCCAAAAGGGCCATCAACAGGAATTGTTCCACAGAGATTGTTATTAGATACATCACTGCAAAATTCAAAGTTGGCCCATAAATACCAAGAAATCATCAAATACACAACTAAGAAGTAGTCAAGCTTCTGCATTTTCATCTAATTAAACTTACAAAACTTTGAGGTTGGAGAGGTTGACAAATTTTCTTGGAATAGGCCCTGATAGTTTGTTATCATTTAATCGTCTGTAACAAAAAGAGCAAAATATTAATTATATCCAAATGGGATCATAACAATAAGCCAGCAATTGCAAGTTTTAAATGGATCACAATTCACAACTTAATGCTTACAGAAATCTTAGAGACTTCAATTTAATAAATGACTTTGGGATTTTCCCTTCAAATTTGTTGCCATATAAATCCATGCTGATAAGATTTTTCAAATTACCCAGCTCCTTTGGGATTTTACCTCCAATGTTATTCTGGTAAAGTTCCCTGCAATCAAACAAGAATTCACCCCCCCCCCTTTTGTCATAACAAAAACTTGTACCACTACAAAACAAAATCAATATGCATATATATATATATATATAGTGATTCTTGAAAATTAAAAGATTCAGACTTTTTTCTTTTCATTATGTTTCCATCCATAGTTTCTAATAATCAACCAAATATAAAAAGGATAAAATATACAATCAATTAAAGGGTTTAAAGGAGTACGTACAAGTATTGGAGGTGCTTGAGTTCACCAAGCTCTGAACCCAAAGACCCAGAAAAATTAGAATTGCCCAAGTCCCTGAAATTCAAAAGAAACATGGATCAAATATAGTAACTTCTTTTTTTTTCTATGAAATTTCAAGAACATTGTAAAATTAGAAGATCAAAAAAATTAATGCATATATAAACATATTAAATATAAATGATTAGAACAATAAAAGATCTTACAAGCGAATCACATGATTGTTAGAATCACAAGTAACATGGAACCAGGTGCAAGGATTGACCAGAGTTGGATCCCAACTCTGTAGCACATTAGTTGGGTCAGAAAGTTTGCTTCTTAAAGCATGTAAAGCATTTCCTGAAAACAAAAAAAAAACCCATAAACGAGAACATATATGGGTGAGATGGGTTTTGTGGGAAATTAAGTAAAACCCTATAAAACCAAGAAAAAATGGCTATATGAATTGAAAAAAATAATTGAAACCCTAGAAGCAGAGTTAATGTAGTTAGTTTTACCTTCAGAGTTGGTGCAGAGGGTGGAAGTGAGAGAGAGGAAGAAGGGGAGGAGGAAGAAGAGGAGAGAGATGGCAGCTGCCATTGTTGAGTTTAGAGAGAGAAAGAGAAGGTGGAGAGAGAGAGAGAGAGAGAGAGAGAGTGGAGGAAAAATGGTGGTGGAATTTTGATTAGAAGGTGGGAACAAAAAGAGAAAAATGTCTGCTGGAGAGGAGAGAGAGAATCAAGTCAAACATGGTAATCAGTTACTGTTCAGAAGGACAAGTCATAGCGTGTGAAGGTGGGGCCACTGACGAACAAAGAAAGACTTGTGACTTTTCGTGAGTTGAGTTGAACTGAGAAAAGCCTGAGGATCAATTATGATCCGCAAATTAGATTATGCCACGTCTCCACGTAAACTACAAAATAGAGAGAAATTAAGAAAAAAAAAGTAATATCTGAATTCCCATTGAAGAATTTTTCTCGTAAGACGTAAAATTACATGTGACTCCCCCCCTACGCCGAGGTTAAAATTCATTTTGTTTAAGACGTGACACCAGGTTTTATGAGTTTTTTAGATATTTTATTCAATTTTGTTTTTTAGTTACACTTTTTTTGTGTGTCAAAGTTATATTTTAAGTTTGTGTTAAAAAGAAAAATAATGCTACTATCACATTAAAAATGATCACATAAAATTCACATACACACATGTATATTGTGGATCTTACGTGTCGACGAGACTTAAAAATATACATATGTGTGTATATGAATTTTATGTTACTATTATGAGACGGAGAGAATATTAAATTTGAGCGAGTATTTGTTCAGTACGATAATACATGGTAAAGCTTTGCGGGTTGGTACGTTATGTATTTCAACTTTATATACTAACCGTACAAAACAGTTAAATAATATTTTGAGTCCTCGCTGTTTTCTCGTAAAGAAACTAACTGAAGAAGAATACAAGCTTTTCCACATCCATTGTTGAAATCAATTGCTATTTTCAATAATCCAAAGCCAAAAATAAATTCTAAAATACTATAAGCTCCTTTAGAGTATTTTTACTGACAAAAATGGAGGAAATATTCTACACAATTTAACAGAAAACCCAAGCATGAAAAAGCTTGCCTCTTTAATGAACAAATTTAATACAAAAGCATAAAAAACTACAGAACAACTTGATTTGGATCTTTCGCAATGTAACCTCCTCCAGATAACATATTCTAAGAATTCACACCTGCAGCTCCCTCCATAGCTCTCCTCCTTTCCTCTTCCTCAGCTTTAAGCCAAGCAGCCTAATAGTAAGAAAACAGAGTTCTAAACACAATCAAGTCATCATAATATGAATCTCAACATTCAGGGAAAATAAAAGAGCAGTAAAAAGACTTGCCTTGTCGCGTTGAAGACGAGATTGATGTGGGCGTATGGAGTTTCCTAAGCTTAGGCCTCCCCATGCTTCCTCTAGTTTTTTCTCCCTTGCTTCTCGGCGAGTTGCCGAATGCTTTATCTGGTCTTCTGGTTGCTGAACAGCAGCCATCTTTTCCCTTTCAAGCCTCGACTTGGGTTTGACCAATATTTGATCCAAACTTCCTTCGCTCTTCTCCAATTGTGTGTTTGTGTCCCTTCTCTTCACCACCTTAATCACTTCTTCTTCCTTTGTACCAAGCTTCATTTTCTCTTTCTCAAGTCTCGAGACATGCTTGACTAGGACTTTATCCAAGCTTTCGCAATCTGTTACACAGCTTCCTCCATCCCTCTTTTTATGCCGCTGAACTCTGTAGTCATCGCTTCCCACTGATAAAGCTTGCATCTTTTCCCTCTCCAACCGATGGATTGGTTTTACCATGATCTTGTCTAGGCTATTTTGAAATCCTTTGCTGTCATCCTGAATCGATAAAGCTTCTGCTGCCTCCAAAATTGTTTGCTCAATTGGTATCGAAGTCTCAACTGAACAATCTTGAGGAATTCCCTTTAGTTTCATATCAACTTCTTGACTCCCTTTCTGGTTCAGATCAATATTTTCTTTTCCCACTTGGTCTCCATCAGAAAATGATATACGCTCCTCTGTATCTGAGACCAGAGAAAATGAAGCAGTGTCAGTCCCCTTGCATCCTTTGTTTGGCTCCCTTTTCCTTCCATTCTTTGCCTCTTGGACCTCTCTTTCGAGTCTTGACACGTGCTTTACCAGAACCTTATCTAGGCTTGGGATTTCTGTACCATCATGTTTTGTCTGGCCAAATGCCCGATTATTCACTCTTTCAGATATCTTACCATTTGATTCATACAAGTTACCATAATTCCTTTTGGTCTCTTCAATCTCCTTCTCAAGCTTCGAAACATGTTTCCTTGTTAGCATACTTCCAAAGTCAGGAACAACCTCAGATGAATTACTATCACTGTTTGCAAGCTTGTGATTCTTTCCAAACATCTCCCCTGAGTTCTTCCTTGCTTCCTCAATTTCCTTCTCGAGCTTTGACTTATGCTTTACAAGAATACTTCCCAAATCTGTAGTCTTGCATGTAAGTACATTATTACCAACTGAACAAACCTTTTCATCATCTGGTTTATCTGGCTTCTCTCCACACCCCTCCATTGCCTCATTCCTTCTGGAGTTCTTGGCCTCTTGCACCTCTCTCTCAAGTCTCGTCAATCGCTTCACCAGAAACTTGTCGAGGCTTGGAAGTTCTGTCTCAACTTGCTTCTGCCTCTGCCCGTCCATATTAATGTTCCTTGTCCTTCCTGCCCCAAAGGAAGACACTCTCCTTGGAAGATTAACAGATGGAGTATAATCAGCAGCAGAACCTGAGGAATGCTGTTTGCAGTTCTCTGATTCAGCGAGAGTAGCATTCAATCCGCAAGTTGCAACAATAGTTGCTAAAGAAGCAAGTTCATCTTCTTGCAAGCATTTAAGTCTTTCTAGCATCATGTCTACAAGTTTTGTCGTATTAAGTTTTTCTGAGATCTGCTGCTTCTTGAATTTCCTTTGTCTTGCTTTGCCAACTAACACTTCACCATCGAAGTCTTGAGAGCAAATATTATTATTGAGAGATCCTGATTCAAGTTCTGACCCAGTATCAGATTCACATTCTGAAGAGAGCTCGTTTAATTCCTGATTACTGTCACTTGTATCTGGATTCTGACTTATTTTTCGCAGCAGCTCCTTAAATTCATTTTTGTTTATAGACGAGCAATTTGCAAGCTTAATAAATGCAGATTTGACAGCTGCAGCCACTTGCTTATCCACCTCAAATGCAGTTTCAAAAGACGCCGTGACAGCATGTGTTGTAGATTCTCCTCCATTTATATGTGATGTTTCTATTTCGTAATGCTTTTGCGTGCAATCTGGTATATCATACATGATTACCCCAATAGCTCTTGCAGCTTCAAATGCTTCAGCTGCAATTTTTTCTGCTTTCAACAGCACTGCCTCAGCTTCTTTACTTTCAATGCTGTGGAATAAAAAATAAATAAAATTGAATGCTACAAAAAGGAACAGCTGGAGTCGGGTTCAAATCTTATAGCTAAAGACTAATGAATAGGTACCAAGAGAAATAACACCTACAAAAATGTATTTCCAAATTGAATGACAAGCGCCGATATCACTTACCTGGATGCCCGAAGTATGTGACACCAAGAAGCTTCCACCATTGCAGCCTTTCGAGCCTCCATTGCCTTGTGTGCAGCCTCTCTAACTGCAATTTTTTCTTTCAAAACCCGCGAGTAGTGGGGATTTGAGTCATTTAGAGTCTCGTCAAGAGTGGAATTCATGCCATCCCCTTCCTGTAGCAATTTTATTTTCCTCTTTAAGTATGAATCGACCTTCATGCGCGGGAACCAGTTGATAGGTGAACCTTTACGGCGAGGAGGCTTTCTGATTTGTGATGTAAATTTGTTAAGAGTATTCATGCTTGAATGCGTAGTATCTTTCACCGTCTTATTCTGCACAATCCATAGAAAAAAAGTTAACAAAGAGTTATGGGGTCCAAATTTGATCAACTTCATGCAACATGTAAGACACAAGAGCCACTAGTGGTTGCACTAGATAACAGACGGAGATTGGAGATACAAAACCTGATCACTAACATTGATAACAAACACAATTTGAGCACTAGAAGTGAGTAAAATAGAAGTCCTCAAAAGCATTAAAATGTGATATAATTAATGTTTTAATGGGTCAAGACAGAATAGCCTAAAACAATTGCACGGATAAACAATTTTTAATTTAATTACTTTATATTTTTTAGCAAATGTAGTTGATAATTATTTGTACCACTTCAAACAATTCATACACAGCGCCATTCAACAAATGAAAGGGGTGAAAAAGAGAAGAGAAGAAGAACAACCATTTAATCTGAAAGCCAACATGTATTTAGATTGAACAAGTGCTACTAGGCACATGACACAACAAAATATATAAAGGACAGAGTACAAAAAGTGCATGACTATGCTTTGTTAGAGAACAGCAGAACAAATAAATTATTAAGATAAATGTTTGGCTTCCATGCCAAAGGAATTTGAATCGGGGGCAGGGAATCCATGGTTCTGCAAACACTCGAAATGCAGCAGTATAAAAATGTACATTCCTATCGTGATACAGCCATTAGCCATATAATTATTGAAAACCCGGGGAAAACATAATTAGAAGTTGTGACACAAATCAGGTAGGATGGGTATTAAAGTATTAATTATGCCACTCTTTCTACTAAAAGTCATTTGGTCAGTAGAGCAATTGTTTATATATCATTATACAACCTTGTGGAATGCAAGTGTTAATTTGTCCTCCACTACATATCAACACTTCCCAATACTTGCCCAATCATTATGCATAGAACAAATTTATAATCTCTTTGGGAAAGTTATAGGGTTTTCTAATTAAGTAAAAACGAGTTCAAATCCCCTTAAATAAATTTGAATTCTCTTAAAGTCACTGATATCAAAAACCCTAAATAGACTGAAATCAGTTGTTAGGGTTTATGAATTTGTTCTCAAACCAACTTATAAGTTGTTTTTCACTAAATGGACTCCAACCAAACGAAATTGTAAAAATGAAAAAAAGAAAAAGAAAACCCAACTCGAAAACACAAACTTTACCAAACAACAATAACTTCCAATAAAGTCAATTAGTATATCAAGCAAGCAAGCGCGCGAGAGAGAGAGGGTACCTTTCCGAATTTGGAAGATGAAAATGGCGAGTCGTTTGAAACAAAAGAGCTCTGATTCTTTTGCTTTTCGATGCAACCCATGTCCAAACAGCCAAGATCCATTTCCCAGAATTCTCAGAGTTTTACCAAATCAAAGTTGCAGATTAATCAAAATCCCACACACAAAAGTTTAAATGAGTGTATATCAATGTTCTGTATAAATGTGATCTAAAAAATCAATGCAAGTATTTACTTACTGAATTGTATTGAAGAGAGAGAAATGGAGGAAGATGTGCAATTCTTGGAATAGAAGGGGGATCAAAGGGGGGGTTTTGAAAAAAGGAAGTACCCGTTACAAGCGATTCTTTCGTTTCTAACGGTTCTTTTTCATTAGGCCTCAGGCTAAGTTGAGTAATGCTGTCACATACTTTTCGGGTAACATAATTAATGCTCACATTCACGCGTACATATTATGGATTCTTGCGTGACATGTAAGATCCGCAAATATTTATGTATTTATATATGAGTTTTATGTGATTCAGAATATAAGTTTTATGTGATTCAGATTATGTGATAGTAGCTTTGATCGGTTAAGTTATCCTGTGCGATAGGAGTGATTAGGTTAATTTTGTTCAATTGATAATTGCAGACGGTGATCTCGGTGGAGTGATAAAATTTGTTCCATTTTATAATTTTAAAATAAGTGTTTACTATTTGATTTCCAACCTAAATTAAAACTTATTTGTAAATTTTAATTTTAATATTGACCCTTTGATTACTTGTACAAAATTAGAGATATATTTTTAAAATGACAATATTTTTTAACATATGTTAATATTAATTAAAAATATAGTAATGACAATACACACAATCTACTTTAATATAGGTAATGATATTATAATTTTTTTTTTGCATATACTACTTAAGTATGCATAATTACATATATTAAATGCATATAAATACTTAAGACACATAGTTTCATTTGTGTAGTGTGTGTGTCAATTACACGAATAAGTTTTTAGTAATAATAATTTTCTAAAAAGATGTAATAAGTAAACCCCTATTATAACATGTGCACTAAGGGCACATGCTAAGCACACAATTCAAGATAATATTATCTTAAAGTGTGTACATATTCTCTTGATTTCTGCATTTACACAAAGTTCAAGGAAATATGCACACAATTCAAGAGAATATTCTCTTGAACTGTGTGCTTAGCATGTGCCCTAAGGGCACATGTTAAGAAATTCCTTATAATTATATCAAATTATTTCATATGTTTTGCAATTATAATTCAGCAATATTGTACTTGGTTAAGAAATGCAGTCTGAATTTCATTGAATCACCTCTCAAAAATAATTCCTGATGAAAAATAATAATAATATATCAGGAAGGTGATGGCTGTTCATTCTTGTAAATTGCAGCACAATCAAAGCAAGGCAACCCAATTTCTTAAAAGAAGATTTTTGAACAAAACTGTCCGTTATAAAAATGAATAATTTAGTCTGCTTGTAGTGGTTGATCTCTGATCCACTTAGTAGCCACCCATTTCTGCCCTAGGATCACAGGACAGCTTCCATGGAGTGATGTCTGCAAGCATTGTATACAAGAAATAAATTATCACAAAGAAGGGAGATTTTCTAACAAGTGTCTTCAAGCACCATGTATTAAAATCTGTGCCCAATGTCATATTTAATGGCAAAATTAAAACAGGGATCATAATACTAGACCTAGTAAATTTTGGCTTATTCAAATGAAATATATCTGACTACTACTCAATCTTCCAATTTGTTGATAATTTATATATTTGACTAGTGCTGAGAACCTACCTAAAACTAGACTAATAATATAAATGGATTTGGGAGCAAAAAAATTTAGCAGTATATAAGTTTCAGAATCAAGAACTATTACCCCATCAATTGTTCCATTTGGAAACAGTGAATAAAATAGTAGTCCGTCCCCTTGGCGTGGCTTCACTTTCAAACCAATGCAACTTTCGTAATCATAGCCCTTACCAATGTTTGAGCCATTCTGTGGATGATAAGTTTGTGATGACTTCCCACATCCATGAAAAGCTTTGAATATAATATTACTATACAGACAAAAATGAAGGGAACACAAAATCTTTTGATCTTACCTCAAAAGGAAACATGGTTTCTCCGCCTTCTTCCACATCAGACAAATACAACAAGAATGAAGCAAGCTGCAAGAACGTTAATAGATAAGGATATCTGAGTCCTATAAGTCCAAAGATGAAGAGCATGTCACTTCAAAATTTTGTTTGAAACACTACTGCGAATAGATTATTAGAATCATGGTTTCTCCACATTCTTTCAAATCAGACGAGAATGAAGCAAGATTTAAGAGGTTTAAGAAGTTAGGATACTATGATTCTCAAATCCTACGAGTTCAATATGACAAGCATGCCACTTCTATAATTGGTATGAAACACCACTGAAAAGATTGGCTAGAAAGCAATCATAGAATTAGAAAATAGTGATTTGTGTCCCGGTCAAGATTGAGTACATGCATGCTTGTTCGATCTTCAATATAATTCAATATGGTGGCCTTGTTGCATTTATCTTTGAGATAATAACAATTAAAGATTAAAAAAATGAAAATGAATAACATAGGAATCGTAAAGAAGATCTATTGGTTGCCTTTTCTAGAACTTTTTGCATAGTTATCAAGATGTTCCAGACAAACACTAGTATCCATCACAACCATGATGGTAGGGAAAAAATGAAGGAAGAAACGAGATCATAGTCCCTCTTTGTATTTGTTAATTTCCTTTTTTCCGTTTTCTTCAATGTTGTCCTGTGTCAATGTGAGATCCATATGGTAAATATAGAAGATTGCTATAATTCAGTACTCCTCACTATCAGCCATTCCAATAAGAAGAAAATAAAAGTGATTTCCTATTATTTTACCCAATTTAGATGCTCAGATAGTATACCCTTTGACTCTTTAATGGACCATACTCAGCCGGGTCAAATGCATCATAGTGCGAAACATATCTCTGTCCAATCTCGTACCGCAGAATATTGAATGCCTGCAACAGGGTCATATGCTGCATTACTCAGAATTGTCCTGTAATGGAAGAGGTTACTATTTCAAGTTTTTCAGTGGGAGAAAAGGAGAAATCAAATATGATTTTATGATACCATTAGACGAACACTTATTTTGTCAAAAGAATTTGAACTTAGAAGCTAGTATTAGACCATATATGAGCAGTTCTTATGATACAAAAAAAATCGATCCTTTCAACCAATAGATACATTCAACATTGGTTTAATTGTAAAATTAGTAGGGAAACATATGTAATCATTGAAAAAGATAAGAGTTCCAGGTTTCTATACACATGAACAAGATCAGCAATTACAGTCATGTATCAGAGTCATCATAATCTGCAACAGTACTTAAAGAAAGCTCAATTGCCTTACCACCTCCATTTTGTTTTTAATTTTAACTTAGAAATATCAAAAGAGTTTGGGTTGACAAGTAGTGATAAGGAACCTGAGCTATTTTTCATGGTTTTTGTAAAACACAATTTATTATTATATAAAAGCACTTCATGTGACATTGTGACCAATAAATAAGGTGTTAAATATACCTCTCCATGGTTCCTGGGAATCATTGTAGCCCTTGCAATTTTTTCCTCAACAAAGTCCAGAACTCCAGTTTCATCATTCGATGAACTGATAAATGTGCCTGAACTGTTTCCAAGGAAGTGTAACTTATTATTTTATACTCCAACAAGCAAAGATCACCGAAACATCTACCAATGTTAAGCAATAAAACACTCTCTTTTCATCTGCAACAGTACTAACATATGCACACCACATATCATTATAATATTAACCAAAAATGAACTTTTTTCACTTTATTTTTCTTATATTTCCTATCTCTAATCCCATGATGCTTGATTTTATGATCCTGGTACAATTGCCAAGCAATGCTGAATGTTTTATTCAGCGAGCAGCAAAAAAATCCAGTCAACAAAATCCCAAGAACACTCTGAAGTGAATTTCAGTGCCCAAATACTACTGAGCTTGATTCCACAATTTCTTTTTAGAGGTTTATACAAATAATGGAAGAAACTCTGTAAATGATAAGTATAGATGATATGCGAGGATTACAAACATAAGTTAATTGAAACAGAAACCATACCTTGTTCTAACTCCCTTGGTGCTCTCAGCAGTTTCTCCTTCTCGCAGAGCAAGGGTCGATGGTGAAAGCTTTGACTTTGCCATTTCAATTATGCTTCGACACTGCTCTGCAGTTGCAAAATTAGGAAAGTAAACAGCTCGTGGTTTCCAACTCAAAACCTGCATATGATTTAAAAGAAAAAGAAACGGCAGAATGAATAAATAAAAAGAACATTTTATCTTACATAATTCCAAATTGATATATTCACACAAATTCTAAATACATTCATGCTGACATCATGGTCCCTTAGCAAGTATCTTGATAATCTTTTGTACATTGACAAAATCATATCAACTGCAAAATCTCACTTGCTTTATACACTACTATTTTCTAAATAGGCATATTTTTATTTTTATTCCTATATTTAACTTGTTGGGATTGACTTATACTTATGTGGATCCAATTAATGGTCACTACGACAAGGTAGTCGAGGTGAGCGAGCGGCTGCTCAGCTTGTTGGTCAATTGGCAGGAGTTGCAACTTGCAAGGGAGCAACACCAGCGTTATATGTATTTGGGCTTGGGATTTATTAGTAACCCGATCTTGAATTTTACTAATGCTTTGGGCCTCATGGGTTTGAGCCAATTTTATAGCAGTTAGGGTTTTCTAGTTATTATAAAAGATATTGTTTGGTGTGTGAATCATTGTAGAGTGTTTGAGGCATCTAATGAATACTTCAGACAAGCAGGACTAGCCAACATTTGGTGAACCTGGGTAACTTCATGTGTTCTTTATTTTTCCGCGCTTCTCTATTTTCTGTGTGATTGTTGTGTAATTCAATCTTAAAATCTAACATAACTTCATAGAGATCACTCGACACAACTAAAAATTAATCATTTGAGGAATTGATCAGCTGTCAAATTAGCTTTTGCAACCATTAGTCAAATATGATTTTACATCATATAGCTCTTTTACAGGAAGCAAACTTTGGAAACATTGGCCAAAAACAAAAACAAAAATGTAACTCTTATTTATTAGACCTCATGAAAGTAATTAAGATAAGCATTCAAATCAATCAATCTTGATATATGAACAGGGGCGAATTGTGGGGTCAATTGACCCCACTGAATTTATATTTTTTATATATATATGATGTAATAGATTTTTTTTGTGTGTAATTTAATAATTTGACCACACTGAATATATATATATATATATATATATATATATGTAATAGATTTTTTTGGGTGTAATTTAGCAATTTGACCCCACTGAATTTTTTCCCTGGCTTCTCGCCACTGTACATATGAACAGGATGTTTCTCCGGTTCAAATACAGCCTCAAATTAGCACAGCAGAATACGAAAAGTTCTTAAAGGAATGCAAGAAATTCCATCAGCAACCATAATCCAGCTACTGAACTAGGGATGCCCGACTCATCCAGGGGCTTGTTGTCTACTTGTCTAGTTATCAAAGCTTCAAGTAAGTAGAAATATAAAAAATTTCACCTATGTTATAGACTAAGCAATTTTTTACTTTCAATTAAACTACAAGCTTACTAGAAAAGCTAATTCCAATCATTCTCAATACATTTATAGTAATAGAAGAAACAGAAGTCAATAACATTATGTTTTGTGGTCCTAAAGATATTGCATTAACGATTAACCATTCAATCTACTTTTCATTACCTTTAATCATTTTAATTTACATTAAATTAAAAGTTAAATTTATCTCTATGCAAAACCAAAACAAAAATTGGGCACCTGAAATGGAATCGAAGCAACAGTTGATTCTCCAGTTTCTCCATGCAGTAATGAATCATCATCTAATTCCTCAACCGATTCAAGCACTCTTTGCCTCGATCGATAGCCTCTCACATCCTATCAACAGAATCAACACACAAATGAAAACGGCAGCCATACACACATACATATATAGATAGATATATTGAGAGAGAAAGTGATACCTGAGAGAGAATGACGGATCCGAAAAGGCCAGCGAGGAAGAAAAAAGTGCATAAGAAAAATACAGCCAATAACCCTAGCTTGGGCTTGAGTCCCCCAATTCGTTTACCTTTCAGCTTCATCATTCATCAATGCTCTATCTATAATCAAATCAAATATTTCTTATAATATACACAAACACTAGTAGATATATATGCATATAAGTGTGTGTCTATATATAGATCTAGAGAGATAAGAAAGATATCAAAGTCATAAACACAATCTCGGTGCAATCTGATTTTATTGCTGGCGCGTTAATGGCGGGAGTTTCTCTTCTCTGTGTCTTCCCTCCTCTGTTTGACGTTGAAATTTTTTGGAATTTTGTTTAGTGGACCCCGTTCTGAATTATTGATACATGGGCTGAAAATTGGCCATGGATTCTGAAAAAGTGGCCCAAGCCCCAAGCACTACTGAAAATGTGAAATATCTGTATAGAGCTTCCAAAAAAAATTATTATATTTTTTTAATTAAGGATTTATTATGGAAAAAAAGTATAAAGTCTGTATATTAATATAAAATAATATTATAACCCTATTGAATATTAATTGAATAAATCATGTGAAAAATCATGTTTAAGCTTGGGGCCTAATTTGAACATTGAAATGAAATTTTAATGGGATTAGATTTGGATGGAAATTTAATTTTAATTAATTTGAAGAAAGACTTGTGATGTTATAAACTTTGTGTACATGTCATTAATTGTATTTTTTATATTTTATAGAATCGTTTTTGTACACAAATATCAAACAGATTCTATAACGAACTGGTCCGTCAACGGACTAATTTATAGCGACAGATTGTCTGTCATTAAATCTCATAACAATGCCTTAAATATAGTGTTGCTCGCTATTTTTTTTAATAGGACCGTGTTCTCTTAAATTTATTCCCTTAAATACTTTAGAATACAAAAATATGCCACAACTTCCACACAATCACATGTTAAATCTACAAGAATAAAAGTAACTTATTTTTGATATTTTCATATAGTTTTCTCTCACCTGAAAAGAAAATAGGTCACACCTTCATATGAAAGGTGAAAATATAAAAATATCAAAAATTAATGTAAAAATTGTGCTCCCCCTAAAAGGAAGGTCTTTATTATTCCCTTCGTCCCATGATAGAAGTCTTTATTACTATTTCAGGTAGTCCCAAGTTAAATGTCTACTTACCTTAAATGATCTATTTTTTACAATAATTTACCTATAATACCCTTATTATTAATTGTTATATTTTTATTCTCTATGCATATTTATGGAGCATCACTAGTAATGTGCATAAAACTATATAATTAAATGAGAATTTAAATATGAACAATTTTATTATTTTATCCTCTTTTTAAATATGCGCAAAAAATCAACTATAACTTTTATCATGGAACAAAGGGAGTATATGTTAAATGAAGAACCACTATGTTTATAGAAACTTTGCTTTAGTCCATCAAATGGAGGGTTATAAAAATTTGCAAAAAGCACTCCTATGAGTCCTATCCCTAGCTAGAAACCATAACTTTGGAATGTATTTTTCCCTGTCTTTTGTAAAGATTTATCAAAATAAAAATGTTCACTATATTTAATCAAAAATATAGGAGAAATATATATCACTAAAGTTTATAAAATTAAAAATAAAATTCTTCTAGTAAGAGAGAGAGAGAGAGAGAGAGAGAGAGAGAGAGAGAGAGAGAGTATTTTACGGGTCACATTATCCTATTTGTGACAATATTCATATTAATTTAGGAATTAGGACTTCCCAAATCAGCAGCTAGATGGACCAAAGCAATGGGGAGGTACATGCTACATATTAAATAGGTATCCTTCGTCTCATAAATTTAAGCATAAATATAGAAGAATTATATATCTCTAAAGTTTATAATTTTTTTTAGAAAAAGTTCTATTTGTAGAGGCGAGAGAGAGTATTTTACGGGCCAAATTATAGCACAAACTACACTAATTAAAAATGCATTAACGGTTTTGGCATATGTGACCATTTTAGGTGGATTAAAAAGTTGAATTTACGGTTTAATTTTGGTTACTAGTCAATACCGTATTTATAAAATTGAAACTGCACCATACGCCAACAAAATAAAAGAAGCCAAGTTGTGTAGAGTGATTTAGAGCATTCACATCAATTTCTCTAATCAACTCTCTATCCCCAATTTTAAAGAATATATCAACAAATTATTATCCAACAGTTTTCTTATCCTTATTTGACTCTCTATTTTAATCACTGTATAGGATTTTACTCTCCCAGTATGAGGGAGTCAAAAGACCGTTCCCTATATGTATAAAATAACATTTCACACCCTCATTTAAGTGGACGACTCATCAATCATACACATCTTGACATTTTTTTAGTACTTCATTTTCAACTTATAAAATTAATATTGACTTATTTTTAAAAAATTATTTTCAAACGTATTCAAATTTAAAATTGATATAAATTTATTTAATTTATGTCAATATAATTATAAATATTATAAAAATACTATTAATTATAAAATTTATTATTTTCAAAATTTAAATGAATCATATTAAATTTAAATTTTAAAATATCATAAATTAATTTTTTAAAAGTTAATATTGATCTTATGTACATTTACAGCTACAATTCATTCAATACTCACTCCATAAATTACTTAAAATTTAAAATAAAATAAAAATTATTTTATAGTGAAATACAATTGATAAATTATACTCTCTTTTATAAATTATAAGATTATATATTAATTTGATGTTTTGACTGTTAAAACTTTCAAATTTTAACTCTTTTAAATTTTAAATTTCATTATTTAAAGAATCAATATAAGGAACCTGTTGGGTACATAATACCAAAATTGAATACCTATTTTATAGAATGACCCAATAGCACTGCAGAATAAGGATAGAGATAAAGAAACTGTTGTGAATGCTCTTATAAATTTTAATGGGAATATGATTGAGCTTACCATCATTATTAATAAGAACAATAATAATTTACAATAACAAGTTCACCAACAAACTTTATTTAGTGTTATCCATCACTATGTTTATATAAATACATACCAATTCATATACATATATATTTTCTACTTTTCTATTATTATTATCCTAAACTTAAAAGGTTAAACTTATGTATTATTTTATTTTCTTTATATAAATAGTGTTATATAGCATAACAAATTTTATCGATATAAAATAAATACGAACAGATACGTGAGATATGATAATAAGCATGATACTCATTAAATAATTAAATTATTTTATCATTTTATGTTCAACATTAATTAGTCACACTTTACATTATATAAAACCGAAATTACGGTTTGGGTTTGGTTCTATTTAGCTTTTACTTAGACAAAACATTATAAGTAAGGTTGTGTGTGTTATCAAAGTGGTATTTAATATTGTGTGATGTTAAATTGTTAATTTAAATTACATAAAATTTTATTGTTTCAACTGATTTTGGAACCGAAACTGCACCAAATGAAACTGCATCGCACGGTTCAAAACTGCACCGCACCAATCACAAACGATTTTATGTGCAATTTTGAATTTGTCAAATCGCACCTAAATAATTTCGTGTACGATTTGAATTTCAAACCGGACCGTACTCACCCCTAATTGTATCATTGGAAATATATTGTGTTTGCTTTTGTGTGTGATATCTTGCTTACTGCAATCAGGCCAATTTCATTTTGAAGATATCCAATGGGAGGTGCATACGCAAGTGTTATGGAATACTAAAAGGGTATTCTTCTTCTCATAAATTTGTGACCCGGCTTCAAAAATTTGGTATCACAAAACTTTAATTCCTCGACACTTCAATTACTCTTCCTTGTTGATACTAGTATAGATAGGAAAGTAAGATAAAACACTTTAAATTTCTACATTTACTTTTCATTTCATTTTTTAAGGTAAAAAAATATACATAAAATTCACTCTCTTTAATATTTTGTATGATTGACTAAATTGAGTATAAAATTTTAGTATTAACATTCTATAATTTATTGAAAAGACGAGTGAGAAAATAAATTAGTGTTTAATTATAAGGGATAATAATTCTTCATTGTAATTTATAAATGACAAATAAAAAGGAACAAAATTCTTTCCTTAAAAAACAAATAAAAAGGAATGGAGAAAGTACTTAACATTTCGTCCAAAAAATTTACGAAAGTGCCGAACTGTGCATATCACGTGAGCCAAAAAACTTGATATATGTGTTAGTTATTGATCATGCGATGCATTATTTTCATGTGTAATATCACGTATTATTGTCGACGAACAAGAAACGAATTAGATATTTGTGGTTATGATGAATCGCAAAAAAATCATTCCTTAATTTTTTTATATGCCTGATGTTTTCCTTTTTTTGATTTTTGCAGCAATATCATGTGCCACATCACCAATAACATCTTTTTAAGTATAGTAATGTCTTTATAACAAAAAAAAAAATTCACTAACTGAATAAAAATCGACCTCTAGCACAATAACTGAAACATTATTTTATAATAATGTCTTTGTAACAAAAAAAAGTCAATGATTAAAATGAAAATTGAATAATAGTACAGTAATCAAAACATAAATTAACCTGAATCTATCATATATGTAATCAAAACATGTAGTATTTTAAAAACAAAATGCTAGTTTTGGCACTTTTGGATATAGTTTTAAGGAAGGAGGGAATATGGTACCCAAAAAAAGAAAAAAGAAAAAAGAGGGACTAGGGAGTAAACTACAAATATCAAATTGATGTAGAAAAGGATAGGATAAAATTCAAATGGGATAAAAAGTCTTACTTTTTGTCAGTGAAAGTACACGAGCATTTCGTTTTCATCATTCACGATAATAAGAAACAATTCCGTTTCATTAAATTTCTTCTCCACTCCCACATCTCTCTATTTTTCTCTCCTCATTTTAACTACAGGAGATTCAGTTTCTCTCTCTATCTAATTAGCACATAGCAGTCTCCATCTTCTTCAATTTCTTACACGGTATTCGTAATCTTCGCGGCTTTCACTTCCATATATATATATATATATATAAATATATACATGTGTGTGTACAATTGTGTATAAGGATTAAGCAGAATAAGGATTAAGGAAGGAAGGTGAGTTCCGTGTACTATTGCATGACGAGCGCTTCGGAGCTATTCAACAACAGGAGGTATCGTTTCGGTCGAAACCCTATTGAACTTGAAGCTATTGATTCCTCCTCCTCCTCATCGCTCGATCGATTTTCTCACCACAATCGTCGCCATAACAACCACAATAGTCGTCGGCATAGACATGATCTTGACGGATGTGATCCTCTTCGACGATCTGCTAATCAAATTAATCGCCCCTCTTTTCCGGTAATATACATAATTCTTGCCATCTCCGCCCAAAAAATATTGACTTAATTTTGGGTATTAATGTATAAGAGAGGTATAATTTGTGTCTAGGTTGATTATTTTGATAATTGTGGCCCATCAAGTTTTATTTTTGTTAGGTCTGTTGAATATATTTGATGCATAATTTAATTGCATGTTGTCTAACATTTGCTTTGGCGGCCAGTTCATTTATCAATTTATAGCTCCATTATACCTGTCTACTAGCAACTTGAGGAAATTTAAGGACCCAATAATATTAAATTTCTCTTGCTTTCATCCTCATCAATTATGCCACTTCACTTGCCATATATTAGAAGCAATATCTTTTTGTTAACCATCTTGTTAGGAAAGCCCATAATTAGCTAAATAAGTGATTTATTCGTGTCAGCTTTCTAAAAGCATGTTATTTAATTTATTTAAAATCTTTGGACATAACAACAGTTGGAAGGAAAAATAATTCATTTGGAAATTATTTCAGTTGAATCTTGAGTAGAATGCTGCTGGTCATAGAAACCCATCTTCCTTTTGGCAACCCTTTAGTCATTATGACAAACACCTTCGATATAATCTACCGTCTACAGTTTCATGAATTGCATATTATCTGGATTTAAACTTCTTAGAGACTTTGATAGCAATATGTGATGCAAATAGAACCAAGTGTTACATCATATTCAATCCAAACTTCTTTATTGAAATTCTTTTTGAAGCTCAATTGTTTTCTTTCTTGTTAGGGTCTTTTTCAAGACTAAAAGAACCATGTAGATGAATCTTCTCTGTCTCCTTCTTTCTCCACCTTTATGTCACCCTCTTTCTCTGAGTTGGCCAAATGCAGAGAACTAGAAGGAGTCTTTTCGGTTTGGAACTTTTTGTGTTGGGAAAAGAGTTACTAATAATCAATTGTTAGGATTTTGGACATAGTGTTCATCTATTACAACCCTTGCAGTTGATTGAGGCAACTAGCATCATTAGTTACAACTAGCATTGATTGTTTTGGTGATTCATTTGTGGGTTTGTTGCAACCATTTTTGTGTTTGTCTTCTTTTCTAGAACCCAATTTAATTAGACTTGTAGTTGAAATGACGATGCATCTGTACAGGTTTCTTCACAATATTATGATTCTTTCTAATAAAACTTTTTCAAAATATTTTGATTATTGTTGTTGTTGTTCCGAATATGCTTTTTGGGAACCCTATAATTATGTGAAGCTTTATTTTTTATTAAGGGTTAATAAGTTGCATTATGGTTTCCTCAGGGGCGTGAATCAGTTAGACTTGACCAAGGTAGCGGCTCAGGTGGCAGCCAGTCTGTTCCTGGCAATGTAAATGTAGAGAATTTTACAAGAACACTCGGTAGCGAGAGATTCAGTAGGAGTGATAGGCTTCCTGGAGCTGTATTGCTTGCGAGGGAAAGACTTCTTGAAAGATTGAGCGGTGTTTCTTCATTGGGACACAGGTTGAGCTCAATAACAAATCAATTTTGCAATCTGGTCACAATTTTTTCCTGGGATGTAAATTTGGCTGCATTTTCATAATATAGCATCTTTTTAATTTGGACAATCTACTGACTGATTCAAGATGTTTGTAAAAACCAACAGTTCGATAGGAATTGGCCCTCTTATGGGGTGTCATAAATTTATTCTCTTCTTTGTTTAGTATGGGTACTTAAGGTTAGAGGATACTTATTCAGATTTCAGAGTAATAGGTGTGTTCCTTGATTATGGACTCTGAGTCTTTCTCTTTTATTCATTGAAAAAGAAATTGTGCCTTAAGGTTCTTCCGGGCCTATAATTTGGCGATGGTCATTGTAGGAGTAAATCATGGGTAACCTTATAATGCATAAAATTTGCACGCTAGTTGGATGCCAAGATTTTAGGTATTCCTTTTCTTGTTTGCTCCAATCTTACTCCCAGATTTTCCCCTTGGAATCTACTCTGTTCCATCTTTCTTATGGGGTACAGGTTCCCTGGATTTTCATTGTGCTTGTTCACGCTCCATTGCTCAATACAATGTGTTCCTCTTAGATATATAGTAGAAAACTATTGTTTAGTAAGTTATAATGATGGGTGGAGTGATTGTTCTATTCAGTGATGCCAGTTTGTTGTGCCTTGTTTAGGAATCAACTAAGAGGTTAAGTTTCTAATAAGCTCTATACCGGATTCTCACCTTTCTTTTTTAATAGCATAGTCTACTTTGAAATTACTTCGTACTGGTAGTTTTTGTCAACATGTCTACCATTTGGGGATTGAATAAGTAGTATAAAACCTTCTACGGGTTATAGATCATAGCATATGTTAATGAGGACCTCTAGTAGTTTAGCCTACTTATGTAACAACTCCCTGAAACAGTGTGCTTCAGTAAATTAATATTTACATCATTTGGTTCTTTTTTGTGTACATTTCCAAACTCATGTATATTCGCATGTGAACTCATGCTTTGTTGGGTAAAATTGAAGATATTAGTTCTTAGAATTTATGTTCTTTTAAATTTTGTAGGCGAAGCAGTAGAAGAGCCTCATCAGGTATCCTTGAAGATGGCTTCACATTGCATGACAATATCAGGGATTCAGAGGACTGGCACTCCCCGGCCGGAGTCAACTCCTCTACTAGCTCTTACTCTCTCGTGGACCCGTATTTAGCATTGCAAGAAACAAAAAACCGTCCACCTGGACTTACTCAAGATGCCTTGGACCGTTTACGTATTGAGGTTTTCACCAATGCAGAGAAGGGTATTGATGGAGCCATCTCGAGGGCATCACAGGAGTGTAGCATATGTCTGGAGAGTTTCCTGGAGGGAGCTGAACTGGTATGTTTGCCTTGTGGGCATAGATTCCATTCCTGCTGCTTGAATCCTTGGGTTCGGACTTGTGGGGACTGCCCTTATTGCCGAGCAGGTATAATTGTGACTAATTGTAGAGCTGTAAAATGACCAATGTATGTTTCATGATGACTGTTCATTGGTCGGTCACTTTTTCTCCTTTCTTTGACCATAGAGTAGGGATGTTTTGTAACTTATTGTGTATAGCATCAACTCATTTACTGTAAATTAAGACCTAATCTGAAACAAGTAAAATATTAGTGTGGTGTTGACTAGTTCCTGGGCCATTTTGCATCTGCTTGGTTTCTCGTAGAAGCTTTTTTGTTGGACATGTCTAGCAATTGCTCAAACTTTGTTATTCTCAAAGGTTGCCTGCCAACTTCACGGAACTTGGATCCCTCAATGTGTTTGAGACCAAGTCACTTGCATTTTGATTCTACCAAATCATGGATCACATTGAACCCATTGCTGCACCATTTATTACGGGCGTGCTGGACTTTCGGTTCTAGCTAATCGGTTAATTCCCACAGGTGTCTTGTTAATTGAGTTTATGCCTTTGTTTAAAAAAAATATTTCGACCTCAAAATGTGTCAAATAATTGTTAATTAGACATTAAACTTTCAAATGCTCAACAAAAATCTTGCTACCAGGTTCAAATTTTAAATTAAAAAATGTCTTTTGTCAACTATGCTGTTATTATTTTAACATAACTATGGACAAAACAGGATCTTAATTATTATTTTTTATATAAAAAGGCTCTTAAGTAATCAGAAAGGAAAAAAACGAAAAAAAGAAGAGAAACATACAATTTATATGGGAAATTAGTATACATACTTTCAAATTTGATGGAGGTTTTCCCTCCTTGAGGTGGGCATAATTGTTTCAACAGACCTGACCGACTCTAAAAGGATACAAAGATCAGCAACAAATCAGGAACTGACAGAACGTAGGAGAATGTAATTTTAAACCATAGAAAGTATTAATTATCCGAATCACATTATCCAAATAAATAAAAAAAATCTTGGTGCCCAAGGAAAAAAATTCCTATTAATAAAGCACAATTGTTGTCCGGTGTTGTTGAAGTAGCCAGTATGGCTTCTCCTCCTCAACTAATTGGCCCACCGTTGCTCCACCGCCGCTCCGCCGTTTCCGGTGGTTATTACCTCAACCAGCCCCCACCTTCTCCAACTCTCACATCCCCACAAAACCCATGTCTAGACTTATTTTTTGGAAACCCCAAGCTCTCAAATCTGATCCCATTGCTGGAAAAAGCATGGAATTTTGACCCTCTAATTACCTTCAACCTCCTCTTCATCCACCGGTGCATTGCCGGAAAAAATCCCGATAAAGATTCCTTCTTTGCTCCCCTGCTTTGGCTCCACAAAACCCACCCACTAACACTAGCATGCAACATTAGGGCTCTTGCAAATTTAGGGTCATTAAGAGATCTCATTGAGATTCTCCATAGAATCTTGTTCGAGTCTCCAGAGTCTGATAAGATCAAGAAAGAAAGACACATTGTTAAGGCTAGAAGGGTGGTTGAGAAATTCAAAAGTGACAAAGATTATAGATTCTTGCATAATCGGATTTCAGGTCTTTTTGCTGATCTTCTTAAATCTGATATCCAATTTCTACACTTGGGAGAAATTGGAAAGATTAGTTTGGCTTCCAAATTTTGCCCCTCTCTTGATTCCTCATATGATAAATCAACACTTCTTTGTGAGGCAATTGGTAGGTTGCTGTTTCCAGGTGAACTGGATGTTGAATACAGTGAGATTCAAGAAGCACATTATGCTTTTAGGGTTCGTGATAGACTGCGTACACAAGTCCTCATCCCGCTCCGTAAAACCCTAGATGGTGTAGATTTTGAAGCCAAATTGGGGGAGAAAAGGGTTTTCAAGGAATGTGAAGAGAAGATCTTTCGGGCTTATCAGAATCTTTATCCGAAGCTTGTCACAAAAGACGATGATGAAAAATTTAGGATTCATCTCAAGATTGCGGATAGTTGTGATGACATGAAGATTCCTTATTTTACTCGCAGCATTGTAGATCTTTTCAAGCATGGAATTCTTGAGTTTCAGTGGCAGAAGCTAGTGCAAAAGTTGTCCAAGAGAGAGGAGTGGTGTAATTGTCTAGCCATTTGCATTGTATCCAAAAGCATGAAAGGTACATTATTAATGGACTTTTCTATTTCCATGGGACTATTATTGTCAGAGCTCAATCAAGAACCTTGGAAGGGAAGGGTTTTAGTCTGCGGCGAGAATCCTAAGCTTGCCAAGATTGAAGGGGGGAATTTTCAATCAAAGTTGGGGTTCATGAAACAATTGGAATGTGGAGGGCAAATTCGTTTTTCCAAAGTGTTTGGTGAAATTTTGAAACTTGCTGCGACAGAAAAAGTATCTGAAGATAAGATGGTGAAGAGGGTCTGAAGATAAGATGGTGAAGAGGGTTTTCGTGTTCTCGGACGTTGGATTTGAGGTTGCAACTAATAATTTTTGGGGGGTTTGGGCTACTGAGGCCAAGTATCGGAATCATGGGTACAATGTGGTGCCTGAGGTAGTTTTTTGGGACCTTAGTGGCTTGGTTACTAGGCCGGTGACTAATAGGCATAAAGGGTTGGTGACGTTGAAGGGGTTGTCCAACAGTTTTGTGTCAGTGTTGTTCAACAGAGGGGCAACAATGTTATGCAAGGGAGGTGAGGAGAGCTTTATGAGATCCTTTCCAAAACCAGAGGAATTGATGAAATTAGCTATTTCCGGCGAGGAATTCAATGGTTTATGTGTATTTGATTGATTGATGTATGATCATCATAAGTAAATTGAATAAAATTTGTTTGAGCTTTATGAGATCCTTTCCAAAATTTGTTTGTTGGGTATTCTTCTGTTTTTTCACTTCCATGGAGTTTGCTATGATTACCAAAATTATTTGAGTCTTCTTCCCAAAAGCACTTTTGTTATGGTATCACTGTCAAATAGTTATGCTGCGTTTTGATTGAAAGAATGAAATGAAGATTGGAATGATTCATTCCATTATAGTTGGAATGAGTTATTTCATATTCTCCCTCCCTCACTCAGGATCCTTATGACTCAATGATAAAAAAAATTACTCATAAGGCTTTGGGCATGAAATCTTGGGCAATAATGTTAAATTTCAATTGAAAATAGCAAAAAAGAAAGGATAGTTCAATTCATTCCAATAGCAATTAAACATATTTTTTTTTATTCTATAGGAATGAGTCATTCCGTTCCTACCTTTATTCCTTCAATCCAAACGCAGTATTTAGAGTTTAGTCAAGATTAGCCTATAATCATACAAAAATATTATTGCAATTGGAATGGCAGTACTATCAGTTTATGCAGAACCCAACATGAATACAAGTTTGCTGCCCCTGCAATTTTTTTGTCTCATAGCAGCGTAGTATCGACTAGAACGGTAAATAAATTGGGTTGCTCACGTGCTTGACCCGACTCGACTTAATTAAGTACAACTTGAACTAGACTCGAGATCATTAAATGAACCGAGCTTAAACAAGTTTTCTTGTTAAAAGTTAAACGAGCAGGGTTTAAATTCGGCTCAACTCTATTTGTTTAGAGCATTTTCAGTAGATGGACTATCTGTTAGACTATATTTAATCTATATGACATCGACAGATGTCCTTTAGTCTTCTATCCTTCCAGCAGATGGACTATCCCGTGAATTATAATATAAAAATATTAAAATAATCAATGAAGATTAAAATAATATAAAAATACAAACTATTATTAACAAAATAATTACAATTGTTAATAATAATTATACGTTACTTTTTAATAATTATTATTAAAATAATAATAATTACAATCAATAATAATAATTATTACAATAATTAGAATAATAATAACAATAATAATAATTACGGTTCTAATTTTTTTATATGCCCCTTCTCTTCTTCTTCTTCTTCTTCAGCCACTGTCTCCTTCATTTTCTTCAGCCGCTGTCTCCTTCATTTTCTTCAGAATCCCCCTTCTTCTTCTTCTTGAGCCGCTGTCTCCTTCCGTTTTTTTTTCTCCAGCCTCTCTTCCATTTAAATATATAAAACTTATAGTCTGCACGATTTTTGATTCATAGATTTAGTCGTTTTGGTTCACCGAAAAATGGACAGACTAAATATAGTCCATCTGCTGGAGCAATTTCATCATCCTAGACTATTTTAGTCTAGGATTCAAGCAACTCCAGCCTGCTAGAGTTGCTCTTATAACTTTAAAAAGAATAATAATGCTTTGGTGATTAAAGAATGTTTAAAAAAATGAGATACAAAATAATACTTGTAATTGTGATTGGTTATAAACATTTGACCCACCCATATATAATGAAATATTAATTAGTTAAAATTTTAGATATTATTTTATATCGATTTTTTGTAATTATACAAGGAAAATGGTACTATGCATAGAGAGAGTTGTGTTTTTTAATTAACAAAGTTTCCTTGAGGTGACTTTTCACCATCCGCAGGGAAGGAATCATAGAAATTTAGGCGTCAATCAAGGAATTTAATCCGACTTAATAGCAAGATAGTATTTCAAACATATCTATGCGGACAGATAAATTGGACATGATAATTAGACCGAAAGAATAAAATAAATTTGTTTCAGCTAACAAATGTATTGTACTGTCCAATTGTTCGCTGGAACAAATTCCTTTTATTTTTTCGGTTCAATTATCCGATCTAATTTACTTGTACACATAGAATTATTTTATTATTTCTCATGTAGAAGGAAATCATAGTAAAAGTGTTTGAGCTCATATTTTCATACTTTATAATTTAGAGTTTTCTTAATATGTGTTCCTAATGGCACATGTTAAGCACGAAAACTAAGTATTGGGCATATGCTAAACACACAGTTCAAGAGAATATTTTCTTGCAATTGTGTGCATATTCTGTTGAACTTGGTGCAAATGCAAAAATCAAGTGCACACAGTTCAATGGAATATTCTTTTGAACCGTGTACTTAGCATGTAGCCTAAGGGCACATGTTAAAAGAATCCTTAAAATAATAGTATTTCAGTGAGCCATATGCATTTAAAAATTACAACATATTTTAGTGGGCCCCATCCTTTGAATTCAGTGTCGAATACTTGATTTTCGTGCTTAACACGTGTCCTAAGCATGGGCTGTACCAAGGGGGGGGGGGGGTCATTTGACTCCCACCAAAATTCTGCACAGACTATATATTAATAGTCAATATATATATATATATATATATATATATATATAATAGTAGTTTATAATAGCAGTCTAAAATTTTCTATATGCGATTCATAAATTCAAAAATAGAATAAATTTTATTTTACAATGAAATTCAAATGAAAGAACTTAAAACACAATCAAATCTAGGTCGCTACTTGATGTTGAAGAATGATCACAAAAATTAAGTTCTTTATTTACCAAATTATTTTCTACAAATATTTTATATTTTTAAACATGATGAATTTACTTAAGAGACTCTCCCATTTGTTGATTTCTTTCTGAATTAATTTTCTTTGTTTTATATAGAAAATTGATATTTTCGCATAAAAAAATAATATTTTTACATGAATCCCTCTCACGTATTTTTACATGAAATAAAAAATAATAATATTTCTACATAAAATTTGATATTGATCAAAATTTTGAGACGTTTTCAAACTATGCAGAGTCGCATGATACAGTTTTCTCCTCTCAGTCGTACAGCCGAAAGAAGCAATCCAAGCGTCCATAAATAATTTTTTTTACTGATGTATTTTGATCCTCTCTAAAAATATTTTAATTCTGATCCTAAGGACACATATTAAAGGACCCTAAGTATAATTTATACTACTACCAAACAAACACGAAGAAACAATGGTTTGTCTTGTTGGGAATAAACAAACACAATCACAAACACATGTACATGTTCACCGATTGTATTTGTGTGTATTATTTTGTACATGTTCAGCAGGCAGGTGGGACAACTGAAATCTCAGAAAATCACACATCTTTTTATTAAATTCTTATATATATATATAATATCGTATTATCTTATTATAAAGGGAGAGGAAGAATTATAACTGTTTCATTCTTGAAGCTGCTGTTTATCTTTACTAGTTTTCACACACGTGCTACGCGTGTGAATAAAAAATTGTAGAAGAAAAACAAATCGCGTGACAAATAAAATTGTAAAAGGAAAAAATGAAATAAAATTAAATAAAATTCACATGCGTTAGAATAAGAAAGAGGAGAAAAAGAAGCAAAAAATTAATTGTGAGTAAAAAATAGAGCGATCGGAGAAAAATATAAGAAAAGAGAAAGAAAAGTGGTGAGGTGCGATTATACCAGCACTCATGCACCAGATTGTGAGAAAAAAAAGATAGTAATAATTAAAACATGAAAGGAACATAGGAAAAAAGAGAGGAAAGTAAATAAAACTCTTGATTATGAAATATGTATGACCCAAAAAAAACAATTACAAAAAACTAGAAGCTTTATAATATAGATGTTTTAATTTTGTATTCCTATTTTTACTATCTCACCCTTTCATAACCTTTTCTTTTTTAATTATTACTTTTATTTTTAAACACGACTAGTCTAGTATAATAAAAATGGGGAGCGACACCATTCCTTAACAATTAAATTTAGAAACAGTCCTTAAATTATTTTTAACCATCTTGATTGTTTATGTTGTCCTAATACTTAATTTTTGATTTATATGCATACATTTTGCAGTAAATCTTAATATAATTTTTTTAAATAATTTGGATACGGTAGAGATTTTGACACAATCCCACTATAAATTTATGATATTTTATTTAGTAGTGCAAGTCTCTCTATACACGACACCTGTGTAAAGTGGAATAAATCAAACCTACATTATTGCAAAGATGCCAATTCTTAATTTTCTGAGAAGGTGAAGTGGAAACACAAGAAAAGACAGTGATGTGGAGTAATACTTCATGCCAAAGTTTTGAAAAAATATAACCCCTATGGGAAATTTTCTATATCTCAGTCATTTCAAATTGACTTCAATTACAATCAAATGAAATAATTTTCAACATGCTACTATCACATAAAAAATATTACATAAAACTCACATACACATATATATATTATAGGACCCATGTGTGTGTATGTGAATTTTATGTGACCATTTTTTATGTGATAATAGTATTATTTTTTTCTTTTATACTCAACATTTTTTGTTTTACAGACGAGCTAAGCGTAAAGGGCCGAGGAATGCTTCTTTTCTCTTCTCTGAAGTCTACGATAAACAAGTGGGAGAGGCAGGATTCGAACTTAACAGGAAGTGGTGTTTTCAGTGGTGGATGGATGAATAACGCGTAAGAACATGTCCCTAGGAGTGGAACAACAGCTGGAATACGACGAGCAAAAGGAGAAATCCGCCCGACACAATACCTCAGCTTTAATCACTAGGCTAAAATTTCATCGAAAATCAGATTTAATTTACTTGCTTACATTATTTTATTTTATTTTTTATAAAATCTATACTATTATGACTGAAATAAATTTTTTTTACCTAAAATACACATGTTAAAAGAATACATGAGCTAAATACATAATATCATGTAAAGACCCAATTGTGTCAATAGTATTAATATTATGATTAAAAAAGAGAATTAATATTTTCATATTATTTTTTGATATTTTCACACGTTGAATTTACATATTAACTAATAAAAATTTGACACATCAACTAATATCTGAATCTTATATGTGAAAATATCAAAAA
This sequence comes from Panax stipuleanatus, assembly GCA_020205555.1. Classification (NCBI taxonomy): domain Eukaryota; kingdom Viridiplantae; phylum Streptophyta; class Magnoliopsida; order Apiales; family Araliaceae; genus Panax; species Panax stipuleanatus. Next base: position 3,774,509 of record CM035120.1, on the reverse strand, counting down.
ATAATATAGAAATATTAGTTTCCTTAATAAAAAATGAGAGTGTAAAACTTAAAAGAAGGCACAAGTAAAGTAGTGTAGACTCTAGGAAAAATATTAAGTAAGCGTAAAAGAAGTATACAAACGGAAAAGTAGAAAAAATACGCGTAGGTGGTTTTAAAGGGGTATAATATTAGAAGGAATACTACCGTCCCAATTTCTCAGTCTTCTTCTTCTTCTTCTTCTTCCTCACGCGGTAATCCGCAATCCAATCCCATCCCATCCTCCTCCTACTATTTTATTTTCTCTTTTTTCTTCTTCTATCCAATTCCCATGCCACACTATCAGTACGCGTTTTCTTCATCTATACTTATATTTTCTCTCTAAAACCTACTGATATATTTGCAAATTCATATATACACTTACAGATATAGATATAGAATATATATATCTACATCCAGAGCAAATCTCGAGAGTGAAAATGTTGCGATCGTGTTACCGGCCACTGGAGAGGTGTTTTGGTAGGAGTGGCGACGGCTTGTTGTGGCACACCGACTTGAAGCCTCACGCCTCCGGCGACTTCTCCATCGCGGTTGTTCAAGCTAATTCCTCTCTTGAAGACCAATCTCAAGTTTATACTTCTCCCTCCGCTACCTATGTTGGCGTCTATGACGGCCATGGTGGTCCCGAAGCTTCTCGCTTTGTTAACCAACATCTCTTCCGTTTTCTCCATCGTAAGTAAATTTTTCTCTCTCTCTCTCTCTCTCTCTCCTTCTCTCCTCCTAAAACCCTAGCATGTCCATTTGTTTTGTTTTTTGTTTGATTGTTCGAGACTTTTCTATTGTTGAGCAAATCTTGTTATTTTTCTGTAAGGTCTTTCGGTCTCAATTAGTTGCATCTTACAATTTTATGTATATATTAAAAAGTTGTATATTTTCAGAGTTTTACATCTAAAAATTCACTTTTGCTGTTGTGTGCTTCAGTAAATATTCGTTTTACTACTACACTTGTGTTGAAAATACAAATTTAAGAGAGAGAAAGAGAGTGATTCTATAATTGATTGTGTGCTTTCCGTTGTAAATTTGTGCTAGAAATCTAAAGTGTTTGTTTCAATCAGTCCTGTAGAATTTGCAACAGAGCAAAAGGGGCTATCAGCTGATGTATTAAAAAAGGCGTTTAATGCAACAGAGGAGGAATTCCTTCATTTAGTAAAGCGTGAATTGCCGGTTCGGCCACAAATTGCATCAGTTGGATCATGCTGTCTTGTTGGTGCAATTTCAAATGATGAATTGTATGTAGCTAACCTCGGAGACTCAAGGGTAGTTCTTGGCAAGAAAGTTTCAGTTGGGGAAAAGGATTCTGTGGTGGCAGAACGATTGTCGAATGATCATAATGTTGCTGATGAGGAGGTGAGGAAGGAGGTAGAGGCACTTCATCCTGATGATTCACCTATTGTGATCTACTGTCCGTGGAGTTTGGAGAATTAAAGGCATAATCCAGGTATTCTGCTTTACTTTTGCTCTATCTGGTACTTGATTAATGAATTGAACATAGTCAACTTATACTTTCTAGCTATTGGAATTCTGATTGTAAATGTTTCACATGTCGCAGATTTGTTAATTGTTTTATTAACCCTCTCTCAACAAATTTCCGATAATTAAAATTGCCACTATAATATTTGCTCAACTGTTACGTAGTAGAAGACATCTAAGCCGTCATACTAACAGGCATTTACACCTAGTAAATGGAGAATGCTCTATGCTTTTCACATTTGCCTGTTCCTTTTGTTTTATCGATAGAAGGAATCTATCTTGCATTGTATTTTTAATTCAAAGCATAGACCTCAATTATTGTGGTATCTTGTTCCTCTTATCACCTTTATCTTTACCCTTTTGCTTTACGAGAAGAAGCTTCATAGGCAGTAGTCAAGTCTTTTCTAAAAGAAGTTGCGTCTTCCCTACTCTTCCAGGAATCACATGCTTGCCTCTGGTTCACCGTCTCATGCAGTTGAATTAAGTAGCATGTCTTCCATGCATGAGACATACATGAAGATCTCAGAAAGCAACATTTTGTGATTCTTGTGAATATTTACCTCGCCCTTTACATCTTAGTCAGCCAGAAGACCCTGATGGTTATAATTTTAGTTGTTTACCCCTTCCGCACACTTTGGAGAGGCGATGCATATGTTTTCAATATGGACCAGAGTTAATGTATGCCTTTGGCTAGCTTCACTTTCCCTCTTTTCACTTTTACATATAACAAATATATATCTTTGAGAAGATGTTTTAAATCTTTTTTCCTTTTCCAGGTTTCGAGATCTATTGGTGACGTATATCTGAAGAAACCCGAATTCAATAGAGATCCAATTTTTCAGCAATTTGGAAACCCTGTTCCCTTGAAACGAGCTGTATTGTCTGCAGAGCCATCAATCATTTCCAGAAAGCTTAAAGCAAATGACTTGTTTCTAATATTTGCTTCTGATGGCCTTTGGGAACATTTGAGTGATGAAGAAGCGGTAGAGATTGTTTTCAAAAACCCAAGAGCTGTGAGTGCCCAATCTTTACGTCATATGACTATTATATGTATACTCAACTTGTAGTTGCAGTATTTTGGATGAACTGGCTGATATAGTAATGCATTTGTGAATTGAGCACCTAACTTAATATGGTTCAATACTCCCAATGTGTTGAAATGTCGCAATAAATATGTATGTATACATTTCCCCTAACACCCTCTGTTATACTTGCAGGGATAGCTAAGAGATTGGTAGCAACTGCCATTCGAGAAGCAGCAAAGAAGAGGGAGATGAGATACAAGGACATACAGAAAATTGAAAAAGGAATCAGACGTCATTTCCATGATGACATTACAGTAGTTGTGATTTATCTTGATCAACAGAACGGCTCTGTTAATCGTAAATATAAGCATGAGAATGTTGGTTGCGTTACTGCCCCTGTTGATATATTCTCCCATAAAAGAGATGAGGTTGTAGATGGAATAATATTGTAAGAGTTCTCTGAACTGAGAAGGCTCGGCTAAGAAAGGCATATTAACAGTTTTTGGCGTAGATAGTGGAAATACTATATGATTATATACATAGGCTTATGTTTATTGATTAGCCAGGGCAGGATTATTGAGAACCATACAGGAAGGGTGTATATAATTTTCTGTCTGAGTATGAAGTTCTTAGGGTTCCAACTGAAGTTCTGGGGGTTCTATCGGATGTTCATTTGTTCTTTTATTCCCCTCCATTGCATACAGTGAATTCTTGAATTGAACCGCCATTTTTTGAACAGTTGTCTTAATGACATTGTTTTGCTTATATTGAAAAGGGTCTTGTGGCTTTTTGTTTGTGATACCTTGAGGAAGTGTCTGCAATGGCAAGTGACTTAACACTTGAATTATAACAAGAAGAGAAGCCAGCAAAATGACAACAGATGAAACTAAAGGTGGACCTATATCTAAACATATTTGGTCTAATCAAATATGATTTCAATGCAGATTGTGCAATGCATTCTGCCAGGGGAAAGGCGTTACAGCATAAACTTCGACATTGAAGATTATTTTTGACAATGACAATAATAATAAGAAGAGAAGGCAACAAAATGAGCAATTAAACTAAGGAACAATTTTGTATCCTTTCATCTTATCAATCCAGGAAATGAAGGACGATTTGGTATTCCGAAAACCCAAAAATCCATGCTCCTTGCTCTTATTCATTGTATCCAACGGATACTCAATACCAAGTATAACATCAACAAACCACCAAATTCCAACCTCTTCCAATTTAGTAGGCGCCAACCCTTTCTCCTTCACAATCTCATCCCACACTGGCCCTTTACCCTTCATCCTCTCCTCCAAGCTCAACTTCTCTCCACCCTCAAATTCTCCGCATTCCACCTCAAATTGTTCCCCCAACACCTTCCATAAATGCTTCCACTTGAACACGTCCCCATTACTGCAATTAAACGCCTCATTCTTTGCATACGGATCCACCGCCGCCCATATTTGATGCTCGGCAATCAAGTCAGCATCCGAGGCATCTGAATACCGCTCCCACGCCTCCTTAGTCCCCGGAAACCTTATTGGGACACCCTCGTGTTTACAAATGGCAGCATAAACGCACAATGTCCCAATCATATTCATCATACTGTAAGGCGAAAACCCAAATATAGTCCCTGGCCGATGGACTGACCAAGTTAATCCCTGCTTCTTTCCCACTTCCTCAAACAAAATATCCTCTAAAGTATAGTAAAAGTTAGGAGTATCTAGTCTCGGAAGATCTTCACTATAAGGGGGATCATGGGCCGCTTTACCAAAAAACTCAAAAGATCCAAAATAATGTTTTTTACCAGTTTGTAAACAAATATGCTGCAGATTGGGTGCATTCGGAATCACAGAATTCAGCACATTTATGAACATTTTACCATTGATTTCGCAGTTCTCGGCTTCGGTGGGTTTCATGGCCCAAGTGACATAGAAGAGGTGGGTGACATCTTCGAGCTGGGAGAGTTTTGATTGAGTTTCCTCGGGATTGGAGACATCGCATCGGATGTACTCGATTGGGTGGTCGGTGTTCCACGACGGTCTTGGGCGGCGAGCGACGCCGTAGACTTTCCAGGGGCCGCCTGGGGTGTCGGAAAGAGGGAGAATCTCAGCTAGGCTGTTGCCGACGATGCCGGTAACGCCTATAATTAGGGCCACGCTTTCGTATTTTGGTGGAGCATCGTCTTGATCGATTTTCTTCTGTAGTGGGTATAAATGATTGATTTGTTAGACAAGAAAAGATCGAAAAATATGAATGATTCAACAAACAGTAAAATGGGAGAGAGAGATACCCTAGCAGCGCCAATTGCACCGGACCACCACCAGCTCATTGTTTGCTTGTGAATTTTGATTGAGGAAGACGAATATTATCAGAGACTATCTTATAGTACCTCCTTCCTAAAACATTGTGGTTAAGATTTTTGAAAATGGATTAAGAGAGTGATTTAATATTAATAAAATTTATTTAAAATTTAGTCATTATTTTGTAATAGAAAATTAAAAATTATTAATATAAGGGAGATAATTTATTAAGATATTAAAAAAAGATAAGGGTAATATAAAAAGGTAAATAATTTATTCTTCTAGGAAGTTATAAACGATAAATATTTTGAAACAAATTTTTTCTTCTAAAATAATAATCTTTTAAAAACGAAAGGAGTATAATAATATACAACTTATGTGATGGAATATTTATTTGTCCTCCACCGCTTATCAATTTGTTTAGCAGCGCCAAGATTTACTTAATACTAAAAATAACTTTTTAATATTTTTATATGAAAATCGTCGTTATAAATTTTATAGCGAAGATTTTTTCTGTTGTTATACAATTATAGTGATATTTTTCTTGCAAAAATATTAAAAAATTAATATAGAAATATCAATTTTCAAAATCAGATACCAACCTCTTTATTTATCTTGTTAAATTTGAAGGTTTTACATACATATTTATCTCTGAAAATATAACTTAACTTACAAAGTCAACTTAATTTATAAAAATTAATAAAAGAAACGCGAAAGTACATTTAAATGGGTAAAAGTGACCCCATGATCACAACTTTGGCGGATATACTGAGATGTAACAACAAAATAATGTATTTGTACAATTTTAATACTCTTTTTTAAACGTATTTTAATGTATTTTAGGTCATTTAATTGTATTTTCTTGTATATAACAATACAATTAATAGTATAAGCATGTAGATACTACTTAAAATAAATCAAATTTACCACAAATTACCACACTACCCACAAAATAATTAATCTCATTAATTAAATTAAATAATTTACTCAAAATAGTTAACTCCACTAATTAACTAACTAAAATAACAAACTCCACTAAGTAACTTAAATAAAATAACTAATTCAATTAATTAACTCAAATAAAATAATTAACACCGCTAATCAATCAAGTAAATAATTATTTAATTAGTTATTTTTAATTATTTTACTTGAATTAATTAGTGAATTTAATTATCTTATTTGAGTTAATTATTTAATTATTTTAATTAGTCATTTTTAATTATTGTACTTGGTTGATTAGTGGAGTCAATTATTTTATCTTAGTTAATTAGTTGAATTAATTATTTTATGTGTTGTATAGTAATGTATAATGAATTTTATTTATTGAATATAGTATAAACATACTTATACTATTTAATTGCATTATTTTATATAAAAAAATATAATTAAATGACTTTAAATACATTAAAAAGGACGAAAATTACTTAAATACATGACTTCGCCATTTCAAGTCAACATTCTGGCCAAAGTTGTGTGGAGAGTCACTTTTGCCGACTTAAATATATTTTGAGGGTTTTTTTAATTAATTTTTATAGATTATAATCAAAATTTTAAATTGGGTTATACTTCAAACTTCAAAAGACATAAATGTATTTAGCCCGATTCAAAATTTCACTATCTCCCCATTTATTTGTTTACATCCTTCTAAATACTACTAAAAATATTTCCAAAAAAATATAAAATAATATTTTCATAAATAAAAGTGATAATTTAGAATTTTCACAAGAATAGTAAATAGACCAGCTCATTCAAGAATTTTTTTCTTCTAAATAGTTAAATTCAAAGTTTCAAGCCTTTTCCCTAATATATACTTGGACATTAACCATTGCCTAGCCGGGAGTAGTTAGCATGAAATTCATTTTTTGATAAGTTAATTAATTAACCAATAAAATGCTGACACGCAGGCGGAGAGATGTTCTATCTTTCTGCGTGTTAGCACTCTATTAGCCAATTGATCAACTTAACAAAAAATAAACTTCATACTAATCTGATGCATGTAACAATCCACCATAACAACATAATTAAGAAAAACTTGATTGGATAGAATATTGCAGTCACCAACATGACAACATTAAGAGGCCTACACCTTAATAAGATCCAGAAAGCAAAAATACTATTCCCAAAAACCAAAATTGAGCATAGGCTAAACATAGGTTCACCTCCAAAATAGCACAAGCACCACTGAAGTTTCATATAGCAGCAGTATTGTTCTCCTAAGATTATATCATTAACCAAACTAGACCATTTACAAAGGAACATCTTCATAACCATGCAAAAAGTTCGTTCAAAGAAAGTGAGGACTAATTAACCCTGCAATCTCGAGGAACCCAACGCGTGCATTCCCTTTGAAAATCTTCTTCAGCTTCTCGTCACAGATGATTACCTTCTTATTTTCGGGGTCCTAATAACAAAAAGTAAGAACGAGGTTAGTATTATTCTACCAGTAAAGAGGCATACGAAAGATCAAGTATTCCATCATATATATCATTCACGGTATGCCACCAAGGATAGAAAGCAACAGCTTTTTTGATGGAGTCCCAAGGGTAGAAAGCAACAAATTTTTCTCATGTTACTCCCTACCATATATATATCAAGCAAAAAGATGAGAATTCCTTTAACCTTCTCACTTTTAATTTTGAGAAAGTGTTCCTGCTTATCAGTTTGAAGATTAGTAACTGCAAAGTGAAGTCTGTCGTGCATAGAATTCACCACCTTTGCAAACAAGTGCTGCATAAATTCATCATGCTTGAAATAGTCCAATTTTAACAAACATCAATGATCATAACTTTTTGGCCACATAACAAGTATGAACCACAAATTATACTCAATATTCACAGCCAACTTCAGCTCTCAAAAAGATCACACACCATTGTTTTCCAACAACAACACTATCTTCCACAGTAAACTAAAAGATATAGCAACAGCAGGAAATTAAGAGTCAACTAGATATCTTATGGCTTCAATTAAGACAAGTGTTTCCAAAGATTATCATCTTACCACCACTTATTAAGTTAATTTGAAAAGCCAAATACACAATTTCAGCCAAGATTATAGACAATTGGCAGAAAAAATATGCACACATAATATATTTAGGAGTTATAGTTAGTTCCACAAACAAAGCAGCAGTGTTCAACATTGGTATGATGTCAAATGTCTAAATGGAAAGGTTAAGTAGGGCTGTAAATGGTAATCGAAAAATATGATATTCGTCCGTGTTCGTATTCGTATTCGTTTAAAGCATATATTATTCATATCCGTACATAAATGGATATTATTCGTATTCGATTAGATATATTCGCAAATAAATGGACACGAATACAAATACATATATATTCGTATCCGTTTAACATCCATATGTTAACATATTTATCGAATCAGATATGCGGTATCATAATCTTGAGCAAATAATGGGTCTTATTATAAAATTATAATATTTTTTAATATCTTCCGTAAATATATTTTATTAAATATAGTGATTAATTTTTTTTTACTTCTGAATTTTATAATTTAATCATATGGTTGATTATATGGTTGATGATTGTGTTATGTTATATTAATATTATACAGTAATTTTTTAATTATTTATTTACTAATTTTAATTAATTATGCTAATGAATTCGGATAGTTATTCGAAAATGAATAATATTCGAATTCGAATAGTATTTCGAATATCGAATTCGAATGGTATCTTAAGAAATCCGTCGAATATCAAATACGAATACAGATAAAATATTTTTTTCCAAATACAGATACAGATATCACTGTATTTGGATTCGAACATGTTTGTTTACAACCCTAAGGTTAAGGTAATAAGTTCATATGCAAAATCATTCAAGCAAGTAGGAAAATCAATTGTCATCTTTTAGATAAATATGTAAAACCCAATTTTAACCCGAAGTGGTTAAAAGATAAAACCCAAATGTCATCCACACCAGCATTGTTCTATGGAAGGCATGAAATTTAGAGTTTTATTGGAACGGTGGATTTGGCCTTTGTGATTTTTAATGAATTACTCTGTACTAGTAAGAAATAACACAAATTTGCCTTACATATACAAATTAGGTGAAATAGAAATAGCAAAGCCCACATCCACCACAAAACCTGACATTTAAGAAACGTTCAAACACACAGTAAAACCAAGCTGAGATACATTCACCAAAACACACTATTAACTCCATGCCCATCAAGATATAGAAACAAACAAAATAACGCACAAGCCCACTGAAAATTCAACAAAAGCAAAATGAAGCATGCAGTAATTAAAAATATATAAAACAAAAAATAGTCCCATTTCAAAAAAGAACCAAATCACCATAATAGAAATGCATCAGCCAAATAACAAATTAGTAAAAAATAGTATAGCCTGCCCATATCTAAAGAACCAAGTAGCACCATATTTTAGACTTACTCGGTTCCATGAAAAGAGTCCCATTTCAATTTTTTCTAGTCCATTTGCAAAATCCTAAAATCCAAAATCAACTTATTTATTAGATTTTGATTAATGCAAGCTTCTATATTGAAAATTAAGTATTACTAACAACTAAAAATGTCATTTTGTAAATGTAAATAAATTCACATCACAATTTGAATGATAGGATCTCACAAGAAACTCGAAGTAGGACATTCGTATTGTAGAACGTATGGAGTATCATTATGAAATCAACACTTACTACTATAATAAAATCAAATAACCCAATCGCACAAATCCCATGTATAGAGAGATAGAGAAAAACACAATAATACCTGAAGGTTATTCTCCTTGATGTAAGCCCAAATGAGCTTGAGGGCTTGGGTGCGAGGTATCTCCGGTACACCGACGACGGCTTGCATTTCCGGCGACACTGGCCGTGGCTTCATTATTCCCCTGGGCTCCCTCTTCTTTGTCTCCGTTGCCGGCTTCGGTGTAGCGGCAGCGAAGGTTACTGTCCGCAAGTTACCATGAGAACGATTAAAACCCGGAAAGATAGTAGTAGACCGGATACCTGACGGCGACGAAGACTGGACGAGCGTCGCCGTTTCGCCGGCTAAGAAGCTCGAGAAAACCCCTAAAGACATGGCCATTTTCTAGCTCTGGTTTGTGAAGAGAAGCTTGGTGGGTGCGAGCAGATAAGAGTGGTAAAGAAATGGGGGTTTATGTTTTGTTTTTTTAAAGAAAAATTAAAGAAACCCGCACTTGGGCTTGGGCTTGGGCTTGGTCTTGGGTCTGGGGCTTCTCTTCTTTGTCCAATATTTAATGTTTTCCATTTTTTTGGACGAAATTACCTTTATCCATTTTTGTTATTGGCCTAGCCAAACTGTTTGATTAATATTGAATGAAAAAAATTATTTGATAATTGATATGTCTGAAACATCTGAATAATAATATTTTACTATTTTATTCTTCTAAAAAAATTCAAAATTACTGTAAATTTATTTAATATTACTTAATATAACACTTAATATTATAAATATATATATATAAAATACTTCATTCAGCAGTCAGCTCATTCAACCAAAAAAATTATACTTGGTCATTCATCCCTAAAATATGATCGATTCAGCCATTCAGACGATTTTTATTCAAAACAAACACACAGAATGGTTGACCGATTCAACCATTCAGACGATTTTTATTTAAAACAAACGCACTGAATGACTGACAGATTCAACTATTTAACTCCATTCAATTCTAAACAAACATCAATCAACAACGGCCTATTGGGGCCAATTTTCATATATATATATATATATATATATTACTTTCAGCTGGGATTCTTCATCAGCTCCAATACAATAAATTGTGACTACTAAATAAAAAAACTATACATAATTAAAGGTGTAAGTAAGAGAGATAACTTAGATAATAAGTTTTCCTTTCCGTTATTTATGTATAAATAAAAGAAGAAGAAAATGAAAAAGTTATAACTTTACTCTTTTTATTAAGTCTAATCTGGAGTGTGAATGAAGAGATTACAAAAATATTTACTTTTTCATCTAAATTTATTTATTTTAACAAGAAACAATAGTTGAGACCAAACAATTACCCATAAATTATTACTCTCCAAACAACCCCGGCAGAGGATTAACTTGTAAGAAAATAATATGGTAGAAAATTTCATACGGTAAAATATTATAGTGGGTCCAAGATTAGATGAGACGTGGCAGGAAGATGAATGTGGTACCCTACTTTTACAGTTTACAGACAGTAATCAGACGCAAATATTAATTCAATTTCAGTTTGGTTCAAATCATCATAAGATTACTTATAAGTTGGTTTAAGTTTTGATTTATAAATAATGCATTAATTTAATTTATCAGTTAAAAATTAAGTTAAAAAAAATTACAAAAGTGTTCGGCTTATAATGACTTATAAATTAAAATAAATATAAAAATTACTTAAAATAACAATAATAAAAAGAGAGACAAAATAGACATTATATTTGGTTAAACTAACTTATTTTAAAATGACTTATAAATTATTTTAAAATAAGTTACAAATACTTATTTTATTTTTTTGACTTAAAATTGAACTTATAAATAGAAAAATAAATCATTTTTAAAGAGGTGAATAGTAAAAAACTAACTTATAAATTGATTTGACCAACTTATAAATCATTCCCAACTCTTATGCTACGTTTGAATTGGAGTAATGAAGGTAAGAATGGAATAAAAAAAATTGTGTTTGGTTACGATTGGAATAAATTGAATCATTTTTATTTCTTCGAAATTTATGAATTTTATTTTTTGGGAAAACATAATATGGAATAACTCATTCCAACTTCCATTCCTTCGATCCAAACGTAGCATTAGACCATTTGACAACCAAAGTTGGATACTAAAACACATAATACTAACTTAATTGGCCCATATATATTACTCACTTGTCATTGTAATTTTCATTCTATGAACTTGTCTTCATAATAAATTAATTAATTGACTTAATACACACAGATAGATCACATTCGGACGTGCATATTAACTCTATATTAAACTTAATTTCATGCTAACCTATATAGTATATACCTTGTACCGCGCAGGTTAAAGTGGTGATAGAGAGTGCGTAGGATAAGATGTATCGAAAGCATCTACTCGTTGTAGCTTTTATCTGCATTATCGTCGCCGGAGTCGGGGGTCAATCTCCGGCCGTTTCTCCCACTTCAACTCCCACAACACCCACCACCACCCCCACCGCTCCCACGGCGTCTCCATCGGTCTCAGTTTCAGCTCCACCCCCAACTACTCCGGCACCGGTCGCCGCTCCACAAGCTACGCCTCCACCTGCCGTCACTCCAGTGAGTTCTCCACCACCAGCCGTTCCCGCACCGGTTCCTACCACTCCTCCGCCGTCTGCTCCACCTCCGGCGCCGACGCCTCCTCCGTCCGTTCCTCCACCTGCACCTCTGGCCGCTCCTCCGGCTGAAGTTCCATCTCCGGCCCCTAGCAAGAAGCCGCCATCTCCGGCTCCGTCACCTGTGTTAACGAGCCCGCCTGCACCCCCAACTGGAGCCCCGGCGCCAAGTTTGGGAGGCAAATCGCGGGCACCATCGGCGACCGACGAGGTACTTGCATTTATTTTCTTCGTTTCTTAATTTAACGGCTATTCCAGATTGAATGCGCGCCCCGATCTGTGCCAAACAGCATAGATCTGTTAACTTTTTTTTTGAAATACGTAGCATTTTGTTTTTCAGTTGTGTTAATGCCGAAGTAGTTTAGTTCAGTTGAAGTAGTTTAACTGGTTAAGTGATCATATCATAGATTGGGTTTTTTGGCCTTTTGGGGTTTACAAAATGACTTTTAGCCCTTTAATAGGCCTGCTGATCAATGGGCCTGAGTATACAAACAGTCCACAAAAGGGGTTTGGTGCATATTTGCAATGCGATGAAGTTGGTACAAAGTTTTTGTCTTTTTGAATAGGTTAGGACTAGGCTAGACTCTGATCTTCATAGTTTTAGGAAAAATTGCAACTTGTCAATTGGAGTGTATGGATTTTTGGGTTGGGCTATAGGCCTCTAAGAAGATAGTTAATGCATGCTATAATATCCTATTTGTTTGGGTGCATGTACAACGACAAAAATAATGAACCAAGTAGAAGAACATCATATAATGATTCGTATTGAATAGGTTAGGTGGTCCTATTACTCACTAAAAATGGTTCCATGGTGTTCCCTTCACCCAATGTGAAGCAATAATAATCATAGTTGTTATGGCGTCGCCTAGGCGACGATTAGGCGTCCTGGCACTAGAGAAGAACCAGGCAGCGTCCTTAGTAGCTGGCTCAAGTTAAGTGATTAAGTCATTTTGTACTCATGACTCATCATGTCAACACCAGTAAATGATTATTATATTATTGTATATCAAATAATAGGCCATCATCTTAATATATATGCATGAGTTTGGAGAGTTTTCAAGTAATACAAATACTTGAATAATTATCTCATAATTCAAAATCTACTCTATCCTAATTCTAATGTAACAATAAGATAAAATTACAAGTATATAGAATTAACTAATTATAGTTATATTCTCTAATACGCACCTTCAAGCGAAACAGAGGTAATCAGAGCTTGAGCTTTAACTTAGGGAAAATAGTCATGCTACTGTAAAACTAGTGAAATAATAACGTCTCGAAGAATGGAGAACACAAACAATTTCTATAAGAGATAAAATAGAAACATAGCATGCATGATAAGTACTGCAGATAACCAATAAGACTGTAACGTGTTTGGTTGTTTGCACACTTGTAACAAATAGGGACTTTCTTGTATTTCTTGTATTAGACTTCCATGAACACGCTTAGAAAATTCCATTAGTCCATCAAGCTATGAAATGTGAGATGTAACAATAGAAAACATTCGCTCATCTTTTAAATAAGGTGAATATGATAGACAAACTAAAAATGAATCCTTGAAGATATTCGAGTGAGAATGAGAATATCCATCAGTTGCAGAGAAACATGAGGATAATAACTCAGACTTGCGACTAGTACAATTTGCAAGAACTGCTAATATAAGATTATCAACCAACAATGAAGAAGAATCAATCGCACTTGTCAGATTCTCAAGATGTGCAATCACGAAAAAATGAATATCATTAGGCTCAACAATAATAGGCTCAATTTTAGAAGTGTCAAGAGAAGTGAATTGTTGTAACAGATTTTCATGTCCAAATAGAAGATTGGACAAATCATTAAATGAAGGGTGCATCAAATGATAATAAACATGAACTCTGTTGTAAAGAGAATCATCAAGGCTTTCAACTAAAAAATTGGTAAACTCTGACTCACTCAAAAAATCTCCCGCGCTTTCAAACGCATAAAGAAGCGATGTCGCTTCGGCAAGATAACTTTTGATAGACTGAGTGGGTAACTTTTGTAAACAAAATATTTGGTCGAGGAGATCATTCATATACCATGATGTCGCATCATCTAGGAATTTGCAATCATCATTTTCATGGACCAAAGAGTCGTCAAAATTTTGAAATGGACCGTATATTTGATCGGCAGTGGAGGCGGGGCCAATTTTGGAATTGGCAGTATATGATTGGAGACAGGGTTCCTGGAATGATTCTGGGTTAAGCCACCTTTCCAAATCATAGGAAGAAGAATGAAAATTAGAAGCCAAGGAAGCCATGATAGAAGAAGAATTTGAATATTAAAAAAAGATGAAGTATCTGTGTCTCGATCAGAAGAGTGATCAACAGGCTGTCTGGATTGGGAGATAAACTAACTGGATTGGGGTTGAGATTGTTTGGATTAGTAGTCAAAAGATGTGATAACAGAAGATGTGCAGCGGAAGATGAAAAACAAATGGATCTTAAGCTTTTAGGCATTGTAGCTTTGATATCATGTCAACACCAGTAAATGATTATTATATTATTGTATATCAAATAATAAGTCATCATCTTAATATATATGCATGAGTTTGGAGAGTTTTCAAGTAATACAAATACTTGAATAATTATATTATAATTCAAAATATACTCTATCTAGTCCTAATGTAACAATAAGATAAGATTACAATTATCTAGAATTAACTAATTATAGTTATATTCTCTAAAACATCACAACCCTTGGACTAACTATATGGAGTAATTTTTATTATTTATTAGATTTGTAATGTGTGATGATTGTTGACTTGGTTGATCCTTTATTCTCTACGCAGTGTTTGTACAATGTCAAGTGTTTTATTTTTGAATTTTAATTGTGAAATATTCATATAATTGTGTTTTTAATTGTATTTCATAATGTTAGTTTTTATGTTTTGAGTTTCAATGTATATAAAATTTTATTGTCGAATATGATTTTGAAGTAAAACAAATAATGTATAAATTGTACATTATTAACGACTTGTCGCCATATGGACGCTATGACGGGCGCCTAAAAGAAATTTCAAAGAAATTACATGGGTGCATTTTGTGCACCAAGTAAGAATGCAGGATCCCCTGAAATTTCTTTTATGAATTAGTCTTTATCGTGATCTTGTCATTCATAATAATGCCATTCTCACTTTTGGAAGGACTAGAGGGCCGAGTTAAGTGCAAGTGCTACAATTACACTTGGAATTGTACTTTGCTTTTTTAATAACTTAGAGCATCTCCAACAACCACTTTGGGATACTCAAATAGGTGAGTCACATCAGAAAATCTTCTCCAACAGCCTTTTCAACCTAAGTCATCAAATCTGCAACCTTCTTTTCACTCTTCAAATCTGTAACTTCCTTCTAACTCTTCAAAACATTTATTTTGTTTTGGGAGAATCAAAATCATATGAAAAATGCTGACAACATTTATTTTGTTTGATGGGTTTGATGTACTACTCATTTTAAAATTTAATATCATTCCTTTTTATCATTTATTATTGTTTTAAGTCAAATATTGCATTAATTGAATTGAAGAGACTGATGAGTCACAAAATATTAAAGAAGCAAATAATGCTCCTCAAATTGCCACGTAGGTCAATAAATTTCAATTTGAAGAGTTTTTTTTGTTACTACTGTTGGAGATGCTCTTAGACGATGGATATGTAGACCCATCTGCAAAGGCATGACTATTGGTGTAGTTTTCTAGAATACAATTTGGTCCTGTGTACTCTTCTATGGTTTGTTCTTCTTCAGATGTAAAATTCTTAATGATCATTGATCAGTATGGAGGGTTATCGTTCGGAGGGGAGTATTACCCATTAAGAAATACCCCTTGGTACCAAACTCCAGAATTTATTATGTAATATCAGCTTTTTTTTGCTATATTCATCAAGTTATTATGGGTTTAATCTAGTTCAAAGTAAGAAACAAAACTGGACACAAGGTGCTCAAGACCTGTCAAAAATAAAAGTTGCAATGTGAAGGGCAGTACCTATTGCTATTATGAAAATGTGCTGGTTTGTTTAGTTGGTTCATGAGCAATCTATCAATGAACTAGAAGTTTTAAAATTACGATTACAAGGACTCTGTCTCTTATTTCTTTCTGCAATCTAAGTGAGACGATCATTGTATGATCATCTAATGTTCCTCATTTGGTTGTGAGAAGTATGGAGAGACCATAAATCACCTTAAAAGGGTTAGCTCAACAATCAACTAACCTTAGAGCATGCGGCAATGTTTGAAACTTAATTGCTAAAATTAAATATATTAGCTGATATTGTCTGTCTGTTATCGATTTTGCTTCCATCTCAATTTTGGCTAGGTCCTGCCTTGGAATTCTTAATTAACTCGCAGTTTTTCTTAATTATGAAGGAAAGTGAGTGAGATCTTGATTTGGTGACACGTGTGACTTCATTATGTCAGTTAATATGATGTGATTTTAAGCTTATAAAATCATGATATTGGCAGATCTCTGATAGGTATAGGTTTTAATTATATTTTTCCTACAAAGTTTACAACATGGAAGTGTGAAACAGGGGGACCATGGACCCTCATTTATTTGGTTACTGTTAAGGTTTAGGATCCAATCTAAGACTCAATCACACAGAATTTATACGAAGAACATAAAATAAATAACACACGATATACTCTGGTTCACCAAATTGTGACTAGTCCTGTATGTCTGATGTATTCATTAATGTGTTTTACATACTCTACCGTGACCGTGATTCACACATCAAACATCAGTTTATATAACAACTAAAAAAATCCTAGTTGCTATAATATGGGCTCAGACACATGAATCCCAAAATATTTGAAACTTAGATCCTTCAGGGAACTGTATTTGGTCTAAGTTGCGCTAAATCAAACATATTTGCTCAAGTTTATACTATTTGCTGCTTTGCTTTTCACATATAATCTTTGTGAAAGAATCGGATTAATATGGAGTAAATTTAATTGTTTAAAGATCATGTTATAATATTCGTGTGTAGATTTTGTCAATTTAATGTATATATTTGAAGGATTGCTGTATGAATACTTGTAATTTCAGATTTCATTACTATTAGATTATTTAGCTACATTGGTTAAAGTTTTAGACGTTGATAAATTGTTAATGTCCATTACGATACCATGCATACACTTGAATTATACAAGACCTGTTTTCAGGGTGTGGGTAGTTCATTTTTGGCCAACATAATTCCTGGAATCTACATCCTTTAATTTAGCTCTCTAACTTGTGAGATTTCCCTTGCAGAGTGGTGTGGAGAAGATGTTTTCCATTCAAAAGAGGGTTGGGAGCTTGGGCTTTGGATTTGCTCTCCTCTCTCTCTCTCTCTCTCTCTCTCTCTCTCTCACTTATGTCATTTAATTTTATATATTATTTGCTATTATTACTTCAGCCCATACTGTGTTGGCAATTTTTTTTTTTTACCTGTATTTGGATTATTATACATTCAGTTGAATTCTTTGGGATGTTTTTGAGGTGGAGCTTTTGTCTTGAGGGGATTTCATTAGAATGGAATTATTATGGTATTTGTTGCTTCTTCTCTCACTCACAATATCTGATGCCAAATTCTGCAATCAATCTTGTATATATGGAAAAAATGTATGTACACAGCTATATATATATATGGGTTCTAATCCGTGGCAACCGGTTGCCACGGACACTGTTCAGCAACCAACTTTTGTACCGTTGATCTGAAGGAGCAACGGCTGAGATCAAAAAAAATTCATCCCTGCCGCAACAACCTCTTGTGGCAACACTAAAGGCCAAAAACTGATTAGCGAATTTACTGTTATGCCCTCCCCTCATATATATGTATTAGCTTATTACTGTTATGCCCATTGCATTATTATTATTATTATTATTATTATTATTATTGTTATTAATAATAAAAATAACAATAATAATAATTATTATAATGACAAAAATAATACTAATAATAATAATAATAATTATTATTATAATAATAATAACAATAATAATAATAATAATAATAATAATAATTATTATTATTATAATAACAACAACAATAATAATAATTATAATAACAATAATTATAATAACAATAATAATAATAATACTACTAATAATTATTATAATGACAAAAATAATACTAATAATACTAATAATAATAATTATTATTATAATTATAATAACAATAATACTAATTATTATAATAACAATAATAATAATAATAATAATTATAAGAACAACAATAATAAATTATTATTAATATTATTATTATTAGTATTATTATTGTTATTATAATTATAATAATAATAATAATAATAATAATAATAATAACAATTATTATTATTATTATTATTGTCATTATAATAATAATAATAATAATTATTATTATTATTATATGAGGGGAGGGCATAACAGTAAATTCGCTAATCAGTTTTTGGCCTTTAGTGTTGCCACAAGAGGCTGTTGTGGCAGGGGAGGGCATAACAGTAAATTCGCTAATCAGTTTTTGGCCTTTAGTGTTGCCACAAGAGGCTGTTGCGGCAGGGATGAATTTTTTTTGATCTCAGCCGTTGCTCCTTCAAATCAACGGTACAAAAGTTGGTTGCTGAACAGTGTCCGTGGCAACCGGTTGCCACGGATTAGAACCCTATATATATATATATATATATATATATATATATATATATATATATATATATATATATATATATATACCTCTATTTTGTTCAAGTTTTAGTGGTGGAATGAAGAGATTAACTGAAACTAAGGTGTATTACATAACGAAAATGCATGGGGGGAAAGATTCAATACTACAACGATGGTATTCGACCATCTTCTTTTCTTTTTTGGATAACAAACGTTATTACTTGGCATTAGAACAATGTTGTGAACTAATAATTTAAGACAATTTAAAAAAAAAATTAATCTCATTTGGTAAAAGAAAATAAAAACAGCAAATATATTCTTAATAGACAATGCGGGATCCGTTATTCAGTGTAAACAAGGTAGTGTCCTCATACGCAAGGTTTTCAGACCCGAATTGTTTATTGAATCGGAAAAAGTACCTGGTGGATAGGTCACTGGTCTAACCAGTGGTCGAATCGTTATTGAACCAGTGACGTCATTAATATATAAAATATATATTATTAGTAATTAATAAAAATCTCATTTTTTATGAACTAAAACATAATAAAGATGAGTTATAATATTAATAAAAGTTGTTAATTTTAATATTAAATTTTTTTTGGTAAAAAAAAACGGGTCACCGGGTCAATTAAGCGGGTTTATCGGTTGGATCATCGGTTGAACCGATGGTCAACGATTCAACCTGGAATTTTGACCAAAACCGGTTAATTGGTTAAAACCGGATCAAAAGGTGGACCGATTCCAATTTTTATAGGTCGGACTGCCGATCCGGTTCGGATTTTAAAACCAATTTCGTACGTATGCAGAGCAAAAAAAAGTAATAGAGATGATGGTGCCCATGTTGCTGCTGCTGCATTTCAATTTCATTCCCATGCGTCACAAGTAAATGAACTTGGGGCAGGGTTTTGAGGGCTCGGTGGATTTGGTGGGATTCATTTCACGTGGAGAAACTTTTCCATGTGGCGGTACATAATCATTTGAAGTTTTAATCTTGGAAGAATATGCAGTTTTAATTCTGATTGACTTCCTAATTTATAAGAACACTCCGGAATTCTGGTGGACTTCCTACTTATATGAGAACGGATAACGGATTAACTTCGACTTCCATCTTTATATAGATTGACTTCTATCCTAGTATAGTAACTATTATGATAAGGCGATCTATTTCAATTCAGGGACGGAGAGATAAGAAGGTGTGATCAGCTATAAATACACAGCTATACTCTAATTCACAAGTAACATCTCATTGAGCACTAAAGCATTAATGCCTCCATTGTTAACCTGTTTATCGGCCTGTACTTATTTTTGCACTGAAGCTATCCCCCGGCGGCCCCAACTGTCTGACTCCTAAGTGTGTTTCTCTGTTTTCTGTGTAGAATTTAGCTCGTTGTTTAGTGATTGAACGAGCGGACGGATCTTGGCGTTACCATGAGCTCAAGAATCAAATACAAGTGTGTTTAGCACAGGTGGCACAAACAAATGTAGCACAATTAGTTTAGTTTGTCAATTGTCCTTAATTGTAGAAATGGTATAGTAATTCCTGATTAAGTTAATACATATATTTTGTATCTATAGATTAGAAGAATGAAGCCGTTGGTTTCATAGTTTATCTTTCTTCATTTCATAAACTTATAATAAAAAAATCTAGCTTCATTTCATGTAATATGACCAGCTTTTGGTTTACAGAACAATTTTGTCATGGCATAATTGAGTGAATTTTGTCGGTGTTGAAAGATTTTTGTGCAAATGAACAAGTAGACCATCCCCATATCTTATGGAGTCGCAAATAATGCAGTGTAGTAGTAGTATGCATGTATATGCATAATTCTTTTCCCCGGGGTCTAGGCAATAATATAGTACAAGTAGTATGTTGGTAGATGGAGTAAATGCTTCAAAGAGGCACGTAGACTCGTGTACCATTTCTGGACTAGTTAGGGTTAGGGTTAGGGTAGGGGGCCATGGAAATTATTATGATGCTGGGTAGGGGTGTAGTGTAGTACTATACTATGCATGCAGCCTTTGCCGACAATTTATAAACATTTCTAAATTTATAATTACCACTACTACTTTGGTACTAACTACTAAATTTATTTCACAAAATTATACTACTACTTTGAGATGCGCAACATGTCAAGGAAACCTAACAACATTTTGTTACAGTACTACTTAAAAATGGTTATTAAATTGGAAAAAATGGAGATAGAAAATCAACGTAAATACCGAAAAATAATAATTGGTCATTCCCGAAAGGAGAAATGGAGGGAGTATTAAATTTATTGTTGACTTCCCAACTTAGTGGGTCTCACCTATTGATTGATTTTCTCAGAAAATATTTCAAGTTATTGCAATTTTTATTTATTTATTCTGTCAGGGGGCATGATGTTTTAGTGCAAATGAAATGGTAAAGAGTGATATTTATTAATAACTCTATACAGATATGTAAATTGATCAGAATAATTAAATCGGAAGAACAAAATGAATTTATTCCAACAAACAAATAGATTGTACTGTCCAATTGTTATAATCCATTTGTTCACTGAAATAAATCTTTTTTGTTCTTCTGGAGTTCTGGTCCAATCTACCGGAATAATAATTTTAGATAGATTCATTCCCCACCCCCATCTCATTTCTGAATGAAATACTAGAAGCTATTGAATACTCCGTTGAGGACCACCAGTACAGTACATGATTGATATGGTGGTATAATAAATGCGCCCTAGATTTCCTTTTTATTTTGTGCTGATGTGATCACTGAAATGGACAACCAAGAAGATGATGGTAGCAATGGGCTCGGTCAATTCTGTTACCCTTTTTCACACGGTGACGGTGTATAATGTGTATTAATGAAAATTTAAGGATATTATAGACAATTAATATTATATTTAATATTATACAATTATTTTTTTAATTCTTGTACATAATTCTATGTAAAGATATAAATACCATCATCAGATGTGAATGGAATCGACTAATCCGGTATATTTTTCACGTTCATAGGAGTGCGTCTATGTTTCTTATATATATATATATATTACTATTTTAATTTATAACTTAGAGTTTTCATTTTAATAACAATCTACATTTCTCATGCATAGATAGAAGAAGCTTTTACCCCGTGCCTTGGATCCATGATATATTATCTCACACGCTTTGCCTGCAAAGCCGACATTTTACAGGAAATGGGCTGATGGGTAAAACAATGAAGGAATGGCATTAAACAGTAGGAGGAGAGTTAAAAAGAGCAGAGGACAAAAAAGAAGCCTGAAATAAAAGCTAACAAGAACCCTTGAGATGTGCTCTTTAAGACACTAATAAATCAAGAAGAGAACATCCAGTAAGTACACAAATCTCAGTATTCAGATGGGCAGAAATAATTCTTTATACACAAACAAAAGCACCAAGTTCTGCTTTATATCTTTAACATGTGAAAGGAATCAGCTTTCAAGAAGATAGAGAAATGTACAATTATTCAGAGAAACCAAAAAGAAAGAAACCAAGGATAAATGCTTATCCAGATATTCATAAGCTTTCGATATCGGATTTAAGAAAAGGTTCTGTTTACAATTTTTGTCAAGATGCCAATGAACCAGATATCCCATATCAGAAATATTTTGGTTACAGTAGAGGCGAGCAAAAAACACAGTTTTACCATCATCTTCTCTCTAGAGGTGGTAGTTACCTCTGGCTCAACATTGATCCCAACTAGAAATAATAATAATAAAACAGCCACACCAGAACTAATACAAGCACAGTAGAAAATAAAAACACTAGTGCCAAACCCATGTAGCAGTTTCCTTGGTGGCTGCTACAGCCATATACGTTATGGCAAGAAAATTAGTAGGAAGGCATATAAAAGATTGGTGGTTGTGCTATGTTGAAGCTTCACCACATTCCTCCATATTAATGGAAGGTAAGAAAAATATAACCTCCATTTGCTCCATCCTTTGATAGGAAAAAAGCGCTCCAACGCCGTAGTTGGATTCTGCAGTGAGAGTATAAAGATTCACCCAGGTTTAGGACTAACCTGTGAATAATTATGCTCTATTTACAGATCAATAGAGGACTACGCCAGCTAAAATTACTTAATCAACCTAACTCCTCTCTGTAACTTGTGTGTTAGTCAATCAGAAATTAGCTACCCATATTAAACAATTGCCCTAATTTAATCCTACGCTTGAGTTAGACTTCCACCTTCCATACCATGTCATTATCATGTGTTTTCTCTAGTGCTGCCACCTTTGCCCGATGAGCTGCGAGGGCAGTTGCACTCTTTCCCCTTCCATCTTGAGGAAGTTCACGAGCCTCGCCAATGGACCCAGATCTCAAATCAGCCGGGGGGATAAAACAGTCTACTGACAGGCCTGGAACGTTGAATGCAACCTCTTCAATTGTCCAAGCTTCTTCCATTCTAGTTTTGGTATGGCTCATTGCCATCTCCCCAAACCTGAAAAGAGTCACCACAGAACGGCCAGAGTGGGCAATCATGATTCCTTCCACAGGCCGGTAATCATCCATGAATGAATTAATAGTGGTTTCCCAATAAACTGCATCACCACCACTAGATTGGATGCGGGTAAGATGAGAATCCTCCATGTGAACTAGCAGACCTATCTTCTGGCTGAAGTAGCCAAATAGAACATGCCTTATGATCTCTGCCGGACCTTCACTCCTGGCCTTCAATGTCCGAGGATCAGCACAAAGCTTAAGGATGAAGCAGTCCTCCCCATTGATCTTCTTTTCTCCTATGCACCTCGCATCAGCAAACATACTAGCAGTTGTTCTCGGGTCGAGACCCTGCAAATGCAAAGATCAGATCTCAAGTTTGGGTCTGAGCAGAGAACTAAAAACAAGGAAATAGCCGAATAAGGAGACATAAATAGGAACACAGCTTCACCTGAAGGGCACGACGCAAGGGTCTAACCGGACCTTTTGCAGTATGAGCACCAAGCCAGGGGGTGTGCCTCCACACGAGCTTCCCATTGCAGCCGGCGTGAACCTTACTTCCCCCAACTGCAAGTTCCACATACCACATGTCCGGATTCATCTGCCACAGAACAAATCCACCCGACTCAGCATCTCTTGTAGCATTCTTGTTCTTCATTAGTCGCGTGGCAGTTTCAAACTCGGAAGCTAACATCTTCACTTTTCCCATGGCATAAGCATTCCTGATGGAGTTTTGGAGCTTTTGTCCTCCTGATGCAGCAATATATTGCTGCAGTATGTACTGAGCAGACGACGTTTCCTGCGACACCACAACCCCAGGTCAAACCCAAATCAAAATAAATCACACCTAACAGGAGCAATGATTCCAAAGTCAATCTGCAGAAAATAGCTTCACCTCATTGCTAGTTCCTCTGTGCTAAATTTTTATTTTTGAAAACAATGAAAAATTAAATCTCAACCACCACTTACATTCCAACCCTTGATTTTTTTAGTTTAGTAAAAAGCTCAGTTCTTTGGCTGTTTGGTTTCATTAAAAATTAAACGAACTTAAACATAAAAAAAAAAAACAACCAACGTTACCTCCTTTTCCACAATTTTCTCTAGCAACCAACTAGAGAACTGGGAACCAGCCTCTACCAATTATTTCATAGACATATTTCTTTACTAGAGTCATCAAAAGAAATAATTAACTAAGAAAAGAACAAAATCATTGCTACATCAAATAATCAAATTTACACAGTTTTGCAGCAAATAACTTCCAAATAAAACAAATCTACACTACCAACAACTCTCACCATTAAATTCTGAAAAAAATAAATTATTTTAAAAAAATATTAACAAACTTTATAAATTAATATATATGTATGTATATTAAAAGGAAAGTCATCACTTTTTTTTATATTTTCATATGACAACATATTAGCCAGTAAAAATTCAACACAGCTAATATGTTAACCACACGTGAAATATCAATTTCCACATTAAAAATAAATGTATGTACATTGAGATAGAGGGGGAGAGATATACAATAGGAGTGTCTTTTATGCTGAGGTGAGGCAGAGGTTCAGTGCTGCTAACGTACACCGGCGCAAGCGGCGCACCCATAACCCCAAGCAACAATCTCAGATCAGACCGCTTGTGTATATTAGCAGCCATGGATGGACCCCGAGAAAGCTGCCCCTTCATCCACTGTCCCAACCCGACCCGCTTCGAGTCTCCGACCTCTCCACAATCTGGATCCGGACCCTCCATCAACGGCGTCAATGTCTCTCCCACTACCGGCCTCAAGCTCCCGGATCTCGAAATCAACTGCTCCGTGCTCCCCAAATTGCTGTGGCTGCTTTGATTGCTCCTTCTACGCCTTAAGAAACCCGCCATTGGCAACCCGCTCCGACCATGGCTCCTGGCACGTGATCTCGCCGGCGATAGGCCTCGTACTACTTCTTCTTTCAAAGCTGAGAAGAATCCTTGTTTTTTCTCCATTTTTAAACCCTAATTAACAAATACAACTATATAAGCAGCTAATTTTCTCTGTCTAGAAATGGAGTTCTTTACTCTTTAGAGATAAAAATTGGAGCTGGAATATGAATGAACTCTCCCCATATCTTAGATCTTTCTAATGGAGGGATAACTGAAAACCCACTGTATTTTTAGAGAGAGAAAATAAAAAGTTAGTTTGTTTTAGAGAGAGAAAGATAGCTCAGTGGAGTAGCAGTGGAAAAATGGTAGAAAAACCGTTTGGAAGAATATATGGAGATTTGGGAGAGAAAGTTAGAGAGGGAAAGTCAATAAAGAGATAAATGCGTGAGGGATAGTAGGAAGAGAGTGTTAACTTAACACGTGCTGCGCGTGAACGCAGCACGTGTTTGCATTAGCAATGGGGGCATGTTCATCATGGCTAAGCAAATAATCAAATTGAAACCGAAACTGAACTAAAAACTACACAAATCGTATTAATTAAATTCGTACCAACGATTTTAGTATATGTGACGATTTTAGGTGGATTAAAAAATTAAATTTATAATTTTAATTTAGGTTATTAGTCGAAATCGCACGCTATAAAATTAAAATCGCACCAAATAATCATCATATTTTTTTGTTACGAGTATATATAATTTATCTACTGTAATATATTATTCTCATTTTATTTTAGAAGACAGATATTGCAGGTTGAATAAAAAATCAACAGTATCGATTATATTTTGCAAATCAAGAGTGGCTTGTTATTTCTTAAATTAAATGTGATAACATAGTATTAATCAACTATATAATTGTTGATATCTAAAACTATGTTGCTAAGTTAACTCTATAATTGTGTTCGTTGCATAATACGTTTGTAAATTCTTAGATTCATCAAAGGTACATGGGTTGTGGCCACCTCATTGAACAGATTCTGCATTAAAATTTGATTTTTTAAAATCCATAGGAGATTGTGAGATTTAAAAAAGTATTGAAAAACTTCAAAATTTATTGCTCACATTAAACTGTGGCCATAAGGGGGATCATCAAACTGAATTTGGTATGTAGCTTGTAACCAAATTTTCGGTTTTGTTATTTTAATTAGTTTTTAAACCGAAATTGTACCGCACCAATCACAAACGGTTTCATGTGCGATTTTAAATTTGTCAAATCGCACCTAAACGATTTTGTGTACAGTTTGAGTTTTAAATCGCATCATGCTCACTCCTAAATTGTTCATAATAAAAATGGATTCCAAATATGAAGGGATAGGAAAAAAAGAAATAGAAATGTAGGAGATAAAAGTGTGGGATATTATTTATCGAAGTTGTTTTGACTATCCAATCCTTATTTACCAATTACCACGAGGTTGGGGATTGAATTACATTTTGAATTTTGAACGACAGAAAAGTCTTATTGAATTCGATGAATGAGACTTTACATTATTTTATAATACATATTGAACTTATTATTTTACTTAAAAATAAAAAAATATATTTATAATTATATTTTATAAATATAAAATCACAATTAAAATTATAAACAAAATAAAAAATAATAATTAATTATCCTTGTTTTATTTAATTTTATATATATTATAAGAGAATGTATCGAGTATTTACTCGAATATATATCAACTGAGTATGTATCGATTGAGAATTCGAGTAGGTTAAATTCTAAACTAATCGAGTATAACCTTACTCAAATTCTATTCGTATTTTCATTCGAATTATTTTTTATACTCAGATTTGAATCATATTATTAACGAATCTGAGTTTCGCTCATATTTTTTTCAGTCGAACGGTTTGATTTGATTTATAGCCTTAGATCCGATGAGTTTTACAGCATTGTTCATATTTTTGATAGTGAGTGAATTTGTTTTTGAGATAAATGCATTTTGCATTCTCTAATTTATTTTTATTTTGTAATTTACATTTCATATTTTATAAATAGACACTTTATATTCTATATTTTCAGCACATTAAAACACGACACTCTTCCGATAAAAAAATCGTTAAATAGATTGAGTTATGTTATTTTTACCCACATGGTGTCTTTTCAAGGGCAATGATTTCATTGATGGTGAGACTATTTTGCTCCATAAAAAATAGTGAGTCAAAATAACCTAATTCCGTCAACCCTATTAACGATTTTTTGATCAAAAAGTAGTATATATTGGTGTGCTGAAAATATGAAATATAAGGTATTCATTTATAAAATATAAAGTACAAAATAAGAATAAATTGGAAAATACAACATACATTTAACTCTTTATTTTTTGTTATCAAGATGGTAACCGGTCGAGTTAAACCACCAGCTTTGGCGCAACGGTTTAAGTTCGTCCTGGGGTGAGCCGTAAACTTGAACATCTTAGGTTCGAGTCCCGCTTGCAACAAAGTTAGGACATGAAAATATTTCATGGTGGCCACGGTACTCTCTAAGGCGCAAGCCGGATAGCAAACCGCTCTGGTACTGGACTGGGGAGATTAGTCGCCCCGCAGGTCAGAAACTCCACATTATCAAAAAAAAAAAACCCGATCGAGTTGGGTTTAATTTTTTCACTATCTTAATCATAATCGATATATAAGACCGGTCATCTTAATATATTGAGTCAAATGGATGTGCACAAAATTCAAGAGATGAGATCTACTGAAATATAATTAAAATTTAGTAATATTTGAGTGGGATCATATATATTTAAAAATTATATTTCAATTGACCCTGTTTCTTGAATTCAGTACTCATCCATTGAATTCCGTGCTTAGTAAGAACACATGTTAAGAATATTAATATAAGACTAGTGCGGGACGGGTTCATTTTATGTATACTCAAGAAAGGATAAAATTAATTCTTGCTTAGTTGATATTTGTCTTTTTTAAATTCGATATTAGAATTAGGAAAAAAATCATTAAACTTGTTTACTTTTATCCAAATATTTCCATTTTAGAGTGGAAAATGTTGGTAGGAAAATTAGAGTTATTTTCACCTTTTGTCCTTCTTTTCTATCATTATAAACAACTTACAAACAGTAAATTTATTTCCCTTTTATATGCATTTAATAAACTACAAGCTGCGTATATTGTCTTGCTAATCACAATTGTTGACTACTACTATATTCAAGTTTAATAATGGCTGCAAATCAAGCATAAACTTAGAAACAATTTATTATGTAACTAAATTTTAAATATGACATATTTGAGCAATATTTTAGCTGATTTCGAGTAGCTCAACAATTCAAATTTGATAATTTGATGGCTTAAAAAAAATTGTTCTATATTTTTAGTGATGAAGGATTACGTATATTGTACCTTTAGTAATATAGGTATTGTACCAAAACTTTGTGAAAAAACATGACTTTTGAACGGTTGTGGTGTATTAATTTTAAAGTTTAATATATCGTCATTTGATTTCAAAAGTAAGACTATAAAATAAACCAAACGATTCGGACTTGATTCGTACTCGCTTAACTAAAAGTTTGATTAAAACTTGATTCGAAATATAAACGATTCAAATATGAACAAACTTTAAAAATTAATAAATTATTGGAGTCTTTTCAAATTATAATTTTCTGTTGATATTCGGCATCATATTGACTCGAATAATTCAAACTGTTCGGGCTCATCGTACTCGATTCGGTAGATAAACGAGTCTCAATCAAACCTTATTTCAAATTCGATAAATTCTATGAACCAAACCTGAGCAACTCAATACTCGACTCGGTTCATTTACACCCCTATTTTAAAGTCAAATTGGATCTCTAATTTTAAACCAGGTGGAATATTTAACACTAAATACACTACCACTTAGCAAACTTAATGGAGTTTAAAGAGGTAAGATTAGCAGTGCATCCTTTCATATTCATATATAATCAACGGAAGTCAAGCACCCTTATTTAAATCAGATGTAGAAGACCTTAACATTAAAGCATACTGATGCAGTGGCGGAGCCAGAGATTTTAAGTCGGGGAATCCGATGAACGAGCGTCGGTGCGGCGACCTACAGTGATGACCGGCGGCAGCAGCGACGGCTCTCTCCTCTCCTCCTCTGTTTCTATTAGACCCTCCAATATACAGATCTCCTCTGTTATTTATTTCATTTCACAAATATAAAAATATTGAAAAGATTAAACACGTCCATTACTCTTTTTAAAAAGAGTATAAAAATAATTATTTTTGTAGTGATGAGTATAAATTATCATCATATTTTAATATAGTGTGGTTAATGTTAACCTAGTAATTTATTCACTTGAGATAGATATAGAACAAAAATACATATTTAATATTGATAAATTTTATAAATAAAGTTCTTTTTGTGAATCGAAGTAATTATCATTTTTAAATAACAGAAATACTCCTTTCGTTTCAAAAAAAATAAATCATATCACTTAGTTATATTTATGTATATAATGTCATTATTAATGAATGAACACCTTATTATTTTAAAAAAGTATACATATATAAAATAAAAAGTTGTTGGTGTTTGCAAAATTTATAAATGAGATTATCTTTTTTTCTCTTGCAAAATAGATAGATTATATAATAAAGTTTGTTAGACGACCTGCCTCCAAAAGTGTCAAAAAGATGCAAAAAATCTAGGTAAATTAGTACTTCTTCCTTTTTAAATTAGAGATTCATTTCTTTGACCATTTTAAAATTACAAACGGATAAAAATTTATTAATATGTCAGTATATATTATGTGTAGACTACTTAATTATAAAATTTTATATATTTTTTTAATTTCTTTTTCTTCTTCTTTCCTAGCGCACGCAGAGCTCCCCGGAATCCGCCAGTTGTCGAATTTCAGGCTGAATTCACCCATACCTAGTACATACTAATTTTTTCGGCAGCCGAGAATCCGTGGACCCCACTTGAACCCCCTCCCCCCGCCTAACTGAGGTGATAGATTAATGTCTATGCTTAGAGTCAT
Organism: Panax stipuleanatus; assembly: GCA_020205555.1. NCBI lineage: Eukaryota > Viridiplantae > Streptophyta > Magnoliopsida > Apiales > Araliaceae > Panax > Panax stipuleanatus. The sequence goes on along the minus strand of CM035120.1, from coordinate 3,744,397 downwards.
ACAAATACTACTAGTAATATGTGTTAGATTTGAAATGGAATACTTAACTAATTAATTGTATTTAAAATTGGGTTAATGTTTTGAGTCTTTTTGACATTGGTGCTTAATTCGTGGAAACACAAGTTAGTGTTTTGGCCTTCGGGCCGTAAACAACGCGCTTAACTTTATAACGTTGGATACAGCTAATTAAGTACAATATATTATGTACTTTTGGTTTTTTTTTCTTTTCAAAAGAAGGGGACAATATGTGGTTATGGTCTCCTCAATATCTCATATAAAGTAAACACACACACACATATATATATATATATATATATATATATATATATAGAAAATTAATATTTTTATACGAGTCTTTTTCATGTGGGACTCATTCACTATTTACTATTTATGTGAAAAAAATTATGTAAAAATATCAGTTCCTTATATATATATATATATATATATATATATATATATATTGTGACGCCCCCAGAATAGTTCCAGTCAACTCAACCCATTCTGAGTCGTTAAATACATGGTACAGAATTCAAATATAAATTTTTATATCACACGGTCGTACCAAATACGACCACACAACTGTGAGTGTCAATACAAATATGTAGAAAATATTAATATTCAAACTAAGTCCTCATTACAATTATTATCACACTATTTATCAGAAATAGTGAGGACTACTACTGCTCTAATTCGGACTATCACTCAGTCCCCCGACTAGTTTTCCGCAACATTCTCATTTCTTGAAGAGGACAACAGATGAAAAGGGTGAGCTCAACTAGCCCAGTAAAGAATATTATGACTAAGATAATGAAAAATAAATTATCGTTAGCCTTCAATAAATCAGATAAAATATAATGGACAACAAATTTTAGATCAATATTCGCAGCGGAAATAACAATTCATTAGAAGAGTTAAGTAGAGAATGAAGTCTACTATCTTCTATGATTTAAAAGTTCATCATCAATATTTTATCCCCTGTAACATCAATCAATATACATCTCGAATCAGTATTCATCTTTGCACTACAGGGCAAAGATATTCATTTGTATCACCAGTGGTCATGTTCATCACAACACCTGTCATCTTTGCAATACGGCCAAAGATATTCATCAGGTAATCATTCATCTTTGCTCTACAGCCCAAAGATATTCAATTATAACACCACTTAGAAATGAGGATGATGAAAAATAATATAAATAACGAATCCAGTGAAATAAAGGATAAGATTAAGGATTCGTATTTTAATTTATTCAAGTTCAAGAATATTCCATAATAATATTTTGTGGAGCAAAATTCAAGAATAAAGCTCAAAACTTAGATCCAATCAAAGATAGTAACTATAACAGACAATTTGGACAAATAGAAAAAAATTTAGTTTTTCCGTTAATAGTGCCGTATACGTGAATAGTAATCTCGACGAAAAAAGTAAGAATTTCATAATAAAATCCATGACAATTTTTGGTATAATGATATTGAAAAGAATAACATCATTTACGAAAGAAAATAACATCCCTTACCTCAAAAGAATAGTACCTTTAGCTGGAATATCGGATATAATACCGAAAGAAACTTGCACTGAATATTAACACTCAAAGTATCAAAATATTCACAAAAATATGCTCGATATTATAGAGAGAGAAAACTTCTGATTCTGGTGTGATTTTCAATTCTAACCTAAGCACCCTATTTATAGGAAAAACTTAGGATGTCAAAGTAGATTTTTGAATAAAATAATATTTTATTTTTTAAAAATTCTGCCGCCGGCTGCTCAAAATTTTTCAACAAAACAACAAAAGTGGGGCCCACCCATTAAAAAATATATTTATTTTTTGAAACTTCAATAATTCATAATAAATAGCCCATATGTCAGAAAAATATAAATTCTATATCTTTTTCATAGGAAATTTAATTCTCTACAACTTTGTAGAAGGAAGTTTTTCCAAATTCCAAACATAAATTATCCGAAATTCATAAATAGATGATTTTCTATACCAAAATACTGATAAAAATACATCAGCACTAATTCATTATCTTATATTCACAAAATAAATATTTTTTATCATATAAATCAATAATTAATTATTCACAAATAATATTATAGAACTACAATATTGACAACCAGGTCGTTCCCAGAAAAGAGGGGGCCTTTCGATAAGGATTTCTCCTTACTGGCGCGCAATTAAATAACCCCTCCTAGACATAACTTCCTTAGACATTGTCAATAATGCTATCTAATAATATTATTCAAATAATATGAATTATTGAGTTGATAATGTGAAATACTGTGCAATGACAATTATTGAATCAATCATAGCAACGTAGCAATTATTGATATAAAATATCAACGTAGCAATTATTGAACCGATAAAATATCCTGCAATTATTGAATCAATAATATAAAATGTTAAACAGTAATTACTGTAACAATAATTGAGTAAGTGCCTTTTTTCGTAAGAATCAATAATTAAAATTACTGTGCAATACCGTGTGATACTGTGCAATACCGTGTGCTACCGTGCAACACCGCGTATTACTGTACTTTAACCACCGGATATTTCAACAGTACTAACAGTAACAACTACGCCGTTATTTTATAAAAATGTTATTTCTGTCGCTTTCTATATCCGACAGTTATTCCGTTGTGGGGCCCACAAATAGCTGCGCCGTCGTACGAATATTCCCCGACAACAAGAATATTCCACGACCAAACGAATATTCCCCGACAACAAGAATATTTTATAACCACTTACTCATTTTAAAATATTTGCATATTTCACTCATAACTTTTCACATTTATCAAAACAACACCTTCCTGTTTCGAAATAATATATAAAAAAAATTAAATCTTTATTCATAAAAGTTGGGATTTTACATATATATATATATATATATATATATATATATATATATATGTCTTTTACCTAAAAACAACAAGTAAATATGTAAAGATGACATATGCAAAATAAGGGGACAAAAAACATAAACAAAAATTGAAATTCAGTTGTAAAATCTTTATGACAAATAAGGGTGATGGTTGCATGATTTCACATCAACATGAATAATTTTTTGGGTCCTAATTCCTAAAATAAGATTTAATTCTCACGTCTCAAAAGTGATGGGATGTTTTAAGAGTATCCATAAATTAAACTAAATTAGTTCCATTTAACTGTATATAATGGTCTATTAATTGAATATGAATTCCAGATTTTATGAAAATTTGATAACTTAACAATGTGCATCTTTAAGAAATTGAACTCTATTTTTTTGCATATAGAAATGTATAAAGTAGATGGTAGAAAGTAGTTTAGAAAAGTGAGGGTGGTGTGTGGATATCTTTTGTGTATAGAATTGGTGGAGGGAAAAAATAAAATTGTGGGTTGCCCGCAGTTGTACCATGCATACGTTCCACCGTTTGGTTTTTTGTTGTTGTACACCATTCTTTTTTGTATTCCCATCTTATTTCTTCTTCTTTTTTTTAGGATTTCTTAACACCTGATTTTGTCTGACTGTCTGTCAAATTATCAATTATAATTGCTCAGGCTGTCTGGCTATAAGGGGAGTGATTAGTATGAAGTTAGCTTTGATCAATTAACTAATACAGTGTCGACACGCAGCCGTGAGGTGATCTCTCTCTCTGCGTGTCAACACTGTATTGGTCAATTGACCAACAGGGGCGGAGCCATTGGTTGGCTATAAGGGCTGTAGCCCGGCCCAATTTTTTTTATTTATTAAATGTACTATATAATTATGTAGTCCAAAGTAAATAAGTTGGAATAGCTTTGGTCAACCCAACCCAAATATACAATTTTGACATTATAATATCCTTGGTTCGCCCAGTCAAAATATAAAATTTTGACATTATAATATTTTTAGTCCGCCCCAACTTTTATTCTTGGCTCCGCCCCTGTTGACCAACTTACATGAAATTAATTTCATGGTAACCGGATCCGGCGATAAGACACCCGAAGTCAATTGGGAATAAGAATCCAAATTAGAGTTTCCCTAGGAACAAGATCACTGGATAGAATTTATGTTCCTTAAAAATATATAGAAAATTAAACCAAATAAGACATTATAAATTAACTTGGACTTTGATCCTTCTGGAATACCAAATCGCAACATAATAATTACATTACAACATGCGTACTCTTATCAATTACAATAATTTTTTATTTTATTTTTTCCTTCCTTATAGTTTTAAAATTTGTCAAAAATTAGTTGTGACAACTGATTTTCTTATGTTTAGAGGAAGATAATGAATCCAATTGAGTCTCTAGTTTGTCACAAGTTGAACTTTTAGGCCAATGAAGGTTTTAAAATTACTTTCAATAAACTCTCTCTCTCTACCTTTGGGATATTTGTTAAAAATTATATATAGCACCACTACAACTGCATGTTGTTAGCCTTTTTCAGGTAATTCTCTGTCTCACAAAGATTGCTCTTTTTTTTTAACGTTTTGAAAAATATTTTTATATTAAATATAATGTTAATGTATAAATGTGCTTTCTGCATGTTTTAAAATTTATACTAATTAAATATGTTAAATGTTTGTGAGAGGAAGGGAAGCATCAACACAGCATTTAGGCTAGCTGGTTTATGGGTGCTTTTGTAGTTCAAACTTAACGCACATTCATTTGCATGTTGCCATACTAATTCTCCATTACAGGACTAGTTTTTCACATGTGTGTTGCTCTCTCTCTCTCTCTCTCTCTCTCTCTCTCTCTCTCTCTCTCTCTATATATATATATATATATATATATATATATATATATATATATATATATATATATATATAATTTGTCCAGCAAAGCGGAAAAACGAACCGGCAATAGCGACTGTTCGTCCGTCACTAAATCACAGAAATACCGGTTTTTTGAACTATAGCGACGGTACGAACTGTTGCCATAACTATAACGCCGACTTTATATGCTATAGTGATAGATTGAACCGTCGCTATAACCGGTTCGAACAAACCTCTCCATTAGACAAACGGACCTGTGTGTATATATATATAAAGTTGATGATATATGCTTGTCCCATTAAGTGACAATGTGCCATCATCTCACGGAGTTATATATCGTAACCATATTGTACGTATGAGACATCAATTAATCTAGCTAATGAATTAATACAGCTTTTTAATGTTTTTTTTATAAATTTTCTTATATATATAATATCATTAATCCAATAGTTAAGAATAATAAGTACTGGACCATTTGGGGTGAGCATCTGAACTCCCTCAGTTTCAAAATTAGATATGCAATTTAACTTTTAAGATCAAACGACGATATATTATATTTTAAAATTGTTATGACTCATAAAAGTTTAGAATAAAATAAATTTTGTGATTATTATTTTTTGTTATATACCATACGATTATATTAATTGTATCAACTAAAATTAAATAAATTTATATTAGTTTAAAATTTAATATAATATTATTTAATTTTAAAAGTCAAATTGTATCTCTAATTCTGAAACGGAATAACGGAGGGAGTGGTATGTATGATTTTACTTGGTAGGGTTGTTTCCTATAAATAGAAAAGTAACTCAAGTCAGTTGGCAAAAGAAGCAGCTTGCTAGTGTTGCTTAAGAACCAAGTATACTCAATTACGTACATTTAAGAATGCTAAAAGAATGTTTTTTCAATTCATAATAATTTATTTGGATATCAATCTTAACCACATTGTGACACATGTATACTATGAGCCCTTTAGATTTGTCCCAAATTAAATGGATTTTTTTTCCCTTTCTTTAGCATATTTAATTTAAAAACAGTCTAACAAACGACATAATTAATGTTCAAATTTATATACAGTTAAAATTAAACCCAAATAATTTATATCTGCTTTAGTAGACACAGATAACAAATTATATAAGACTATATCTGCTCTAGTAATATATATTTCTGTTTTTTTTAAAATTAAAATTAAAATTAATTAAATATGTAACTCGAATTAATATTAATTTTTTAAAATTCAATTTCAAACTCGATTATCTTGAATTGTTAACCGCGAAAAGCAACAACAGTCTTCTTCACACGTGCATGCAGCATGACAATTCCAAATTTCTTGAGAGAGTAGATAGGGTTTGGGCTTGGGTCATTATCTTGAAGGAAGGCCTGTGATCTTTTTATTAAAGCTTTCATTAATTTGATAAAGTAGAGAAAAAAAAGAAGAAAGAAGACATTAATGAAGAAAACAAAGCCAAAAGGGGAATGGCGATTCTTTAATTTTTATCAAGTTGGGGACTGTCAAATCAGGATCCGGTAACTATGAAATTAATTTCATGGTAAGTTGGTCAATTGACCAATACAGTGTTGACACGCAGACTGTATTGGTTGACACGCAGAGAGATAGATCACTTCACAGCCTGCGTGTCAACATTGTATTGGTCAATTGACCAACTTTAACTCCATGCTAACCATTCCCGTCAAATCATTACCATCCCCAAGTCAACAAACAATCAAACTTTGCTATGAAGCTTTTGGTTAACAATTATTTCCCTCTTTTTTGTGTGTTGCATTTTTTCCACTTAAATATTTAATTTGATTGTTGTATATATTTTTTTAATATAAAATATGTGTTACAATGTTGAGTTCTATTATGTATTGCCATAAATTTATGCCGAATTACAATTTCGAAATTTATCAATACACGAGATTAGTAAGAATTATACAAGGATGTCACTTATAACATGTCTCCGTCATAAAGTTAACACTAATACTTATTCACGTAACTGCAATCAAATAACCAACTTAAAACATTTTCAATATATATCATCATTTTCCTCATTTGGTTCTTTTTCAATCCCTGTTTATTTCATTCTCATTATAGTATAGTGGTACATGGGGGAGGTGAGCATTTTCAATTAGGATGAATAGAGATTGGGTCCAATAGCCCAAACATCAACCACAAAATTAAATGCCTGGCCCAACAAAATTCTTACATTTGTGTTAAAAAATTTGACTGTCTCAAAAACCCAACAAGTTTTTATTCATATATGGAGTACAGGTTTATTCCAAACAAGAAAAAAATGAAAAAGGAAAAAAGAAGAAGGTAATAAATGATTAAATACACTCAAATTTTCCCCATTTGTGCTCCAAAATTAAATTGAAAAAGATTTTGTTGCACAAGGGTAAAATATGGAATGATTAAATACCAAGATCTGTTTTAAAATAATTCTTTGTTTCTATATCTCTAATTTTAGTTTTTATTTCCATTATATTTTCTATTTTTTCCCATTTAATATGACAAAAAATAAAATAAAATTGGGATTAGATAACCGCCTGGTGACTCTGTACAGTATTTATATGCAGGAAAAAATCGTTGATTCGGAGCAATCGGAGAGAGAAGCAGGCAAAACAAAAATCGACATGGCCATTGATCTCTCAAGCTTAGAAAGGAGGTAACTTTTCATTTGAACCCATTTTTGTATTGACTTTTAATTTAATTTAGTTTTATATTTTGTTCTTCATATCTGAGTGCTTATTCTTTACACTTCTATGCTTTAATTACTGGCAAGAAAATGAAATAATCCTTACGAATAGTTCATTAATCTGTAAAATTGTATTTATTTGTCATTTGAGGATGCAACAGGAATTGCTTTTTATATAGTTATTTCCCTTGTTCTGTTCTTCTTGTACTTTGAATGGCAAAAATTAAATTTTTTAAAAAGCTATGTAGTTGGATTTTAAGAGTAAACCCATATAGCTGTTAAGGACAATGCTTATGAAAATCACATTAGCACAATTATTGCTACCTTGGAAAAAAAATCAAACTTTTCAATTGTATTAGTGTTTCTCCTTCTAATTGTATTTATATTTTTATGCAATTTCTTTAGTTAGTCTCATTTTACCCGGTCTTGGTTCTAGGTACATTGATTCTTGCCAGAGACAAGGAACTCTACCTAATGTAGCAATTTTCTCGGCCTTATTTAAGGTTAGTGGTGACTAGAGATGCTGTTTATTCTCTATTGTCCATTAAAAATGAGATCTTTTGCATTGCATGATGTGTAGCTCTACTGGGAGGATTTGAATTTAAACATTGTTTTTCTCCGGCTGTCCTGCATGTGCTGTGATCGTTGTTATGATGCACCTATCTCTCAATTCCCTATTTGGGATGAATATTTTATTTCTTGGGTTTTTCATTTCTCATTCAATCTGAATGAGAGGCAATGGAACTTTAAATATTCCTCCTTCGGTGATGGGTGGTTTTAGTCTTTAGACACTTCTTGACAGCCCATATGCGATCTCCACGGAAAATTGCATTAATTCATAATAAGATTTCATATACGGAATTTTAAATCATCTAAAGACATGTAGATCTCCAAGTTTAATACTGAATTCCTCCAACAAACTTATTAGGTATAAAGATTTTACATTTTACTAGGAAAATTACCAAAAAAAATCTTATTAAGGCACAACAAATTCTTGAAAGAATTTTACAGCTTCAAAGCCTTCATTAAATCGATGCGGTAGGGAACAAATTTGGCCTAGGAGGGATCTAGAAGGAGTTTTAGAACACTGTTTGTAGGTATACTCGATTGCCAATTTCTTAAGAGTTTTTGGAGATTTTATTTGAACTTTTTAAGGATGCTTGTGTATGCACGTATTCTCTTAAAGGTATGTTCCTTCTCATAGTTTTTTTTAATGGTAGTAGTAGATAGTGTGTTAGGATTCTTCTGAGATTTAGCTGCTTTTTGATCTTTCCATGCATTTGGATAGAAAAAAATGGTCAAACTCTGAGTTACCAATAACATCATTTTCGGCTTATGATAGGACTAGAGAGCTATTATATATTGATTTTGTTTCTTTGTTCATTTCCACTTTGGACTTGAGAAATCTTGTTCTAACGTTTTCCCATTCTCAATAAGTTATTTTTTCATAAAATCAAGCTGTTTATCTTGAACTGAAATTTTACAATTAAAATTTAAAGAAGACTGAATTTAATAGTATTTGGAGAACGTTGGAGACATAAGAGCTTTGAATCAGGAGCAATCAGGACAATCAGATGTGGGGAAAGAAAACTGAAAGAAGAATATTGAATATTTTTTTTATCTTCCGTCAAAAGAATTTTTGAAAACAAAAATTTCTATATCTTGTTAAAAACTACATTTTAAGTGACACTTTTTTTTTCTTGGAAGTTCTTCTCTTCCTTTAAGTTTTTCCTTTCCTTGGATTAATATTATTGCATTACTTTCAATCGATAGAAATTGAAATTAAACCTGATCAGTTATGTCTGTCTTACGACTCAGGCCAAGGTCAAGAAAGCTCGCCATGAGGTCTGTAGCCTTGTAATTTTTTTGGACGACTTAAAGGATGTTGATTTCAATCCAGTAAAAAATTTGCTTATGGAAATTGATGAGTCTGAGATTGATGCAGTTGACATACTTCACAGATCATCATGTTTCATGAATGTAGAATATGTTTTGTTGTTGCTGCATACTGTCAGTCAAAAGCTTCGAGTAGTTGATCTCCAGGACACGTCCTTTGGAAAGTATCTCTTGCGGTATGTAAATGGTGCCTTTTTGCCCAAGAATTTATCATCATAGTTTCTTTATCATTGTACTAAAATTCTTAGTTGAAATTATTACATCCCTTTGCATTTTTATTAGCAATACAACATATCAAAACTTTGAATCTCTGATATATGGCCCCCTAAAGTTTTATTGGTTGACAACTTTTAAGTTCTTCACATTAAAAAGAAATCATTCCTGGATGGTCTAATTAGTATAAATTTGGATCACATGGCTAGCATAAAACCCGGTAGCATATGGCTTCATATTGAAAGCACTAATAGCAAGTATTTCTTTCAGCACTCTGATCAGCTCCTTATCCTAGTTTACCCCACCCTTCATTTCATGGTGACCTGTTTGACCTGTGTATTATTTACTATATAAGATTATTAACTTAGTTCAGTTGGATAAAATGTTTCTAGCATTCATGTTTTTAGGTCAAGCTAGCATACCTTGCTGTCAATTTAACTTTGAATTAGTCAGAGCGTTTCAACTTCTAAGTGTTTGCCTATGCCTATTGAAGATCTCTGAAGATATCTGGATGATTGACTTATCTGGGCTTGTCATTATCCTATACATTTATAACAACATAATACCTCATTTCTGAATGACACATGAAGGATGGGTTTTTTTCCTTCTATTCTTAAGAGGAATAATATAAAGTGTCATGGATCAGGTTTGTATATTTTAACAATTTGAACTCTCAACCTTCAATTTTTTTACTTCAGGGATATCTCTCAAAGAGGATTGAGCTGCCAAGTTTTAAATTTGAGGTCTTCCCATTTTCGAAAGCTCAATATGATTGGGAAGTTCATGCAGATGCAAACACTCAATCTCGATTTTAGTGTTTCACTTACTAGTTTTCAAGAGAGCTGTTTTACTTGTATGCCTAATCTAAAGTGCCTCTCAATGTGTGAGACAAGGGTTTCTAATCTTTGGACAACCAGTGCAGCATTAGCTAAACTCACTTCTTTAATTGAACTCCGCTTTCAGAATAGTTTATCTTGGGAGGACATAGTAGGGACTTGTTATGGATCATCTGGTGGGAATGCAGAAGACAGTAATTCAGGCCATATGGACAATGAGCTCCACCTTGGAGCTTTAGGTGAAGAAACTATGAATCAATATTCAAATGCAGAGGGCGAGCTTACGAGTTTGTTTCCATTTGATAGTTATAATGTTAATCACGAAACTCCAAGCACATTGGGGGGTTCCTCAGATGACAGCGAAGTGAACTTTTCAGGTCGACATTGGGACTTCAGTTTGGTGAATCTTTTCTCTGATCTACTTCCTGGGTGGAATGGGTCAGTCGATCAGCAAATTGAGGTAAACAAGCAACCTTATATATTTGGTTGGTGTGAGTAATTTCAACTTAAATAAGTGGACTGTTTGGGAAACCGATAGAACTTGATTATATTTTGCATGGTAAGGATAGGCTTTGAAACATTTTCTTTTAATATACAGATAAATGCATTTTGTAGGATAGCAGAACCACTGTAGGACTTCAAAAGTTGATGAGCATAAGTTAAAAGTCTTACTTTGGTTTCTTTCTTTCTGTTCAATCTTATTGTCCCATAATTCTTCTACTAGTCCTCTTCTCATAAAATGCTACTGGTTTTCTTTTACCTTTATTTTTCATGGTGCCCGATAATGCTCCTCTCCATTCTCTTTTCTATGTATGAGCTTAGCTATTTACTATGTTATAACAGACATCTTTGGGCTCATGGAGGATGCATAGTGAAGAAGAATCACTGACAAGCTCTTCTGACTCGAGGGACACCTTAAATGCTGCTCCAAAGAAGTATATTTCTAATCATCCTTCGCCAATTTGCTATGAGAAACATTACAGAGAGTACATGATAGCTTCATTACCCAATCTGAGAATCCTTGATAACTTGCCCATACGAAAGATTGACAAAGACAGAGCAGATATCATCTTTTCACAAAACTTTGAGTATCTACCGTACAAAAGGAATAATAAAGAGAGTCTTGTAAGTATCTTACAGAAGCGTGAAATTAAAGCAAGTGGTAATTGCGTGCCCACATGGAGGCGAAGGCCATCTTACACTTCAGGAAAGTCTCAGCAATTTTATTCTAGGTCACTTTGTGCTGCCAAAGTGGGTTCTTCTGCCTGGCCTTTCTTGCGTCCTCTTTCTCTTTTGAACAGAATATCAACAGATGATAGAACAGAATTTCGTCCGCGGCAGTTCGAGTACCACCCATCTAACTCTAGCCTTATGGTATTCGGAAGTCTGGATGGTGAAGTGGTTGTTGTCAACCATGAGAGTAGAAAGATTGTTAGTTACATTCCATCCCTTGGTGCAATGAATAGTGTGCTGGGACTCTGCTGGCTCAAGAAGTATCCATCCAAGGTATGTTACTACTTACTACCAAATTGAATGTGAGGTTGAGAATATAAACTTTTGATGTTGCTTCACCATTTTTTTATGCATAACTAAAGTACTTCCTTTTCTAAATAAAAGAATTATGTTATATATTTAACCTTGGCACAATACTTTTGATGGTGATTCCCTATAAGATTTGACAAGTGTATGCTATGTTTGCTTTTATGTTGTTTACACAACTCTTTTTTTTATGGGGATAGGTTAAGACATGAAATCATTTAAATTAGGTGCTAGACATATTCTCTGTAGCAGTAAGATTGCTTGCGTATTACTAGAATGTGTCAAAGGTTGCTTTTATGTCTGAGGCCTCTTGTTTTAATGTCTCTTCAATGTTCTGTGTCATAGATTGTCAATAGACAATATAGCTTTTAAACCAGTGATTTATAGCTAAAAAAATAAAAAAATGTCTTTTACCCATTCAAGGCCTATTTATGCACATGATGGCCAAAGTAAATAAACTGATTGCATTATGCTCTAAGCAAATCATTATTATGCTCACAATTTCATGTACCATTTTTGTGAAAATCCCTTATTTTCAGGAAATGGTTGCTCATTGTCTAAACTCATAAGTTCACAATGCTTTGAGAAGTAGGGATTTCTTGATTCATCGAATCTTCCTTGGCAGTATCATCAGTCGCTTATTATTATATATATTGTATGCATAAGAATATATATACGTCATTTTTGCTGATAAGAGTATGTGTGACTATTGCTGATATTTGTGGGATATTTTTGTTTTTAATTTATCTGGGGAAAAAAACACCCACTGACATTCAATCCTCTTGTTTTTTCCTCCTCCTTTGTATTTTGAAATTTCAGCTGATTGCTGGTTCTGATAATGGTTCGCTGAAATTGTATGATATCCAGCATACTCCTTCGACAACTACAGGCATCTATCACAGTGCTAGTCCTGTTAGCTTTGATGAGTTCGACCAATTAACATCTGTTCATGTTAACTCAACAGATGAATTATTTCTCGCAAGCGGATACTCAAAACATGTTGCTTTGTATGACATCTGCAGTGGAAAACGCTTGCAGGTGTTCACTGATATGCATCGGCAGCATATTAATGTTGTTAAGTTTGCAAATCATTCCCCTTCCATCTTTGCTACTTCATCATTTGATCAGGATGTCAAGATGTGGGATTTGAGACAAAATCCAGTTCGACCTTGCTACACAGCTTCAAGCTCTCGAGGAAATGTGATGGTATGCTTTTCTCCGGATGATCACTATCTTCTTGCATCTGCTGTTGACAATGAGGTAACTTCATTATCTTCTTTTGAGAAGTATGAGATACTTTCAGTATTAATATGGGTTAAAAGTTTTTGTCTCCTAATGCTTAAAACAAGACCTCTAATTTTGGATTCTGATATGGGTCCTGCTATATTCGTACACTTTTTCCAGACAAGTTGACAACTTGACACAATGAATGCCTTGTAAATAATTGCAACTTTATGGGCATTTCCAATGTGAAAATCTGAAACTATATCATTTCCTTCCAACATTTATGCTTTTGAGTTCAGACTTAAAACTTGACCTTAGGATCAGAAAGAGTACTTGTGGGTAGCCAGGCAACAGAAACAATTGAATAGAAATAAATAATCAAATACAAATAAGCATCTAAATTATTCCCAAAGGAATTATTAGTTTGTACAAATGTTAGAATTTTCTAGACCACATATATATATATATATATATATATATATATATATATATATATATATATATATATATATGACTGGTAGTAAATCTGCTTCATGAGCTTTTGGGAAGCAAAGCTGAGTAAGCTCCATCCCAATTATATTTATCTTGCAAGGTATCCCTAATAGCATTTAAAATTCCTCACATGTCTTATTCCTTGAGTGGGGCAAAAGATAATTTATAGGGTTCTTTCAAACCACTCCAGTTAAACAGTCACCTTCATTAGATTATCAAATGTTTAAAAACTAGTTCAGCTATTAATGTTGGATATGCAAGGTTAAAGTTATATTCTAGAGTAAAACTTATTGTTTGCCTAGAACCCAAAAAAATGCCTTTTGGTTTGCCACATGTAAAACCACACTAAACTATGTTATTTATTGTTGCTAGTAAGCAGAAACCAAAAAAAGTACAATTTCTCACATTAGTAGCTCAAGCTAAGATGGGATGGGTATGCCTCTGTTATAATAAACAACTTTTGTCCCGGCACGTATTGAATTTAACCTTCAACAAGACCCTCTTGTGTACCTTAAATCTGCGAAGTTGTGAGGTTTGGAGTCCCATTCTGTGTATTTGAGATTGTCTAAGTTTCACCACTGGCGGAACCTCTACTGAGCCTGCCATGTTGCCCTTTTTCTGTAAGTGGTTAAACTATATAACATGCACCCACCTTCACAAAAAAGAGAGTCCACTCTTAAAAAAGTTGAAGTTTTAAAAAAAAAAGTTGACTGGAACGTAATCAAAAGCCAAGATCGCGACTTATATTTACTGATATTTAGTACATTGATTTTTAAAGTGGACTCTCGTTTTGAGGTGCCCCAGAAAGAGTAGGCGTATTATCATTTTGAGATGGAAGGAGTAACATTTTAAATATACAAGTAATTAAGATCCAGGGTGAAAGAGGATTGATCTACTGTTTTAGTACTTGTCCCACCTGAAATACATCATATGACCTTTTAAGTTCAACCAACAATCAGATTGAGTTATTCCATGCCAAAACTAGTGTATATTTTAGGATAACGGTTGATGTTGTCAGGTAAAACAACTTCTTGCTGTTGATGGAAGGATTCATCTGGACTTTGGTATAGCTTCAACAGGAAGCACTCAAAATTACACTCGTTCTTATTACATGAATGGAAAGGACTATATTATCAGTGGAAGTTGTGACGAGCATGTAGTGCGCATTTGCTGTGCTCAAACAGGAAGGAGACTCAGGGACATATCGTTGGAGGTAAGTAACTTCTGTGCTATTTGCTTCATGTCCAAGTTCATAATAATAGCAAATTTACACCACGGTGTGCATGTGTAGCATTCTCTAACATTGAAACCTCAGATAAATTAATATTTCTTCTTAGCGAAAAGAAAAAGGTTTATATGAAGGGCACTTAGTACGAGAAACTCAATTGCAATTATGGAGTTCAGCTTTACCTGTTATCTTTCTAACGGTGTGATAATTATTCCCTTTTCTTTTATCCAAATCTCTTAAAAATGTCTTGAACTGGGTCCATCCTACGCATGTGAACAAATTTGAGTTTAAGAGTAGGGTACTGCCAATAAATAATTGCAATTGGCAAAACTAAGGACTATGTCACTGTAGTTGGCACCTTTTACTTATCGATCCACTGAACTTTTAAAATTTTTACCGATTAAACTAATTAAAATTTTGAAATTACATCATTTTGTTACAAAAATTAGACAACCGTTAACTTCATTCAGTTTTTTAAATACATGGCAGGAAAAAGAAAAGAAAAGAGAAAGAAATAATGACTTGGCCAATCTGACTAGACAAAAATAACACGTCATCAAAAAATTTCCCTGCAACAATAATATTATCTTTTCCCTCTTCAGTCTTCTTCCTTTCCGCCTACCTCCATCGCCAAAAATTTCTCATTCTCAATTTTCATATCAGAGTTCCAAGTTGGGGCTTCTCTCTAACAAGACTAACATGCAGCATATTTGGACTCCATCTGCTCCAATTAAAAGGTAATTCCACAATATAAAAAATTGGGTTTCTTTCAGGTTTCATCTTCCCGTGATTGGGGCAGCGGAGGATGAAGGAGAAAGTGGTAGACGTGGTCGGCGAAATTGTGTTTGAGGAGGAGGGATTGGCGTCGGAGAATCTGTTGTGGGTGAAGAAGGATGGGAGGAAGGTGAGTAGAAGAGAAGTTGGGTCTTGTTGTGGAGAGATAAAGTGGAGGAGATTTTTGTTTTGCCTCATTTGTAGGAGAACAGGGTATTGGGGTAAGAGGAGAGGTTTTTGGAGTATAAAATTGGGAGGATGATTGTGGGCTGAGGTGGGGGATGAACATGGTGAATTTTTTGTGATTGAAAATAAAGAGAAATCACAAGAAATTGAGTGAGAAATTGGGAGAGAGAACAAATCAACAAATTGATGATAGTAGAATTCATGGGTGGATAAAGCATCAAATTTTCACCTTTCTATATTTTCTAGATTCATGCTTCTGTCTTTTCATTTGGCATTAAAGAAAGCAACGGATCTCTCAAGCAAATAAAAATCTAATAGATTAGAAGATTTTCATCAGATCCACAATAGAGACCCTCCAAAAATTCAAGCTCTTACCAACTTTTCATTAGAAATCTCCTTAGCAAAGATTGGAAGAGATAATCAGAAGTTAGTTTTCCGTCCATGGTGTTGAAGCCAGTGACGGGAGTTTAGAAGAGAGGGGATAAAAAAGAAAAATAAAACAAAACATGTCACGTGAGAATGCTTGGCCAAGTCATTATTTCTTTCTCTTTTCTTTTCTTTTTTCCTGCCATGTATGAAAAAGCTGAATGAAGTTAACGGCTGTCTAATTTTTTAACAGAAGGATGTAATTTCCAAATTTTATTTAGTTTAATCGGGTAATTAAAATTTTTAAAAGTTCAGTGGGTCGATAAGTAAAAAGTGTCAACTACAATGGCATAATCATTAGTTTTGCCAATTGCAATTATATCCAAATGCCAGATGGATGTAAAATACTGTCCAACTCCATTTATAATGTAGGACCAAATCCTACCTATGCAGTCAGGAAACCAGCTGAATTAAGCAACCTGTCAAGGCCTGGCTCCTCAATCCTATGGCTCACCTTTTCTCTACGCTTGTAGTGGCTACTCAGTGAACCTCTAAATTACATGAGTATATTAAGTAGTCCTATTTCCAACGTTCTAATTTACTTGTAGGTGGTGAAACCCATTATTTGTTGATTGTTTAC
Organism: Panax stipuleanatus; assembly: GCA_020205555.1. Classification (NCBI taxonomy): domain Eukaryota; kingdom Viridiplantae; phylum Streptophyta; class Magnoliopsida; order Apiales; family Araliaceae; genus Panax; species Panax stipuleanatus. The sequence goes on along the minus strand of CM035120.1, from coordinate 3,727,566 downwards.
ATTAAAGGGGCATGCAATTATTATAATTATTGATGGAATTTGTATATGCTTCTATTCTGCAGGGTAAAGGTTCAGGGACCTCGATGTTTGTGCAATCTTTGAGAAGTGATCCTTTCAGAGTGAGTTCTGCATATTTTTTTCTGTCTGTCTGTCTCTCCACTCTCCTAAATGGAGAAGTTGAACTAGAAAAAGGCACATACAAACGGTAGCTATTTTCATGCTCTATACCTTCATGTAAAATCTTTTCTTAGTAAGCTCTTACCATGCTCATTCCCACTTGTTCACTTGATATATCATCCCTCTCCTTGAACCCACCCCAGGTTAGATGCCATGCCACTCTAATTTTCTGATTTGAAAAAGGGCTCTGCAGTACCTTTTTCTTTTCTTGTTTAGCTCAAGTAGTTATACTAAAAGCTTTATTTTGTAACTGTTCGTCTGTATATTGGTTTTGGTGTTTTCTTTATGTTTTGACCTATTGTTTTATTAATTTAAATTTTACATCTGAGGTCTTTTAAGGGGATTGAACATAATGTTTGTAATGTTCTTCATTGTAGCTGTGTAATTTTATGGAATTTCTTGATGAGTTGTTTTTGGGAGTATCCTTTCTTTTGCTCCCTTATAGAGAGGAGATTTTCATACAAGGGGTTTGGGAGGGGGATTGGGTGACATTGGTGTTTTTTATTGCTTATATGCCCTTTGATATACATTGTGCTACATGGGTCACCCTATTATAGTTAATAATAGTTACGTGTCAGAAAACGAATCCTCAACCTGTCAAGACTTACTGTGTATCCCGGACGATTAATTTAAAATTTCCTTCTAGAAAATAGTTAGATGATAGGATTTCACTTTTATACCCCTAAACAGCGGGAGACGGGAAATCTTATTCTCTAGGGGAGCAAACAAGACTCTTGTCGCACTAAACTTGTTGCGTAAGTCTGGAAATTGTTATAAGGCACCCACTTAAGCCACGGGTGCCACTTTCTGCTCTCTTTTTCATTCTTATACATGGTGGTTTGCTATCAAATGCTTGCACTATCAGATTTCAACAAGTCTTTGTTTTGTGGGTTTTTCCTAGGATTTCAACATGAGTATCTTGGCAGCCTATTTACGTCCAGGGTCAAACTCCGAAATTGTTAAGGTACGATAGCGTGCGTCAGCTTTGCTTATGCAGTTGTACGTTGCAACCTTTATCTGAAACTTCTAAGGTTCAAAACAACCCTGCAGGTGAACTTGTTAGCATCCAGTGACTATGATAAAGAACAACACTCGTACAATGAGAATGGTAGCCAGTTTTGCAGTATGGGTGGTTGATTTATATTATATCTCCCAATTAGACATAGAATGTATATCAGATGCACTGTATAGTTGAAGGGAGCTGTTTGGCTGGGGAATCTTCGGAATATATTGTATCTATGTAGTTACATTATTATGTATAATACCTTAATGGAATATATGTTGTTTGCTCTCCATATTGCTTATGATTTATTAGTGGAATATAATTTCAATTTTCCTTAATGCAGAAAAGATGAAAATTAGAACAGGGTAGAGATGTAATAGCAAAGTAAAATGCAGAAAAGATAGAAGTCGGTGCAATAAAATTTATGGTGCAATAAAATTTATGGATACATCTTATCCCGCTATTCCAAACTACAAAACTACAAATTAAAACACGATAAAATTGTGTCATTTCACAAACTACACCGACAAACACAAAAATTCACAATTCAACAGAGATGCTTGCTGAAAGCATTTGTTTTATGCATGATGCTTGCTGAATTCTTTGATTCGCGAAAGCACCCTTTTCCCGTGTGGATGGCTGTGAATGAAGGCGTAATGTTCTTGAATCGCGTTTATTAGCTTCTGTTTGTCCTGCACCATATAAGAAACCTAGGATCAACCTAAGAACAAATTGATTAATGAAGAGCTTGTCTAGAAGACCATATATATACCTTGGCTAGTGCTAAGGCAGATTGAGCAACATAGTTCCCATAAGGATCCTGCAGAAGGATTAGAAAGTCTTTACTATCAACGAGCTCGTTGGTAATTTGAGACAACTGATCTTCACTCGACTCCCTCAAGCATTTCTCCACCACATTGCTGCCATACTTATTCATGGAAAGAGTTATAAAACTCCCTGCAAGCTGTCGCAATATATCTGTCGTATATTGTGGCACCCTCAGTCCCAATATATACTGCACAACATAATTCCTGAAGGGGGAGAAAATAAATATAAAATGATCGAAATAGAAGGTACAAACGAGTGATAACGATTCAGGAATTTTCGATGCAAGTGACAAACCCATAAGCATGTTCAGAGAGGACCAATGAATTAGATGTTATTTGATGCATAAGGTGCCTCTTAGGAGTTCCCTGAGCATGTGCCACACATTGTTGCAATACACAACACCCACTCTTATCCGTCGCTATATCCAAACAGCTTTCAGCTACCACATCTAGAATTGGCTGAGGAAAATTGGGGAGAAAAATTATCCGTATATACAGATAAACAGACCCTTTTTGATGATTTCTAACAGTTCTATCTATCAACAATCAACAATCAACAATGGATGCATACTTGATTAGAACTAAATATGTAATTATATAACAATACTTGATACTATAAAATAAACATATTTAAATTTCATAAACAATGTATGTATGTAACTAAATTTATGGGTTCAAATGAAATGCAATATAATGTCATCGTAGAAACATAAGTTAATAATAATAATAATAATAATAATAGATTATATACCTTGATTTGTTCATTAGTGAACAACTTCAAGCATTGCTGGATTACATGATGACCATTCATGCTTTTGGTCAAGGTAAGAGTGATATGCTTCAAAACTGATAAAACAGAAGACTTTTGATTTTGAGTCGTCAGATTCTCCAACAGTTTCTGCATAGCACGAGTTCTGCATGCAACAATTGAAAACAAAACACAACTGAATTTGAATTTCCCGCGCAACTCAAAAATCATCTGGGCCGTCCCAAAGCACGGACGGGTACAGCTCATATATAATAAAACTGCAAGAATTATCTTACTTATCATAGTGTTATTATCACCATTAATTATAACATTTAGCATAAAACCAATAATATGAGGCATTTTATTTAGTAACCACAATCTCACTTATAAGCAACATTCAAAGATTCCGCTTCCCCCTTTTTGTTGTTTCTCTTAGTGGACCAAATTTTTTATTATGAGCAATTAAAATAACGCAATATCTGCATGTCTTTGCTAAACCAATTGTATAGGAAAAAATTAATTTGTAAAACATGTAGTAAACCAATATATGTATGTATATATTTCATACCCATGCACATCAAGGCAAATGACCAAAAGGTTGCGACCATCACTAATCACAGAACGGAGAGTCTGATTCATCTGCTCCTCATTGCACACATCAAAAAACTTCTGAATAAGATAATTCCCAAACTGATCCACCATCAAATCACGAACATGATCTTTCACCTCCAAGAAAATCATCTCAATTTCCTCCGGTTTTCGCCCCTCAAACTTCTCCCTCAAGAAACGGCACCCCATTTGGTTCTTGGCCAACCTATAAATCCTCCCCCTAACTTCCTCCAGTGTACTATAGCTCACTTCCACCTGCCGCCGCTGCGCCGGACACCGGGATTGTGTACCAGTAGTAGTACTAAACACGTTATTATTATTATTAGTACGCACCAAATTCATCCAATTATTTGGATTCACCTCGAATCGATCAATGCCAAATGTATCATACGTTTTGTTGGATTGAAATCCGTTTGGATTTGCGCGTGGCCTAATTGTAGGCATATCCCTATTCAAACTAAAATTACTATTATTATTAGTGTGAATATCATATCCATAAGTACTATCCATACCCTGAAACCCTAACAACTGCCTATGCATTTGTCCCTTTATTGCTGACTCAATCCTCATCCTCTGCAAATACATATTTGTGGCTCGGATATCCATGGCTGAAGAATCAATAACCGGTTGGTGGTTGTTGTTTCCAAGAAAAAACCTACCATCAACGCCGCCGCCATGAGGTGGATCAAGGAGTGGGTTGTTGTTTCCAAGAAAAAACCCACCACCAACGCCGCCGCCATGAGGTGGATCAAGAAGTGGGTTGTTGTTGTTTCCAAGAAAGGATCCAGCGCCGGCATGACCGGCCGGATCGGGGAACCCAGAAAGGGTTAAGAGGCTAAAATCATCGTATAGGGTTTCAGGGAGAGTATGGGTTATCTGGTAATCAAGATTGGTCTGATTATTACTGTTGGTATAGGTATTGGAATTCAGATCTGAAAAAAGAATAAGGTGATTCTGAATGCCGGAGGAGATGGCGGCCGCCGGCGGCCAACCGGACGGATATTGGTGGTTGGGTGAAAGTTGTTCCCTGTTGGAAGCCATGGATGATTCTGAAAATTAAGGAAAACAGAAAGACAAATTAGGGGGGGTGTTAGGGTTTTGGGTTTTAAGAGATTGGTCAGTTTCATTCTTGTGATTAAATATAGGGCGAGAGAAAAATTAAAATAAAAAAAGAGAAGATATTTGAGAGAGATTTTGGAGTGATTACATGAAAGTAGGAAACTCTTTAATTGTTGAGAAGTGTTTCGTATTTATCATAATTCCATGCATGCATGCATGCAGACGTATTTACGATTGATCACACAAACAAAGAGTAAGCTGTTGGCCCCATATACTATAGAAATAAAAATAAAATGCCTTTTTCCCTTCCAACACACTAGTAGTATAAAAATGCTCCGTTTGTCTCCTTTTATAAGAAAAAAAAAATGTTTATCTATTTTTGTTACTGAGGAGTAATTCATAAGACGTTTATGAAATATATGTGGATATATATATATAATCTATATCATTATATTTTCGCAAGAAATAATATAGGAGTTGTATATTTAAACCAGAGAAATTAATTTGATATTTTTATAATAAGGTCTACATCACATAAATGTAAAATGTACTTAATTCATTTGGGAAGGATGGCATTGTGGAAACAATATTTCCCTAGGAAAAATAAGGATCCATTTGATTAATAGTGAACTCAACACAACACACAAATGACTAGTTTAGTTTAGATTTTTCCAATTACAAAAATTATGGTTAGAGTAAGATCGATTCATATATATATATATATATATATATATATTCTTAATTTAATCTTTAGATTATACTAATGGGCCACATATATTTTTCAAACTGGGCCAAAGTGCACTATAAATAAGCCGACAAAAGGCCCACAAGAAGGGTTGTATACTGATAATACCAAGGGGCAAGGAAGATGGATCAGAAATTGAGAATAATTTCGTAAAGACAAAAAGATGCATCATCACCAAGACTGAACATTATGTTAAGACAACGCAACTATAATGCACATGACATTTTCCCCCTCCCCCTCCAACTCCAATTATGGACTAATTAAACTACTACTACTACTACAGCAGTAGCAGTAGCAGCAGTAGCATATATGGGATTCCACATCCACTTCTTAGTTCGTGCTTCATACAACATTTATGGTTCTCATAACATAAATTTAATTCCTGATTGACTTCTTCGTGATTGGTGAAGTACCAAATTACAAACAAATATTGCAAAACTCGCGCAAATATATCTAACTTTAGGGTAGGATTACGTAATTAATGTTTTACAAAAACACGTATAAGATTTAGTTGTTTCGTAAGTTTTCTAAATCGACTTTAAAAATATTTTAAATTAACTTTTAAAAGTCCTTAATATTTGAGACACAAGTGATACAATTAATTTTAAAAACTGCATGCATGCATTCATCTTCATGATGAAATACTAATATACTTGAAAAACGATCAACTGATCATGACATGCATGGGTGGAGCGGGGGGTCCGGGGTCCCTCGGGCCATCGGAAAAATTAGTATGTAGTAGGTATGTGGAAGGGTCTAGTCTGAAATTCAGTAATGGCGGGGGGATCCGGGGAGAAGGAAGGGTAAGAAGAAAAAGAAAAAGAAATAAATAAATAAATAATATATATATATATATATATATATATATATAATTTAACAAAACGACGTCGTTTTATTTATGAAATTTGAAGGGAAAAAAAAGAAGAGGAGCATTAGCAACAGGTCTGTATATTGGAAACAAAACAGAAGTAGTAGTCGGGTCTGGTAGAAACAGAGGAGGGGAAGAGAGGAGAGAAGAGAACTGCCGTTGCTGCCGTCGGTCGTCACTGACGGACCCTCCAGCTTAAAATCTCGGCTTAAAATCTCTGGCTCCGCCGCTGATGACATGACATGGATGCATTCGCTTGTACTCCATAATACAAGACTTCTTAATACCACTTCCAAAAATATAAACTGTAGTAGCGAAACATGCATGTGCAGGCCCAGCAACTCTTGGGATATGCACATGCCCATTTTATATATATCTATCTTTACGTTTTTACTTCAATATTCAAATTAAAGCAAGCTGCCCGATAATATACGTTATACACATGCAACGCTTAGTTAGCTAGACATTGCATTATTAAAAGTATATATAGTGACGGATTGAATCGTCGTCCGGTCCGTCGTTAAAGGGAAGTAAGCAAGGTATATTAAATAAAGGGGTAAGATTAAGATCCGGAGCGTATATATATATATATATATATACGGTCAGTTTCTCCAGCGAACCATAGAAAGCGAACTGGCTATAGCGACAGTTTTTTCCATCGCTATAGCATAACAAACTGATTTTCTATGTTATTGCAACGGAAAAAACCGTCGCTATAGCCGGTTCGCTTTTAGTTCGCTACCTATGGTTCGCTGGAGAAACGGACCTATATATATATATATATATACACGATTATTTCCCCAAAATTAATAGATTGCATTACTGACATCTAACAACCACTCAACCCTTTCGGCCGGAAAGGTGACGACATAATAAAAGAAGATGGACTTAAAAGTGGATGGTATGTTTAAATGAGATGAACATGAACTGTACTTGGGACCGGGCAAACTAATTTGGCCGGCCATTTTTTAACGTCGGCTATCCAATTTATGTCTGGTAAGAGAGGCTATAAAGTAGAGACATGTTCAGAAATGATTCAATCATTATTTTGATAAGCATTACCACAAATAATATATATACCCACCACTATAAAGCTGTACAAGTGTGTAACATCGACTGAATAAATGACTTGTCCTTTCCTTTTAAAAAGAAATTAAATCAAACGGAGACTTCTGCCAACGTAATTATTGGCCTAATTATGGTGTGATATTTTTTTTTATTTTGTTCGTTCCATTACCTTAAATTAGAATTATGTTTGTAATAAAATTATGCAATTTTTTGAATTTAGGTATATTTAAATTAAAAATTATGAAACGACATGCACTTTACGCGTCATTGCATTCACTAAAATTAAATGAATTTGTGCCAATTTAAAATTTTAAAAATTTCTCAAAACTGACTTCAAAAAAATTAATAAAAATCTTATACCTTGAAACAAAAGAGTATATCATTATGTAAAATCTAATTAGTATGTCCATAATTATAATGTTCACAATGTACGAAAAATAATAATAATATATTGATGTAATATTGTGATTTTGTTTTTTTTCTATGATCATCAATTGCATGATAACTCTCTTATTTTATCTTTGACTCATTAAATGCAATGGGCTAAATATATTTGTAATGTAATGCCCCATTAACATCATACGGTCTGCAATTTCCAAATATGAATCATATATTGAAGCACATGCATCGTAATAATAAGGGTTAATTGTAAATTATATCTTGAATTGTATATTATTTTATCATTCGTACTTCGATGTTTAAATGCTCTTATCTCGCTATTTAAAAAACACATAAGTAAAAGTGATCCTTTTGTAATTTTCAGCCAAAAATATGACTGGACCTGCCATGTGTTCCGGTGATCTATGTATATTACAGATTTGACCATATTTTTAATAGTTGACTTTATAAAACCTTAATATTTACTCATACAAGTTGACTTACTGATAAAACGCTTGAAAACTTTATTAATTAGATTAAGTAATACATTTACAATTACTAATACAATAAATTACAAATTTACAAACCTAATTTTATTTTCTTTTTCCTCTTCTTCCCCATATTCATCATCTTCCCAATTACCATGGAACTCACCAAAAATTTCAAAATCCAAAATATTCAAATCATTCATCCTCTTCCCTTGTAACCATTCATAAAGCTCGAAAATCTCAAACTAAAAACCCTAATTCGTTCATCATCTTCAAAATTTTGTCCAATCTCAAACTCACTTCATTTTCTCTCTCTAAAAGGAAAAACCAAAAACCCAAACCCAAGGTGTAATATTTTATTATTTGATCTGTAATATTTTGGTGTTGTATTACTTAATTTTGTTTAGTTCTAATGTATTTCTCTAAATTGGGTTATTATTATATTATTTAATTAATTAGTTTCTATTTAAATAAGTCAACTACTACTAATTTACAGTCAAGGTGTATTTAACATATATTTCTACAACTTAATTAAGTCAACTACGGTATTTATACGGTCAACTATATTTAAATATTAAACTGTGATTTGTGGCCATTTTTTAGCAAAAAAATTTATGGGATATTTAAATAAGGTCTATCGTGGTTACTTAATGGTACTTTAAATAGTGAGGTGAAAGCGTTTAAACATCGGAATACGAATAGTAAAAATATGTATATTTTGAGATTTAATTTGCAATTAACCCTACTAATAATATATTATCGTTACACTATGAATCACCACGAATCAGTACTCCAATATTCCTATTTATGAACTGCTGTACATTTGATACATGTATATGAGTATATCCTCGTATAAAAATTCCTGCATTTGCCGTGAAGAATAGGATATGTAATAGTCACGTAAGATGTAATTAAGAGTCAACGTGCAACCTAACTCATATCTTAATATGCTTACGTATCGGTTTCATCTTTCTTTTTCTATATTATTGGATGTGTATATATCTTTTATTTATTATAAAGGGAGATAAATGAAAGTAATTGTCATCTCGAGGCGACTGTGTCATAAATTTCTCTCTTTTTATCTCTATATTACGATAATTACACATGTAATGCGTGTCACTCGAACTATATAATTCATTCATTTACGTTCATTACAATACAATACAATCGTCATTAATATAAGTTAGTGTGTGTATGTGTGTGTGAGAGAGATGGAGAATGTGTGTATAAATGTATATATAGAGAGAGAGAGAGAGAAAAGAAATATGGACAAACAGAATAGTTGATCAAGCAGCCTGCATATGATCATAACACGTCCTAGTCTAAGTACAATTTAAAAAGATTTCCTAATCTGACAGATGGAAAAAAACAACAACAAAAAAACTAAGGAACCTTGAGTTGAGGACTTGCATGCATGGTCGGTCACTAAATTAAAATTAATTTTAGGATATATATAGTTTTAATTACCGGCGTCGTTCTGGGGTCCAATGAGGTAAACTTTGACTAAAATGCGATGAAACCACTCTGGAGTCGAGCAGCTCCATAATCGGTGTAAAGTTAACACACCTCGGCGCCTTATACTGATTAATGGACGCCCCTCTCGATATTGCATAATCCATTAGCTCTTCAAATGTTCCATTCTTCACTACACGTATTTCAAGTGGCCCCACCGAGTTGTCCGCAACTCGGCATTGTCTATACACTGAGTTAAGACACTCTTCCATAGCTAGGCAACACTGATTTAGCACCTCATCACTAGGCGAGTTCGCCGAGTCTTTCACCAATAACTCCCAATATATCACGTAGTGACCCGGGATCGTCTTCGTGTCCGCGTAACTCGTGTACTCGACTACGCTCGTGTTGAATTCGCGGAGGAGTTGGGACGCCTTCTCAACTGCCGTCTGTAGCTCGGCCTCGTCGGTCTTGTCTGAGTCAATGCTGAGTAGTGCGTTTTTTCGCCTCACAAAGTGGAATTGCGGTGCTGAGTTGTGGAACCCGGTGACTCGGAGTATGTCACCAACTCGGTACCTATAGAGTCCTGCATAGGTAGTGATTACAAGTTCATATTCTTTGCCTACTTCAACATCCACAAGGTCAACGAGTTTTGGAGGTGAGTTGCGAGTTGACCCGGTTGAGTTGGGCTCGTGGAGTAGGAACTCGAAGTAGGCCATGTTTGGCATGATGGTATATGAAACTTCCGACGGTTTGCACATCGGGTTGAGATTTAACCCGAAATAACACTCGGAAGACGCGTACATGGTGCATGCCATGGGTAGTCCGCCACTATAAAAATTGAGAGTTGGGATGTATTGAGCCATTGCCCCGGTTACGATTACGTCGAGATACTTTGTATTAGGCCAAATCTTGCTGACAATTCCTTCCCAATTATCATGAGAACATTCCTTGCATATGATCTCCGCAAGATCCGGGTCGGGTCTGATCACACGGGTCATGCATGAACGGATACCCGGGTCGGTCACCTTTGTGGTTAGGCTTCCGGTTCGGATATCATGGGCGAGTTCTTGCCAATTGAGTTGGAGGAACCGGATGGCCCGGAGAAGGCCGGAGGCGAACACGGCCCCAAGCCGGAGAACGCTTTGGCGTTCGTAGAGACCGCATAGCATCTGGGAGTACATGCTTTGGAAAGAATCAACACAGAGGATTGCCTCGTTCGGGCTTGTCATGACATTGTACGGGTCGTAGGGTCGGGTCTTGAAATGATTACTATTGTAGTAGCTAGTGAGTACCGGGCGGGCCAATAAACCACCCGGAGTCTTTGTTGCTGACTTCACAAACAAAAAGTACAGACCTTTTCCTTTGTCCAAACCAGGCACGCAACTGTTGCAAAAAGTTGGTATATTTCGTTAGAAAATATCACAGACGTACGCTTTTCTTTCTCTTAGTGCACAACTATTAAACACTATTTTTACGTATATTTTTTATATTTATTTTTTTAACTTATAGAAGGATTCACTGTATGTTAATGCAGGAGGAGTTATATAAAAATATTACAAATACATATAAAAACATTAATTCTCTCAACGAATAAGCATAAAATTATTAAAAAAAATACACATAAAATTATTAAAAGAAAATACTGACAAAAATAAATTATGCTTACAGGTTCATAACAGGCATGAGAAGACTGTAAAGTTGTTGGCGACGATCCAACTCTTCCTTAATTGTGGGCATGAGTTTTCTCTCTCCAGCTGAAGTCCCAGAGCTGTATTACACAAACATTTTCAACCTTTAAAACTCCGAGTTAACTCATTAACTGTTACAATTATTACCTTTTTTTTAAGTATAACATTTTCATATAAATAATAAATACTAAAACAGAGGCTGGTAGTTTACCTGGTGAGGAATTCAGAAATGGGATGAGATGATAAGATTGGAGAGCGATCGCCATTAGCGATACGTTGAATATCGGGCTGAAGATCTTCGTAAGTAACCATGGGGATTTCGGATTTGAATATATCGCGATTTGTTGCACCGTGGAGTTTGAATCGCTGAAGATACTCAGTCTTAGCGTTTCGACTCAGTATTTCAGCTAATACTTTTTCTTGCACAAAATCAGCATTTCTAGTCATCTCTTCTATGAATTGGAGCGCCTTGGCGTCTTTTTCGCAGGCCGGAGGTCCGAGTGGTGATGATAATATTGAGTCTACCGCCATTTTTATAGAGGGAGAGAGAGAGAGAGATTTAGGGGGGAGAAAATGTGACAAATTTAGAGGGAGATTGAAAATTTTAGAGAGAGAAAAGTTTGTTACAAAGGGAGAGAATTGTGAAGTTGTTTTCTGGTGGTGATGGAAGTGAAGGGGGAGTGTTTAAATAGTGGGAGAGTGGGGGATGAGGGGAGTGACACGTCACGTGCCATGTCATTGTGGGGGCAGGGTAGGAAGCTGAGGGGAGAGTAATGGGTCGTGGGGCAATTTTGAAAGTGTTTTTGGGTTGTGGAATTGTTAGGGAGAATGGGGACACGTGGGACCATACCACCTTAACGTGGCCAAATCTTGAGAACATGTGGGGCCAGAAATGGACACGTCAACCAACCACGCGGTTCTTTTTCTGATATATATTTGTTTTGTTAAAATAATGCTATTATCAAATAATTATGAATTAAATAATACTCATATACACATATGTATATTTATGAATTTGATATGTCAGACGAGTTTTACAATATATATGTGTATATGAGTATTATGTGATTTATATTTATATAATAGTAACATTGTTGGTCTTGTTACGACAAGGACGGGCTGCCGCCGGACTCGGCAGCTTCAACTGTTGCAGACGTGGCACGTGCTACATGCTATGATAGGAGAGAGATTAGTTTGACAGTGTTTATTATTATGTTATGTTCCTTGCTTACACGGGCTAAACACATATAATTGAGCCATCAATTTATATCTGTTCATTAAACTATTATTCTATATATATCCCACTTGACTTGTACTGGTACTTGATAACTTTTAGAATATGATATGATAAATGGAAATAGTTTCTTGAAAATGATGTGTCAATTAAGAATAATCTAATTAATATTAAAACTTATAAATTTTGAAACAATAAATTTAAAAAAATGGACATAAAATGATAGTAGTATCATTCACGCTATTAATTTGGTCATAAATATTGAACTCACTCGATGTCATATTTTAATTTAATAAATTATTTTTTTAATTAGATTCTAACACAACTAACTGTACAAGACTAGTTTTATTAAATTAAATCCTCAAATCATTGTGCAACCGCCCCTAGTTTAAAAAAAACTAGGGACTAAGTAACAAATTAAGTACAGTATAATTTAACTTAAACTTGTTCTAATGGGGTATATGATTAAATTAAGTTTCGTTAATTGTAACTTCACAGAACAGGTGGGGTGGAAGTAATTAAATATTAGTGAGACCAAAATAGGCGCAGCAGTCACGTGAGGCACGTGTGCTCCTTTCCTTCACAGTTCCAGCTGACGATCCTTTTTCGTTGTGGAATTCATCAAGTTTAGTCAAAAACAGAAATGCATGGATTGTGTGTAATTCAAACTTCAAAGTACTTGATTTGTTCAAATAGTTGACCCCAACAAATTCAAAAGAAAGGAATTACTAAGAAGAAAAACAAACATACCAAATAATGGGCAAGTACAAAAAAGTAGTTCTGCAGACTAATTTTTTTTTCTTCCCCTTTTTTAAGTTGGCATTCTTAATTAATTTGTGTGAAAAAATATATTCAGAATCTTTTTTGGGTAGACATAGAGACTACTTAATTATCGGCATAAAATTGCATAATATATAATTCTAGAAAGATTAGTCCAATAATTGACATAAAGCTATGATATATCAACCATTAAATTAATTATACCCTTAATTTTTGTACAAAGGCAACCTTTTTTCGGTATACAGAGAGATTACTTATCCGCATAAAATTCAAGAATAATAATTATTGGAAGTGATTCCAATAATTGACATAAAGCTATGAGATCGATATATCAAGTTTAAATTATTTTCCCTTAATTAATTTGTGTACAAATTAAGGCACATATGTAATGATTAAGGATGTCATCATCGAGCTAATGAGGTATTATTCTGACTATTAAGACCTAAATTTATAGGTTTCAAGTTTGATTTTGCTCACCAATAACTTAATTAGTTGGTATTGTAAATTTTTAGGTGCGAGTTTGTTGTAACTTTGAACGAATGTTGATCTCAATTATGAAATTATTATACGTATTATATATTTTTAATTTCTAATCATGGGGGTGATTTTTAAAAAATAAATAAGAATGTAAACATTAATTAATTGTTATATTGAATATTTTTATCAATAGAGTAATATTTAGACATGCCGGGCAGTACTAGAACGGGAGCCATGTACTCATCAAATTTTTAATTTTTTTATTTTTAGAAAAACTATATATAGGCTACCCCAGGCCTGAGTTACTTAATTGCTTGAAATTTGATATTTTAAACTATAGGATTATATATATATATATGCCATATATACTAGTAGTAAATATGAGTTTGGGTCGGTTTAATATAAAAACATTCATTCTGATTTCTGACTCTTCCATGAGTTGTTTAATTCCTTAAACACTAATTATAATGTTTAAAAATAATACAATGTGTCGTTAAATTAAACTATAATAAGTAAGGATTATTTATTAACCGTCACAATTAATAATAATGAATGAAACCGGCTTAATTATTACATTAATTCAAATTTTATTTGTAATTAAACAACAATTAACTATGTGTAAATTACCAAAATAGGTTCCATAGAATATATTCTTCGAGTTGAATGATAAATATCCGATAATATAAAAGTGTGGTAACGTGTACCACACCATGCACGCACGCATACATTTCTTGTTAATTTTGAACACTATTATTATACCTGACTTCTACATTTTGGAGGAATCTCTCTTTAATTTAAGCTTTCTGATATCAACATTTTGGAGCTATTCCTAATTTTCCAAAACAATAGTCATATTGTGATATCATAGAGTTGTCTATTTAGACAAGGAAGGGAAATTTAGATAAGAATGACAAATCGGAATCAAATGTTCCATCTATCTTCTTTTGGTACCTCCTCTTCTTCTTCTTTTTCTTGTTAATTAATTAGGTTATTATGATCAAAATTTCCATGTCTTCTTTAGGTACTTTGTTTATGTTATTATGGAATATAAAGATAAAAAGGGAAAAAAGGAGCCAAATTTAATTAATTTCCATCTCTTCTTCTTGTACATTAGTTAGTTAGGTTATTATGAATAATTAATACTTCCTCCATTTCACAAATTAAAAACAATCCTATTTGAAAATTATTATTTGGTTGTATTTTTTTCTCCATGTTTTTGACCAAGTACAATGAGTGTTTAATTTAGTAGTGATGACATGGTAATTAGAGTATCCATGTACGATAGTATTAAACTTGAGAACATCGATCGTGTAATTTTATATAGAAAAATGATATATATTGCGAATGATTACGTCGATTTTTTAATTGTCAGTTACGTAGATACGTATTAGTGATAACTTTTATGGAGAGAGACGTAATAAATGAGGTCTTCTTATAATTTCTATGAATTCCATATATATTGATAAGTTTCGCAATTGTAATTTGGCGTAAATTTATCTCAATACATAACGGAATTCTTTTTTATGTACTATAATAATATAAAAGACTCTTTCTCCTTAATAAATATTTCTTACAAATGAAACTCATCTTGCGGAAGGGTTGTATTATAACAAAGGAAAAAAGGAGTCAAATTTTCCATCCCTTTGTTAGGCACGGTTAATAAGGAAAATTTTGTTTCGGGAGACCTTGACTTGTCAACAACTATATATAATATATTGACAAAGCAAGGAATGGGGAACATGTAAAGAGTATTGTCCCTTTTTTTGGTTGTTGAGGCATATTTGGTATAAGGAGGACCACAACCCAAGTTGAAAGCCAAACAGTGCGCAAGTTGATCACATTTAGTTAAGTTTAAGTTGCTATCATTAGGCCCCTCTCACCTTCTGCTTAATTTAATTTTATGCAAACACAGAACTAAATACAAAACTGCAGCCGGTAGAATTGTATCCCCAAATCGGGATACTTAACTACTTGGTTAGGTCTTATCCTCTATTTAATTATGATGTTTGCTAATTAATTAAGGAGACAACTATCATTAATCAACTTTAACTCATCTTGACACAAAACTCTTTAATTTTTACTTAAACCTTTCTGTATATTATTCCTAGCTACTAGCCCTACTTTAAAATTGAGATGGTCAATTTTTATTTTTAGGTTTTAGCATACGAGGTACCAAAATTAGGGACCATTTTGTTTTTATAATAGACTGCTCCGATTTATTGCTCTTTCAATATACTCCTATTCCTATTGTGAAAAAAAATCTAATATACGCACCATCGTTGTAACAATTCGGGTCAAATCTCGAGTCCGGAACAAATCTCAGGTCAAATTTCAAGTCCGAATCGAATCAAATCTATCAAAATAAGGTCTTAAACCACTGATCTAATAGTATTTTCTTGGGTCATCTTAGCCCACCACAGGCTCATTCAAAAGTCATGACTGAAGGTATTATTGGTAGTCACTTATTTTTTTTATATTTTTTTATCTTTCTATGTGGGACTGAAATGTTATAATTGTATGTACGTACTACGTACGTAGAGCATATTTCATCATCAAAATCAAAATATAATTCCAATTCGTGTCTAGACCGACCACAAAAAAGAAGGAAGTACACATCAGTCAATTTATCATTAGGTGCATCCCATACAAGTTGATGGGAAAAAGTCTAATGAAAAGAAAAGATACACATGCATGCATGGAACAGACTATTCGTAAAATGGTACACAAAGCCTATCCAAATATTCAAAAGGGCGTGTGCTTTCTCTAGCTTTTTGAGTGATAAAGAAAGGACTAGTAACATGGTCCCAAAAGGGCCAAAATTATGAATATATATATATATATATATATATATATCAGGTATTACATTAATCAAAATCAAATAAAATTACATCAATTTTGAATTTTAAAATTTACAAATAGACTAGAAAAAAAAAGTACTCCAAATAAATAAGACTTTTTCATATAGTTAGTTTAATAACCAGTTAATTTTAAAAATAACATATTTCATTTTATATAGTGTACATAAATTATTAAGTATTATTTTATAAATATTTGTAAAGCATATACATGCATGTAGATCACATTATATATATATATATATATATATATATATTTCATACATACACATGCACATAGGAACTTAAGAATGATAGAATCACTGAATACGAAGAGTTTAGCAAAATCCTTTACTAAATACCAACATAATGAGGAGTTAAATAATTTACTCAGAATCGACTCACGAACAACCAATACAATTCGATTAAATTACAAAATTATTGCAAGTAGATCCAAGATAAAAATATCAAACGTCTTATCATATTTAATTATTGATAAGGGAAGTAATTTTTAGAATTCCAATAACAAAGAGAAGAGGAACAAAAGGGGTACTAAAGGAAAGAAGGTGGAAACTTACATTATGACATTTTTTTTCTTCTTATAGTCAATAGACGACTCAATAGCGTAAGTAGTAAGATAAAAAAAAATAGTAAAATTATTTTGACTGAGACGATTAATGCCTATCGAGGAAGCATCCTTTGGTCTGGCTACTTTTTATTTTTCTCACATGTTTTTATTGTGGAGAAAAACTTTCAATAATGCTACTATCATATAAAATAATCATATACCCCTTACATACAGTTGACGTGACACTCATAGACTTGTTGTTGAGTTAAGTGGATCATGTCAACAACAAATCCATAGGTGCCACATCAACTGTATATGAACGATATGTAATTATTTTATGTGATAGTAGCATTATTAAAAAACTTTTAGGACGTGGTTTTTTCATTCTAATGGCTGGTCAACAGCGGCAGAGTTTTCTTATGGCCGGTGGCCGGTGACCGGACTTTCGACACTCGCAGTCACAGTCATAGTGGTTAACTGAATGATATATGGCGTTTATTTAATTGAAAGCATTTTGTAATGGGTCGGTGGAATATATATATATACACTCAATTTTTGATCATTTATTTGCAATCTTATACTTCATTATATTTTAAAATTAAAATTTAGTATAATTAAATTTGTTTAATTTAGACCGTACAATTACAAAAATGATAAATTTATCTAAAAGGGACTCTAATAACAAGAATTATTGTTTTAAGAAGTCAAATAAATCATATCAATTTCAAATTAATTTAAGAAATCAGACTTGATTTTATATTTTGTAAGGAATACAAAACTTTATTTGTTAATAACTATTGTACATTAGAACTCAAGGTACAACATATATTAGGCACATCATACAAAATTGTTTTATAAAAAAAAGTCAATGGTCGAATATACATGGTGTTTTTTTATAAAAAGATAAAATAAAACAAAACATTTATATAGGGGTTTGAGTGTATTTGATAGTATAATAAATATGTTTTTAGTTGCTTCTCGGATGCAAGCCCCAAAAACCTTGTACAACAATTTAAAATATTATTTTATGAGTAACCTTTTGTATTTTAATTTAAATTTGTTATAGTATTTTAATTTTAAAATTATTTACAAGCATTATATGATATTTATAATTTTTAAGGACGACCACTCTTCAGCAGAACATTTGATTTATAACAAACAAGTCAAGTAAATAAGTCATTTTCTTTGAGTAAATAAACTTGTAACCCTTGAACATAGGAAGTTGGATGCATTTGTTCACCAACAAGTTTGTATTAAACTTGTTGATATATAATTAGACCCGTTTATATTTCTGCGAACAATTCATAAATATACAAAATATAAATGACTCAAATTTGAACAACATACTCTGTTAAGTTATGTTGCTTAAAAATATGTTTTGCAACACAAATTTGGCTTAAACTCAAACTTGTTTAGTTACTAAGCAAACAAATTTAGATGTCTAAACTTTACTCCGTTCAGCTAATTTACAACTCAAAAATTTACTCTTCATCTAAATTAACTAAATTCTTTCAAAATGCAAAATAAACAGAATCCAATCAATCCATATTTTTTTTGGGTCGGACTCTACATATGTTGGTTGGGTATTATAGTCTGACTATCTCATCGTTATTGGGCCTTCCCCGCTTCTCCCCATACCAATCCTCGGCCTGTAAAAATGGGCTTCCCTGTTGAATCTAAACAGTAAGACGACGCCGTATTATTGTGCTGCACATTTGATCTCCACCCCCAAAAATTAAAAACGAACAGACCTGTCAATTCGAAGCGCGGCAAAAAAATCATTTTCAAATATGTAAAAATGGCGGCAGAACAATAACATTCTCTCTCCTCGCCGTATATAGTGTATATACGACCAAATGTAGTCTTCGTTTTTCTCTACATTTGTAAAACCCTAGAAAGATTACACTAGTATCCAGTGAAAAAAAAACCCTGAAATGGGAGAGAAAGAAAACTGCGTGAAGAAACGAGCCTTGGCAGCAATCTCCACCGTCAATAAAGAACTTCAATCCACGAAGAAGCGAGTTGTATTGGGTGAGCTCACTAACTCGGTTGTTGAATCGGATTTTGCTGATAAGACTCAGAATACCAAACCCAAATTGAAGAAGACGGTGAAAAAGAATGTTGATCAGAAGCCGGTTCAGCCCGAGATAGTGGTGGGATCCGACGATGATTCGCTGAAATGTGGCTTTGCGTCTCTGATCTATAAGCATCTTCGCTACTTGGAGGTATAAAATTGTTTTGTTCATCCCTTTTTTGACGCCCTAGAATATTTATACATGAGAAAGAAATTTTTGGTATTAATAATATTACTGAATAAATGCACTCAGTGTGTTGGGAATTTGGATTCGTTTATGGTGGAGCTTTTTGTTTGCTTGGGCAATTTGAAATTGAATTAATGGGATTGGAGATGTTAATATTTAATCAATTTAATGTTTTGGTAGCATCCGAATAGGCCTGGGTTTTTGTTAGTTGATTGGTTATGGATTTCCTGTCCGTTTGGTTGCCTTGGAGTGGGATATTCATTGTGTTAATAATGGATAATTGCAATGTTTAGCTTGGTTTTGTGGAGGCGAAATTGTTATAGATTGGATGGTTTTTTTACTTGGTATCAGAAATTAAGGTTTGATGTCGGATTGTGTTTTTTTGTTTCGTTTTAGCCTTTTGATCTTACTTTATTTTATGCTAGGAAAATATGAAAAAAGTGAATGCTTAAGGTTATGTAATATCACAACAATTAAAAAGTTATCATAAACAGAACCCAATACTGGTACTTGAGTTGATCAAAAGATGCAATGGATTAATGAAAGTCATTAAGTATATGATGGATGAGAGATGCACCTATTAAGAACTATAAGATCTACTAATCAAAAAATTAAAAATAGAAATAATATTAAAGAAAAAGAAGGTATGAGATTTTGAAGTGTAGGTGGAAGAAAAATTGATTCAGTGGGATTTTACCAATCTGATGTTAATCTGTATTTAGGTGAAGGAAATGAGAAGACCCCTGCCCGATTACATGGAAAAGGTTCAGAAGGATGTTACAGTTGGTATGCGAGAAATCCTTGTGGATTGGTTGGTTGAGATTGTAGACGAGTACAAACTTGTCTCCGACACCCTTTATCTTACTATATCGTATATCGACAGATTCCTGTCATCACATGCTTTGAGCAGGAACAAGCTCCAGCTTCTTGGTGTTTCTAGCATGCTAATAGCATCGTATGTTCATGGACCCCGTAAACAATTTTCCTTTTTTAGTCATTGCCTTGCTTGGCTCTTTTATTGGTAGCTAATCGATGAATAATGACAGGAAATATGAAGAGATCAGTCCTCCCCATGTTGAAGATTTTTGCTATATGACGGATAATACTTATACCAAAGAGGAGGTGTGTTTTCTTCTTAGCTGTCCTTGTCTAATTTCTCATGTACACGCTATTGAAGCATGTAAACCTTACGGAGATGAATGTACAGGTGGTGGACATGGAAAAAGAGATTCTTAAATATCTGAACTTTGAGATGAGTAGTCCGACAACGAAAACTTTTCTCAGGTAAAAGCTTTGTCAAAGTATTATTAAATGTTACATATGTTCTTTTTAGGTTCTTGGGTTCTCATTTATATGTTAATTACGCTGCTGGTAACGCTATATACTGTATGTGGTTATATTAGACTAACTGTATGTATTTTGGTGGATTTGCAGAATTTTCACCCAGGTTGCTCAACAAAATTCCACAGTAAGCCAGACCTGAATATTCTTCTTTTACCCTGCAACTCTATTTCCTTTCTTCCTACTTTAGGAGTTACTGAGTAGACAACTTTGCTCTTTGCAGCTATTAAATCTGCACTTTGAGCTGTTGGCCTGTTATCTTGCGGAGCTAAGTTTATTAGATTATGGTTTAATACGGTTTGTACCATCAATGGTTGCTGCTTCAGTTATATTTCTTTCAAAATTTACAATTCAACCTGAGAAGCATCCTTGGGTAAGACATACCTTCCATTTACAGAGCTCTATATGCATTAAGTAGATGATGATAACATATCGAATTTGTGGAGATTTTGGTGGTGGAAAATTTGTCAGAATAGTTGAAACAAGATTGTGGGCTAAACTTGAGCTCATCAGTAGACTGTTCCACTCCTGTCCATGAAATACTAGCAGTTGTCAATTCATTTTTAGATCTGCTTGTATTAGTATATAGACATATTGGAAAGATGCCTTTATAGTTTTTCCAATAATGTAAAATATATAAAAAGAAACATAAATTTATCAGCTTATTGAATGTGGAGAGAACATCCTTAAAATCTTTTTATACAATTTCTGCATGTCCATTAATCTGTGTGTTTGTGTGGGTGACTGATGATGAACTTCAAACTTTTTGCAGACTTCAGCATTACAGCAATACTCCGGTTACAAAGCATCTGAACTGAAGGATTGTGTACTTGCCATTCATGACTTACAATTGTGTAAGACAGGAAAATCTTTGCAAGCAGTTAGGGAAAAGTACATGCTAAATAAGGTACATCAGTCTTATTTTATAGGACAATCTCACAGTTTATGTTGTTGCATCACACATAGCTTTCTTGTATAGCTTCATAAGTGGCTGCGAGCTGTTGTCAAAAAGATGGATGTCACCTTAGGTCCTGGGCTACTGATAAAGCTTGCAACCACCACTGTTTTGGAAAATGAGGTTCTCAAATTGGATCTATTATTAAAAAAAAACTAATAATTTCATCTGGATTTTTTTTCTTTTCTGAAACAGTACAAGTGTGTTGCAACATTGTCTTCCCCCTCAGAAATTCCTCACTGGTACTTTATCAATGAAACAATGCTCAAGACTAGTTTTTCAAGAGAGCAGCTGTGAAGTTTGATCAGACATTCTTCAAGACTGTTCTTGAAAACTTACAAAAGGACTTGACTGGAGGGTGTTACAACTTACAAGTAAAATTGCTGGTGGTCTGAAGATGTTTGGGTTGGGATTAAGATTGTTGTGTTGAATAGGTTGTTGTAGAAATTAGGATATGTTTAATTCACATTAATATGGAAAAGCAAACACATTTACTTGTATACATCTATTTGTTGAAAGTAAAAAAACATTTTACATGTGCATTGTTTGCCTTGAGACTTAACTTCAATACATAATTGTGCTTGTGATTGCTTAAGGTCATTATTATAAAGAATGAGATTCTAATTATAGCTTAACAATTGCAAGCAGATAACCGATAAGAGTGTTTGGTATGTGAGGACAGCAAAACTCAGCAGTAGAGGTAATATTGAAAAAACTTTCACTTTCTCTCGAATAACTAAAGTTTACATTTTCTATTCCACCAAAGAAGAGAATGAAATATGATAGAAATGTTAGCATCTATTATCCATTATATATATTGTAAAAGGTATGATGGATCTACATATGTTATCTTATCTTATTTTTAATACTACATAATATCATCAACTTAATAATCTAACCGTACGAGATTTAATGAGTATATAAAAATATGAGATTGTAATCTTTTGTTGATTTGAGGTTATACATCAACTTTATAACAATAGAAGTTATTAAAATTTGAGCTGTCGAAATATATACTTATATACAAATTATTTACACTATTATAAAAATGATATTTCGATACCTCAAATCAAGTGAAATTTTATATAATCTCATATTTTACATACTCATTACATTTGTACGGTTGACTTCAAATTATGTACACTATATATCTTAGCCTTGCAAACGAACCGAACAGTTTGCGAACATGTTTAGTTCAGTTCAAGTTCGATTCGGTTCGAGTTCTATTGTATTGCCTTGACGAGTCGAGTTCAAATAAATTGTTTGATTGAACATGTTCGCTAACCATGTAGTTCGATTCGACTTGTTCGCGAAAGTAATTCGCAAGTATTTATAATATTTGGCCTAATTTTTGTTGGAACAATTACACATAATAGTACATTTTAATAAAATATTACAAAAAAAGTGCATAAATAAAATATTTATAAAATTAGTACATATGCAATACTTAATTATAAAAAGAGTGCAATCTTATCCCTTTAATTATGACCACGATTATCTCTCTTATCTCTCCCACGATTCTTTCCCACTCCATTTCCGCCTCCCTTCTCCTCCTCCTCCTCCTCCCTCTCCCTCTCCCTCTCCCTTTCCCTCCGCCTCCCATCGCCCTCCCCCTCCTCCCGCCCCCCATCCCCCTTTTTCCTCCTCCCGTCCCCTCCCTCCCTCCGCCTCCCCTACCTCCCGCCTCCCGCCTCCCGCCTCCCCTCCTCCCGCCCTCCTTTCTCCTCCACCCGCCCCCTCCCCCTCCCCCTCCCCCTCCTCTCTCCCCCTTTTTCCTCCCTCCGCCTCCCACCGCCCTCCCCCTCCTCCCGCCCCCCTTTCTCCTCCCCCCCCCCCACGCCCCACCCCCTCCCCCTCCCCCTCCCCCTCCCCCTCCCCCTCCCCTCCCCTCCCCCTCCCCCTCTCCCTCCTCCCGCCCCCTTTCTCCTCCCTCCGCCTCCCATCGCCACCGGTCCATTTTCCACCTCCACCGGTGACCAAACCTTCATATATTGGTAAACAAACAGTCATACCAAGTTAACTAAACATTCATACCAAGGTAACCGAACCTTAATATGAAGGTTTGGTTACCTTGTTATGAAGGTTTGATTACCTTGGTATGAAGGTTTGGTTATCTTAGTATGAAGGTAACCAATTCATTTTTATTAGATTATCAATTTATTTTGAATGTGATGCAGTTGGTAACCAAAATTCATGCAATTGGTTACCAAACCTTCCGATAAGATAATCAATTCAGTTTTATTAGGTTACTAATTTATTTTGAATGTGATGCAGTTGGTAACCAAACTTCATGCAGTTGGTTACCAAACCTTTTGATAAGGTAACCAATTCAGTTTTATTTGATTACCAATTTTATTTTGAATGTGATGCAGTCGGTAGCCAAACTTCGTATAAAGTTAACCATTTTAATTTTTGTGGGTAACTAAATCGTCAAAAAAAATTCAGAATAGCAACTCCGGCGATATAGCGGTGGCGGCGGCGGGAGGCGGTGTAGGAGGATGATGAACATTAACTCCGTCATAATTTTTTATTTTTAATTTTCTCATTTTGATTTGAATTTTGAATTATGGATTTGAAATTGTTGTTAGATCCAAAAGATTTGAATTTGAATTATTAATTATCTTTGATTTTAGGTTTCCTTATTTAATTTGAAATTGAATGGTTTGAATTTTTTACACTTTTTTTGTAATTATTTTGTAAATGCACCTTTTTTATAATTACTTTCTAAATGTTGTATAGTTCTGTAAAGCACTCATTTTTGTTTCGGTGACGTTCGCGAAACTGTTGGTGAAGTCCATGACCATTTTAGAGGCCCATTCAGTAACCCGGTCCATTTCACTAAACTTCCAACTTCCAAGTATCTAACAGCGCAAAAAGAAATACTTCGTTCAAGGATTTTGATTGGACCATCACTGGAGAGCTATACAGTATAGCAACTGGTAACCGGCCGATCAAGTCAGTTATCGGAGATGGAGCATGAATTCAACGAGGGAGAACTGAAGGCAGCCGGAGCAGAGCTCTTACCAGACGGACATAGTGGACTGAAAATCCATGGTTGGGACTTGGGAGATTGAGTCTCGCAAGTTTCCCATTCTCAACTCCTTCAACCGCGAAAAGTACTCTCTCTCTCCCTCTATATCTCTCCTTCTCTCTCTTTATATATGTATAAAATATCATAATTATGACATGATTGTACTCATGAGTATTAGATTTAAATATGTTTCTTTGAGCCAATTTACTTGTTCCTAATTTTTGTAAAGTTTCTCAATTTTTTGTTCATTAAAACTTATTATCATGAAAAATTGTTAGTTAATTACATAGGACTATTAGAGTACCTGACTACAAGATGAAGCATTGCGATTTGAAATTTTTTATTTGAAGAAATGCTATATATTGAAGAGTTTTTTTGACAAATTATGCTTGCTGTTGAATTTATCAATCACCTTCATTAGTAAGAAGTCAAATTTCCAATCATGCATGTTCTTTATAATGGCTCAATATTTCTTTTTCAATTTAAAGTTGCGCTAACTGTATGTCTGCATCTTTTCTAGATGCTAAACATTTACACTACCCTATAGGCTGGATTAAGAAATCTTAGTTGGTATTTGTATAGACTTTTTACATTACATACAATTGTATATGTGATCGCTAAAATTTCAATACTAATAGTATTAACTTATGACAAAGTATAATTTTTTTTTTGAAGAAATACAATAATTTATATACAAATACTATCTAAGATTTAGGAATATATACTAATTATTTTTATACTAATTTCGTAGATGGTATTAGTATATAAAATATTATATTAATTAGTATAGTATATATTAGTAATATTTTCATTTTTTATCATTAAAAAATCTATGGAAGGATCCCTAGAAGAATCAACAAATATGCATTCGGGGATATGCCTGCCACAGAGGAACCCTTACTTCTTAGTGTTTGGTTATGTTTGCAGGTGGGCACAAAAGCTTCAGACTTCCCACTTGCTGGAGATGGTTTTTGGGGAAAGTTCGTTGGTTCTGAAGCACTTGAAGAGTAACACTAAAATACACATCAATGCATTTGATGCTCTAATTGGATGGAAGCAGGAACGGTTACCACCAGTTGCAGTCCCTGCAGCAGCAAAATGGAAATTTAGAAGGTAATTGCATATCTGTTCTTTCTTGTTAGTATTTTGGCTAATTCTATATCATGCATGGAAATATGACACTTCATTTGAACCCAGTGCACTTTAAAACTAAAGGAGGGAATGATTAATGCTTTCTCCTACTCATGAGATAGTTAAAGTTTTTATTTTTGGTTGAGCTACTAGAGTATACTATGTGGATATCAGTACATATCAATTCATAAACTTTTTCTTTTTTGTGAACTCGCAATTAGTTACAGATATTTTAGTTTTTGTGAGAACTTATCTGTGCATAACCTTGAGAAACTTGCTTTTGAGATGACAGTTTTTCTTAAGCTAATCCTTTTAAGAGTATGTTAAGGACAGTGGATGACAATGCTTAACAATTTTTTTACAATGAATAAGAACTGTTTGCAATCATCAAATTCTAGTTATATCATCAAGACAAGTATTTGGGTGTTTTGCTTGAGCTGTACGAGATGAAAGTCTCATATACGCTTCTCAGAGGGGGAGTCGTACCTATCTCAATAAAGTATGATTGGTTTGAAGAACGTCTCGAGCTTTAGGCGATTGCGGATGATATAACTAGTAAATACGTTCCTCATGTTAACATATTTTATTGTCTAGGAGGTATTACGCTTACTTGTTTTTTAGTACAAGTGGCTACGGGGTTTGCTATAACTTTTTACTATCATCCGAAAATTTTCCCAATGTTGATCAGCCTCCAGAAGTAGCAAAAACACTTTTCAGCCCTCAAAATCCTGCAAACAGGAAAAGAGATTGATACTCCTGAAACGAAAATAACTTCTTAGTTACTAAAAAACCTTAAATAGGCTTCTCCAAATAGATATTGGCGTATTGTTTCATCAGTCATCACATTCCAAACCTTAAAACTGTTTGAGGATATAGTTTGTATAAACTTAAACAAGTATTTCTTTTCATCTTCTTCTGTTTCTTTTGGCCCTGAAAAAGAAATAGAAAGCTGTCTTTTCTGACATTTATTTTATCTATTTGCAGCAAACCCTTCCAGCAGGTGATACTAGACTATGACTATACCTTCACAACACCTTATTGTGGAAGTGCACCTTTTGAAATAAAGTCAGAGGTGTGCGCTATGCATTTTTTATTATTGTTTGGTGTTTAATATAAATTTTTTGAGGAAGTGTTGTACTCTAATTACTTACTCTTTCGAGAATCTGCATTCCATATTATGTGAGCCTTTATTTTAAGTGTTTTACATTTCGAGATACAGTTGACTTGAATAAGTAATAAACTGAAGGATAGCTGATGCTGATCTAAATATGGAGCCCTAATCATAGTTCTCTAACAGATGTTCATATTACGTCAATAGTATTACTATAGCTGACATTTTATTGAGCAGCATGGAAGAGGTGCAATCTCTGATGAAGGCAGCTGCAAGCTTCATTGGGAGGACTGTGAGGAACAAATTGATGTGGCTGCACTGGCATCAAAAGAGCCTATTCTCTTCTATGATGAGGTTGGCGACTCAGATAACTGATGATATTAGGGGCAGATTGACATAAATGTTTCCACTTTTATTTCCCTTGCCTGGTATGATTTTTTGTGCTATGACCAAAGTTGTCATTAACTCAACAGGTGATCTTTTATGAAGATGAATTGGCTGACAGTGGAGTGTCTCTTTTAACAGTGAAAGTGGTAAACTCGAAACTCTTAATGGTTCTTGTTTTGTACAGATATTGTCAGTTTTGTTCACATTATATGGATTTCAGAGGACTGATTTGTGATTTTGCAGAGAGTCATGCCTAGCTGTTGGTTTCTTCTCTTGCGTTTCTGGGTGAATTAGTTAATATTTATCCACATGCAACTTTGTTAGACAACGTACAGTCCATTGTTTTCTTTTGTTAATATATGAACAAGCTAATGACTGTATTATTGGGCTTCAGGACCCTGGAATCCAACAATGAGATGCTTCAATATAAAAATGTTTTAAAAGTATTAACCTAAGTTGTTTGTGGGTATGTCCCTATTGTTGCTACTTTTCTTCTTCATCTAGTGATTGTGGCTTTTCTTCTCACAGCTTAGAGTTGATGGGGTGTTTATGCGATTAAGGGACACACGTATGCATTGCATTTTTGGTGAGAGTAGAAAACCAATTATTCTTAGAGAAAATTGCTGGAGAGAAGCCACATTTCAAGCCTTATCTTCTGTAAGTTTACTGTTTACTGTGCAAATGTTCTTCACTTTTTTGGCTTGACAACTATGTGTTTTTCGCTTAACATTAAGTTTATTTGTCAAAGATAAAATAGTATGTGCTCTCTGGTTGTCGCCCTCCTAAACATATCTGAGTTGTTTTGATTGGTTTTGAAAGCAGAAGAGATGTGCAACTTAAAGATCGTTTGTAGTGGCCATCCAGTTGTTCTTGCTACCTAATTTTTGATTTAATCCAGAAGTCCAGAAAGTTGAAAATTCAACTCTTTCTCTTGAAACTTGTGGATAAGAACAGGATTGGATGTTCTGTTGTTTTTGAAAGACTTCACATGCATGCCTCTCTTTCTTCTTGTAGCTTTTCTAACAAATACTTCTGGGATGGCAGTACAATCATTTTACTGAATTCTTGGTGGATTCTCTGATGTTTCTGTAGCTTTATCTATTTTTTAAAGTGTTTTCTGAATCATTATCTCAAAGTCAGATTTACCTTTTTTTTTAAAATTACAATAATATCACACGTCAGACATAATTATTAGATTAAAGATTCAGGCCTTAAAGTTTCATTTTTGGAATGTTAACCTTCTATTTTTAGCTTTTAAATGATTTTGTTCTGATATGTTTAAACCACTTGCCAACCAATCAGAAAAAAATTGCTTACACCACTTACCATATTTTATTTACCTTTAGCTCCTTATCTTATTTTGCAGTTTTGATTTCCTAATGTTATATAAACTTTCGAAGTGTTTCCATTTCACTTGCATTGTGTGATTGAGTTAATGTTACAGAAAGGATATCCTTCTGACTCTGCTGCGTATATTGATCCGAGCATCATCAACCAAAGGCTTCCCGTCATCTTGCATAAGACCCAAAAGCTTATATTCCCTGATTAACATGTAAGCTTTATGTAATCCTTGATATTATAGAAGGAACTGTACTTAATCTTTATGCAACAGACAATTTTATTTATATCATTGTGGTCATTTTCCTTCCAGTGCTTAAAATTTTTCCCTTCATTATGGAGCTCCATATTCGATCCTACATTGCCACATTTGCCTAATCTCATGTTTGATTAATTAGTCTGTTATCTGAACTTGAGATGTGGGCAATTGTCAGAGGCATGTAAACATGTTCTATATTATAAATCTAATATAATGTTTCTATGATTGTTCACAAAAACAAAGCACAAAATGGAGAAGGCACACACAGGTGTGGAAGTCTTGGAAATGTGGGTGCATGGACTGGGGTGTGAGTAGTCCTGGAAAATGGACGGATATGGCTTGGCTAAAGTGGACATCAGTTAAAATCGGCTAAATAGATAAAGATATTGGTGTAGTTAAGTGGACCTCAAATGGACATTTTTCAATACATATGTCCATGTCCCCTGTTTCCAAATATCCACGAATGAAATATAAACTCATGAATGAAAGTTTGAATGTCCCTTAAAAGTGCTGCACGGTCTTTTTGATTGGTAGCGGGGTGGACTACTTCCGTAGGTGCTGGCCCCTTGCCTTAGATGCTTAGTACCCGATCTACTTATAAATAAAAATTAGAAAACATAAAAGACACATGATAGCATTATTGGACTAAAGTAAATAAATCATAGTGAAAAGCTACAATAAACATCTACTTTACCTTTCAAGCAGGTTCCTTCATATTTGGGTCTCATCTGCACTTTGTAAGAAAGGAAGAGGGGGAGGAGCGCGGCAGGCTAGTTGCTACAATTTTTAATTTATTTATTTTGATAACCATCATCGATGGGGAAGGACAGGAGAAAGAATGTGAGCAATGGACAGGGTAGAGAGAGATAGTTGATGTCGTTAGTTTTTGTCGCAGGTAGGGTAATTTTTTGGGTAAGAGAAAACATTACTAATGTGGCATCTAGTGTAAAAACCAATTGGGTGATATATTAGGGCCCTTAACGGTTCATTCAGATCCATGAAATATATGGACGGAAATGGGCACCCCTATTATAAAAGTTGTCATGAAATTTACGAGCGCATGTCGATTTAATGTGGGGGACATGGGCGGGCTGGTGAGCAGTGGCAGAAATTTCCGGGCCTAGGTGTGAGACTAGCATACATAAGAGAAGTGAAGCAGGACATTAGAGCTTATGGTTTTAGAAAGATTCTTTAAAAATATCCTGGTGTTAGTACTGAATTTGGAGTTGGGTAGAATTTGAAAAAGAAACAACTTTGCTTATAGCCTACCATTAAAAGCAATTATATCATGATAATTATATTTTAAGTTATAAAATATCTTGGGCTGCTTGGCTAAAAGGGGATGGAGATAAAAAGGATCTTTGTGGAACAGATTATGCTTTAAGGATGGGAATCTGAAACCATAGAGCTGTAGTAGGTTGGATGAAGTGGAGATGGTTTTTGAACTGCTGTGTGCTCTCCATCAAATCAAATCAATGGGAAGCCCTTATTAGGTGGCTTGCAGCCCCATGCTATTTGGTGCTTTACAGTTAATATTCAATTATTTCAAAAGCTGCCCCATAATTATTGATCAATTCTTGCACTAAAGTACATTTTTCATTTCTCTATTTTGGAAATAGGGAACTTGAAATCACAAGATTTTCTGTACCATAATTGTCTGCCAAAAAGCAGAAAGGATAAGACTAAGCAGCACTCTAGATGTAGTATTTCCAATGATGATTATTTCCTCTCTCAGTAAGACACTATTGTTTTGCTAATATTGCTGGGAATCAGTGCCTCTATGTTTGTCTTGTATTGCATTCTTACAAGAGTTTTGTTCCGTTGCCTGCTTTCTTTTGCTTAGTTTGCAAAGTGATTCCTGTTAGACTATTAAGATATATATGGTTACCATGTACTTAATTTTTTGATTATATATAAAACTCTCTTGTTATTTATATTAAACTCTTGTCTTATTAATTGAACCATTATCACCAGAAAACTTAGATGACTAAAGAAACAGGTTTAGATCTAAAAGACCACAAGCTAGGGAAAGAACCTTTTACATGCTTCATGAAAAGTATATGGTACGGAAGGGGAATTATTCCTGGCTCCAAAGTACTAGAAATGTAAAGAACTCAACTTTTAGTTATCTTGTACTACAGTAAACATGGAGAGTACGGAATCTTGAAGCTGCTTTCTACTTGTATCGGGTCCAGAACTTGACCTTCCAGAGTTGGTGCTTACACCTCTAAGTTAGTGGAACCAAAGTCGGGTAGATGGATTGTACTAATGATATACATATATTACAGCTTGAGGTTTAAGTCTAGCTTTTGTGTATGATCTGATGACTGCTCCGGCGGTTGCCTATCCAAATAAAAACTTCCCGGCCACATCATATCCATTCTGTCTTCCATTGTGTATGGCACCCATGCCATACCCAACCCTGTACTATGTTCTTCGCCAAATCTGGCAGAGACTGTATTTCCATGATCTCTGCTAGGAGGTTTGTGTACTAGTGAGTGGGCTTGGACGCCCAGTGATCTTAGCATGGGCAAAGCCATCATTGTTGTCATCCTCTGGGACTGGTGGTATCTTTTAGCTGCACCTCTTTCCCTCTTGTGCGCATTCTGGTGTCCCCCTAATGCTTGTGAGCTAAAGAACTTCCTCATGCAAAAGTTACATGAGAAAACCTTAGCAGGAGGAGTCATGGGTCTTGATGATTGTGTGTCATCAGAGTCTCCGAGATTCCTTCCTAGCCTTAAATTCAGCCACTCTTCTGGATGATCATCTGGGTTTTTCTCATCACTATCTTCCTCACTGCTATTTATTTGATCGTCTCCGTTGAAAGCCATTTTCTACTCAACACTTGGTTGAGAGTAAGGAGTAGTAGAAGGACAACGGAATGGATGGAGAGGGAGGCTTTATGATCAAATGGCTGGACTCTGGCTCTTAAATGGCTTTAGATCAAAGGGGGGAAAATAGTGAGTGACAATCAGACAACATCTCACAAGAGGAAGAAAGTGATTAGACATCTCTTTCTTTGGCCCCACCAAATGATGCTTTCGTCATCCTCTATTGTTCCATTTCGAGCTTAGGATTCCCCACTTTTTTTCTTTTTTTTTGCTAAATGATTCCCCACTTCTGTTCTGTTCCTTCTCCTTTTTTTTTCCTCAACTCAAATCACACAAACTGTAATAGCTAAAAATAATGAAGGCTTGACATCTGAAAACAGTTCCTTTTATAGTCAAATCATAATCTCGAAAAATATTTGCATTGCCTGCCATATTTGCTGTGCCCCCAGTCACCACACCTTACCTTATACACAATCATCTAGCTTATGTCTTGTAGTTGAACAAGTAGAAATATATGTTATTCATGATTATCATTCCTTTTGATGGAGAATATCTGCTTTTTAGAGGGGAAATTAAGACATTCCATAAGTTAAGTTGCTCTTGGCCTCTTTAGTAGTGGAGACGTTGGAATAACTGAATAATGGAGTAGTTGACAATTTCTACGTAACTAGACAAAGACGGTCAAGATAAATTAGAGAGTTTTTGTCTGGTTAATTAGCATTACTCAATCAAATATTTTACTCACCTACTAAGTTAGTTATTTCCTCTAGGTAGTAGGTTATGAAAGTAGGCTGTAAATACTTTCATCTCAATTAGTTATTTCCTCACCTACTGGAAGTATAGTAAAGGACCCAAAAAAAAAAAGTAGAGTAAGAAAGATGGAACCCACCTTAGAAAAATGTGTTTCCTCTATCTTATTGAGTGAGTGATAGATAAGCTTTAAGTACAGAAGTTAGACGTTGAAGTGAGTGGTGGCAGAATTTTGACGTATAATGTCTTTCAGGAAGAAGGGAGTGGTGGGGTATGGAGAATTGGCAATAATACTGATATATAAAAGTAAGAGGGGTGTGGGATCTTGCCAATTTTATGTTGTGTTTCCTTTTGAACAAGCGTATCTATGTGGGTGTCTTCATGCAAGGCTACATGTAGTGGGCAGTGTGTATGTACAGTAGGAGGGCATTAAGAGCCATTTGTACTTGTTTTCCCTGTTTAAACTATTAAAACAGAGAGAGAGAGAGAGAGTTTACTCAATCCCAAGTCTACCCCCAACTGTCTTTACTTTTCTTTCTTTTCAACTTTATTTATAATGGTAAAAAGGTCTCCTCTCAACTTCTAAGCAACATGAAAGAAAACAACTCATCTGTTTTAGCAAATAACTTAAACAGATTTTGTTTTCATCACCCATCTGCCAAGTTCCGAGCACAACACCTCACAAGGATCCCTCATCAAATTCCATGGACTTGAAGATTAGATGAGCTACATGTCATATATATTTACCTTGGATAATAATTCCTTTTGGAGATTGTATGTGGTTGGACAAATATACCTATTTCCCTCCCATAAGAGGGAATCTAAAAACTTGCACCCATACAGAAGTGCCCAACTAGATAAACATGAAATCATTATCAGAGAATTGCCCTTTTCCCTTGCAGGTTCTCTATTTTGGGATACTGAAGAACATGGGGAGAATAATATTTCCTCTGTGAAAAAGATAGGGGAATTGAACTCTGATCCCCCCCCCCCCCAACCCTACACGGGTAGTTGCCGTCCGGTAAGCAACTCAAAAAGTAGCAGGATAATTCTATTCCAAATGATAAGAATTGATGCAAAATAATTCAAGTGGAAATGTGGCACATCTCATAAGCATCAGTAAAGTTCTGAAGGAACTGGGTACAACCAGGTTGATAGGAAGAATACGAGCAGAAGAATCTCCGAAGGATTACTACTTTTGGTTGACATGGTGAGCCACTCCTGAAAGAGACTTGTGCAGTCAATTTCTGAATTGGGTGGAGTAGCAATCCTTAGTTCCCAAACAGTTTCCGGGGTCAAAAAGAATCTGCATTGCTCATTTGAAACCAACTTCACCATGAAACACTTCTAATCATGGGCCAGGTGAATGGTATCAAAGGGACCATTTTTCCCGAGTACATGAGTTCACTTGACCTTTTTTTGTTCCTCCTGGGACCATTTTCTATACTCTTCTTATCCACAGAATGCACCTTTAACAATTTGCAAGCCGCCCCAAAAACAACCGAGTCCACAGGAAACTAACAACTGTGCCTCCAAGCACCACAACAATGGCCACATCTCTGGAATGACTACAGAAATGTTGGAGAAGTCGGACGAAAAACATTACTCCTTTAAATATAAATATGAGCTTTAAAAACAGGTCATGAATTAACCACTCAATATATTAAAGACAAAAGTACAACTATCTCAATACTTTGGAGAAGTTACAATTTTATTATTCTTAGAAATCAAAACAGTCTAATCTTATGAATCGTTCCCTTCCACAAGCTGAATTTCCACAGGAAACAGACTTAAGTCGAGCACCATAACATGCTGCACATTCAAGTACCTGCATGTTATAGACAGAATCTATGTTAGTTTGGGCTAAGGTAAGCCAAATGTGTCATCAACAACGCTCCATGATGTGATACCCAAAGTATAGCAAACAAGGATTTTGCACCCTAAATAGAGTACTTAACATAGTGCCTCTGCCTCTGGGCGGCGTGAATGCAAGAGAAAGTCACCACACAGTTACTAATCCAATTATCTTTCAATGGAATTTCTTTATTAATATAAAGAGTCCTAAGCCTGGGGAAATAAAATATAAGTTATATTAATCACAATCCATACACAAAGCGATCACTACTCAATACTAATTAATTCTTGTAGTTGTATTTTGGCCAATAATGCAATCCTGGCATATTTTTTTCCCCATTAAATATAAGTTATCCAAGCCAAATTGATCGAGTACAGGAGTGTCGTTTCATTTTTCACCTTTATTTCTTGTGGCTTTTAGGTTTTCAAGTCAGAAAACACGGTGGAGCAAAGAGAGTTTAAATCTGGATTTGAGCTGAAGATGCTGAAATTTGGAGCAATTCCACAATCGTTCCAAAAACTCAATAGTCAAAACCTACTGAGGGAGACCCCAAGTAACATTCCTTGAATCATATATGATATATCTATCTAGAAAGATAACAATTATGAGGTTGAGTGGAAAAGAATGAAAATTGCAGGGACAGTCCTTTAGCTAGATCAAAAACTCTAACCAGTCAAATTGTAGCATCTAATATGATCAAATAATTTAAATACAACGTAACAAGGTAGCCGTATTGGAAGGTGCAGACCCCCCCCCCCCCCCTTACGCAAGGATATTCTATTGCCCTTGATTCAATTCCTAGCAAGCCCTTTTGTTCTGAGAGTTCCACACTGTGGAATACATCTGTTCACGATAGCAAGTTACAAATTCTGTCACGCTATGCATTAGATTTACAACTTAAAAGAAATGTTATAAAAAATTAATATTATACAGTAAATATGTGTCTTTATTCATTATCACCTTCACGTCCATATCCTACTTTATAGTTTGTCATCTTGCGAGTTAAAAAAATGTTACATTTTTCTTAACATTTTATGAAACATGCATCTTTATTGGCATATCAACAACGAATCCATATTTTACTTCTTCAATCTTACAATCTTGTGTGCCTATGGAATGTCAAATCGTTATTCCGGATTCATATCTATGCTTCACAGCTTAAATTCCAAGAGAGGTCTCTAATACCACTTACTGAGTTAATCGATATTCTAGAAGCCACATGATCAACGACTTGTCTACCAAGTTCCAAGTTACCACTTCCGAATGCAAAAATTGTACCAAAAGCAATCTTTTTCCCCTCTCCAATCATTGACATAGATGCCTTCGATTTTTTCAAGTGACTATATTCAAGACAATGACAAAGGTAGACAGACCAGCAGAAACGTTCTGAAGATCCACTAGCATAAACTTGATCAGAAAAAAATCTACATCCTACATATAAGTACAGTTCTCCTAGTGGCACATCAAACATATAAGTACAGTTCTCCTAGTGGCTAGCAACTTATATACAAAAAGAATCCAACAGCCATCATATCAGGATCCTGATGAAGGAAGATCAAAAGAGACCGATAGAACATACATCTTAGGAAGTATTAGAAGTCCTCATGTTGAAGACTTTCCAATTTGAAAATTGTGCACTGCCATAACCTTTTTCTAAAGCTTTAATGACACTCTTTCTGATTAGGACATGACATGGGCTGATTCAAACAAGACTAAAAGGAGCGTCAATAGATCCAATTCAAGTGCCAGTTGGACCAATTAGAAAGGCTAGAACTAAAAGGTTCAAGTAAGGCCTCAATGGATTGATTCAAGATGTTTGGGCTGAAGCTAACTCAAGGAGACCCAAGGAGGAGACTAAGGAGCATGAGACACAAGTTTAGATCAGTTCGATACAAGCCCAATTCAAAAATTAGAGAAGATTTTGTTTCATAAAATATTAGACAGACTATATTGTATTTTGTTTCCTTTTGTTTTAGGTAATTTAGCATGATTCTGGAGGATTATGATTGCAATTCTAGAGACTTCTACTAGGGTAAAATTAGGACAACACTTTTAGAGTTTTTATTATCATAATTAAGTCCTTGTACTAGTATAGATAGGTCTCAGGGCCAAGGATTTTGGGGACTGGTTGATTTACTAATACTTCTTTTTATTAGATTACTTGAGAGTATTCTATCTTTATTCTTTTCAAGAATTCTTGATCTTATCGGTGTGTCAATGACGATCAATCCGACTTATCAGGCATCAATCCATTGATGTTTGTAGCGTCTTCTACCATACATCAACTGTTGATTGTACCAAGATTACTGCTTCAATATAAGTGAGGGGTCAAAGTGTCATTGATGTTCCACCCATAACCATTGCTAGAACGATCCAGAAGACGACCATCTTACACAAGTGTGTCGTGGGGTTTATCATTTGGTATTAGAGATTATTACAAGAAGATGTAGATCCTGATGACCAGAGCCAACGTAGAAGAGGATCGAGAGGCCACCATGGCAAGATTCTCAGCCATAGTTATCAAGTCGCCAAGTCGAGGCAAAGCGATAGCCGGGAGCTTAAGCGCTTAGTCGACAAAGCGCCCGACTAGTCGTCCGCAAGTCGACAAGTCGTTAATAATGTAAATTTTATACGTATAAAATTATATATATTTACCATTTATATGAATATTTATATATTTATATTTCTAATGTTTTTCCATATTCAAAATGCAGATTATAGGCTTATAACATATCAAATCACAAGAAGAAGCGGACAAGATCAAGTCAAAATGATAATTTTACTATAGTTGTAATATTTTGAATTTGTACCAACTTCAAATTATATAAATGGTGAAATATTTGTAATAATTAGTTTAATTCAATATAATTCATAAATTTATGTTTAGTTTCTTAAATTTTAAGATTGTATATATAAATTCATGAATAATAAATTAAATCTATTATAATATAAGTAAGATGTTATATTATACTAATATAGTAAAACGTAATACATAACAAAAAAATATAATACTAATTTATTATGCTACTTAACTGAAGTACTGAACTACTGATATAATATTAATATTTATTTATTATGTATATAATATATACTATTAATATAAATTATGTTATGTAGTTTACTGTATATATAATTTATTATACTTACTACCATTTCGTATATATAAAAAAAATAGCAGATGCAAAGCAAAACAGAGCAATAACAGTTAGCAGAACAAAGCACCAAAAAGAAGGTACAAAAGGAAAAAAAGAAGAAAAGAAGCCCCAATAATTACTAATTACAGAAGACGAGGAGAAGAAAAAAAAGACAGAAGAAGAGAAGAAGACTAGAAGAGAAGAAGAAGACTAGAAGAGAAGAAAAAGAATAGTAGAAGAAGAGAAAGAAGTAGCGTACCTGAGGAGGATTGAGTCGCAAGCTGCCAGAGGACGGGAGGAGTCGTCGCGTGTTGTCGGAGGAGTCGTCGCTAGCTGCTGGTAAGTTGCTTGCTCTCGTCTCTATTGCTTTCCTCTTTCCCCCTCTCTGTACCTTACTACCTTGTTGTCTGCTTGTTGCGATCGATCGATCGATCAATTTGGTTTTAGTTGTTTTTTTTAACCCAGTTAAGTTCGGGATGGTTCAAGTCGTCAAAGCCGTTTCTCAGTCGTCCAAGTCGGCCAAGTCATCGCCTTGGCAAGCTGAGCGGTCGACTATCTTGCCTCCTCTCAAGTCGCCCAGACGACTTCAAATTTTTTTACCGCTTGGACGCCTAAGCGTCGCCTAGGCGACAACTTGATAAGCATGTTCTCAGCTAGATTAAATTGGGAGATTTCAGACTTAGTGGAGAGACAACATTACGTGGAATTGGAGGAAGCCAACGACCAGTCTCCACGTCAAGTTCATCATGGAAGTCAAATGTTGTAAAGGAGGAAAAACAAGTCATGAACCAACCCAAGGTAGAACCAAAACAGGAGGGGTCTAACCGAGGTATTCAAGGTAAAATTGAACATTCCTCTAGTCGTAATCGAGACATAAAATGCTTTAAATGTCAAGGCAGGGGTCATATAGCAAACTAACGTCCGAATCAGCGGGCTATGATTCTCTTGAATAATGGTGAGGTGGAGACAGAGGATGAAGAAGATGACACTGATTCTATGCCACCGTTGGAGGAGGCAGATGATGATAAGGAGTATGCCATCCCAGGTTTAACCTTAGTAACAAGAAGAGTCCTTAGTGCACAATTGAAGGAAGATGACATGGCACAACGGGAGAACCTACAAGGTGTCTTGTCAACAACAAGATTTGTTATGTGGTAATAGATGGTGGGAGCTGTACCAGCGTGGCAAGTACTACGATGGTCGAGAAGTTAAGCCTGCCTATAACCAAACATCCTCATCCATACCGATTGCAATGGCTCAATGACAGTGGAGAGATCAAAGTGACAAAGCAAGTGCTGGTACTGTTTAGTATTGGAAGATACACAGATGAAGTACTATTCGATGTGGTTCCAATGTAGGCAGGTCACTTATTACTTGGGAGGCCTTGAAAGTTTGATAGATGAGTAAAACATGGTGGCTTTACAAATCAATACTCATTTGTATATAATAATAGATCATTAGATCAATTACTCTTTCTCCTGTGACGCCAAAACAGGTTCATGAGGACTAATTACATTTGCAAAAAGATAGTAGTCAAAGAAAAGAGATTGAAAAAGATAAAACAAGAGAGAGAAAAAAAGAAAAAGTTGAGAGAACAAAAGAAAGTGAGAGAAAAGAAGAGAGAAAAACAAACATATATGCAAAAAAGAGTGATGTGAGAAAAACATTGATTTCCAAATAACCAATGATTATACTTGTGTATAAGGAGGCATTTTTAAATACTAACCCGGATAACTCTTCTTTGCCTAGTGTTGTTATGTCTCTTTTGCAGGAGTATACTGATGCGTTCCCCGATGAGCTTACCACAAGGATTATAACCAATTTGAGGGATCGAGCATCAAATAAATTTTGTTCCCGGTGCAACCATTCCAAATTGACCACCCTATAGGAGCAATCCGGAGGAGACAAAGGAGTTACAAAGACAGGTGGGAGAGCTAATGGAGAAAAGGGTTCGTACGGGAAAGCATGAGTCCGTGTGCAGTTCTGGTAATTTTAGTACTTAAGAAGGATGGGAATGACGCATGTGCATCGATTGTCGAGCGATAAATAACATAACGGTAAAATATCGACATCTTATTCCTCGATTAGATGACATGTTAGATGAATTGCATGGTACATGTATATTTTCAAAAATTGATTTAAAAGAGAATATCATCAAATTCGCATGAAAGAGGGAGACGAGTGGAAAACTACATTTAAGACTAAAAATAGTTTGTACGAGTGGTTAGTTTTACCGTTTGGGTTAAGTAATGCACCTAACACTTTTATGAGATTGATGAACCATATTTTACGTGCTTTTATTAGAAAATTAGTAGTTGTCTTCTTTGATGATATTCTTGTTTATAACAAAAACTTGGACGAACATGCAGTACATTTAAAATCTGTTTTAGATGTGTTTAGGAAAGAAAAATTATTTGATAACATGAAAAAATGCGCGTTTTGCACATATA
Organism: Panax stipuleanatus; assembly: GCA_020205555.1. Taxonomy (NCBI): domain Eukaryota; kingdom Viridiplantae; phylum Streptophyta; class Magnoliopsida; order Apiales; family Araliaceae; genus Panax; species Panax stipuleanatus. Next base: position 3,687,726 of record CM035120.1, on the reverse strand, counting down.
GAGTCGCGTTCCTTGGTTTTGTTGTTAGTTCACAAGAAATACAGGTGGACCAAGAGAAGATAAGTGCAATTCAGGAGTGGTTGAGTCCTGCCAATGTGAGTCAAGTTCAAAGTTTCCATATACTCGCGAGTTTTTATAGACGATTTGTGAGAGACTTCATTAACATCACTGCGCCACTTACTGAAGTCATAAAGAAGAGCATTGTATTCAAATGGGGAGATGAACAGGAGAAAGCTTTTCAAGTGATTAAACATAAATTAACTAATGCTCTTGTGCTTGTTTTACCCAATTTTTCTAAGACTTTTGAACTTGAATGTGACGCATGAGGTGTAGGTGTTGGAGCTGTCTTGATGCAAGCAGTGTTCTAAAAGTCGTTAGTCGGTCCCAGGTCGGTTGGCTACCGACTAGCGACTAGGGGACTAGTCGGGGATTAATCGACTAGGGGCTTAAATGAAAGTATAGGGGCTGAAATGAAAGAAAATGAAACTACAGGGACTGATATATAACATTTTAGAGGCTATTTTAAAATTTAAGAAAACTTTTAGGACTAAACTAAAAATTTATAAAGACTATGGGGTACCTAACTGTAATTATCCATAAAAAATCTGATATAACAGATCTGTGACAGATCGTGTTCATCTTCTTCATCTCTTCTCTGATAGAACGTGACTCCACAGTAATTCAGCAGCAGTGGCGAGTCAGAAACAGGTCGCGTCGTCGGCGGCAACAGGTCTCGTCGTCGTCGTCGTCGGAAGCAGCGGAAGAGAAGAGAAGCAGTCGCGACTCGTGACTCGCGAGGAAGAGAGAAGCTTGTTCGACTACTGCCGACTGGGCCGACTAGGTCCGACCAGACGTCGACTAAATCGGCGAGCGACTAATCCGACCGAACGAGCCCCAGGCGAATCGCAAGCCCCAGCCCCCCGACCCCGACCTAGTCACCGACTTTTAGAACACTGGATGCAAGAAGGAAAACCAATGACTTACTTTAGTGAAAAGCTGAGTGGGGCTGTTTTGAACTACCCTACATACGACAAGGAGTTATATGCTTTGGTTCGTGCGCTAGAAACCTAACAACACTACCTTTGACTTAAGGAGTTTGTGATACACACTGATCACGAGTCCTTGAAATATTTGAAGGGCCGGCGAAAGTTGAATAAAAGACATGCACAGTGGATGGAATTCATAGATGTTTCCCTACGTAATCAAATATAAACAAGGTAAAGAAAACATCATTGCAAATGCTCTATCAAGAAGGCATATGTTAATCTTGATGCAAAATTGCTTGGTTTTGAACAAATTAAAAAGTTGTATGCTGTAGACCATGATTTTGGTGAAGAGTTTAGATCATGTAAAAAAAATGCAGTGAGTAAATATTTTAAGTATGGCGAATATTTATTTCGTGAAAACAAATTATGCATACCTGCTCGTTTATTGCGTGAGTTATTACTTAAAGAATCTCATGGGAGGGGTTAATGGGACACTTTGGTGTGAACACAACTTTGGCTATATTACAAGAACATTTTTATTGGCCACATATGAAACGGGATATAGAGAAGTTGTGTGATAGATGTATCGTATGTTGTCAAGCTAAATCCCGGGTGACACCCCATGGTTTGTATACACCACTGCCTATTCCTAGTGAGTCATGGATTAACCTATCTATGGATTTTGTATTGGGTTTACCTAGGTCTAAGCGTGGTAATGATTCTATTTTTGTGGTTGTGGATAAATTTTCAATGATGACACATTTTATTACATGCCACAAAACTGATGATGCTTCCCATATTGCAGATTTGTTCTTTAAAGAAATTGTTAGATTACATGGCATGCCTAGGACAATTGTATCGGATAGAGATGCTAAATTCTTGAGTTATTTCTGAAAAACTTTGTGGTGTAAGTTAGGAACTAAATTGTTTTTTTCTACTACTTGTCACCCCCAATTCCCAAACCGATGGTCAAACAGAAGTAGTGAATAGAACTTTATCTACATTGTTAAGGTCAATAATTCAAAAGAACATCAAAACTTAGAAAGAGTGTTTATCACATGTTGAGTTTGCATATAATAGATCTGTTCATTCTGCTACTAACATGCTTATTAAGTCGTCGCCTAGGCGACGACTAGTCGCCGCTTAGTCGTCGAGTCGGTGGGAAGAATCAAGTTGTCTGGGCGACTTGGTGTAAAGGCAGAGAGTCGAGCGCTCAGCCAGAAAATGCGTCGCCTTGGACGACTCAGCAGCGACATGGACGACTGAATTTCAAATCGAACGACTTGAATTTACGGGTTAACTGGGTTAAAAAAAAATCAGGAAGCTAAAAACCTATCCAAAGAAGGATAAAGGGGAAAGCAACAAAGAAGGAGAGCAAGTAACTACTCTGGCGACGATGACGACGACAACAGCTTCGGCGACATCGGCTTTGGCAACGATGACTTCGGCACCGGTATGTTCTTCTTCTACTCTATTTCTCTTCTTCTCTTCTCTACTTCGGTACTTCTACTCTTCATCTTCTCTTTCCTTTGGGTATTCTTTCTTTTTGAAAGAAACAAATAGGGACAGTCGGGCTGCTCTGTTTTTCGCGAGCGACTCTGGTTCTGTTCTTCTTCTTCTTCGCGAGCGAGAGCGACTCTGGTTCTGTTCTTCTTCTTGCTCTGTTTTTTTGTGTGTGGGTTTTTGAGTCCCTGACTTCTTTTTGGGGCATGTGCTGCTGCGAGTGACTTCTTTGTGTGGGTATTTGCGAGTGACTTCTTTTTGGGGCATGTACTGTATTATATTATCTATAGTATGTCTGCTGCCTATACTACTATATTATATATATATATATATATATATATAGTACATAACATAATTCTGCCCTTTTTGTAAAATTAATGTAACATCTTAATGTAAAATTATAAATAAGATGCTTAATTATAAATTTATGGTATTCTATATATAATATTAAAACTTAAAAAACTAAACATAAATTTAAGAATAATATTGAATTAAATTAATTATTGCAAATGTATCACCATTTATATAATTTGAAGTTGGTACAAGTTCAAAAACTTACAAGTTTACAACTATAATAAAATTATCCATTTTGACTTGATCTTGTTCACTTCTTGTTGTGATTTGATATGCTACAACATACATTATGAATATGGTAAATCATTAGAAAAATATTCATATAAATATTAAATATATTTAATTTTATCGTATAAAATTTACATTATTAACGACTTGTCGATTTGCAGACGACTAGTCGGGCGCTTTGTCGACTAAGCGCTTAAGCTCTCGGCTACCGCTTTGCCTCGACTTAGCGACTTGATAACTATGGCTACTAATTTTTCTCCATTTGAAGTTCTATATGGTTTTAATCCTTTAACTCCATTGGATCTAACGCCATTACCTGTTTTTGAATACACCAACTTAAATGGGAAAAAGAAGACTGATTTTGTGAAGCCGATACATGAGAGGCAAGACTCAATATAAAAAAGAGAACAGAGCAATATGCCAAGCAAGCCAACAAGGGAAGTCGTCAAGTAATTTTTGAACCAGGAGATTGGATATGAATGCATATGAGGAAAGAATGATTTACAACCCAAAGGCGTTCTAAGTTACTTCCACGAGGGGATGGTCTTTTTCAAGTCCTTGAGCGTATCAACGATAACGCTTACAGATTGGATTTAGCAGGTGAGTATGGTGTTAGTGCTACTTTTAATGTTACTGACCTAAGTCCGTTTGATGTAGGTGACGATTTGAGGACAAATCCTTCTCGAGAGGAGAGGAATGATAAGGACATGGCATTGACTGATTCAAACAAGACTAAAGAAGCGTGGGGAGATCCAATTCAAGAGTCAGTTGGACCAATTACAAATGCTAGAACTAAAAGGTTCAAGCAAGGCCTCAAAGGATTGATCCAAGATGTTTGGATTGAACCTAACTCAAGGAAACCCAAGGAGGAGGCTAAGAAGCATGACACAAATTTGGATCAATTTGATGCAAGCCCAAATTAGGAATTAGAGAAGATTTTGTTTCCTAAAATATTAGGGCAACACTTTTAAGGGTTTTATTAACATAATTAAGTCCTTGTACTAGTATAAATACGTCTCAAGGCCAAGGGTTTTGAGGACTAGCTGATTTAATAATACTTCTTCTTTTGTAGATTACTTGAGAGTATTCTATCTTTGTTCTTTTTAAGAACTCTTGATCTTATCGGTGTGTCCGTGGCGATCAATCCGACTTATCAAGCATCAATCCATAGGTGTTTGTGGCATCTTTTACCATACATCAACCGTTGATTGTATCAAAGTTATAGCTTCAATATAAACGAGGGGTCAAGGTGTCATTAATGTCCCACCCATAACCATTGCTAGAACGATCCGAGCGACGACTACCCTACGCAAGCGTGCTGTGGAGTTTATCACTTTCTACTATCTTTCAAACAACAACTTGCACTTACTGATACATCACTTCCATGACTAAACTTTGCTCCGTGGAACAGGACTATACATTATGCTACAAAATATATATATTTCTAAACATGCATTCACACTTGTTAGAAACATTGGAGGGGTTTCTTGAAAGTCAAAAATCAAGCACGTATTAGCGAAAGGCTTTTCTCACACTCATATTATCCATAGGGTTTGAATTCATCAGCCTGAGGCAATTATGCAACAAACGTAATTTCCAATAATGCTACTAAAGAGGAATAATTATGACTGTAAGTTGAAAGATGAATAGAGAGAAGTACTTCGAATTCAAGTAAAGTAGTTTTGGACCTATAATTAGACAGAAAAGATGAGTCTTTTTTGGGGGGATAATTGTATTGGGAAGTTTTTGCTTTGATAGACGCATAGGAGTACATTTTTTTTGCGCTTGTTTACCCCCTTTTTGGCGCTTTAAGTGGACTTTTTACCTATAAAAAAACTTCTTTGTAATGAGAAAAGAATAACCTTGAAAACTACTTGGCGTAAAGAAAAGGAAAGAAAACTTGAAATTAAGCTTGTAATGAAGAACTGTAACAATAGATATCCCATTAAAAAACATTCTTTGAAACAACACGTGTAGGAAAACAAATCAGCTTTTGTTTCGTATGAGTAGAATCAAACATATATTTTTAGTAATAAAATAATTATGTTATTTCTACTAATATAATGAAAAGAAAACTTAAGAAAAATGCTGCTGGCAAGCTACTACGGCATGTAGACAAATGTCCCAATGCCTGGTCATCATAAATCCCTCAAAGGTTTTTAGTGTCTTAATAGTAGTACAACATAATAATGGTTAGGAAGAGAAAGGAACACCCAATGCGACATCATTGTGCCACCCTTGATGCAAGATGGCATCATTGCACTACCCAAGATATAGAATTCGCTTCATCAACCATCTTTCCATCACTCCCTATCAATCCTAGTCCCATGTCATCCTCATCAACTATAAGTTTTCACAAACTAACAAACACTTGCTAGTTCCCTCCTTAAACCCATAAATATTGTAACAGACCTATTACTAATCAACAAATACACATGAACAAAGACATTTAAGGCATTACAAATAAAAACAGGATATGCAAGGCATCGGTGTTGGCTTAGTTGGAGTCCTGTTCAGGAATGACTTATTTTAAAGGACTTATAAGTTAAAATATAAGTTCACTATAAGTTGTGACTTATAAGTAAAAGCATTCGGCATCAATTTGACTTATAAGTCAAAAATTAAGTTAAAATAAGTTATGAAGGTGTTCGGCTGATAATGACTTGTAAGCTAAAATAAATGTAAAGATTACTAAAAAGGACATTAATAAAAAAAGGGCGAAATAGAAAATAGACATTATATTTAGTCAAACTAATTTATTTTAAAATGACTTATAAATTATTTTAAAATAATGTACAAATACTTATTTTTTTAACTTTTAAGTAGAAAAATAAGCCATCAGGTGAATACTAACAAATGACTCTAAATAGGCCCTAGACCCCTCCCCCAAATTAGCAAAAATAATAATAATAAAAAGACTCACTAATATTATGAAATCAGGTTGTTCACAAAGAGACTACTAGCGATCTTGACAAGTCTGGCAGAAGATACCGTGAGACAGCTCGCAACACGACCGGGCGCTGACGGTGAGGTGGGATGTGAGGCGAGCTCCGGCAAGTAACGGTAAAAGTGACTGAGCGCATCCAAGTTCACCCAAATTCCTGGCCCACGACCACAATTATCAAATGGTGAATTTAACATTATGGAAATTTCAATTATAATAGAACCCTAGGGAAAATGTGAAATTGTAAATATACATGGGGATTTTATTAAAATGGACCTAGGATTGGTGAAGGAGATCCGGCGGGATTGGACGCGAGGGGCGGATAACAACGGCGGACGGAGGCGGGGGAGAGGTGGCGACGATGAGCGTAAGGATGAAGACCTTGCCGAGGACATTAGTGTTCTGGAAAACGAACCACGCCATGCCATTTCTGACTCTTTCTGTAACGGAATCACCGCAGAGGAAGTCGAATTGCGAGAGGTGAGGGTTTTGTGAAGGGTTTAAGGAAATTGTAGACTTGGGTTGTTAAAGCAGTAAAGTACTAATGAGTAATGAGGCCTATGAATTATGATGGTAGATGCGGTTTGCGGTATATCGTTGGACTGGTGGACTAGTTTACATTTGGACTAGTTTAAAAATATAAATTAGTTAAATTATAAAGCTTCATGTTCAATTTTTATGTCTGTATAAAAAAATTTCATTTAAAAATGATCAATTTAATTACAAAAATTAATAAAAGACTTTTATTTTGAGAAGTAAATTTATGATTTAAAATAAATTTTAGAATTTAGACGTGCAAAATGTTTGGATTCAAAGAACTTCAACATTAAAACTATTTCTTTACTACATTACATTCATAATTCATTCGTTGTTCCATTCCATTTCTACCATAATCAATATTGTAATCTAACAATAAATTTGACATTACAAAAATATAATTTCATGCACTATTCCAACATTAAATTTAGAGAATTGATATTTCTATAAAAAAAATTATTATTTTCACAAGACGAGTCTTGTTTACTATTCATATGAGTGGAATCTTGTGAAAATATCAATTTCTTTAATTTTATTCATATCTTAATAGGAATTAGCAATGCAATTAATTTTTTAATACAAAAATATGATATTTTCACATAATCTTTCTACATAAATAATTAATGAAACTCATATTAATATAAATGGGACCCATCTAAAAATAACTATTTGTGAAAACATTAATTATCCTTCAAAATATTATCAGTGAGATTATTGATATTATCAGACAAAAAATAATTATGTCAAAATAAATATATTAATAATATTTTTATAATTATCCTAACAACATTTATTATTATAATAAATATCATTATTACTCTAAAATCTAAAACATTAATTGGTACGTGACTATTACTAAATATAGAAAATTATTTATGCCCCCCTCATTTTTGTTCCATTCGGTGAGAGTGAAGCCCACTATTTTACCCCTATAAAATTAAGCACAGAGAGCTTCAATCTTTATCGGTTCAGCCATGGAGTTTCCGAACTCAATTTCTTCTCTTCACAAAGATGTCTATATGGAGATCTTAGCAAGGCTGGACCCTAGATCACTCTCAAGTTTCAAGCTTGTTTCCAAATACTGGTACCATTTTATCTCTCATCCTTCATTTTCTAAGTTTTATTTCAAATCAAGACCCTCAATCACTGGTTTTTTCTACCAAACCAGCAAACTGTACCCAGAAAAGCTTAAGTTTGTACCCATTTCCCCCCATCAAGAAAATATCACAGACCCACCTTCATGTCTAGGGTTTTTGGATTCCCCTGCAATTCTTCATAACTCATGCAATGGCCTTCTTCTCTGGTCAATTTCATCTGATCGACATTTCATATCAAATCCTTTAACAAATAAATCAGTAACCCTCATATGGCCTTTTGGTTCCTGTGAAGTCTTTGCATGTGGGATTGCCTTTGATCCCTCAATTTCTGATCATTTTAAGGTTATAGTTCTGATGGTGCGGCAGAATTTGAAATCAAGGGTTTTTTCTTCTGAGGAAATGGATTGGGGTATGGAAATTGAATCCCTAGTGCCCGGTAATCATGAACCACCTTATTGTAGAATTAAAGGTGTGTTCTTGAATGGGTTTTTGTACTGGGAATTGAGGAATAATGAATTGCTTGCATACCATGTGAATGATCATGTTGTTTCCCTTATCAAATTACCTGTGATGGATAACTTGGTTGAAAAATTGGGGTTTATTGAACCTGGTTGCTTGGGAGAGTGCTCGGCACGTTGCTCTGTGTTTGGGAAGCAAACCAGGAAGCTTTGGTGAACACCTCTACTTGGGTTCATAAACATTTGGTTAATCTATGTGGTGTGATGTATAAAAGTCCAAGCATTAAGCCGCATGGATCGCAGGCTCTTGCATTTCTTGACGATTGTCAGGGGATTTTACTTGGTATGAAGAAAAAGATTGTTATGTACAAGTTTCCAGACAGGGCAATTCAAGAAGTGTGTGAAGCGCGGAGAAATGGGGGAATTAGGGCTTATGTTCAACCAAGTATGTTCTTCCCCTTTGTGGAAAGTCTGGCTTTGTTCAATTTTCCTTTTCGAAGTTCGTATCCTTAGTTCCCTGATTAATGTTAAACTTCCATGAGGATATCTTGCGCCTTTTGGTTATTGGTCTCCTAATGCAGCGGATGGAATAATCTAGAAGATCTATGCACTGAATAGTGACATAATGTAGGGAATGCCATAATAATAGTTAGTAGTATTAGATGCTACTGTGGTTATTTTTTAAGTTATGAGTTTAAACTCTAGATGTTCCCAGTTTTAGATTTGTGTAGTGAATGCCCCATAATGATCGTATGTAATCTTTGGCTAATGTTTAAGTTATGAATTAAAACTTCAAATATTCAGTGTTTCTGTTAATTCTCTATGATTGAAACCAATGTTTAATTCTGGGAATGGCATGTGATTATATGGTGGGAAACGGTTTATGATTAAGAATGGTAAATTCATTTGCTTAAAAGTTTCTTAGTTTCATACATATGGCAGCAATTAGGCTTGATCTTTTGAGCTGCTATTCAATTAAATCAGCAGATTCTTGAAAAGTTTGGCGAAACAACAGCTTAACTTCAGCCAAGTATGTTCTTTCTCTTTGTGCATAGTTTGGTTTTCCTCTTAGAAGTTCATTTCCTTAGTTTTCCTCTTAGAAGTTCATTTCCTCAGTTGTCTCATTCTGCTTAACCATTGAATTTAATTTTAAGGCTGTTAAATACCACTCGGTTCGGCTACAGTTCAGATACATAACAAGGTATTTTCTATATTATATCCTTGTTCTACTGCATGCACTGGTGTAATAAATAGTGGCATGCTTCTAGATAAGAAGTGAGTGGCTTTGTGTACCACAACAATAGATAAATTGGCTCTTAAAATTTGTATTTTATTTCCTTCTGTTTACAATAAAGTCCTCAAAACTTTAGAAATCTGTAGAACAAGTTAGAAATTGGGGAATGCAGAAGAAAAGGTGAAATTTATGGAGAATGGTGCAGAGCAGAAATACATTCTTATCAGAGGATAACCTCTTTCAAATTACATGATGATTTTTTGTCACCCAAAAGACCCTTTTGCATCCAAACAAAAAGGAGAATGGAAGTATTAATAGTACTGTAGGAGAAAGGGAATCATATGAGAATAATTACAAGAACTGAGAACAGTCCCCTGTTCTTAAGTAGCTGAGGTTAGGTTCATTTTTTGCCTCTTCAGTTGGCTTTATAACACACAATCAACTAAATATAGTTATTCAGAATTTACCCAGATATGAATTCTAGTTTTCTGTGATTACTTCAGTGCTTCTAGCTATTTTCTAGATCCTGCATCACTCCTTCTTCATGTAACTCTGTCAGTTCTGAATTGGATAATTTATCGAACTGGTTCACTTGCTTGATCCTCTTCATTTCATCAAGCTCATCCGCCTCATCAGTTCATTTTCTTCAGCTTCCTCTAAGCTAATCATCATCAGTTCATAGTCTTCAGAGTCCTCTGGGCTGCTCGTCATATAATAATCAATTATAGAGCTCAAGATACAAGTAGCATGCAGGACAAGACGAGGCATTAGGAGAAGAACTGAAGAGTAAAACCAAGCAACTTTTCATATATATTAGACAAACTATACAAACAGAAGATGAAGTTCAAACCCTAGTACCGATCAAAAGGAGTATTATTATGTGTCATTGTTTGGAGTGCAGACGAAATCTTAGCCGCCAAGCCGACCTTCTACAGAAATCCTTCAACCAAGAATTGAAACCCCAATATTCCTTATAGCTAGGACTCTCCTACTGTCCTACATGCATGTGTACGTACGCGTTGTAAAGGTGGATGCTTAATTTTTCAATCAAACTACTTAATGAAATAATTGTTATACTATACAATATATATATATATATATATATATATATATATATAATAGGTGTGATTTTTAATGCATGCTTTTTAAATATGTAACGACTATAGGAAGTGAGACAAATAACAGAAGTAAACAGTATAAACTGTATGAGATATAAAATAATAACACAAGAATTTTACGTGGAAACCCAACTGGAAAAAACTACGGGGAGAGATCTCACAAACTTACTATGAAAAATAATCTGGAGATTACAAACTCTTTATTAAGAAATAAACTAACTGTTTATTTCTCTCTACCTCTATAACTCTCTATTGCTCAACTGAGCTTTCTCTCTCTAACTCTCTGACACTCAAACTAGAGTTTTCTCTCTTTCTCTCTAATGCTTTGCTCTATCAATTTTGGTGTGTTTCCCTTGAGCTCGCTGCCTTTCCTTTTATAGCCGAAATTAGAGCAGCCAGACCAAAGATAAAAGTGAAGGCCAAAGTTTAAGGGCGGTGGACTGTGGAAAATTCAGTGGGCGGAAGCCTTGGAAAAAATCAAATGGCTGGAGCATTAAATGAGGGGATGAGCCAATATTCAACATTCATGATAAATTACGCCGCCTGTAATCTCATCCTTCACATTACCACCGGAGTAACTTCCTATGTACTGCACGCTAGCTGATGTAAATTTGTCTCTGTCTATGTCGTGGATGAATAAGTTCACTACATCGATGATATATAGCTCGTTCTGTCTGCCGGGGTATTTTGTTGGAAGCTCCGCCATATATGAAATCTGTGGCGGCCGGTGGCTGCGGTTTGTTTGGTGTAGTCTAGGCCGATTTTATTTATTAGTGAATATATATGACACTACCCGGCCGGGGTTGCTCCGGCCCGGTTGGTGACCGTACGTACGTGTATTCGACTGCATGGCTTCCTTTTAGGGCTGCTATGTAAATTAATTATTGATGAGAGAAAGAGGATCATTATGTGCTGAGCCATGGTGTTTTTAGTATAGCTAGGTTATTGAACAAGAATTGTGTTGTGGCACTATATATATATATAGGCAGAACTAGGGGGCGGCCTGTTTCAGAATAATTACCCTGGTATATAGACAAAGCAGCGGGAGCAAGGGCGGAGCAATTGATGATCTAAACTGAGATTAAAGGAGATTCAGAGCAAAAGAAACTATGGGAGGAATCCAATTCAACTACATGTTGAATCAAAGTTGAGGTAAGTATTCAACCAATTAATTTATCAAACAAAGGATGTTCTACCTTTTTTTTTAATAAGTTTATAGAAATTGGATGGAATATATTTGTTATTGATGTGAAATTGGTTGTGGGAGTTTTGATTATGGAACCATGAAGGGTTCAGATGATATAAGGATGGAATTATGTATGGAGGTTATGTGTTTATATGTTTGGATTTCATGAAACTATGATTTTTAAAACTTGCATACCATGTGTTTGTATAAATGTCATAAAGAGGTTAATTTGGTTAAAACATGAAAATTAAGGTTCTCTCTGTAAATTGATGTACATACATGAGTTATAATTTAACTCAAGTTGTTTGAGTGCTTCATCAGTTAAAAAAAATCACAAATTTCATCAGTTATAAGTCCGATACCAAGTTTCTTGTTTACATAATCTTGAAATATGTGAATACATAAGTAATTTTCTTGAGTTTCTTTTCAGCTTCCTTCTAAGTTTTTATGGCCGTTTTAGCGGTCGCTTTCTCTGCAACTTTTTCTTCCTCTCCAACGCCTGCTTAGCTTTAGCCATCTCCTCCTCTCGCTTCAATTCCTTCAACTTCACCTCGTCAACTTCATTTTTCTTCGGAAGAGGAATTTCTTCCGACTTTTCCAACTCAAATATTGCCTCTCTATCTTTCACAAGACTTTTCTCTACAGTATTTTTGCAAGAGGAATTTCTTTAGATCGGATTGTAGCTCGTATCGCCGCCGTCATGATTTTGCAAATATATTTTGACCCTCCTTTTAAAAGTTTTTGGTTCCTCCACTGCGTGGTCACGTTTTAGAAGATTTTATTTTTTTAGAATTATTTAAGATTTTATATAATTAAGAAGAATTAGTCATATTTTTTTTAAATTACCTCTAATACAAAAAGATGAAAGAAAGGAAGAATATGAGATAAGTACAATATGAGATAAGTACGGTAGAGAGTATAATAGATAATTGACACTATATTTAATGTTATAAAATTATTTTTTTTAATTTTTGTGCACGTAATGTATTATGGTTCCGACGAAGTATATGTATAGGTATCCCTCAACTGTTGTGTCTTCTTCAAAAATTTTCTATTTTAGGAGTATTACTTTCAGGTATAATATAACTCGCTTATTTTGTTTTAGTTAATTGATATTTTTATTTAAAAAATTGATATTTTACAAGTGTATCTTGAATAATAATATGACTTATATTTATAAATTTTCTTTAAAATATCAAATTTCTCTTATATAAATACAATTTCCTCATTTTATAATTATAACAGTATATTTCGGCTTCATTAAATTAAGAAAGTCTATTACATTACCTTCAGAATCTAGTGGCTTTTGGTCACATTTTAAAAGACATTTTTTAATGGTTACTGAGAAAAATTCTAAAATTTAGAATTGCCGATAAAAAATTTGGAAACATTTGGTGATGAATTACTACTTCCACGGGCCAGTAATTATGTTGCAAGGAGTGAAACATGATTAATTAAATTGACATCAGAGTTTTGGTAAGGAAAATATTATGTCCACCAAAAACAATCCCAAAACAAAAAATTTCCCCACAAATATACAAATTACACAATTTGTATTTAAAAAAAAATTGCATACACATATTGAAGACCGAAACGAACCAAATCTTGATTCTGATTTGATCTGCTTCAACATAATTTATTGAAATACGGGGTAGGAATCTTTTTTCCCCGGAAGGAGGGAGTATCTAAAGTAAACAAGAGCATAACATAGTTTAAGCCACATTACATCAAGCAAATGTTAAAGATGGCTGATTTGACTCGATAATATTCCAAATTTAGATAAAGATGTGAAATATTTCTGAAGCGTTTAGGTATATCTACTTCGAACAGTAGTACAAAGAAGCCATGGGTTTCTCAGAACGAGCATAAACCAGGTTTCAGGGGGAGCCCTTACAACATGTGTTATACAGTCCATTGAAAACCTCAACGATGGTCACTGTTCCCTGCAGTTTTCAAAAATATATACACGTGAGCACGTAACCTAAGCAACTAAACAAACTCCCAAAAACTTATATTTGTAATGGAGAACTATAGACATACACGTAGGCCATATTCTTAAATGATAATACGAGTGTATGAGGGCAGGTTTTAGCATTCACCTACAATGTTCTATGGAAGTCTGGCACTCTTAATAGAAACACTTACGAGAGTAATATCACTTGATAAGGATGCATCTTATCGGAGATCCCTCAGCACCGAACAATCTTAATGGTAAGCAATGGACAGTATATATTCCGGCTTTGATGCCATCTAGTTTAAGACCTTCAACGAGAATGATTTCCTATAGCATTTCAACAGATTTAGTAATGACAAAACATATCATAATTAGCAACGTTTTTTTATTATATCATAAAGCTAGTAAACCAAGACCAGAGCCAATGCGTTCTAAAGAAGTGAGGATCGTATCACATGTTGACGAGTCAACAAAATCGCAGACCTGGATAAGAAGAGATGTTATAAAGTGAAGCAGAATATTTCTCCCAAGATATTGTGTTCATTAACAGACATTATGCTGGTATGTCAAAGTTGATTTCTTGAGACCGTAATGTAAAACCACGATTCTTGACCATTTAACAATTTCTACACTTCTAACTAAACAAAACTCCATAAAAACTCAGTTCCTAATCTCATAAGTAATAACATGCAATTAATTTTCGTTGTGCAATTAATTTTCATTGTTAACTCCATAAAAACTCAGTTCCTAATCTTGACCACCAATGTGCGTAAAAGGTGATATCTTGAGCCAATAACCATAACAACCAACACAGCAACAAAGGGTATCTCTATATCAGCTCTTAGTACAGGGTCAATTCCCCATATGCATGCTCTACACTTATTCAAGGCATGTTTGCAGAGAATCATTACCCTCGTATCTAAATAAGGAACGATGGTAACACCTGAATACAAATCCATCCAGTTTAAAAGGTTTGGTTGGCCGGAGAAACTGATAAAATGGTATCTTCAACATTAGCAAAAAATGATCTCTCACAAGCAATTCAAATGTTTTAAAATTTAATGCAGCCAATATAATAGAGTATATCTTGGTCTCTGGTCAACTAGATCTAGTGGACAAAACCTTCAAAGTTTCAGCAATAGTACAAGGGCAAGTCCAACAAGTTGCCAAATGTATTTAACAGATCTATTCACCTTAATATTTAGATGATAATACTGATTACTTTCTGCTTTAGAGGGTCCAATATTTTTATGCCTTGTGCTTATGGAAAAGTAGAAAGTAAATAAAATGAAAAGTGGCTTTAGTAATGCTTTCATTTGATCTCACTGAGAAAAGGGCCTCAAAGCTCTCAAGGACATGATGCTGCGGAGATAATAATGTCCAGAAAATAATGCACAAAATAAAATCAATCAAGATGTCTCACCGCTTTCTATATGATCTACGATCACCAAGATCGGGAGTTAACATTCTAAAGTAGGGAAATAAATGTAACTTTTAACAGAGGTCGATATATATAGGACTACCCAATCTCAGAAAATTAAAAGTTTACCAAGCAACTATACCATCCTAAAGTATCTATCAACAAAAAATATAGAGAATTTATAAATGAACAGGGTATATTTCTTACTCTTCCTTCAAGGAAAACAAGGTGAGAAGGAATCGAATCAACATGGGCAGCAGCAGATAAGTAATCAACACCTGCATTCCAGAACAAACGAATTGTATCAGTAAGTTACTCCTTTTGCAACTGGAAAAAAGTCTAGATTTAAAAACCAAGATATCCTTCTGGTAAATTTTCTCATTAAAAACTGAATAAGTACCCGTACAAGGGACTAAAATGGGATTTGATTTGCATGAGTATATGCCATTAATGAGTTTTGAGTGATTAAGAAGGAACTATTTTTGCGTTTATTGGACAAACTGGTTGTACCCACTACCCACCGCTAGGAAGAGCAGGAAGTAAAAAAAAAAAACATAGGTCAAAACAAAAAAAGTAGAAGAAATAAAAAACATTGGACAGAGAGGAAAATGAAATTAATGTCCATTCAGAAAGGGAAAAGAGAGAAGAAAGCCACAGATCCTCAAATAACAATATTTTCGATTTCCTGGTTAGTTTTTACTTCTTAAAAATTTGCACTCAAGAGTCGAGAACACATATATAATCCCCTATTCAACTTATAATGTAATATGCATATATATACAAACACACACATGTTCATATTAGTTGGAAAATAAGAAATGAATTTTTAACGGAAAAGTTCCTTCAAGTACACTACATAGGACTAAACTAGGAAAAGCTCATAATTGCAGCTGCTAAGACACAGTAAAGAGGAGAGCATATGTGACGACACAAAAAGACTAATGTTAAACATCAGTGTGTTATCATGGGGAACTCTTCCCAACTGGAGGTTGAAGGATACCAGGTTGAGCAATATAGATGTACATTGATATCATACTGAATGCAAATATGACACAGCAGCTTTTAAGTTATGGACGATGGAAAAACATATCCAAGGCAAGCAAAGCTGAAACACGGATGTTAAACTGAACAAGTTATAAAGAAAGGGTTCAATAATAATTCAAAATTGGCCAAAAGCAGCACAAGAGATGGCTGAACCTATGCCAGAAGGACTAAACTGGCTACACATTAAAGCAAGCAAGGAAGACGGTTTTATAGGGAACACAGATTGAGTAGCAGTGTTATAGTCCATCAGTACAAACAAAGTCACGATGAATGCAAGACATAACATATAATTTCAGGACTGAACCAAATGGTACCAAAATCAATCAAGTCATCTTCAATGCAGCTCGACCAAAAGATGCTATGCAAACAATTTACTACGAAACTACCTATAAATAACAGTCGCTATATCTGATACACAAGTATAGGCTGCAGAATCTGTCTTACCAACAAGTTTGATGTCAGTGTGGTCCACAAGCCATTGTGCCCCATCTTTCATGAATCCCACAAAGCTTGTATCAAGCTCCTTTTTCCACATTAGGCGCCTGAAATAAGTGAAGGAAAACTTGAACACATGAGATTTCCTCAAGTGGCAACTGCTATGCGGATTTTCAGACTTTTTCATGTTGTTTATAAAGCAAACCAAGTCAAATGAGCAGTACGGCAGTTGATTGGCAACAAATTGTGGTAGGAAAGTCACTTTGAACGGATGTACATGTGATAGAAGTAGCATCATTCATGTAACTTCATCCTATGACACCTTCTGTTTTATGCTTGAGAGGTTATAAAAGTTCAACAGATTATCATATTAGATTGTACGCCACTTCTCTTAATTTCGATTTTGATTATCATAAACTGACAACTGAGGTATAATGTGTATAAACTACATGTTTACTTTCTGTATTTCTATCTCTATTGTTAGATAATAAGCTTTTTTCTTAATTTAACAACGAGAAAGAAACTTCCCTACACAAATAGTAAGAGTATCTAACTAAGCTCAACCTCACAATTGTCTTTGATGGACTGAAAGTTTCAAACATGTGATTTTTATGTCAAATAACAATTTAAGATTGCAGGAAGAAGACTTACGTAATTACCACATCAGATCATAGATATTCACAAACATAAGTCTGTTATGTACAATATCTACTTTTCAATTGATTATGTTTCTTCAGTAGGCATATGAATTGTTAATACCACGGAGTCATATAGCAAACTACATGTAACTATACATTTAGACAAATAAATTAAAGATGATAACTAACGCAGGCACCAAATATATCCAAGAAATCTAATAACATTCTCAAAAAATAGCAACTAGGAGAAAATGCATTCACGTTCATTGCAAGTTCCATAGATCATAACAAGGTACCAAACAGCGACACACAGTTTCATTAAACCATGCCGGTTACAACATGACAACATATATGTGGCATGTCCCACTAACATGATTGTTACAGAGAATTGTAATTCTGATAATCACTTACCTGTCGGTGTTTAATGTTCTGAACAGTACACGCCTTACTCCCTTGGGAATATTTAAGGACTTCATAGCTTCAGCTGAGAGAGATGGATGAGACACAATTTTATGTCAAGCAGAGAAATTGAACAACATAACCACCCCAGCTGCCAAGTGATACTTTTCGATTCTCTATTTGTAAAAGACTAAAGAGAGTAGGTAACATATGGCATGAAATGGTTACACAGGCATAAAAATAGCTTTTTTTATGGTATAATTTAATCCAATATCGGTAAAAAAAATTGCATCAAGATTCAAATAGCAATAAAACTGAGCAATTGGGAAAATCCCATAAAAAGTGATATTCAAATCATATAACATGAATTCGAGAAAGGAAAAAAAACATGTGCTTGATGTTAAAGAACTTGTCTTGAAAAGTATACCAGTTATGTTCGTGTCTCTTGGAACATCGACTAATAGTGCAGGACCTGCAAAAACATGCAAATAAAATCATCAACATATATTGTAAAAAATGAATAAATTCGTGAATCGAAACCTTTTAACATAAGTAATTAATTCTCATTAGAATTTAAGAAGAAAGGAAACACCCACGTAGAAATTAATGAGGTAAACCAATTTCTTTTGAAAAATAACTACCATTACTATCTGCAGTACTAAATTCAATTTATTATGCAACATAACTATCTCATGCAGATAGATACTACTATCTGATATAGAACAAGAACTTCAACCAAGATTGAATGAATTATTTAGAAAACAACTTATAAGTTAAAATTTAAAATGACTTATAAGTCATTTTAAGTTTGACTTATAAATAAAAGTGCTTGACCCATTGCGAAGGTGTTCAGCAAAAATGAGTTTTAAGTTAAAATAAATGGTAAAGATTAGTAAAGGGCCAAAAAGTCTTTATATTCTGTCAAATCTATTTATTTTAAAATGACTGATAAGTTACCTCTCAAAAATAATTGCAAGACTATTTACAAGTTAAAAAATAAGTCACATACAAGGAAAAAACTACTTATAAGTCACTCCCGAAGCATTGAGCAAATCATAAATAAGTGAGTAGTAGAAGGTCAAGGAATACCATTGAGGACTTCCAGGTCCAGAGTATCCACATCAAAACCAGCATCAAAATAATCGGCAAACATATGCCCCGGCGCATCCACATGAGTGCCAGCGTGAACAGGTAACTTCATGATAGAAAAGTTATAAAGCGATCCATTCCTCATGCTCAAAGAAAGTGAAAGGAACTGTCCAATTCCATCCGCATCCCCGACGGGCGTATCCGGCGTATACCTATGAGTAATATCGATTATTCTCCCATTGCCATAAACTTCTCTCCTCAATGGTCTCAATTTCTCAGTCTTTTCAACACAAACACTCCCATCATCACCATATTGAGGTGGGTATGCAACATGATCTGATGATGATAAAACTAGAGAAAACAGGGGACCTGCAAGTACCTCAGTGCACACCAGCAAAATCAATACAACCCTCATACTTCTCCTAAACATTTTTCAAACTCTGAATTTAGCTTCCATGATTATTAATAGACAAGCTAAAACAAAAATATCCTCTTGGGAAGATATTTTTTAAAGAGACTATACGTCAATGGTTTTTTACCCAAATGTCCAAAAAAATCCTTATCCTAGGGACCAGCTGGCATCATCTATATCTATCTATCTATCTATCTATCTATCTATATATATATATATATATATATATATATATATATATATATATATATATACACACACACATATATAAAGCAGCTCTCCTGAGCCCTGGTAATTTTATGTTCAGACATGATTTATAAATGGAAATATATTTAAATTTTTTGAACTTTATCTTGCTTGAGACTGCAAGCAGGAAGATATAGACCTAAAAGAAGTTAGCGGCCTTGCAAGCCACAAATTAGAGCAGAATTCATCATCAACAAAACAAAATTGAAATGGGAGAACAGGTGGTGAACACAAACCTCAGAAGGATGCAAAGCTTAACAATAGATACCTACCTCGATCGAGAATATTGGAGGTTTAACAGCTTGTATTGCGAATTTTTCGCATCGTAAGACCCGGTTCATTGATTTGAATTTGCTTCATTCACAGATCATCAGCGAAATAAGCCCAAAACATTCATATACCGTAGGGAACCCATATAACCGGAGACAACCCGCGAAAATCCGTCTAAAAACGGGGCTCCGACCCGACTGTACGAACTGTAAATTCACTAAAGTGTAACTGCACGAACTGTAAACAAGTCCCGCACAGCAGAGAGGGCAGTAACCGTAGGCAAAGAAGAGCGGCGCGTTTGGGCGCGTCACTGCTCCGATCTGGTCGCCGTCTCCGGCGTTGGCCCCGGTAAGTCTGTGCCGCCCATGGATGCCTGACCGGTTCTAGATTTCCGAAAAGTTCAAGAGGGTATATGAATCAGAAGAAAAAACCCATATGGAGAAGTCAAAGAAGAAGCAAGTTCTGCTTTTTACTGCGTGGAATCAGCGAAGTCGCTTTGAACAGTTGGGTAGTGTTGTTGTAGGCTACAATCTACATGCTGAGCGGCCACATCAATTCTTACACGGTGACGTGAGAAGTGAGAAGTGAAGAAGTGAGAAGTGAGAAGTGAGAAGTGAAAAGCATCAAAATTATTGGGCTTTTAATGCTCCACTTTTTCTTTCTTTTATTTTGTGGAAGACATGAAAAGCTGACACCCCCACCCCACTCTCCCACGCCCACGCCCAACCCCACCCCCCCACCCCCACCCCCACCCCCACCCCCACACTGGACTCTGGACGACGCCCTAGTCCATGAAGGACTTGTCATGTCATGTAACACTTATAATATATATATATATATATATATATATATATATATATATATATATATATGTGAATATTATGTGATCTAAAAATATATAATAATAATATTATTTTAAATTATACTCTCTCCCCTTTCAAATTATGCAAAACTCAAAATTAAAATAGAGTTTTTTAATTTAAATTAAAAATTGTAAACTAAATAAGATTCTTATAACGAAAAAATAATAATTGATTGTGAGACCTAAAACGTCTCAATACTTCAATCATAACTATTAAGTTAAAACTTTACCCGCGTAAACGCATTTTTCTTTGTAGAACTCCATTTGGATACGTTTTGATTACAACAACATTTGTGAATCTCTCCATGTTTTAAGTCATGGGTAAATCACTTTATTTCATATAGGTGAGGTTGTGTTAATTAATTTTTTTTTTTAAATCCTGACTTATATATTATTAATTAAAATTAAATTATTTTTTTAAAACTAAAATTATGATCGTAATTTATTATTTTATAATAATTTTATTTTTTATAGAATTTATTTAGTTGATTAATTATGCAATAAAGTGTGACTTAAACATTACGTGTAGGCTTTTAGATTTTCACTCAATTTTGAACTCTACTTAAAAATGCATATATAAATACAAAAGATTGATTATAAAAACTAAATATTAAAATTTGAAACTATATTAAAACTTAATATTAAAGTGAAGATAACAAAAGAATCACATTAGTAACACTCAATTGTGAATATTCGATAATTATATGTGATCTGTAGTCATTCATTTTTTAAGCAAAATTTGTAGCAATTCTAATAAAAGCAGTAAGTCAATTTAAAATTCAAAAAATATATTTTATAACCACTATATAAATAAATTAAAAATTAAAAATAATTTTATTTAAAAAACAACTCGCAAAAGACATTTAGCTAGTATATATAATCAATGGTGAAGCCACATACAAGCTTGCTTGTGGGGTCAATTGACCCCATTGAAGAAAAAAAATACTTTATAAAGGTAAATTTAACAAAATTTAAGTATTATATATAAATTGACCATACTAAATTTTATAAATTTTCTATTATACGGGGTTAAATTAAAATTTTATAACTTTGTCAATCAAATTTTAACCACATATAACTCATATCCTCTCAATATATGTATATCTCTCTATAATAATTTAAACTAAATAATAATCTAATTTATATTATTTTTAAAAAATAAATAATGAATTACTTACTTATGAACAATTGTGATTAAAAAAGTCTATTATGAGTCGATATAATGTATATTTATCATATATTATTATTTATTATATTTTTATTGTAATATAGTATATATATATGTGTGTGTGTGTGTGACTCGAAAGTATAAAGTATTAAAAAAAATGACTTTAGAGCTTTTGCCAAATTATTTATAACTTAGTGATAATTTCGACCTCACTCATGAAAGTTTTTGACTTGGCCAATGTATATATAATTATGTCCTTTTCTTTTCTTGGAAAATTCTTTTATCTTTTGTTAATGGGTTGAACTAACGATTATTGTGTTGCGTGAAAGCCTGCGCAGAATAGTTAATTAATTACTAGTCACCAATTTTTTTTCAAAATAATAATTAATAAAAAAAAGAGAGACAGAACGGGTAAAGAGTGAGATGGTACTGGCTAGTAGATATGTTCATAAAAAAGCCAAAATATTCACAAGACTTTGATGTTGTTGCGTTTCATAATCAGGAATAGGAATGCTAATAAGAATAAGAATAATGTTATGTTTGGATTAAAAGAATATAATAAAAGACGAAATTGAATGATTTTAAAATATTTTAAATGTATGTTTAGTTGTTGTTAGTGATGGTGGGTGTTGTCACAAAATTATCATATATATATATAGAAATTTTCATTTAAATACATTATTTTTTTTTCATTATTTCTTCTTCTATTACATTCCCTTAATTCAAACGTAGAATACAATAGGAATAGCCGGTGTATATAAATGGTTTCACTGGATCGCACTAAAAATTTCAACAATACTTCGAGATCGAACAAGAACACATGAACACTTAATTGAGTACATAGGGACATATGGGATGGGATGCATCATTTTATTTTTTAGCAAGGAGTATACTATAATTTATTACTCTCATATATGGGTAGTGGGCCTGGTGGCCGCACAAAATAAACCCGGCACACATTGGGCTTTAAATTTTCTTATTCTCTCTTATTTTCCATTTCAAAGTAAGAAAAATGATTCAAATTTACAGTCTAATAATCATGCATGCATGCATCAATGCTTTTGATATATATATATATATATATATATATGAGACTAGTAAGTAGTAATCCATCAAACCAAGTATCCTCTAACTTATTAAGGTAATATATCCACTGATA
Source organism: Panax stipuleanatus (assembly GCA_020205555.1). Lineage (NCBI taxonomy): Eukaryota > Viridiplantae > Streptophyta > Magnoliopsida > Apiales > Araliaceae > Panax > Panax stipuleanatus. The sequence goes on along the minus strand of CM035120.1, from coordinate 3,664,985 downwards.
AGAAAATTACAATAATCCAAAAATCGAGCCGTAACGTCGTAGCCTTGATCCGGCCGGTCACCGTGCCCGGGAGGCCCCCAATGGCTCGGCTAGGCACAAACCCTGCCTTCAGAGTTCAGCCTCACGAAATCCGCAATCCCTTCAATCAATCCTCCTTAACATTTGCCGACGTTCCACTGCCAAATATGCGGCATTTCGTCATAAATCATGCCCGTAATTAATCTCCTCAACATTGCCGGAGTAACTTCCTATGTACTTTGTGCTTAGGTGAATTTCATTGCTTGAGGTGTAAGCAATATCCTAGGCTCCAATTCATCATCAATGAATAAGGTCACTTGATCGACGTTCTTCGGGCCTGCCTTGGTATTCTGCTGGAATATCCTCCATATGAAACTGGTGGCGTAGAGTGAGGTTTTTATGGTTTAGGGTAGGCCAATTTCGCTAGTGAACCGGACACCTCCGTGACTCCGTTCCCTGGGTGGTTCCGGCCAAGTTGGTGACTGTGTATTTGACTGCATGGCTTCCTTGTAGGGCTGCCATATAAATCATTGAAAATGGATTTGGGTCAAAGATTTTCTTCGAAGATTACTATTCAATACTTGGAATTTTGTTACCAGAAGTTGTTTTAAGGTATATACTTGAGCCCTTTAAATTTTAAAAAAGGTAGCACTATTTTTACATATATTTTTGATATTTACACATGCTTCCTTCTCATATGAAGGTGAGACTCACTGTATGCTAATGTGAGAGATGATCATATGAAAATATCAAAAATATATGTAAAAGTATCAGTTCCCCTCTAAATTCTACCCAGGCTCCCTAAAGTTTATATTTGTAATACTTTTACTTTTAAAAATAAATTTACTTTAAGTTGATTCCCAATTACAAGATACTTATAACTTCAGTTATGAGTATTAGTTATCTTTTTATGGTAAATATATAAGTATAAAAGTTAGCAAGATTAAAATTCTTGGCCACCTTTATGTAACACTTTATCAATCACTTAACAAAAATGTATCTAAGACACGATGGCTGCAAAGTGAATTAGACTTGAGTGGACCAATACCAAAAAGGTGTCTTTAGTGCCAATACGGAAATCCCTCTCGCCCTCCACCTTCACTAGTATTGATATTCATGAACTTCAGATTATGATTTATATGTATTCAAATATTAAATTCAAGAACATTAAATAATTAAAATTATTTTATTAAAAAAATGTGAAATAGTCTATTTAGTACTTTTAGACTGAATATTTATAATGATGAAGTAAAATTGTCCCAAATAATTAAGCAAGGTTAGAATCATGGGAAAGCTATTCATTCAGATATTTTAAATAGATGAACTATCAAGCATGTTTTTTCATTTAGTGTTTAATTTCAACAGAGTGTTTACTTTATTCATTCATTCAGACAAGTTTAATTATTGAGAACATTTCATTCAGTTTTATCAAACAACCATTCGTCCCTAATTTCAACTCAACTGTTCTTGATTTTTATTAAGATAACTCTTTATCTTCCTTATGAATTAGTTTAATTTATCTTTGTGTTAACAGGTTAAACTAATTATTATATATTTTGTTGCCTCAAAGCCTGAGCTGAATAGCCAAGTACTGGTCACCAAAAAAAAGAGGTGAAATGGTACATCACAATTCACAACTTATGATTACCATTCTTCAATACACTGTAGATATGCATGCATGCATGCTTTTTGATATATAACTTATATATTAGACAAATATTTATACCTATAGAATCAAATTTCCTCTAATTTATTTAGATAAAACCCACCATTCCAGCGCATATATATATATATATATATATATATCAACTAGTACTTATTTGGCGTTGTTAGCGGCCTTGTACTCGCCCCAAAGCTGATCAACCGTTTTTCCCAGCAGGTCAACAAAAAAGTTAGCACTATAACCATCTTTCAACTTCTTATTAAGCTCAGCAACAAATCCATTTCTAAGAGAATTACAATAATCCAAAAACCGAGCTGTAACATCGTAGCCTTGATCCCACCGGTTACCCTGCCCGGGCTTAATCCAATGGCTAGGCACAAACCCTGCCTTCAGCCTCACGTAATCCGCAATCCCTTCTATCAATCCTCCCGGAGCTCCACCGTTCCCATTCCACTGCCAAATATGCTCCATTTCATGGTAAATTACGCCTGTGATCTCCTCCTTAACATTACCGGAGTAACTTCCTATGCACTTTGCGCTTATGTGAATTTCATTGTTTGAGGTGTAAGCAACACCGTCGATATCATCGATGAATAAGCTCACTCGATCGACGTTCTTCCGGTCTGCCTTGGTATGCTGCCGGAAAATTCTCCATATGAAACTGGTGGGTAGGGAGAGGTTCTTTTGGTGTAGGGTAGGCCAATTTCACTAGTGAATCGGACACCTCCGGGAGTGGTTCCGGCCAGGTTGGTAACGGTATATTTGACTGCATGGCTTCCTTGTAGAGTTGCCATGCAAATAATTGATGACACAAAGAGGATCATTATGTAATGAGCCATGACATATATTGTATTAATTCCTTAACTCTTCTTTTTGTATAGCTAGGTTATTGCACAAGAATATAATTGAGCTGTGCTAGTATATATGATATATATAGATAAATTCTTTGATATGCTTGATAATTATTTATTTATTTTTCTAAGATAAGTTTAAATATTATATGATATGTCCACTAAAAATCAAGAGGCATGCATCAAATACATGCACATAAATTTACTAATGATGTCCAAATTTGACAAGCTAGAAAGTGACAAACTCAAAGCTTAATTTCTTCAAAATATACAATTAAATTAAGTATTACTACTGACAATGATCATAACCTTCTGGTGACTAGGAAATTGACAAATTAAACCAAAACCTTATTCGTGTAATTAACTAATTTAATTTGCCGAAACGACAAACAGTTGAAACATGCAAGACTTGTTGATGCGTAGTCCACAAATTTCAAGCTGGAAATCACTCCAACGAAGACTAACATTAGAAATAACTGGCCTCAAGTTATTATTCTTAGAGGAGAGTTTGTTACAAGTCATCTAAATTGGTCATTTTAAATATTCGGTAATGTGATTGATCATCTTTATAGATTATGTTTGTTACATTAATAATTTTGCATTCGCGGTAATCGGATACCCGGTAAAGTATATTCTCGGTAGTCAGATAGCCAAAAATTGGTGGTAATCTGAGATTAACACATGGTGGTGGTCATCTTGAAATTTTTATTTAGATATATGAAAATATCCTTATTTAATAATTGAGACAAAATATCCTTATTAGTCACATAATTTACATTTAATTTTTAATTTTTTTAGTACTTTTTTTAGTTTTTTTTTCTTGTCGACATGTTTAGTTTAACTAAAATAACTCACTGTTCCTACAAAGTATGTGGTGTTGTTTGTTATTTAATATTATAAGTGTAATGTATTATTAACGACATACTTCAAATTTTTGTGTTTAATAATTAAATAAATCATGAATTGTTATTTTATAAGCATATTTAAAATTTAAATACGATTTACTAAGTAAGACTGAATTTTTGTTTGATATTACTTTGATGATTATTGATAATTAATTACATTAGACAATAACCATATGGGTAAATCATTCAACTAAAATTATTATAAAGATATTTTAGTAAAATATCAATATTAAAAAAAATATACCCAGTAATCTTGAAATATTCATACAAAACACTCACAATAATAATTACTGATAATCACATATTTTCTACCAAATAAAAATAACATAATACGACTATTTTCTATTATCAATAACCAAATATTCAGTAATTTATATTTTTATGAGTATTCATTATTACAACCTGTAATAAACACCTCCTCAAAAAAATTATGTCTAAATATATTTATCTTAGTCAAATTTAATTGTGCGTAGAATAGGACAGAAATATATATGCGGTTACTAATTATTCACTAGAATTTCTCTTTACTGCATGATATTCACTTTAGACTGTAGACTCCAATGAGATGAGCTATGATTACAACAACAGTAGTGTGCACTTTTTTGGTAGAACTCCAATGGATGAGATTTAATTATTACGTACGTCGTGATCCGTTTTTTTTTTAATTAGCGTTTTAAGGTTATGGACATAAATTAAAAAATATAATTAATAATTTATTTATTTAATTAATTTTAATATTGATATTCTATAATTTATTAGAAAGATGAGAGAAACAAATTAATTAGTCTTTAATCATAAAAATAATATGAAAAATTTAGCATTTAATATTTTTTTGAAATCTACAAACGACAAATAAAAAAATAAAAAAATAAACAATATCTCTATAAAATGACAAATAAAAAGGAACACAACATAAATCTTTAATTGGATGAATTTTGATTACAATAACATTTGCGCGCAATTTACTTTGTAAGTAGAGCTCCAATTGCATAATTAATTTTGACGACTACAACACCATTTGTGTCGTGTGAACAATGCAATAAGCATTTCAGGTTTTGAATAACCTAAAATGCAAAATTTAAAATTCTTGGAAAAGTATAATTTTGGTGGCCGTGGCTCTCTCAATTTGGGTTCAATTGAAATCTAGTCATGGAGCACAAACTTTAAGTACTCCAATTATTTTTGCATTTGAAAACCCAAATTAACCCTCCCCCCACCCCACCCCACCCCACCCCACCCCACCCCACCCCACCCAACAAGAAAAGAAAAGAAAAGAAAATTTTAAAAATTAAACTTTTAGGGACTATTCAAAATTTAAAATATAATATACAGTACCCTTAATCCAAAATATAAAAATTATTTTTATTTTTTGCGATCAATTTGAGATATTTTTAAATTCAATATTAATATGAATTTATTTAAACTTTAGTCCATGCTTATGAATATAGTGTATTATTTAAAAAGTCACTGCTAATTACAAAGTTTTATTATTTTAATATTTAAATGAATCACGTTATCAAAAAATCAAAATTACTCTTAAATTGGATAAGTATTTACTAAAATATTATCTTCTCTCTTTTTCTTTTTTTTTTAAAAAAGTCCAATCCGTACATAAATTAAAAAGGCTTATCTACCAATCCGTCCGACAATCATGCATGCAAAAGAAAATAATTCGAGCACTCGATGCCACAACCACTCCATAGCAGCATATATATGAAGCATCAACAAAATCTGACAAAGTAAATATCCAGCACCTAAACATCTGATCAACAATCAATTGGTAAGTCACTGGGAACCCTATACATTCCAAGTAAGAACATACAAAAGTAGCTTAATTAACATATATATATATTTTAGTTAAGATCCAAGTTTTATTATAAACGAACACTCATTAATTTATCAATAAAATATTGAATCCCAATAACAATAAGAAGATCCAAAAGTAATAGCACTAATTTACAACGATATATAGACGATTAACATGAGAACGAAAAAATTAAAGCAACCAAATAGGTTATTTCACGATTATATGTATTTATTCAATATCAATTATAGAAGAGTTTAAACACAAGAATGAACTTTCATATATGTACAATATAATATGAATCAAACATTATGTTCAAGTGTTGTAAGACAATATAATATGACTAAAAAAATACTTAAAATTACGTACGTAAACCTTTCATTCTTAGGCGGAGATTGTAAGTTGTATATATTTCTGAAGGATTCCGTGTGTATATATATAAATATATATATATATATATATATATATATATATATATATATATATATTTATGACCTGCTTGTCATACATAAACATAATCACATATAACACAGTATAAATTAATTGAATAAAACATAATAGAATTTGTTACCAAAATCAGGAACAGAGGTGAAAAGAAATGAATCTGGAGATCGGAGTGAGGTACGCCGAATGCGAATCTCCTTAAGGTTTAGTATTGCCTAGTCTCAGATGCCTAACTTCACAGGGCAACAACTTCCCAAGATACAACACTCCTCAACCAAGCGGCACTTCAATGCAAGTGGACTCAATCGAATCAATAAGAATAGGACTCTGCAGACTTTTGACTGCAAGAATAGACCAAGGAAGAAAAGAGCAGAAGCTAAAAAAAAATTCCGTGTGTTTCAATCAAATCTGAACTCAACTATATAAAGGAAAATATACAGCAACCCACTCCCCACAAAACAGAACAAATGGCTGAAAATAAGGGTTTGTTTCAACCTCTATTTGACTGACTCTACTAGCTACTGACCAGCGCATTTTGAGGACACACTAACAGCCTTTTTGACCGATTCAATTCCAACATATATATATATACTACCAAGTTATCAATAATGCGACGGGCACACCCGGTGGAACCCGATTCGATAAGGAAATTGGAATTCCATGGAGTTTCTCAAACCCTACGACACGCATCAAAATTCATATGGAAAATCTTTCAACAAGGTGGTGAATTAAGGAGAAAGAAATATATTAAACGTCCAAGAGATTTTAATGATTGTAGAGATCAGCGAATATATTGCGTACGAAGAAGATAATAAAATTCATGTAAGTTGTACAGAATATATCGGAAATTATGTTGGAGATTAAAGGAATATTGTTAATTAATTTCACGAAACTACGTACTCATGTTTGGAAATGGAGAGGCTCCCGAAGGATTAACGGAGGGGTTGCCGGTTACGTGCGGTTGAAGCCGGCCGGCTTGGTGCCACCACACTGGCCTAAAAGAATGGGACGAGGGTTATGCGGTACACCTTATTTTCTTGAGTATTGCAATGGGTTAAAAGATGGTTTTGTGGCTAATTAAGCTTAATGAGAAGATGAAATTGAGATATTAAACTTTAGAATATTGTCTCATTTTATATTGTCATCAATAAAAAAATTATTGATCAAAAAGCGTATTTGTTATGTAATTCAACAACTTTAATTAAAGAAATACTCCCTCCGTTCATATTAATTGTGAAAATTATAAATTACTCAAAAAGTAGTATAAAATACAAGGAACTTTTTGTAATCAAAAGTTAAATAACATAAGATTTTGAGTTTAAAATGTATTTAAAAAATGTGTATAACTAACTTGTTCCTTTAACGTGTGAATTTAGTTTCACGGAATACAAACTATCCTCTTGTTTGTATCCAAAACATGATAAATTAAGAAAAAGAAAAAAAGAAGAGAACAAACATGTAGACATAGACGACTATCTCTATGCATGAAGTCTTCATCGCCCTCCTGGCCTCCGCAACTTTGATGTTGCAGGCACATTAAAGCATAAATTAAGTAAGAAAAACATTGATCTTCACCATTTTCCGGCAATGCTTATAGTTATAATTGTAAACAAATAAAAGTGTTTACAATGTAAATTAAAGAAGAATGAACTTGGAGCCAGCTAGGTACTAAATTAAATAAATAACACGGGCATGCAGTCCGTACGTAATCTTCAATGGCCGCGACCACGACGACTTGGCCCTGAATAAGCCCTTCCAATCAAGAAATCCAGTGCCGGAAAAGATGGAGTGGATTGATCTTTGATAGGCCTCGAGCAGTCGACCACATGCACGGAATTATTGGAGATCAGCAAAAGAAAGAAAATGAAAATAAAAATACCATTAAAAGCCAATACCAAATAAGAACAAGAAGACCTCATTGTTGTTGTGTTGTGTGGATTTTACTAGCTAGGCTCTTTTGTTCAACAGTGGGGCTTGGTTATAATTTGAATCATTATATCCAAGGTTTATATAAAGGTGGCATGCACTTAATTAAGGAGGCCCGCTTAAGTTGGAAGGAGTATACATGCATGCATGTTTCATTGAAATTTCTAGGTAAGTACTAATGTACTATTGAGGTGGCGGAGGAGGAATGTTGATTTTATTTTTTATTTTTATTTTTTGAATCATTACCACTGAGGAATTAATAACAAAGTTCTTACGTGTGTGAGAATCGTTTGAGACCTGAAGTTTATACGATCTTTGTATATGTTTGTTTATAATTATTATACTTAAAATTTGACTAGTAATCTCAAATTTCTTGTTTGTTTTTAAAAATAGATTTAGGACTATTAGCCCCGTGATAGGGGAGACTATTTAATATCATGTTCAGCTAAGTATTATAATCTTTACCATTTGGAATTAAAAATTTGTGAACAAAATTAATCTTTAACTAATTTGTTTAAAAAGACCGATATATTTTATCCTATCTATCTATACTTAAACTAATGAGAATATGATATTGTTGTTATTAGTAGTAAGAGTATGATAGTTCAAACGGCATGTTTTTATTCAATCCTTTAAATAATCCTGAAAAAAACAAACATAATATGAGATTATTTTAAGTTATCCCATGAATAATCTCATAAAAAATAAACATGTGACTAGGACTACTTAACCGTATGATTAATAATCTTGAGATTATAATCCATGAGAATATAGTACTGGGATTATAATTCTTGCAAACAAACAACATTTTTTTTGTTACATACAACTTTTATGATCTAATATTAAACAATAAAAATCATAAATTATCCAAAAGGTACGCATACACATTGCAGTGACATTTTAATTTATGTAAAAAATATTATCAATTATAATTTTAAGCTTTATTTTTTTTTTTGATTGTTAACAAACTGCAGACAAAATGAAACTGAATTTGCTATTGGTTTACACACCCTCGAGTTTTCAAACACCTTGATTGCTGGAAATAGTGTGAATAAAACCCATTAATTAGTGCACAACATGCAACTGCATTTTTTGGGAGAGGAGACCATCTGTTTCTAAATTCTCTGTCCCCTTGTGTCACACCACTTAAATGTTGACACATATTCTCTTACTTAACACCAATTAACTCTAAAATTAAAAAAAAAGAAAGACAAGTGTCAACATTTAAGTGGCGGGACACAAGGGGACAGGAAATTTGGGGATAGAAGATCTGCTCTCATTTTCAGGTCAACTTAAGAGGGCCGGTGTCACCTTAATCATCATCTTGAAAAGATCAAAAGCAAAAGATTAACATAACACGCACCTAAACCTAAACCAATAAATTTGGATCTCTCTATTAATAAAGCGGCTATATTGAGCTGCTGGGTGATTTTGTATCAAAATTTTCTCCCCTTCTTTTATCCCAACAACTTTAATTATGTTATTATTTTACATCTTTTTTTTTTCTCATTTTATTTATCTTTTTATGTAGTCATCAAAATTTTACAATATTTCTATTTTACCTCATATAATTTACGCATGCACACCGGATGCTAGTCTATAATATAAAGCAACTCTTGGGACCCTACATTAGCAGTGTAACTATATCACACTATTTTGTTTTCTCTTTTGACCCTAATACTTTAATTATATTACTATTTAATAGTTATAATTATTTTCTTAAAATCTTAATTAATATTTATCTATTTAATAATATAATAAATCATTATCATTCCGCGCGCACTTGCTTTATATAAAATTCCTAGCCGTTCCCTATCCCACGCGAAAAGTTGTTAAATATTTTACTATGTACAGGATCGGATATGCACGAATCTTGACCATTTCCTCCATCTTTTGATAGTCAATAGTAAACAAAAACTAGCATGTAGTTTGACCTTTTCTTTTATATCAATTTATTAAAAAAAAAAATTAAAACCAACACTAATTTATTTGATTTTAATAAAATAATTATAACTATTCTAAACTAACTAAAAGACACTATTAATTACCATATTTTGTCACTTTTAAAACTTGAATAAATTCATAATAATTTTGAATTTATTTTAAATTAAAGGTCGAATGTATTTCTAATTTATAACGAAGAAGATAGTAACAATTACTGAATTAATTTCAAGTTTGCACCCAATGTACGCACTCTTTCATTGTATTACGTAGTAGTAAACAAAATGAATTTATCATTTACCTTAATACACAAATGTTTAGACATATTAATATGTTCAAAAAAATAAGATAGAAAAAAGAGACAATCCAGTTGCGCAGCCAAAGCATAACTTCATGTCAAGAAGAATATAGCATATTCTAAGGAGGCTAGGCTGAAGAAGTCTGCTTGTATATATCCACATGGGATATATCATATCTAAATAAATTAAATGACAATTCACCTCACTAATCATATATATATACACCATAGGGAACGAACCGACTATAGTAACGGTTTTTTCCGTCGCTATAGCATAGAAAACTGAATTTTTATGCTATAGCGATGGAAAAAACCGTCGCTATAGCCGGTTCGTTTTTAGTTCGCCTTCTATGACTCGCTTGAGAGACTGAACGTGTGTATATATATAGGAGAATTATTCACCTTTCTAATTTTATTTTACTTTTTTGACAAGTTTTTTGAAGCCCCCGCATTTTTTATATAAGAGATGACAATTGCTATCGACCCGGATTCCTTCCAAAACCCATTAATAATCAACTATTCATAATCAACATTTTGTAAATATAAGAGTCCGTTATATTATGAAAGTTTGTTGTCAAATTACTATTACAACTTATATCAATATACGAGATTTGATATAATTATAATTGAGGTTAGTTCATTATATTAAATACATCATTAAGATATTAATAATTATTATTAACTGCGTAACTCACAATAAAAAAAGAGTTAAAATCGACATATTAAAAAATCGTAAGATGTATTATTTTTCTAAATATAATTATAAAATTTCATGATTAACATCCAAGATCACATTCATATACAGTGCAATATTTCACATTAATTAGCAATGAGAAGCTAAAACATAATTAATAGCCACTATATAACTTCATATAAATGAAAAATAACAAACTCACACAAGCTTACGAAAATAACTCATAATACACTGATGGGATGAAATAACAAAAAACCAACACGATGATGAGAAAATAACTAACACTGTACCGATGAGAAGCGTGAAAGATAGACAAATAGAATAACGATAGTAATGATTCATAAAAGACTGTATACATTTCATTATAGGGAATTGATATTTCCGCAGCCTAATTTGTTATTTTTGCAGTGGGACCCATCTTCTTACTAAACTAATTCAAATTGTGACAAATTTGCCCTCGACACAACATCCAGTTGCTCTCTCTCCTTCCTCCTGCAATTAATTTTCTTACTATACAACCGTTCACCATTAACTCAAACAAACCACACCCAAATTCATTACTTACCCTTCATTCTTTTTCAAACCTTGATATAGTTAATTTGAAGTAAAGGTCTTCCAACAGGATGTAATCGCAAAAGGTCTTCCTCTTCACAAAAATTGAACCCATACTCCATCGGAGCTTTATTTAGTTGGCTGCAGTTTGGGTTGAAGATCAAAATAGATGAAAACAATGATTACAGAGAATAAATAGAGCAAGAAACAACAAATAAGATAATCCATTTGTGTCCCCAAAATCAACATCTTCCCCATCTCCACAATTAGAAAGCAATATTGGGGTTAACCGACCAATACAACCCAATACCTAATAGAAGTGGCATAATTTCCACCGACGCAAAGGTAAACCCAATTGAAGGGGTGATCTATGCTGAGTTAGATGGTTCGTCGTGACCGGAGGAGGCTGACAAGAATGACAATGCAAGATAGAAAGAGGCAGCGGAAAGAGCAAGAATAGGATAATAATTAGGAGGCACCACAAAAACATCTTCGTTTTAGAAGTTAGAGATGGGGAATTCAAGAAAACCAGTCACCCATGGGACGACCGACGATTATGTGTGGGTGGTGGGGGTGAAGATTTGCGACGGCGATAAATTTAGTTCTTAAAATTTGGTCATACCAGGAGAGAAGAACAGAGAATGGGTTTGTAGAGATAGACAACAAGTGGGTATTGTTTTCAAGGATAAAATAGACGCAAATGAATTAGTCATGAGGACCACTGCGGAAATATCACTAGCGGAAATAACAATTCCTTCATTATATTGAAATGCTTCTTACACCATTTTTAGCACATGCATGCATGTTGACTTGGGCTGAAGAGTCCGTGTCAATTTTATCGATAAAGACTTTTAGATGTAAATAAATACATGCATGTTGACTTGAGTCCATCATTGACAAATTCGAACTGGAGGGTAAACATTCTTTTACCTAGGGGCGGAGCTACACTTGGGCTGAGGTGGACGGTAGCCCGGGTGAAGTTCTTGCCTTACAGCGGCAGAGATATAGATCAGTCCGAACAGGGGCGGAGCCACACTTGCTGAGTTGGGCAGTAGCCCGGGTGTTACGGCGACAGAGATTTAGATCTGTGTATGTTTGACGGTTTATCTGAGTTTATCTGTGTATGTTTGCCGGCTTTCATGGTGATAAACTCTATTTTCGGTGGCTTCTCAATTTTCAGTGGGTTCCATCGCGATTGTTTGCTGCTCTGCCCACGTGGGCTGACCTGTGCTACTCAACTAGGCCCCACTTGCTGAACAAATTTAGCTGATTTGGATGTGTATGTGCTGCACAGCTTGCATGGGTCCCACAGTTTGGACTTATCTCATATTGTGGAATGTTTAAGCCTTGGGTCTGTTTGGTTTGTTTTGAGAAGAATCCGGCGAATTTGGTACACATCTTTGGGCTGGGATTGGGTGGTGTTGGTCCGAGAATGGTATTGGTAGCCCGGCCAGAAAAAAATTTCTAGATTCGCCCTTGCTTAAACCCATTCCGTTACTCGATCGTTGTTTTTATTTGTATTTTTAATATTTTTACATGATTTATTCTCACATGAAAGTGAGATTCGTTGTATTTTCATCCAAAAGAAGACCATATAAAAATATACTATATACTTATTACTATAAAGAAGTCATTTCACAAATTTGAAAATTCAAAGTGATCAATTATAATTACGAAATCGGCCTATATTACACCAAACAAACCTCAGACTCCGCCACAACTTTCATATGGCGGATCTTCCAGCAAAATACCCCGGCAGACCGGAAAAACGTGGATAGGACTATGGACGGTGTTGCTTACCCCTCCAACAACGAAATTCATATAAGCGCACAGTACATAGGAAGTTACTCCGGTAATGTTTAGGAGGAGATTACGGGCGTGATTTACCATGAGATGGCGCATATTTGGCAGTGGAATGGGAACGGTGGAGCTCCGGGGGGATTGATAGAAGGAATTGCGGATTACGTGAGGTTGAAGGCAGGGTTTGTGCCTAGCCCGGGCAGGGTGACCGGTGGGATCAAGGCTACGATGTTACGGCTCGGTTTTTGGATTACTGTAATTCTCACAGAAATGGATTTGTTGCTGAGCTTAATAAGAAGTTGAAAGATGGTTATAGTGCTAACTTTTTTGTTGTACTGCTGGCAGAACCAGGATAATATCAGAGGCAAAATACATCATTAAAAAAAATTAATTATTGACGTTTGAAGTTTTTTTTTCGAATGTACGATTGAGAAGGGACAACTATATCCTACGACTTTGCATAGTTTGAAAACGTCTCAAAATTTGTTCGTTTTCAATTTTTGAAAAAATTTCTTTCTCAATATAAACTATCAGACTGTCATTCATCCACTCGTCTCCCATTTTATTACGCAAGTCAATCTTGACAATTTTCATCGCAGAGAATACTCTTTCAACAGTAGCAATCGCAACTGATAATACCAAAGCCAGTTCGATCAATCGATAGCACAATTATATTCAAATGAAATAAAAACACTCAATAGTCAGCATTCAGCATTCAGCTTCCTTTACTTTTAAATGATCTAATAAACCAACTTTCCCAGCTTAAGAAGACTAATATCAATGTCTATACTAAATTACTAAAATCAATGCTTGTATATATTCAGGCATTTTGGACTAATAAACAGATAATTCAGTTTAAGTACAACCAAAACAAAAACAAAAACAAAACAAAAAGACGAAGAAAAAAAAACTTGGTTAGCATTAACTAAAGTTTCACTCAAATAATACTAAAACCAAAAATTGAAAATACTAAGAAACACAGACAGGCACTCCCCCCCCCCCCCCCCCCCCTCTGGCTGCTGGGAAAATCGGTTGATAAATAAGTACTAGTTGATGGAATATATGTAAGAGCTGGAATTAATGGTGGATTAATTTTATCTAAATAAATTAGAGGAAATTTGATTCTATAGGTATAAATATTTGTCTAATAAGTTATATATCAAAAGCATGCATGTATGCATGCATATCTACAGTGTATTGAAGAATGATAATCATAAGTTGTGATGTGAAGTTACTTTTGTGTTTTGAATTTATGTTGGTCAAAAAATCTGCATTACTATATATGAAGTATTGAAGTGTAACAATAGCTTGAAAAGATTGTTCCCCTCCCTTTCTTAACACTTGTTGCTAAATAATATTGTTAGAGCAAATTAAATATACATTTAGGGATATATTTAAAATTATTCTAATTAGACTAAACACTCTAAGTGACATTTATTTCTAGACAGCATTATTATGCTCTAACAATATCAATTAACGGGCAACAACTCTGAATAATAAAAGTGCTATAATGCTTTCGACAAATAAAGTCTCATTTACTTAAATAAATTAAAGAAAATTTTATTCTATATATACTTTGTCTCATAGTTATATCACAAACGCATGCATGCATGCGAATGGGGATTGTGTTACATTTTTTTCCTGCTGATACCATATATATGATTTTTACCTTATGAATTTGATTTATTAGAGAGAAATATGATGATGGTTTTAACTTTAGTTTTTTTTTTTTTGGCTAAATGTGTTTTAGTATAAAAAGGAACCAAATATGCAATATTGTATAGTACACACCACAGGTTCTCAGTCGTTCGAGGAGGCGAAGACGGTAAATGCGCTGTATTTTGTTGTTTAGTTATCAAGTTCTTACACAAACACTTAAAACATGTTTTATGAATGATTTTATTAGGCCTTGAATAGGTCCTTGGGCCGAGATCCCACCATTCTAGAGTTTTGGGATAGGGCTCACACGCCCAAGGACGAGCATGTTTTGTCTCAGGCAGCTGTGACTATACGGGTAAAACTCATCTTACTATTTAGCTTTTAGTAATATTCAATCGTGAATAAAATGATATAATTAACACACTTATAAAAAATAAATTACAGGACCGATTTCGGAGGCTTCGGGACGATCGTATAGCTGAGCTAGATGCTATTAGGAGGGGTTCTGAGCCGTCAGACTCCGCCACTCCCCTTCCCGATATTGTATTAGATCGGGATGAGGAGCTGAGATTATGGGTCGCGTCTCAGGATCCCCCTACTAGCAGTACCGGCAGATATCGAGTGTTGGATTTGCCGAGGATACCCGCATATACACTCCCTAGAGGTAATAATATTTTTTATGTTTCACGAATTTATCAGAATTTATCACATTATATAAATTATTATTAGTAATGGAATTCGTCTCTTTTCGTAGGCTCCAGCCAGCGCCAGCTTCCCAGAGCACATGTCGGACCATCCCATACGGGCGCTGACTTGGATGACGAGATCTTCTAGAGGCTGATAGGGGCCGTGTCGGATCGATTCCGTTCCGATCCGGTCTTTCGCCGTCAGCAGTTGCCTTCCAGTTCTCGTCTTCACCAGGTTGCTCAGGAGGTTATAGCAAGGGCCTCCGCAGAGAGTACGGGATTACCGCGAAAGCAGTTCGACGCTTTCAGCAACGAGATACTCCGGATGGTGATTACCCTCTTGGAGGAGGCTTTTCGTCCTCCCCCGCCTACTCAGGTATTCTTATTGTTTATATTATTTTCATTTAAAGCTAGCTTGTTAATTCTCACATATATACGGACTAATGATTTTTATTTGTAATTTTTTCAACAGGGTGACGATGGCAAGTGGGCTGGCGGCGATGACGAGCGGTTTGACGATGACGACGAGGAGGACGACAGAGATTTTCATACACCAAACAGGCGTCGTCCACCTCCGTCCGATGATGATACTACTAGATTATAGTTCATTTTATGTTATTCATTCTAGTTTATTAGTACGTATTTATGTTATTCATTTGTACAACATTTGTACATATTGTACGTAGTTTTTATAGTTGCGTCTGTATAATGAGATTACGTTGTATTCATTCATTTGTAGAATATTCTTTATCGTTATTGAAGTTTATTTGTTTTCAGTTAGTCGATTACGTTTGTTGTTGAGAATTGGTACATGTTTAGGTTTTTAGAATTTCGTTTGTTGTTGCGAATTGGTACAGGTTTTTAGAATTACATTTGTTGTTGAATGTGAAATATATTGGTGTCTGGCTGTATTGGGATAAAACAGGTTACAGGTACATATATGGGTTTAAATACCTGGATTTTGCATTTTCAAAAAAATTATTCTTAAAAAAAATCCTTAATTTCGACGGAATAAGGTAATTCCGACTGAATTTCCGTCGAAAATATAGGCCAGGCTAATTCCTAATTTATTTTTACTTTTTTTTATTTTTCGTCGGAATTAGGTTATTTACGAGAGAACATTCCGTCGAATATAGTATATTTATAATCTTTTTAATTTATTTTTTATTTTAAAATTTTTCGTCGAAGATATAGTATTTTCGAGGGAAGTTTTCGGTCGGCCATAACAAGATTATATCCGACGGAAGTAATGCGTCGTAACTAACTCCGTCGAAGATACCTTATATCCGATGGAATGGCCGTCGGAGATAATTACGTCGAAGATAGAAAAGCTCGACAGAATGTATGACGGAATTTATCTCTAACGGGGTTAGTTACGACGGTAATTTCGACAGAATATTCCCTCGGAAATAAGCTACTTCCAACGGAATAGGCTTATTTTCGAGGGAATATTCCGTTGGAATTAGGCTTATTTCTTGTAATGAATGGCTAGGGGTACCAGAATATAGCAGATTCATCTAGAGACAAGTCAAAAGATGAGCAAGCTATACATGGAATGTAAACCAAATCTACAATAGCCAACTACAATGGTATAAACAAAAAATAGTGACTCTAACAAAAGATTTACAACTTGAGAGTCTAGATTTGATAATATTTATGACATCTAATGCAAGTCTAGAAGGGGGAATGAGGATATTTCTATGGGGTAAAATGCACAGGTGGCCCCTGAACTTAAGGTCATTTGGGTATTGAGCCCCCTTCTTTTGGTCAACGCAAATCGAGCCCTTTTTTATCCGAAAATTTGGGTATTGAGCCCTCAGGCGCCACATATGCGTTAACTTCCTACATGGCACTCCAGGCGCTGATGTGGAATATCTGATATCAGCATTTTATAAATTAAATTTTCACATGTGTTTGCTGACGTGGCAGTTTTTCAATTAAATATCAAAAATATGGCCAGCACCATGATTCGAACTCAAAACCTCCCACTTGGAATCTAGGTCATCAAACCAACTGAGCTACAGAGCTTAACTGTTAAATTTTTTTCATGGATTATATTTTATAACAAAACAATTTTTTTTCCCATATTATAAAATCTTACAAACTCTAATATACTATAATTTTTAACAAAAACACAAACTCTATAAAATATTTTATTATAAATATTTTATTTTATTTTTTAATTTTATAAACTTAATTGATCTTAAGATTAAAATTTTCTCTCTTTTATAATTTCTACACGGTAAAATACAACTAACACATGCTGCATTAAACATATTTAATTTTTTCATGCTGCATTAAACATATTTTACAACTTTTAAATTTAAAAACACACATTAACACACCAAGAACACACATACAAATTCAAAAACACACTAGTTTCCTCCCTCTCCTCGCCATCTCCCTCATCCTCTCCGCCACCACCTCCGCAGCCCTCATCACCGACCAAGAACTCGACCGCACAATCTCTGCCCTCAGATCCACCGGCTAAAACCTCTTCGGCAACGCCATCGCCACCTCCGACCTCCGCTACCAATTCCTCTCCGCCGCCTACAATTCCTTCACAATTTTCTCCCCCCTCGACTCCGCCCTCTTCTCTCTCGACATGGCCTCCCCAGTCGCTGCATACATCCAAACACTCCACTGCCACGTTAGCAAACACATGTGAAAATTTAATTTATAAAATGCTGATGTCAGATATTCCACGTCAGCGCCTGGAGTGTCACGTAGGAAGTCAACGATTTGCGTTGACCAAAAGAAGGGGGCTCAATACCCAAATAGACCTAAAGTTCAAGGGCCAACTGTGCATTTTACCCTATTTCTATGTATCTTTGAGTTGTTAGCTTCCCATACTTTGTAGAATGTGACTGCAATTAACAGGCAGAAGATGTTCTTTGAGAGCTTTGTACCTTGGAATGAAGTAGCAAAGTCAACAATATCATCCTAGTTGTGAAAGATATGGTCCCAGTTTCCCAAAAGTAAGGTAGCATCAAGTAAAAGTTTGGAGTAGTCACATTTGAAAAAAAGGTGATCAAAGGATTCCGGGTGTTGCCGGCAGAGAGGGTAGAAAGTAGCATGTCCAGTGTAAAGCCTTGTTCTGTCATTCGTTGGTAATCTCTTGTGAAGTCCCAACCACATTATGAATGAGTATCGAGGAACATGTAACTTATTCCATGTCATAGAGTGCTAGGAGACCAGTTGGCTTCTTGTTCTAGTGTCCTCCCAAATCTGTTTTGCCTTTAGCATGTGAATGTCATTTGCACCCCCATAGAATCTTGTCCTCTGGGAGGGTAGGGGCTGTCAAAAATTCAAATTGTCTTTGGAAAAGAATGACATCCTGGTGATTTGAGTGGGGGAGGCGCCATGTTGAATCAACAAGGATATGGCTAACAGTAGCATTCACATGGATACCAGTGTTGTAAATCAAATTGGGTGAAGGGTTTAGAGCTGCACCATTAAGTCAAGGGTCGAATCAAAAACTTAGTTTGTTTCCTTTCCCAAGCATGTATGTCAAATGAGGCAAGATATGATGTCTGAGCTTTAGGACCTGCTTCCATATCCAAGAACAATCATTTGGAATGGAAATTTGCCAGATGGATCTGCCTTTGAGAATAGAAGTTTTAATCCATTTAGTCCAAAGAGATGTAGGATTGAATTGGAGTATATGAATGAGATGCAGCATCATAAGAGCCTTATTTCAGTCATGATGCTTTTAACTCTCAACCCTCCTTCAGAGGTGGGAAGGGAAATAGTACTTCAAGTCACTTTTGCACCACGAGTTGCTGAGTGTTGTGAATTCAGATTCACCCACTTAAGAAAATGAATACAGAATGAAAAATAGAAAAGATGGAAGACTTAGAAATGGCAGAAAAGAATTGTATTGATTGTTTAGACAAAAGATTACAGAAGTAATGATATATTCCCAACCTCCACTCCTCTATACAGCCTTTCTTATTTATACAAGCTCACCATCTATTCTATTACAGCTGTCATATTACCCAACTTTCCCTCCTATATTTGAAATGTATTTTCCCTCGTAATTCTTATTTAGCTTCCACCACTTCCAGCTCAGCTTCCAATTAGTTATTTCTGTTAATTAGCTTCTTGTACTTCTTGCCACTTGCTTGTAGTTAATGATTGGTTAGCCCTTCATGTGCCCATTCTCACAACATTACCCTGCTCTTCAAACCATCCTTGTCCTCAAGGATTAAAATTGAAGTCTGGAAATTGATTCACCATTTGTTGAGCATCTTCCCATGAAGCATCCTCCATATTACTGTTAGCCCAATGAATGAGGTACTCCACTTTAGGCCGATTCTGAAATTTTACCACTCTCCTGTCTATGATAGCACAAGGAACAATTTTTGGCCTTCCATCAACAGCCAAAGGTGGTAGTGATGGCGACACTCGTGCGTGAGAGCCAATATGTTTTTTAAGTAAAGACACATGGAATACATTATGGATTTGAGCATGGCTGGGAAGGTCTAGTTTATAAGCCACCTGCCCAATTTTTTCCAATACTGCATAAGGACCATAATATCTTGGGGCCAACTTGAAGGAAGATCGCTGAGCTAAAGTAGATTGCTTGTATGGCTGAAGTTTAAGAAAAACCCAATCACCTACTTCAAACTTTCTTTCAGTTCGATGTTGGTCTGTATAGTTTTTCATTCTCACTTGAGCTTGGAGCAGCTTATCTCTTAAATCAGCCAAAACGCCACTTCGGTCTCTGATAAAAGTATCCACAGCTGGAAGTCTAGAAGATTCAATCTGGTGGAAATTCAAATGAGGTGGAGGTATGCCAAAAAGAGCTTGGAAAGGAGTACACTGTAGAGCGGTATGATAGTTAGTGTTGTACCACCATTGAGCCAAGCTTAACCAAGACCACCATTTCTTCGGATGATCACTGCACATACACCTCAAATAACATTCTAAGCAGCGATTTAGTCGTTCAGTTTGGCCATCCGACTGAGGATGATAGGCCGAACTCAAGCACAACTTCACTCCCAAATGTTTAAATAGTGTTTGCCAAAATAAGCTCACGAAAATTTTATCCCTGTCAGTGACTATATTCTGGGGTAAGCCATGTATGCTATAAATGTTATCAATGAATACCCGTGCTATTGTACTAGCAGTAAATGGATGGTGTAACCCAATAAAGTGAGCAAACTTAGAAAATCTGTCAATAATGACTAAAATAACTGTTCGTCCTTCTGAATTAGGCAACCCTTCAATAAAGTCCATGGAAATGTCAGTCCAAGGCTTATGAGGTAATTCTAATGGTTGTAGCAATCCTGGATAAGACACACTCTCCGTCTTGTGGCGTTGGCAAACTTCACATTCCTGTACCCACATTTTAATATCTGCTGCAATGGTATCCCATACAAAATAAGCTTGTAATTTCTTGACAGTTGCTTGAATTCCAGAATGACCTCCTATAGAGCTTTCGTGAAAAACTGAGAAAATAGTTTTTCTGAGATTGGTTTGGGAACCCACATAAATCAGCCCTTTGTATCTCAAAATTCCCTTTGAAAAAGTGTAATGAGGCACACTTCCTTGAGACACAGTTAACTGTTGTATGATTGACTGGACTCGGTCTTCATCTGCATATGAATTGATAATGTCCTGCACCCAAGTAGGAACTACACCAGTGATGGCCATTGCTTGAGTGGATTGCTCCTCCCAAATTCGTCGAGAAAGGGCATCAGCTACTACATTTTCTGTGCCTTTTTTATAGGTTATTTTATAGTCATAACCTAACATTTTACTTAACCATTTTTGCTGCAGAAAAGTGGATAACCGTTGTTCCATAAAAAATTTCAAGCTTTGATGATCAGTCTTGATAATAAAATGGGCCCCAATTAAGTAAGATCTCCATTTGGTAATTGCTTGCAGAATAGCTAGGAGTTCTTTCTCATACACAGATAACCCTAAATGTTTGGGGGCTAAAGCCTTGCTTAAAAAAGCCAATGGTTTCCCTCCTTGCATCAAAACAGCCCCAATACCTTTGGAACTAGCATCAGTTTCAATTACAAATGTTTGAGTGAAATCCGGTAAAGCTAATACCTCAGTTGAACTCATAGCTTCCTTTAATCTGGTAAAGGCTGTAGTTGCTTCATCAGACCACAAAAATTTATCCTTTTGTAACATGGCAGTTAGTGGTCGAGCAATTTCTCCATATCCCCTAATGAACCTTCTATAGTATCCAGTCAACCCAAGAAATCCCCTAAGACCTTTAACAGTTGTAGGTTGAGGCCACTGAAGCATGCACGATATCTTTGATGGATCTGCAGCAACTCCTTCAACAGTAATGATATGCCCCAAATACTCTACTTTGTTTTGAGCAAAAGAGCACTTGGACATCTTAGCAAATAGAGTATGTTGTCTCAATAATGCTAATGTCATTTCCAAATGCTGAACATGGGAAAACAAATCTGCACTATAGACTAATATGTCATCAAAGAAGACTAAAATGAATTTCCGTAAATGTGCAGAAAACACCTTGTTCATGAGAGCTTGGAATGAGGCTGGAGCGTTTGTGAGACCAAAAGGCATAACTAAGAACTCATAGTGGCCTATATGTGTTCTAAAGGCTGTTTTAGAAACATCATCTGAGCTCATTCTTATTTGATGATAACCAGCCCTTAAATCCAGCTTTGAATAAATTCTAGATCCTTTAAGCTCATCCAACAGTTCTTCAATGATGGGAATAGGAAATTTATCTTTGATTGTAATTTTGTTCAATTCTCTATAGTCCACACAAAATCTCCATGAACCATCTTTTTTCTTTACTAACAGAACTGGAGAGGCAAAAGGGCTTTGGCTGGGTTGTATGATTCCGGCTGATAACATTTCCTTGACTATTTTTTCAATCTCAGTTTTCTGGACGTGAGGATACCTGTATGGCCGAATTGTAAATGGGTCGGAACCTGTTTTCACTGGAATCTTATGATCAAAGTCCCTCTGAGGTGGCAGAGTCTTGGGCTCTTGAAAAACATCCTCAAAAGTATGCAAGACTTGTTGTATTTGAAGGGGAGTTTGCTGAGATTTAGTTTCCTGGACCTGTGAAGCACAGACATAAGCCAACATAGATAATTGATCCTTCCTCCAAGCCTCTTGTAGACTAACTGCAGTTATCATAGCTACAGAACTGTTATGGCCATCCTTAGACCCTTTTAACATGATTTGTTGTTTTCTCACAGAAAAACTTAGAGTCAAGGTATTAAAGTTGAACATACAATCTCCCAATGTCTTTAGCCATTGTACCCCCAAGACAGCATCACAACCTTTAAGAGGAATCAACCTCATATCAGTGCAGAATTTGTGACCCTGTGTTGTCCATTCAAATTTCTTACACCTCTCATTACAAATCATTTTATATCCATCAGCCACACATACTTGCATAGGTTTGTCTACCTCCTTTGTACAATGTAATTTTTCGGCTGTTTCACTATTCAAAAAATTATGTGTGCTTCCGGTGTCAATGAGGATAGTAATTTGTTTACCTTGTACAGCAGCTTTAATCCTTAAGGTAGTTTCTGAGGTACTACCATTTAGAGCATGTATGGAGATAGCCATTTCCGTTTCTGGTTGGTGTTCCTCCATGTGTACTGTTTCTGTGTCATCAGTTTCATTACTGTCTTCTTCTTCCCATTCCTCATCCCCAGTTATCAAGTACAGTTGTTTGAATTTGCATCTATGACCTCTTGTGAACAACTCATCACAATTGAAACATAGTCCCTTCTCTTTCCTTGCTTGCATTTCACCAAATGTCAACTTCTTAACATGAGTGCCCAGATTGTCTTTATGAAATCCCACTTGAGTCTCCCCATTTCCGTGAAGTTTTTGTTTAGGATCTCTATTGTGGAACCCAACTGAGTGGTTTTCCCTATTGTTGGCCAAAGTTTTATGAAATTGTGGTATAGGTCTGTTTCTTTTGTAAATGGCTTCTACTGTCATTTCTTGGACTCTAGCAGCGGCTATGGCTTCAGTTAATTTCTTAGGCTTAAGTAGTCCCACAAATCCACCAATTTCTTCCTTTAATCCCCCCACAAAACATTTTACAAAGTATGCCTCGTCTAATCCTGGATTTTCCACCTGCACTAAGGCTCTAAGATATTCGAACCTTTTCTGATAATGGGTCACTGTTGTATTCTGTTGTAACCTATTGAATTCAGCTAAGGCATTGCTAGCAATACAATCCCCAAATCTGGTTTCGATATCCTCTATGAATTGTTTCCAAGATACATTTGGGTTACTTTTAAAGTAAGCTAAAAACCAAGATTCTGCGTCACCTTCAAGATGCAAGGCAACACTTCTCAATCTTAGTATGTCATTCATAGGGTGGAATTGGAAAAAATAGTCACACTTCATTACCCAATTTTTGATATCTAATCCATTAAAAACTGGAAACTCAAATCTAGGGTGAAAACTTCTTTGACCCCCATTTTCCCCATTTCTCCCATCAGTGTGAACCACTTCTATCACAGGATCATTAATGTTTCCAGGTTCAGAATCTTTACCTTTGATAACCTGCTGGAATTGCGTCATCATCAACTCCATTGTGCTCTGCACATTTTTGAAACCAACTCCCAGTTCGTCCACTGTTTGTTGCAGATGGTAATGGCTGTTCATAAGCTCTTGAACTCGGAAATCTGTGTTCTTAATACTTTCTTCCAATGCATCCTTCGATCTAGTTCCTGTCGCCATTATTGTGTAATCGATCCACTGGTTTGTAGCTTTGGTAAAATTTAAGAAAGAACAGAGGTTTGAGACAGAAAAATTGGAAAAAAAAATTCTGAATTTAGGGCCAAGGATAGAGAGCTCTGATACCAAATGTTGTGAATTCAGATTCACCCACTTAAGAAAATGAATACAGAATGAAAAATAGAAAAGATGGAAGACTTAGAAATGGCAGAAAAGAATTGTATTGATTGTTTAGACAAAAGATTACAGAAGTAATGATATATTCCCAACCTCCACTCCTCTATACAGCCTTTCTTATTTATACAAGCTCACCATCTATTCTATTACAGCTGTCATATTACCCAACTTTCCCTCCTATATTTGAAATGTATTTTCCCTCGTAATTCTTATTTAGCTTCCACCACTTCCAGCTCAGCTTCCAATTAGTTATTTCTGTTAATTAGCTTCTTGTACTTCTTGCCACTTGCTTGTAGTTAATGATTGGTTAGCCCTTCATGTGCCCATTCTCACAACACTGAGGAGCCTTTCCAAAAAAATCTACTGAGAATAGACTGAATGAATCTGATCACTGTTTTTGGAAGAATGAAATGATTGCTCCAATAGTTTTGAATAGCAAAGAGTATAGATTGGATCGGTTAGAGTCTACCAGAGTAAGCAAGAACTTTTGAGGTCCAAGAGGAGGCTCAATTTGTAATTTTGTGAATGAGAGGTACACAATCAATGAAGGACAGTTTAGAAGAGATTAGAGGAACTCCTAAGAATGTTGTGAAAGGGTTGACCAAAAGTAGGCAAGATAAAGTTTTTTGTTTTTTATTTAGCAAAAAAAAAGTGTTTGAATCCAATGTCATAATTTTCAAACTTCAAATGATGTGACACGGAACCTTTGGAATGGTTCTTTGGACCATTTTTGGGCAGAATGTTGGCTTCGAGATTAATTGAAGATGACCGTGCTGGCGGATGATTGTAAAAATATTTTTATTTTTATTTGGTTTGACTTGTTGACCTCCTTTGCACCCCAAAAAATTAATGTCAATTTCTATACAATTAGTAAAACATAAAAATATTGTTGGACCATATTAAGAGAAACAGCACTGGGTACGTTAAATTTTATTTATTCGTATTGTACATGTCTCTAATCATAATTAAATTACCCATGAGTACATAGATCCTCCTTTTAGAATATATTATCGAGTAATATCAGGTGTTTCAAATATATAGATCTGTAACATTTTAATGTGCCTAATATAGTTAGTTATATGGCCTGCCCCAATTACAATTGCAGAGCAGCTAACAAAAACTAGTATGAAAATATCTAACAATTAAGAATAAGAGTTTTGAAGTTCACTAAAGGGCATAATATACTACTTGGATTGATATTTGGTAAAATTAAGCTACCAGACCATTTGCAAGTTGCAACTACTACACAAGTAAATAAGGAAGAAAAAAACTCGGTAAATGACATTCTGTCTCTATTGTTGGTTACGGTGTTTGAAGTAGAAGTTTACTCAAATCACATGCATTATCACTCGCTATAATAAAAATTTATATAACCTCCAACTTCGCCCAGAACTTTTCATGAATGGAACTCCTGGATAGCGGAAACAACTTCAGTAATGGCCTGGAATTCTCGCCTTTTCTTGAGAAGCATCTTGGCAATGTCGAGAGCCAGGCGCTCACAATTTGATCGTTTGCCGGCATCACTGATCGATTCAAAATCCTCAACATGAGCTACCCCAACAATTCTCCTGTGATTTAAAAGAACAACACATTGTTATAGGTATCACGAACATGCTCGTGATACGTAATGAAGAACTCAAAAAGACTTTTTCCAACATAAATCATGTTTTAAACATCAGTTCTCCGACAACTGAATCCCCCAGAAAAGGCCCAAAAGCATCAACACAAAGAAGCTAGAAAGGACACTCTCCCCCACAAAAGAGCAAAATTCACCCCTCCCCCCCCCCCCCCCCCCCCCGAGCAAAATTCACCCCTCCCCCCCCCCCCCCCCCCCCCCCAAAAAAAAACAAAAAAAAAAAAAAAAAACCTCCTAGGTTTCCTCTCAGAATAAAGAAGGATAAAGAACTTAGTAGCTGGCCAAAAGCTGTTAGAATTTAACTTTAAGAACAGTGAAGTGTACTACATATATATCCCGACATAAATTTATTGGAAATTAATTCAAGATGCAGAGATATTTCATATATAAGTTTTTATAACACAAGTGGTTAATTGACAACTTTTTAACCACAGGTGGCTAAGTGTAAAAAAGTGTAAACTACAGCTAGTAAATTGTATTTTACTCCTATATTAATCTACTAAGAAGTCTTGTCATAATTACAGTAATATTTTAAGAAGTCCTGTAATATTATAGCTTATACGGAAGCTTTTTTAAGAAGAAAAATCATGACATTTATAATCAACTTGAATCTATAAAATTACAGTATGGCACTATAATCATAAAAAATTCCACTCCAGATCTTGTAGGATCCAAATAGTCTAGTTTCTTGTCCATTTATAATGACAAATAAGGTTCTCAGGCAACCTAGCTTTCTAAGCTTATAAATATATAAAGACACCACATGCAAATAATTCTAGGGCGCCAAGATGTAAACTTTATGATTGTGAAACCACTGTTACGACATCCGAAATAGGAATGTGAGTTCTAAGGTTGCAAAGAAATGCTCTTTGCACCCATGAGCGCGTTTAGAAAAAAAGAAATAAAAAATAACCGACAAAGAGAAAACCAAGAGCATCACCCACTCACCTTATCATTTTGGCAGCACCAAATCCAAGAGTGTCATGGAACAAATCTCTCATGAATTTCTGTTTCACAAGAAGATGAAGCTCCGTATTGTTATAAATTTCTGGAAGATAGGCTTCACCAGAGCTATTCTTGTGTTCATCCCAAAGAGCAGTAAACTTCTTATCAAAGAGATTCCAAGTCTCTTCTATTGTCCTTAATATCCACTCTTTGTATGTCTGCATAAAAAATGGACAATAATAAGCAAAGCAACGTATTTAATGCATAACCCCGTGTAATGCTTAAAGAATTATTAACACCCAATTTAATTTCATAAGCACATGAAAGACACTAGAAAAAAGTTATAAATGTTTTCACCAACCAAATTCATAACTTCATAAATAACAATAGATTATAAAACATGCAAGAAAGCCATGCATTACACCCTTCTTTTCCATGGCATAACTAACTACTCCCTTGATCTCTTAAACCAAAAGCGGCTACAGATATCTTGTCTTCATCTAAACTACTACTCGCTTTGGAATAAAAAGAAGACCAGAAATTGATGGAGATTGGAGATCATCTTAGATTAGCATTCAGGTTGCATTTAGGTAAGCTCCTCCACCTGTATAATCCAGATTTATTGGACATAATTTCTTTTTGTCTGGTATCATCTTAAATAACACAGTAAACCCCCCACCTGGCCTGCCCTTTCCTTCACTAGCACTGAAAAGGAAAATCATAAAGCAGTAAAGCACCAAATGCAGAGTAGTAAAGAATTACATCTGGACAAGGATCATGAAACTGACCTAAAGTCTAAAATACTTGGAATTTGAATTCCCAATTTTTTCTCTTTAGGTCAGAAGATTGTTAGCCTTCTACACTCTACAACAGTACTATGTGAATAACTAAGCTAAATGGACCCTTAAACTGTTGGAGTGTTGGGTGAGAAGAAATGAATAAAAACAAGAAGTCAAATCTTCTTAAACCTATCCAAAAATATCATATGAGCCCAAAAAAGGGTATGACCATAAGCACAATGTAGGTACAAGCATTTCTAAGGAGATGCTCTATCAAAATTACTTAAGTGAACCAATAAAGTACCAAAATCATACAAGATTATATTTTCCAAGTGTAATGTGTAAGAATATTTTTTTTAATATAATTCCTTATGTGGCCTCTACTATTTATGGAATTATTAGGGTTACATATTGCATTAATTTAATCATCTTATTTATGGGTTTGGTAATTATGTGGCTCATAAATATTATTACTAATATTAATTTGGCATAATGAGGTCTAGGGTTTCATAATCTTGATGGACGATTTTGACCCTTAGCTATTCTATAAATAAAACAGTTAAGGTTTAGTCTCAATTGTCGTTTCAAGAATTTTATACACACCTATACATCCATCATAAGATTGAGAGAGACAATTAAAAATTTTCACCCTTAAGTGCAGCAGAAGCGTGATACATACAAGATGTCTTCTCTCAATTAATGTAAGTACCTAATTGATTAATTGATTTTATTCTATAAAATAGCAACGTTCCAATATAATTATTTAACATTTGGTGTCAGA
The DNA here is from genome assembly GCA_020205555.1 of Panax stipuleanatus. Lineage (NCBI taxonomy): Eukaryota > Viridiplantae > Streptophyta > Magnoliopsida > Apiales > Araliaceae > Panax > Panax stipuleanatus. Next base: position 3,636,723 of record CM035120.1, on the reverse strand, counting down.
GCTCTGGTTACGCTATTACATAGAATATGTTAATTATGTTGTTTCGGTGGAAAATGGTCTCGCCGACTATAACGTCAATTTGCTTCAATTCATTATTCTGCTAAACTACATCTTGTATTCTTTTACATCATATGATTTATGAATACTTGCTCTTTGTTCCCAAGTGTTCTGTAGCTACAAAAAAAAATCGGAAGTAAAGTATTATCCTGCTTATGCTTACCCATGTGTTGTATTCATGATATTAAAGAGCTTTCCATGTCCTATGATCTCGATTCCTATATTCAAGATGTTAAAAGTATTTCTTCATATACAGCTGTGATCTCAATTTATGGCTACTGCATATGCCCAGTATATTATGCTTATTGGGACTTGGACCATTTGATAATGGTTATTGATGTCAGTGTTCTAAAAATCCCCGCCTAGGTTCGCCTAGGCCCCCTGGCGCCTCACCTAGGCCCAAGGCAGCAAAAAAATCTCTCTAGGAAATTAGGCGGAGCCTAGGCGGAGAGGTTTTTTTTTATTTTAATAACTACCCAAACCAGATTTTGATATATGCAGTTTGTAGCATATCAAATCACAACAAGAAGTGAACAAGATCAAGTCAAAATGGATAATTTTATTATATATGTAATTTTTTGAACTTGTACCAACTTCAAATTATATAAATGATGATACATTTGTAATATTTAGTTTAATTCAATATAATTCTTAAATTTATGTTTAGTTTCTTAAGTTTTAATATTGAATTGAATTCTTAAAATTTTAAATTTTATTATTTAATAGCAATCTTATTTATGAATAAAACTAATACGTTAAAGATATGTTTGAACTTTGAACAATTGCATGTTTGTGTTTGAACTTTGGCATTGGCAATATGGATATGTGTTTGAACTTTAAGCAAATGACTTTATTATCTTTATTATAGATTGTTTTGCTTTATATTATTGTTTTATTTGGATAAATGTAAGATAAAATATTAAAATTAACTTAAAATAAAAAATTCCGCCTAGGCCCCTCCCGGCAGCCCGTCTAACGCCTTTTAGAACATTGATCGATGTATTTCTAATTATGTTTATATAATATTATTTTGGAAATTGATATTTCCACACCACTTTTTGATATTTTTATATGAAAAGTATCGCTATAACTGTATAGCAAGATCTTTAGTAACGGTTTTTATGTGAAAATATCATTTTATGATGTAGATTTAACAATTTCCTATTATTTTATATTATGTCCTTATGTACTTAGTTATAATATTAATGTGAAAATTTTATAATCAATTCATGTTCATAACTATATATATATATATATATATATGTATATCGTAATTTCGATTTTGGAACATGATATATTATTAGGGCTTTTAAGTTGCTACATGTAAATTATAAATAATGTTAATTTTCAAACTTGATTAATATATGTTATCTAAAGAAAATTAAGTTTGATCATAACAATTTACATGTATGCGTGACTTTTTTATTGTTAAAATTAATAATCAGCCCAACAGAGGATTATTAATTGAAACAATTAAATATTAGGAAGAGTTGCATAATGCCACATTTAATAAATGAAAATTTTAATTTTTACCCAACGGAAAAATTAGAATTTATTAAATAAAATTTTATTGCTTAAGTAACATGTTTATTTCGTTTCTGCCCAACGTTGATGCGGGGATAAATGTGTTGTGCATTATTTTATGGGGTTGTTATTAGCATATTATTAATTGGACCAACGAAAGATTGATAATTATGCACCACCATCTAATTAAAATCTATTTTTGGGTGTTGCAAATAGATTTTACGTAACTAACTATTTGTCCTGCAGTTGATTTTATTATGAATAATTGTTAATTATTGTTGTACATTGTGAATTTCTTTTAGTTTTTTGTATGCATCCTTATGAGCTTAATTATGTTTCAGCATTGACTCCAACTAGTATTTCTGGGTATCTCTGGAATTAAAGCCTTGAATGAAACTAATTTTACTGCTTGGAAAGAGCAAGTGAAAATTGTTCTCGACGTTATGTATTTGGACTATGCATTACGAGTGGATCCTCCTGCTCCACTTACGGCTACAAGCTCAATTGAGTAAAAGGCTATTTACAAAAAGTGGGAGCGATCCAACCGCATGTCCCTTATGATTATGAAAAACTCTATCACGACAGCCATTCGAGGAGCTATTCCCGACTCTGAGAATGCTAAAGAGTATTTAGCTTCAATCGAGGAACAATTTAAGGGTTCTTCTAAAACTCATGCAAGTACCTTTATTTTGAAAATACTCACTAGTAGGTATGATAGGGTTAGTGGAGTGCGCGAGCATATTATGATGATGAACGACATGACCTTTAAATTAAAGGGTATGGACATGGAGATTTCTAAGGATTTTCTTGTTCACTTCATTATGACTTCTCTTCCTGCACAGTTTGATCCATTTAAGATCAATTATAACACGCAGAAAGAAAAGTGAAAGATGAGCTAGTTGATCGCCATGTGCGTCCAAGAGGAAGAAGGGCTTAAGATTGAAAAACCTAATATTGCTCATTTGACTACCACTGGATCCCATAAGAAGAAGGCTCATAAAAATGCCAAAAATTTTAAAAATAAGGATAAATCAGTTTCTACCAAAACAAATATGGCAAATTATTCAAGTAACAACTCTGAGGCAGGTCCTAAATGGCGCTTCTGTAAGAAACAAGGACATATTCAGAAAGACTGCCCTAAGTTCAGAGAATGGCTTGAAAAGAAAGGTATGTCCTTCAATTATGTGACTTACGAATATTTTCTAATTGATATTCCTTCTAATACATAGTGGCTTGACACTGATGCTATGGTTCACATTACTAATTCATTGCAGGGATTACTTTCAAAGAAGAACCATTAAAGTTGGCAATGGAGAGTTTATACAAGTTGAAGCTGTAGGAACTCTTCCTTTAGTTTTGGAGAGTGGTTTCACCTTGTATTTATATGATACTCTTTATTTTTCCAGTATGACACGTAATTTAATTTTTGTATCTAAACTTGATGTTGATGGTTTTTTGTTTAAGTTTGGGAATAATAAAATAATTATTTATCATTACTTTCATGTTATTGGTTCTGGCGCTTTAGAGGGAAACCTCTATAAATTAAATTTGGATAATGTCTTTGCTGAATTCTTGTTAATAATGAATGTGACAGAAAGTACCTCTAAAAGTGAAAATAAGAGAAAATTAGATAATGAGAATTCTTCAAAATTGTGGCATCAACGCTTATACCATATTTCAAAAGACAAAACGCACCGTCTTATAAAGGATGGAATTCTTCATTCACTAGATTTTTTTGTTCTTGACCATTGTATTGAATGTATAAAAGGAAATTTGTGAAAAGTAATAATAAATGAGTCACTAGAAGTGGTACACTTCTTGAGGTGATTCACACTAATATATGTAGACCATTTTCTATTGGAATTGGTGGACATATATTTCATTACGTTCATTGATGACTATTCTCGTTATACTTATGTCTACCTGATTAATGAAAAATCTGAATCACTAAATATGTTTAAAGTTTTCAAGGTTGAAGTTGAAATCAACTTAACCGAAAAATTAAAGTAATGAGATCAAATAGAGGCGGAGAGTATTATGGTAAACACTCCGACATAGGTCATAATCCTAGTCCATTTACCTTATTTTGTCAAGAAAATGGCATCGTCACTCAATATACAATGTCTGGTACAGCGCAGCAGAATGGTGTAACTAAGAGGCGAAATCGTACCCTTATGGATATGGTACGTAGTATGTTATTTACCTATGTTTTTGTGGACTGAGGCATTAAAGACAGTTGTACATATTTTAAATCGGATACCTAGCAAATTTGTGCCTAACACTCCTTATGAAATTTGGACAGGTAGGGAACCTAATTTAAAATACTTATGGGTGTAGAGTTGTACAGTCGAGGCTAAGATTTTCAATCCACAAGTAAAGAAACTTGACACTAAAACCATTAGTTGTCATTTCAATGAATATCCTGATAGAACTAAAGGCTTTTGTTTTTACTGTCCCTCACATACCACTAGAATTGTTGAGACTATGCATGCAGAGTTTTTAGAGAATGGTGATTTAAATAGGAGTGATGAGCTTAGAAAAATTGATCTTGAAGAAAACAGGATTTATGTTCCTAATCCTGTAATTCAAGAGGGTGAGGCACAACCACCTCCTATTGAGGTGAATGATGCCCCTGAGATAGCTGAGTCACCACCTAATGTTGAACCCCACATTATTAAAAATCATATTACTGAAATTGTGCAATCTTTACGTAGGTTCGAAAAACCTAGAAAACCTGTTATTTTTGACGATTTTATAACCTATCTGATAGGTCTCCAAACTAATCAGTTTATTTTGATGATGTTGATGATAACAAACTTAGTAAATAGGATAACATAAAATAGGTAGAATCCTCTCTATAGGATTATTATATAATTTGATTTTAATTATCTTATTTTATTCCTATCAAAAATACTTTTTTCATCCTAAAATTGAATTTATTTTTCTTGACCTTGATAAATTAATTATCAAGTGTTAATTAAATTAATTCAAATATTAATATTTCCTAAGGCAAGGAGATTCCTATTCTTTTCTAAATGATTTTCTAAAATTCTCATTGGGCAAAAATAATTCAAAATTATTTATATAATATATATATATATATATATATATATATATATAATAAATGCATTCATGTGCCGTGTGTGTGAATATGAAAACAAATGAAAATATGTGTGTGCGCAAATAAGAACCAAATGAATGCAAATGATGTGCTGGAGGATTTGCATGGTATTAAAAGAAAAAGAAAAAGGCTTGGTCAAAGCCTTGTAATTGAACCGAATTTTGTGCTATGTTTGAAATACTAAAACTACACACATACTTGCCCAATCCGTGTGCTCTAGTTTAAATCCGAACCCTTCATTTTTTATCAATGCAATCCGAACCATTGGTTCAAAATCAGATTTCAAAAATTACTATTTTGCCCTCAACTTCAAAATCCTATAAATAGGAGTCTTTTCATTCATTCCAAATTCACTAATTCACAAAGCAAAGAAAACTATATCTCCTTGCCTACATACTCTCTCTGCAAAAAGCTTTCTCTTCATCTTCTAAATCAAAGTACTATTTCTTGAAAGAAGATAAAATTGGTCAAAGTAATTGAGATAAGTCAATAATTTCTATATTTACATTATCTCATATCTGCTTATATATATAGATATATTAAAGATAAATTGTTATACACATTTATATATATATATATATATCTATATTTAATCTATCAAATATTATAAAAAGTTTGTACTTAGATATCGATATAATTCGGAAGAAATTTCTCTTCTGGACGGTCTTTAAAATTCTAAGTGGCTTTTTATTAATATAAGATATATTATATAAGTATTGAAAAATATTTATATAATTATCAGATTGTGAAACAAACAATTTGGTCAGTACTTAGATACCGATATAATTCGGATGCTATTTCTCTGAAATTCTCCGAAACGGTCTTTAAATTCCGAGTTGCCAAATTTTCACAACATAAATCAAATATAATATTATATATATAAGTGGGTGAAAATTTATCAAACTTAATTGTTATACACATTTATATATAACTATATTTAATCTATCAAATATTATAAAAAGTCAGTACTTAGATACCGATATTCGGAAGAAATTTCTCTTTCGGACGGTCTTTAAAATCCTAAGTGGCTTTTTATTAATATAAGATATATTATATAAGTATTGAAAAATATTTATATAATTATCAGATTGTGAAACAAATAATTTGGTCAGTACTTAAATACCGATATAATTCGGATGTTATTTCTCTAGAATTCTCCGAAACGGTCTTTAAATCCTGAGTGGCTAAATTTTCACAACATAGATCAAATATAATATAATATATATACGTGAGTGAAACAAATTTCAACAAGTATTGTTTAATTAATAAATCTATTATATTTGATAACTTTCATAACAAGTATCCTACTCACAAACTTATTTGTTCACAAAAATATTTGTTGACAAAAATATTTGTTGCATTATAAGTGATTTTATATGATTTTCTGAACTCAAAGATATATCTATTCAAACCATCGAAACACATTCTTAATAAATAAAAATCTTTTCTAGAATTGTTTAAACCATAGAAACACATTCTTTATTAAAAGAAAAGAAAATCTTTATAAAACCGCATCAATTTACATATCTGCTTATTTGAAACATTTCACATAAAAGTCTTGAACTTTTATTAGATATTTGAACTTAAATTATATATCTGCTTATCTGAAAAGCATCAACTATAAAAGTTATTTGAACTTTAATAAATATGTACTAAACTTTATCTGCTTACTTTTAGAAGCAAATTCAAACTATCTTTTTGTGAAAAGGGAAAAGGGTAAAGTCAGTTTATTTTATGTAGATGTGAGAAAGGCAAAAATTCTTTGACCAAGACCAGAGTCTTAGAGAGGTCAGCTGAGAGTTGAGTCTCTAGTGTACTTGTGAGGTGAAGAAGAGATTGTTGTTTCAAGACCAGATTATAGAATAGTGCTGAACTCAAAAGAAGATTCAACTAAGCTTGAGGAAGGAGCTAGGAGTTCGCTGTCCAAGATAGTTGTGACAAGTTGTAAGTTGATCTATAAAACTTTGTAAAGGTTTCTCCACCTAGTGAAGGAGCATTTATTACTGGGAGTAATAGGATCTCAAGCCCTGGAGAGGAGCTTGAGACTGGACGTAGCAATATACCCAAGCTGTATATTGTGAACCAGATAAATATCTGTGCATTGTGCGATTGAATTTTTCTAAATCCTGCATATTAATTTCTGACACTATAAATTAATTTGTTAAAAATTCAAATAAGGCCTAAGATAATTTTTAAACAGTAATAATCCATTCAACCCCCCTTCTAGATTTTTATTGGACTTTCACTATCTTAATGAGATTGACTATGATTCAAGTAAGATTAATGATCTTATCTCCTATAAAGAGGTCATTATGAGTGTTCAATCAACTCAACGGATTGAAACCATGAATGATGAGTTGAAATCAATGGAGCTTAATGACGTTTGGGATCTTGAAGAGTTACCAAAAAGTGTTAAACCTATTGGTTGCAAGTGGGTCTATAAGACCGAATTAGATCCTAAAGGGAACTTTAAAAGGTATAAAGCTTGATTAGCTGCTAAGGGTTTCACTCAAAAGGTAGGTGTGGATTATAATGAAAATTTCTCTCCAGTATCCAAGAAAGATTCATTTAGAATAATCATGGCTCTAGTAGCTCAATATGATTTGGAGTTACATCACATTGATGTTAAAACTGCATTCCTTAATGGTAACTTCATTGAGAATGTCTATATGGCACAACCAGAAGGTTTTCTGGTTAAAGGCAAGGAACATATGGTATGTAGACTTAAGAAGTCCGTCTATGGGTTAAAACATGCTTCTCGACAATGGTATCTTAAGTTTCACAAGGTGATGAGTAATTTTAATTTTAAGAAAAATATAGTGGATCAATGCATATACTTAAAGGCCAGTGGGAGTAAATTTGTTATTCTTGTTTTGTATGTTTGCTGATATACTACTTGCAAGTAATAACTTAGACGTGTATGAGACCAAACGTTTCCTTTCTGAAAATTTTGATATGAAGGATCTCGGTGAAGCCTCTTATGTCATAGTTATTGAAATTCATCGAGATAGGTCTCGCAGGATATTAGGATTGTCCCAAAAAGCTTATATTGACAAAGTTCTAAACAAATACAACATGCAAAATTACTCTCCTACTATTGTCCCTGTTGTTAAGGGTGACAAATTTGGCTCATCAAATAAATCTTATTCCATATGCTTTTGTTGGGAGTCTTATGTACGCTCAAGTTTGTACACGTCCAGATATAGTGTATGTAACTAGTATGCTTTTGGACGTTACCAATAAAATTCAGGTTTGGATCATTGGAAAGAAGCCAAAAAAGTTTTACACTACTTACAGGTTACTAAGGATTTTATGCTTACATTCAGAAAAACAGATAACCTTGAAATTGTTAGTTATTCTGATTCTGATTTTGTTAAGTGTAAAGACGAAAAAAAATCTACATCAGGTTACATCTTTATGCTTTTAGGAGGCCCTATTTCGTAGAGAAGTCATAAGCTATGTGGCTTGTTATCATGCTACTTGTCACGCCATATTATTGAGGAATCTTATTTCAGGACTTAAGGTTGTAGATTCCATTTCAAGGTCGTTTAAAGTATTTTGTGATAATGATTATGCTGTTAGTTTTTTCAACAACACCAGTTCGAGCAGTGTTAGACTGTACCTCAAGACTAAGTACTTATTTGTCAAGGAAAGAGTTGAAAATCAAAGCGTTGTAATTAAGTATATTAGTACGCATGATATGTTAGCGGATCCGCTTATGAAAGGCCTACCACCCAAGCTCTTTTTAGAGCATGATGTCGTCATGGGTTTAACTGGTAGTCTTAATTAGTGAGTTATTTTGATGAAGATAACAATTTTGAGCTCGTTGTTTTGAATTTCACATTATGTTTATGGTTTGTTATTCTCTTTATTGTGCACACTTGAGAACTTGTGATCAAACAATTATGTTTTGGACCATATGAATGAGTTTAATCTATTACCACTTATGTAAACTCTATTCGTACCTGTTATGCTTAATGTTAATATTTGTTTTAATAAAAATACTAATAGTGTAACTAATGGGGATTTTGTGTTAATAGTGACATAAAAATTCTATTAATTCGCATTGGTGTTTTTATTTGAACAGGATGTAGACATTAAATTAATGTTTGGCCAAATTAATGATTGTAAGCATTATATTTTAAATATAAAAAATATTTCGACCAAGTGGGAGAATGTTAGAATATTTTATTTTAATATAATTATTTATGTGGCATCTACTATTTATGAAATTATTGGACTTACATATTGCATTAATTTAATCATCTTATTTAAAAGTTTGGTATTATGAGACTCATAAATATTATTACTAATATTAATTTGACATAATGGGCCTTAGGGTTTCATAATCTTGATGGACGATTTTGACCCTTAGCTATTCTATAAATAAAACAGTAAGGGTTTGGTCTCAATTGTCGTCTCAATAACTTTATACACACCTATACATCCATCATAAGATTGAGAGGGGCAATTGAAACTTTCATCCTTAAGTGCAGCGAAAGCGTGATACATACAAGATGTCTTCTCTCAATTCATGTAAGTACCTAATTAATTAATTGATTTTATTCTATGAAGTAGCAACGTTTCAATATAATTATTTAACATAATGCTCTTAAACCATAAGCAAAAATAGTATGTTTCTGCAGACATTCTACTTACGTTTTACTATGTTTTAGGTTAAGGACGAATTTTTTTGGAGTATAATTAGGGTTGCCACCTCCGGGTTTTGGTTCTTGACTTGCATAAACTATGGCAGTTTTAAAATTTGAGTAGTTTCATATGCAAGTCTCAAGTTTTCCCAGAGAAGTCCAAGCATTCCAAAACATACACCCAACAATACTTAGCACCAAGTGTCCTTCATCTCCTAGATTTAGCTTTTCATATACAACATTGTAGTGTCAATTACATCTATAATTGTAAGAAAATTTAAACGTGCACTAGGGCAATGTTTTGGTCAAAGAGTGGTACATTCAGCCCTAAGCCAGATACATCTGTACCATTGCTGAGTAGTGCAAGATGCACATGTTTGTAATTTGTGTATGTATAAAAAAACTGCTTGCAATTCACTTGTGTCAGTTGTGTGTTGTGTGTGTGTAAGAAGTAAACACCAGGGTTACTTTCTTTGATCTGCATGCCTAAAGCATGATGGAACCTCTTCTTAGGGGCTGTTTTCTAAGAAATATGTTGAATTTCAAAATTCTTTTTCTCCTTTCCTTTGTTATCTCAATTATTAACAACACATATACAACTTACGTTTTTGTTCAAAAAATACTCATATTCTCCTTTCTTCAAATCCATCTTATTAGCTCAAAACAAAATCTCCAAATACATTTAATAAACTTCTAGCTAGTCACCCAAAAATAACTTAGCTAGATATTATGTTGAACCCTAAAACACAAATAAGATGTAGGAGTTAATTCCATGCATTATCCACCATCCCTCAGTGTACATTTTAAAACCCATCTCCACACATCCTTAGTATAAGACGCTCCACTCCCCATCCAGGATCAGGAGTCCTGGGCCAATTTTATACCTTAGACACAGAACAGGAGAAATACTGAACCATGAACTGCAACTTAAGAGACAGATATCTATTGAAAAGGATATCGATCTTCAAAAGGGTCAAACAACAGAAATACCATGATGCGAGATATAAAGGATACAATATCATATATTATTATTATATAAGTAGAGACAAGCATCCGATTAAGCTTATTTATTAATATATGAAAGATCAACAAAGAATTTTGGGGAAGGGGGATAATCTCATTCACTGACAAATAGAATCTTCGTATAAACAACAAGAACAAAAATAATGATAATATTCAGATGTGCAAGAAGAACATACTTTTCGATCATTCCCATGATCTGCATGTCCATCTTGTGCAAAGTATGCCAAAATCAAGTTTCCTAAGAAGGCTCCAATATCAAACCCCATCGGCCCATAGAAAGCAAATTCTGGATCAATTACTTGAGTTGAATCATGAGTAACCATGATAGAACCAGTATGAAGATCACCATGTATAAGAGCTTGAGCTCTCTCACAGAACCTGAAGAGCAGACACCAGTAAATAACAAAACAGTTTCACATCCAAGATTATCACAAGTTAAAAGAAAAAAAGCACTATAAATACAAAAATCTTTTAAAATGGCACACTACTTGGATTTCAACTCAGCAACTTCAATCTTTAAAACATTATCCTCCCGAACAGCCTCAGCATCTATATCAAGATAAGGGGAAGTCCAATGGTTGTATTGAGACACTTTGTAGGGGTCAGAAAAAACGACCTGCTCAGTGAGCCTGCACAACTCCACGTTTCCACAATATTTTGCCACTGTAGAATGGTAAAGACATACGTTATATGTATTCAAATCCAACTTGCTACAAGCTTATTCTAGATTTTGATGAAGCTTGTACATACATGAAGTTTAGAACAACACCACAGCCAAGTATCAAAGAAAACAAGATAATTACACCCATAATTTACTTATTGAGTTTTCATGTAGTGGAATGATGTACTGTCATGCACCATTGAAATTAACTAAATTCAATAATACATCTTAAATCCAGTTCTGCAACTTCTAGTTATGGGCCCATGATGTGTGTGTGTGTGTGTAAATAAATATCTAGAAACTTAAATAGTTTACCTGAACTTTTGTGCTCAGTGGTGGTAAGAGAAAGAAGGGATGTGAAGAAAAGAGTCTTAGCCATAAATTCTGATATGTGTTCCGCAAGCAATGGGTACTCAATTCCAGCAATCAGCCCTTTCCTTAAGATTATATGTGGAGGCTCCAAGTACCGCATACCAATCAAAGACATATTCCTGTCAAAGTGATAAACTTTAGGAACATGATCAGGGCACAAACGGCCCTCCTCTTTTAGGGCCTCTGCTTCAAAATAAGCACGTTCCTTCGTCATTGGCCATGATTCCCCAATACAACGTATGTAAGGAAGAGCCTGCAACGTGCCAACACCAAAATAAAGGTTTAGTGTCTCATTAGTGTCCCAAAGAAATATGTGAATTATCAAATAGCAAGTCTATTGTTCATACAGACTCTAGGCGTATAAATTAGTCACAAGGAACATGCTTTCCATTACCAGAATCCATAATCATATGTTACACATAATGCTTTCTATGAATCTGAACATCAATACAATATGATGTCAAGATTTAACAGCAAATGGTTGTTAACAGAATAAGTTAATAACGACATATTTGACACTAAATAACTAGAGTTCAAATCACAACACGACCACCTCCTTTAACAAACTACATTGCCATAATCTATAATCCATGATTCATCATACGTGAGTGGAAATTTTAGATTCTTTTGCTTCTCTCTCTTTGTCTTTGAGCTTAAGCTTTTAGGGGATCTGTTTGTTGTTTACACAACTACATGGAATGCTCCTGCATTCTTGTCAATTGGTTATAGTACCTCAATCTTCCATTTACACCTTGCTAAAATTTACAACTTCAACTTTATGTTTAAAAATACAAGATTAGCTCAAATTACGTGTATTACTGAATAATTACAAACACAAAGGATTATAAAAGAACAATTGATCCTAAAAACGCACATAATTAGAGAAACATTATAATCTTAGGAGTAATAGTTATCATACAATTAACAAACTAATTAGTTAATTAATTACCTGTTTGATGACGACAGAACCAGAAGGACTACCAACAATGAAGACGAAATTCAGATTGCCATCGCCGACTTCTTTGATCTGCAAGTCATCGAGCTGGTTACCAAGCTGGGAAGAAAGAGAGGGAGTTGCTTTTATGTATTCCACTAAGGACTTCTCGTCCAGTGGCTGGAAGCCGCCTGATCCCATTCTTGATGGTGGTGGTTCGCCGATGGAATTGGGCGTGGGATTTATAGGATTTTTCAAGGAAAAGATGTTAAAAAGATAAAACTCAGAAAAGAAAGAACAGGATTCTATGCTCTCCGTCAAAATACATTGAACCTGACCATTTTGTTATAATTAAATTTCAACCATCTACTTGAACTTTAATTATGGATTCTATTCTTAATCAAATACAGGTCTAGATTTTTACTAAGATTCCATTTGTTTTTGTGGAGATTATGAAAGAAATAGAAGTTTGATAGGGACAAATGATAAAATGATTTCAAAAATCATATAAATTTAATAAGAATCATTATAACAATAAATTTATAGTTATAAAATTTGTATTTCAACCTCCACAAATTAACTCAATTCATTTTTTATTCCTAATAAGCTTGCGACCCATGTAAGGCACCGGCTAATTTTCAAAATAGTTCTATAAATATTTTCCTTGTATTCAATCATAGTAAGCCACTATCAAATGTCAAAATTTTAGAGGCACTTTTGTTAATTCTTTAGGCTATATACCAACTGCGTTTTACAAAAATTACAAAACTCAAACTCAGAAATATTAAAAACAATTAAAAACGAAGTGAGGAATGCGTATTAGTTTTTTTTTTGTGGCATTCCATCATGAGGCCAATCCATTAAGGGGGCAGTATAGGTTGGTGTCTTTGTTGGATTTTTTTTATAGGTATAGGGGTAGGGATAAATATGTAAGTGGATAAATTTAAATGGACAGATTAATAAAAAAGTTAAACTTAGAGGGGTAAAAAAAAATTCTTTCATATTCAAAATACAAGTACAGACAAACGTATATTCATTATACTTCTGTCTTCTAAATTGTATCTAAATATTTTTTATTTAAAATTTCTTTTTTAGTTTAGATTATGAATATTTATTGTAATTTATAAACATTATTATGATTAGTTCAAGTTTTTCTTATTTAACTTCAACAAAAAAATTAGTTAAAATCTGCAACTGTTGAGAAAAAAATTCTGAATCCGTCTTTGCATTCCATCATACATCTGCTAAGCACCACCACAAGCCAACTCGCAATGCCAAATTAGTTGTACGAAAATAAAGTAATTAAGAAGAGTGAAGGACTACGTATATCTTTTTATGTATTGTGTAAATATCTTTGTGTATTAGTATGTTGCTGAAATATATTGGATACGTGTAGAATTTTTGGTGGTGAATATGTATAAATAGTGTGGTGAAAAATATACATTTACATGAATTTGAAAATGTGAATGCTATTAAAATTGTGAAGGTATATATTGATGAATTTAAAAAGTGTTAAACTTTTGGATTCTGCGACTTAATAAGGAAGGAAAAATGAAGGGAAATAATATGGTAATGGAATGAAAAATGAAAGTTCAATGGATAATTTATTATAATGCAAGTTCAATGAGTGATAATTTATTAACGAGCTCTTCTATGTAAACATGCATGATAATTGGACATGAGTGCTTTATAATTTTATCTATTTATATTTTTAATTATACAAATAAGTAAAATTATACGTGGGGTCATCCCGTTCTGCTTTTACATGGACTCCTTGTGGTAATCTTTCTTTCTTTTCTTTTGTAGAATTCTGTAATTCAGTATGCATGTTAATGTTCTTATATTTATGCATATGACTATTTTCACCACCTCAAAATGCATACATGCATGCAAGCATGCACATACATAATTGATATTCTCTTTGTTCCGCAAAAAAAAAAAAACTTTGTTTAGTGCCTTTAGGGCTTATGTCTACATGTTGTACATGTATAGTTCACATTTAGCTCTAATTCTGATTATTTGAAGAAGATGAATATAACGGTGGTAATACAATTCTTCTCCTTGTATGAATATGTTTTATAAAATAAGTTTTTTTTTTAAGAAAATCACACCCAATTAGGATTTAGGCATGTCAACTCGTAGGGTGTGGATTGGGCCCCATTCCCAGACGTCCCCGCTCTGAATTAGGATCCTCTCCAATTAAGGGAATGGAGAGTCTCCATTTCATGGTCTAGATTTAAAATGTGCGCTCTCTATTGTCAGCATGATGTCACATTTTCTTATATTTTAAATATTGACCATGAAATGAAGACTCTCCATTCACTTGAAATGGAGAGGATCCTAGTCCCCCACTCCACCCTGCCTGCCAAGTAAAGTTTCCCCCTTTGAAATAATTAATAAATTAGATAGTCAAATTTAAAATAATAAAAGGACTTTTCTATTCTTGCTGAAAAGAAAGAACATTATATTATATTATAATATAATTAATATTCCTCTATGCCGCAAAAAAAAAATATTAAAATAAAAAAGCTCATATGTATCTCATATTGTAAAATCCCGTATTATTGTCGGGTTATAATTATATTATTATATTATTTAAGATGTATTTTTATTCTATGTTTACACTTTACTCCTATAGATAAGTTCTTACGATGATATTGCAACAGAGGGAGTAATTTACTTCAAAGGAAAATAAGATAAATTATACGTTGTATTTGAGCAAAATAGGAAAATAAGAACAAAATTAGATTGATGTGTTTGAGAAAATTTACCTATGTACAATACCTTAACATAGTTTTTATTTTTCCTCCTAAAACTTTGCCCGAGCATGCAATACCCATGAAATAAAACATAAATTTTGATTTGAGTTTAATTAAGCCATTGTGTTATGGATTCATATCAAATACGATCTTTTTTTATATTTTCGGTATGAAGCTGTAACTTTGCGAATCCTGACGATCGGGGAATACCTATGTCATCTACAACTCAAGTACTCCTTGTGGAGTTTTATTTATTTATTTTTTTCTTTCCATTAATTAATTTTATTCTAGAACTAATTTTTTTCTTTTTTGACTATCATCTTTTCAATGAATTTATAAGACTAATATTGAACTTTTATATCTATTTAAATCAATCAAACAAAACAATAATTATTTATCTCATTTCATGTGTAAATATTTCATGTGTAAACATGATCAATTGAGAAAGTAAAGAAATATTTATTTTTGTATAATATCACAGATTAAATAACTACTTAGTTTAATCTTCCCAATTCTTTCTTTAATTTAATATTATATATATATATGATCCACACCAAGTACTTGTTATGTATTAAAAATGAATAAACACCATCATTAGAGTTCATACATGAACGAGCGGCCGAGATTAAAACTAAAAAATTCATACTCGTTACTATTAATAATGGACGACGTGTTACATCAATAATACCATAGTAGCGGACGACGATAGTACTATTGATATAACCTGTCTTTTTTAGTTCTAATCTTAGTTATTAGTTCTTATATTGAACGATCGAAATAGTGTTTGTTTATTTTTAATTTATAACAAATACGTATTATGAATTATTATATATATATATATATATATATATATGTTAACGCCACTATCTCGCCTTGCGCTTCAATCACGAAAAGCACACATAATCCTGCACAGTGAACACGTCAGCACCGGATCTCGACGGTTTTGGGCCGCCGGAGTCCGCTCCGGTGTGAAAATAAGTACAGGTCGGAGAAAATAGTTTAACAATGGAGGTTGTATCTTCTAGTGTTTTTTCTCCTTCTTTTTTTTCTCTGAGAAAAATGTTAGTTACCTCTTTCATGTAGTGCTCTGTCCTCATATATTGTCTCATCACCTTGCATGTTTTCTCCCGATATTTCTTGTCAGTTGACTGCATGCAGGCTTTTTCATACTTGCTCTTCACCCAGTCAACATTATATCAACTCTTCATTAATGAAGGAAGCTAAAGACGGCTGGGTCCATCACCTCAATCAGCCGCCTGTTAATCCCACAGATTAGGGATAACTTTAGTTTATAAGTTGCCATCTGTCACCTACTACCAGCTCCAATCCAAAGGTTATCTAAATAATCATTTAGATAATAGCCCAATACTTCAAGGGTAAAAATGGGCTTGACCCGGAAAGCCCACGATGAATAAGAATTGACCAGCCCAAGATATTCATGGGCCAACATTGCCCCCTAGTCTTTTATTAAAAGAAGTGTTTGATAAAAGAGTATAGGAATTCGGGCCAACCATCAAGAAGAATCCGTACAGATTCAGCGAAGCCCAATTAATAAAAGGCCCACGTTCAAATGCAGGTCGTTTGAACTCAAAATCAGATACCAATTCTTCAAATTTTCAAAAATAAATGATAGTTTCTCAATTCCGAGAGGACACGCCGACGGTTAACCTCCCCCATCATTATCTCTATTAAATGTGCAGCCTTTGGACTTCGTGAGCCACCAGAAAGACAACTCTATAAAATTTTCAAACCCCCAAATTAGATAACTTTATCTGTTCATTTGAAATTCGAAATATCCCAGCTTTGTTCTTCTTCTTGCTCCAGGTTTTTTTTTTCAATTTGTCTGTCAACAATGGCTTCCCAAAACACCGATAACACCATCCCAACTGCGAAACCCAGATCGAAACCATCCTCCAGCAAGACCGTTCCCACCGATTCAGTCAAAGACGTTCCTTCAGAGACTCCTTTTAACTTTACCGACTGTAAAAAATTTGCCCATGCCAACACCCCTTCCTCAGCTGTCGATTCCGATATATTAGCCATCCGAGATCGGTATCAGATCCCCCCCAATTATCAACTAAGAGCCCCCTTACCCACTGAACGTATGTACCAACGTCCAGGGGGTTTTGTTGCTATGCCCCTCACTCTTTTGGAGAAGGGCCTCCGGTTCCCTCTTCATTCTTTTGTTTTGAACATGTTAGGGTTTCTGGGAGTTGGGCTGGCCCAACTGGTCCCCAACTCCTATATTTATATCCTTGCTTTTGCTGTTTGGTGCTTTGAGCAGAGTATTCCCCCCTCGATAGATTTCTTCTTTTCCCTCTTTGTGGTGGGTCAATCTAGGGAGAAAGGTTTCAAGGGGATAAGCAAACCGTCTAATGTTAAGATTGAACGAAGATCTTTGATAGACACCTCTTCAAGCAACCGAGGGTGGCATAAGGACTGGATCTTCATTAATGGACCGGATATCTCCTCCATTCCTGACTGGACCACTACCCCTGTTCTTTCTCCAGATTTTGGTGATCTTACCTAAGAACGAGGGAACGAAATAGTGAAGCTGATGAATAAACTTCCTCTGAAAGAATGGAGCTTCGGGCTTCTCAGCAAACAAGCATGGTTGTACAACCATAAATGTAAGTACGAAATCATTGTTTATGTAGCTTCTTCAACCTTATTTTAACAGCTATTCTGAAATTCATCTTTCAATTTTGCAGTATCTCTCATTAGGCCTACCTCTTCTGATTTGAAAGAATTAGAGGAGTCTCTCTCTGCCGAATCAGCTCAGGATCTTCCTATAGCTCCAGAAATAGGACAGACGGCCGAAGACCAAATTGCTGACCCCCTAGTGGCTGATTTAAACCCTGCCGAAGGGCCTAGCCAGCTTCGTCGGAAGAAAAGGGGGGTTAAAAAATCCCAACATGTTCTAGCTCCAACTCTCACCGAAAGTCTTTTAGACATGACTGTCGAAAAAAGAACCGAGATTCTTTATACCAAAAAGCGGAAAGCCAAGGCAAAAATCATTCCCCTCCCTGCCGAAGAGCTAAGAGTACCACCTACTACAACAACCCAATCTTCCCCCAATCCTGCCGAAGCTGACGAATTCGAGGTCGAGCCCAGTTCTCCTCTGATTCGAAAGAAGAAACAGGCTTCTGAGGGTCAATCATCCTTACCAACTGACCCTCTCACATCTTCAGATCTTCCTGCATCCAACCGAACAATGCCTTCTCCCCAACGATCATCTCCTCCTTACTTTGGGTCGATGCCTGGAGCTTCTCGGTCACCTAGCCTATGGCCTGACCAGAACGAAGACTTCCCCCTGCACCTCTATAACTCCTTCGTTCTGGATACAGACAACCATAGGTTTGGTAACAGCACCATTGTCGATTTGCTGGGGGAAGGCTTGGCCAATCAAGCTAGAGTAAGTTTTTGACTATTTCTGCTTATGAATATATCCTTTAAGCATTTTCTTAACTCAGGATGTCTGCAGGCAAATGGGATCTTCGGGCGTCTCTATCAGAGGTATAAAGAAGCCGAAGCCGAGGAAGAGGAGGCCCAAAGAGAAAACATCATTCTGAAGTCTGCATTGGCCAAGGAGAGGAGTGAGCACGAAAATATCCGCTTCAATTGTAGGGGTCTTCAAAATGACCTTGCCAAGATGAAAGAGCAGTTGGTCGCGTCTGAAGATTCTCAAAACATGATCATGCAAAGGAATAAAGAACTTCAGCATGCCAATGAGCAGTTAGCCGACAACAACCGAAACTTAGCCTCGGCTGTGTCGGATGCTAAGAAGTCCGAAGAATACCATCTTCATCTTCGAGGGAAGGTTGAGGTGGAACTTCGTGAATTAAAGCTAATGGGTCCCCCCCCTTACTGAAGAGCTCCGCAAGGAGATTCAGAATGAATATCGGAAGTCTCCTGCCCTAACTAACGAGATAGTTCAAATGTATGCAGAGGGTTATGAGGCGGCTCGAAGTAATGGGAAATCAAAATTGGCTGCCGCTGCTCTGAATCCTTTACTCCTCGACTCTTCCGACGACGAAGATGATGAGTGAAGGCAAAGACAATCCATGCTTCACGGATTTGTATAAATTTTACTAACAATGTAATTTCTTGGCCATGATTAATGAAATATATCTTATCTTTTATCCTTTTTACTTCTTTTCAGTCTAAATTATATTGTTATCCAATCATCGTGTAATTTAACTCCAATACTTTGAACGAAGTCAAGTAATAACATAAGACGAGACTTACTCAATTATCGAGGAGTGCCATGAACAATTTACCAATCCTTTAGAAATATTAGTTTCGAAGAACTTATAATGTTATTCAGCTTCATAACAATCGGATAATCCCATCTCTCTCCTAGAGTCGAAGAGGTTCAACCCGAGAAATATTCCGCTTCGCTACGAGGAGTCGAAGGGATCCAACCTTATAACTGGTGACCACATTCTCTCCGAGAGCCGAACAGGTTGGACCATCAATAGTTCACTTCGCTACGAGGAGACGAAGGAATCCAACCTTATACCAAGCTGGTAACCTCGTTCTCTCCGAGAGCCGAACAGGTTCAACCCCAAAATATATTCCGCTTCGCTACGAAGAGTCGAAGGGATCCGACCTTATAACTGGTGACCACATTCTCTCCGAGAGCCGAACAGGTTGGACCATCAATAGTTCACTTCGCTACGAGGAGACGAAAGAATCCAACCTTATACCAAGCTGGCAACCTCGTTCTCTCCGAGAGCCGAACAGGTTCAACCCCAAAAGATATTCCGCTTCGCTACGAAGAGTCGAAGGGATCCGACCTTATAACTGGTGACCACGTTCTCTCCGAGAGCCGAACGGGTTGGACCATCAATAGTTCACTTCGCTACGAGGAGACGAAGGAATCCAACCTTATACCAAGCTGGCAACCTCGTTCTCTCCGAGAGCCGAACAGGTTCAACCCCAAAAGATATTCCGCTTCGCTACGAAGAGTCGAAGGGATCCGACCTTATAACTGGTGACCACGTTCTCTCCGAGAGCCGAACGGGTTGGACCATCAATAGTTCACTTCGCTACGAAGAGACGAAGGAATCCAACCTTATACCAAGCTGGTAACCTCGTTCTCTCCGACAACCGAACAGGTTCAACCCCAAAAGATATTCCGCTTCGCTACGAAGAGTCGAAGGGATCCGACCTTATAACTGGTGACCACGTTCTCTCCGAGAGCCGAACGGGTTGGACCATCAATAGTTCACTTCGCTACGAGGAGACGAAGGAATCCAACCTTATACCAAGCTGGCAACCTCGTTCTCTCCGAGAGCCGAACAGGTTCAACCCCAAAAGATATTCCGCTTTGCTACGAAGAGTCGAAGGGATCCGACCTTATAACTGGTGACCACGTTCTCTCCGAGAGCCGAACGGGTTGGACCATCAATAGTTCACTTCGCTACGAGGAGACGAAGGAATCCAACCTTATACCAAGCTGGTAACCTCGTTCTCTCCGAGAGTCGAACAGGTTCAACCCCAAAAGATATTCCGCTTCGCTACGAAGAGTCGAAGGGATCCGACCTTATAACTGGCATGAAGAAAAACCTCTATTGGAGAGAGAAAAAGAGAGCCACTTTTATTAATAATTGTCGTTGTAGTTACAGACTTCCAGATTTTGACACTAGCCCTACTGAAAATACTTGCGGAGCCTTCCGGCATGCCAAGTATTCTTGATTTCAGACCCATCTAAAGCTCGCAACCGGTAAGTTCCGGGCTTTGATATGCTAACGACTTCATAAGGGCCCTCCCAATTTGGCATGAGTTTACCCATATTCTGAGGTGTAGAAGCTTCTACTTCCCGAAGAACCAAATCCCCAACTTCGAATCTCCGAAGCTTTAGCCACACGACGTTGATATGTGGCCAATTTTATCAAGGCTGCCTCTCGGGCTTCTTCGACCAGATCTAAGTTAACTTTGAGTCCCTCATCATTGTATAATTCTTTAAATTGACTGACCCGAAGACTCGTAGATCCAATTTCTATCGGAACTAAAGCATCAGTACCGTATACTAGTCTAAATGGGGAATCTCCCGTTGTAGTTCTTGGTGTAGTTCGGTAAGCCCATAGTACGCTAAGTAATTCTTCAGGCCATCTTCCTTTGGCATCATCCAGCCTTCTCTTGATCCCATTCAGGAGTATTCTGTTAGTTACCTCAACTTGCCCATTAGATTGTGGATGGGCAACCGAAGTCTTTCGATGCTGAATTCCTAACTCCTTCAAGAATGCCTCAAATTTTGATCCCACGAATTGGCGTCCATTATCTGAAATTATCACCATAGGAATTCCAAATCGGAATATTACTGACTCTTTGAGAAACTTTAAGCATTCTTGTTCCGTTATCAGCCGAAGAGGTTTCGCCTCTACCCATTTAGTCATATAATCAATTGCTACTATAACAAAACTGACTTGACCTTTTGCTTTCGGAAGTGGACCCAGTATATCTACCCCCAGACAGCAAAGGGTATAGGAGATAAAATCGAGTATATCTCTTCTGGTGGCTGATGTGGGATTGAACTATTCAGCTGGCATTTCGGGCATTTTTTCACATAATCAGTAGCCTCTTTGAAAATTGTTGGCCAATAAAAACCTTGACGAAGCACTTTATATGCTAACGACTTCGCTGCCATGTGATCACCGCAGATACCTTCATGAACCTCCTGAAGGGCATATTCAGCTTCAGATGGGACCAGACACTTCAGTAATGGGGAGGAATAAGCTCTTCGATACAGATCTCCATCAATAAGTATGAAGTTTGCGCTTTTGTATTTCACCTTTTTAGCCAACATCTGATCTGAAAGTAGTACGCCATCTATTAGATAGTTTATATATGGAGTCATCCAATAATTAGACCGCTCTACGCACATCACTTCTTCATTCTGGATGCTAGCCCGTTTCAAGACTTCCAAGTAAACTATCCCGTCAAAAGCGCTTGACACGGTTATAGCTAGCTTTGACAATGCATCAGCGTTTGAATTATCAGTCCGACCGACACCTTGAAATTCACATGACCCGAAGTGTTGAAGTCGATCTTTCAATTTTGCAAGGTATTTAACCATTTTGGACCCTCGAGTTTCATATTCCCCCGAAACTTGCTTGATGACCAGTTGAGAATCACTGTAAATAATCAACTTATGGACTTCCAGACTCTGAGCTAGGCGCAATCCTGCTAATACCGCCTCGTATTCAGCCTCGTTATTTGTTGCCCTGAATCCAAATCTGATGGCCTGCTGTATTTTGAATCCCTCCGGGCTTGTCAAAATTATCCCGGCACCACCAAGGTCCGAAGTAGAAGATCCATCCACATATAAAGTCCAAGAATCGTGCGCCTGCTGAAGCGTAGCCACCGTTTCCGTTAATCCCTCCATTTCAATCATGTCGCCATCAGCTTCAGAAAACGAGCATTCTACCACAAAATCAGCCAAGGCTTGGGCTTTAATAGCTGTCCGGGGATAGTATTGTATGAAGAATTGGGACAGTTCCTGTGACGCCCCCAGAATAGGTCCAGTCAACCCAACCCATTCTGAGTCGTCAAATACATAGTACAGAATTCAAATACAAACTTCATATCATACGGTCGTGAAAAATACGACCACACAACTGTGAGTGTCAATACAAATATGTAGAAAATATTAAGATTCAAACTAAGTCCTCATTACAATTATTATCACACTATTTATCAGAAATAGTGAGGACTACTACTGCTCTAACTCGGACCATCACTCTGTCCCCCGACTAGTTCCCGCAACATTTTCATTTCCTGAAGAGGACAACAGATGAAAAGGGTGAGCTCAACTAGCTCAGTAAAGAATATTATGACTAAGATAATGAAAAACAAATTATCGTTAGTCTTCAATAAATCAGATAAAATATAATGGACAACCAATCTTAGATCAATATTCGCAGCGGAAATAACAATTCATTAGAAGAGTTAAGCAGAAAATGAAGTCTACTATCTTCTATGATTTAAAAGTTCATCATCAATATTTTATCCCTGTAACATCAATCATATACATCTCGAATCAATATTCATCTTTGCGCTATAGGCCAAAGATATTCAATTGTATCATCAGTGGTCATGTTCATCTCAACACCTGTCATCTTTGCACTACGGTCAAAGATATTCATCAGGTAATCATTCATCTTTGCTCTACAGGCCAAAGATAATCAGTTATATCACCACTTAGAACTGAGGATGATGAAAAATCATATAAATAACGAATCAAGTGAAATAAATGATAAGATTAAGGATTCGTATTTTAGTATTCAAAAATACTTCGTAATAATCAATTGTGGAGCAAAATTTAAGAATAAAGCTCAAAACTTAGATCCAATCAAAGATAAGAACTTTAACAAGTAATTTGGACATATAGAAGAAAATTTAATTTTTCCGTGAATAGTGCCGTATACGTGAATAGTGCCGTATGATCGTAATCTTTCAACAGCTCAAGCCAACGTCGTTGCCGCATGTTGAGTTCCTTCTGAGTGAAGAAATATTTAAGGCTCTTATGATCCGTATAAATTTCCACTTTCTCTCCGTACAAGTAATGTCCCCAGATCTTCAACGCGAAAACGACAGCTGCCAACTCTAGATCATGAGTAGGATAATTTCTCTCATATTCTTTGAGTTGTCGCGAGGCATAGGCTATGACTTTCCCATGTTACATGAGAACACATCCTAACCCTTTGCCCGAAGCATCGCTGTAGATAACAAATCCATCCGAACCAGATGGTATTGTCAGAACAGGTGCCGAAATAAGTCTCCTCTTGAGCTCTTGGAAGCTCTTCTCGCATTCCTCGCTCCAAACGAATTTTGTATCTTTTCGAGTCAACTGAGTTAATGGAGTAGCGATTCAAGAAAATCCCTCTACGAACCTCCGATAGTAACCAGCTAAGCCCAGAAAGCTTCGTACTTCGGTCACCGACTTAGGTTGCTCCCAGCTTTGTATTGCTTCAATCTTCGTCGGGTTTACAGATACTCCACGTTTCGATACCACGTGCCCAAGGAATGCTACTTCCTCAAGCCAGAACTCGCATTTCTTTAACTTGGCGTATAGCTTGTTCTTACGAAGCTTTTGAAGTACCAACTTCAAATGGTGTTCATGATCTTCACGGTTTTTAGAATAAATGAGGATGTCATCAATAAAGACAACAACGAATTGATCCAAATATTCCTTAAATACACGGTTCATCATATCCATGAAAGCAGCAAGAGCATTAGTCAATCCAAAAGACATGACTAAGAACTCATAATGCCCGTACCGTGTTCTGAAAGCAGTCTTTGGAATATCCTCAGTTTTAATCTTCAACTGATGATATCCAGAACGAAGATCGATCTTTGAAAAGAATTGCGCTCCTTGCAACTGGTCGAACAGGTCATCAATACAAGGTAACGGATACCTATTCTTGATGGTGACATAGTTCAACTCCCAATAGTCAATACAAAGTCGCATACTCCCGTCTTTCTTCTTTACGAATAAAACAGGAGCACCCCAAGGAGACGTACTAGGACGAATAAAACCGATGTCTAACAACTCTTGTAATTGGATCTTTAACTCCTGAAGTTTAATAGGAGTCATTCGATATGGGGTTTTAGAAATGGGCTTTGTACCGGGCTCAAGGTCAATAAAGAATTCAACTTCACGTTCTGGGGGTAGACCGGGAAGTTCTTCGAGAAATACATCAGGAAACTCATTAACAACGGAAATATCATTCAAATCTGATGTATTCTGGTTTAGATCAGTGACATGAGCTAAGAAAGCTTGACATCCGTTTTTCAATAAACGAATAGCCTTGGGATTTGAAATGATATTGACTGATTTTAGTGGTTTGGTGGTTTGGATTCGCACAACAGGTTGATTAGGAATATGAAAACTAACAACCTTACGAAAACAATCAATTTTGGCATGGTAAGTGGTTAACCAGTCAATTCCTAAAATCACGTCAAATGCAAGTATTTTCAAAGATATAAGATCAACAGGTAAGGTAATGGTACCAATCTGAATCAAGCAAGATTTGTAAACTGTAGATGTAACAAAGGTTTCTCCCAACGGAGTTTCAACAAATAAGTCAAAGTCTAATTTATCAGAAGTCAAGTTCAAACGTTGAGCACAAGCAGGTGAAGTAAAGGAATGGGTAGCACCGGTATCTAACAAGGTATAAACTTCGCAAGAGTTTATGATCAGCTTACCCGTAATCACCTCGTGTGGATTCCTCGCGTTTTGGGCTGTCTGCAACCGCCTTTGGAATCACCACCCCCGCTGAACTTGGTTTCGTAACAGGACAATCTCGAGCTATATGTCCTTCTTTTCCACAGTTATAACATGCTTTGAATTGTTGTGGACAGTTTGGGCTGATGTGTCCCTCTTTCCCGCACTTATAGCATACGACCGGTGGTCGTTCTCCTCCCCTCGAAATAGTTGATGCTGGTGCTGATGTTGACATCTTCGCGTTCTCATTGTTATACCTTCTCTTTTTGAAATCTCCTCCCGATTCGCTTCTTCTACTATCATGGCCACGATTACCACCGGAGTGGTTACCGCTTCTGTCATACTTTCCTCCTCGCTGGTTGTCATTGCTCCGATGACTGCTGCCACCGGTACGACCTTGGTTGTGGTCCCTCGGTTGAACATAATCATTATCTCGTTCTAATAACTGGGTCATGTTTACTACATCCGAATATAAAAAAAATTTATGAGAAATGATGTATTGACGTATTTCGGGTTTCAAACCTCTTAGAAACATCCGCGTCATACGTTCCTCATTCTCCACCAAATGAGGTGCAAACCTGGACAGCTCCGCGAACTTTGCCTCGTACTGGGATACCGTCATGTTGTTTTGCTCGAGTCTGATAAACTCTACTTCATATGACGAATACTTTCAGGAAAGTACTTGTCATTAAACAGTTTCTGGAACGCTTCCCAAGACATCTTGAGTGCGGCAGGCTGGGTACGCTTCACGAATTTCCACCAGTAATCTGCCTCTCCACGGAACATAAACGTGGCGAATGGAACCTTCTGTTCCTCCGTGCATCCCAAGACATCAAATATCTTGGTAATTTGTTTAATCCACGTCTCCGCCTTGATCGGATCTGGCTTTCCCAGAAACTCTGGTGGTCCCAATTCTTTGAACTGCTTGGCAGTGACAACTCGCGTGTTGTTATTATCTCCACCTGTATGTTGCACACGAGTCTCCCTCGTCTGGTTTTGCATGAACTGCAAAAAACTTCTAAATATCTCATCGTTTATCGTCTGACCAGCGTTATTTTCAGGATGAACATTGCCTTCTTGTTGCACGTTCTCCTGGTTAACGATTAAAGGTGTCTCCACGGTCTCATTCACTTCGTTGTTAACATTCTCAGCTGCCATTCTCAAATACTGCCATAAAACAAGGGTTAATTAAACAAATAACATCCCACATATGAACCCTATGCTCCGACTGACCAATTAAATACCACATAAGCTTAGGTAGGACACACTAGCGAAGGATTTACTCGTCTCTCCCCTCCTAGTTCTATTCCCCGATCTCCGCCAGAGATCATATCCCTAAGCTCTGATACCAACTGTGACGCCCCCAGAATAGGTCCAGTCAACCCAACCCATTCTGAGTCGCCAAATACATGGTACAGAATTCAAATACAAACTTCATATCATACGGTCGTGCAAAATACGACCACACAACTGTGAGTGTCAATACAAATATGTAGAAAATATTAAGATTCAAACTAAGTCCTCATTACAATTATTATCACACTATTTATCAGAAATAGTGAGGACTACTACTGCTCTAACTCGGACCATCACTCTGTCCCCCGACTAGTTCCCGCAACATTTTCATTTCCTGAAGAGGACAACAGATGAAAAGGGTGAGCTCAACTAGCTCAGTAAAGAATATTATGACTAAGATAATGAAAAATAAATTATCGTTAGTCTTCAATAAATCAGATAAAATATAATGGACAACCAATCTTAGATCAATATTCGCAGCGGAAATAACAATTCATTAGAAGAGTTAAGCAGAGAATGAAGTCTACTATCTTCTATGATTTAAAAGTTCATCATCAATATTTTATCCCTGTAACATCAATCATATACATCTCGAATCAATATTCATCTTTGCGCTATAGGCCAAAGATATTCAATTGTATCATCAGTGGTCATGTTCATCTCAACACCTGTCATCTTTGCACTACGGTCAAAGATATTCATCAGGTAATCATTCATCTTTGCTCTACAGGCCAAAGATAATCAGTTATATCACCACTTAGAACTGAGGATGATGAAAAATCATATAAATAACGAATCAAGTGAAATAAATGATAAGATTAAGGATTCGTATTTTAGTATTCAAAAATACTTCGTAATAATCAATTGTGGAGCAAAATTTAAGAATAAAGCTCAAAACTTAGATCCAATCAAAGATAAGAACTTTAACAAGTAATTTGGACATATAGAAGAAAATTTAATTTTTTCGTGAATAGTGCCGTATACGTGAATAGTAACCCCGACGGAAAAAGTAAGAATTTCATAACAAAATCCATGCCAATATTTCGGTATAATGATATTGAAAAGAATAACATCATTTACGAAAGAAAATAACATCCCTTACCTCAAAAGGATAGTACTTCCGACTGGAATATCGGATATAATATCGAAGGAAACTTGCACTGAATACTAACACTCAAAGTATTGAAATACTCACAAAAATACGCTCGATATTATAGAGAGAGAAAACTTCTGATTCTGGTGTGATTTTCAATTCTAACCTAAGCACCCTATTTATAGGAAAAGCTTAGGATGCCAAAAGAGACTAAAATAATAAAATAATATTATTTTTAAAATAATCTCCGCCGCCAGCTGCTAAGAAAATCAGATTTTTCAACCAACAACAAAAGTGGGGCCCACCATTTTATTTAAAAACTATTTATTTTCCGAAACTTCAATAATTCATAATAAATAGCCCCTTCGTCAGAAAAATACAAATTCGATGTCCTTTTATAGGAAATTTAATTCTCTACAACTTTGTAGAAGGAAGTTTTTCCAAATTCCAAACATAAATTATCCGAAATCCATAAACAGATGATTTCTCACACCAAAATATTGATAAAAACACATCAGTGCTAATTCCTTCTTTAATATCCACAAAATAAATATTTTCTTATCATATAAATTAATAATTAATTATTCACAAATAATATTATAGAACTACAATATTGACAACCAGGTCGTTCCCAGGAAATAGGGGGCCTTCCGATAAGGACTTCTCCTTACTGGCGCGCAATTAAATAACCCCTCCTAGACAGAACTTCCTTAGGCATTGTCAATAATGCTATTTAATAATATTATTCAAATAATATGAATTATTGAGTTGATAATGTGAAATACTGTGCAATGACAATTATTGAATCAATAATACCAAAATATCAACTGTAGCCATTATTAAATCAATCATATAAAATGGCAACGTAACAATTATTGAGTCAATAAAATATCAATGTAACAATTATTGAGTCAATAATATAAAATATTGAACAGTAATTACTGTAACAATAATTGAGTAAGTTCTTTCTCACGTAAGACTCAATAATTCGAAATACTGTGCAATACCGTGTGCTATTGTGCAACACCGTGTATCACTGTATTTTAACCACCAGGTATTTCAACAGTACTAACGGTAACAACCACGCCGTTATTTTGTAAAAAAGTTATTTCTGTCGCTTTCTATATCCGACAGTTATTCCGTTGTGGGGGCCCACAAATAGTTGCGCCGTCGTACGAATATTCTCCGACAACAAGAATATTCCACGACCAAACGAATATTCTCCGACAACAAGAATATTTTATAACCACTTGCTCATTTTAAAAATGTTTGCACATTTCACCCATAACTTTCATATTTATCAAAACAACACCTTACTGTTTCGAAATAATATATAAAGAAAATCAAATCTTTCTTCATAAAAGGTGGGGTCTTACAATTCCATCGTCCATGCAGCAAGCCTCCCCGAAACCTCTGGCTTCCCCAGCACCTTCTTCAGCGGTTGGTCTGTGTATATCACTATTATCCGACCTTGAAAATACTGCCGAAGCTTTCTACTAGCAACGACCAAAGCAAAGGCAAACTTTTCAAGAATTGGATATCTTGTTTCTGCATCCCTAAGGGCGTGGTTTACATAGTAAACCGGGTGCTGCTTACCCCCAATTTCTCGCACCAAAACTGCTCCTACTGCCGATGAACTTGCAGCCAGATACAAATACAAAGGTTCAGTAGGAACCGGCTTCACCAACAAAGGTGCCGAAGATAAGTACATCTTGATTCCTTGGAAAGCTTCCTCGCACTCCGAAGTCCATTGGAATGTCTTCGCATTCTTTGGCCCTTTCAACGTGTTAAAGAACGGCAAGCACCTTTCTGCCGATTTAGACATGAATCGTCGCAACGATGCTATTCTACCAGTTAAACGCTGGACATCCTTGTATGATTGTGGTGATTTCATGTCTAAGATAGCCTGGATTTTCTTTGGATTGGCTTCGATACCTCTCTTACTGACCAAATATCCCAAAAACTTACCTGCCCCCAGTCCGAAAGTGCATTTAGTAGGATTCAGCTTCAATTCATAACGGCGAACCGTCTGAAAACATTCTTCTAGATCGTCCAGATGACCACGAACTGACATGCTCTTAACAATCATATCGTCAACGTAAACCTCCATATTCTTGCCTAGCTGCTTCATGAAGATGTGGTTCATCATCCTCTGATATGTAGCTCCCGCATTGATCAATCCGAAAGTCATTTTTTTGTAGGCGTACACCGACCGATGAGTAATGAAAGCTGTCTTTGGTATATCTTCCTTGCACATAGAAATTTGATGATATCCTGAAAAAGCATCTATAAAACTAAGCAAAGCATACCCCGAAGTTGCATCAATGAGTTGGTCGATATGAGGCAGAGGATAGAAATCCTTCGGGCAGGCCTTATTCAGATCGGTGTAATCTATACAAACTCGCCATTTGCCATTATGCTTCTGTACCAGAACCACGTTGGCCATCCACTCTGGATAATCGATCTCGAAGATGAAGTCTGCATCCAGTAACTTAGTGATCTCCTCATCAATTATCTTCTGTCTCTCCAGTGCGAAGATCCTTCTTTTCTGTCTAACTGGCTTCTTAGTTGGATCCACCTGCAATCTGTGTTCAGCTACTTTTCGACTTACCCCCGGCATGTCACTGGGAACCCAAGCAAAGACATCGGCATAGCACCGAAGCAACTTCATCAGACTTGTCCGAAAAGGCTCTGGAAGTCCCGAACCGATTTTCACTGTCTTCTCTTTCCTTCCCGGAATCAACTCGATCTCCTCAGTATCCTCCACGGGCATGACTAAAGGTTCAGTTCTGCTTTCTGTAAATGGTCCCACCTCAATGGCCATTGTATGCTTCTGTTTACTGATTCCTATCCCCGAAGTGATCAGAGCATTCCGATAACACCTCCTTGCCAAATCCAGATCTCCTGCGACTTCGCCAACTCCGTGGGACGTAGGAAACTTGATTTTAAAGTGGGGGATTGAAGTAACCGCCTGTAGAGCTGTCAAAGTAGGTCTCCCCAAAATAGCGTTGTAAGCCTAATCAACATGTACAACATAAAATTTACAGATGATTTGAACCTGTTGGGGGACTGTCCCGAAGACAACTGGCAGCTCGATGGTTCCTGCTACCTTGACGGGATCGTTGCTGAAACCATACAGAGGGGTCTCCTGCCCAATTTCCATCTTATGGCCATCTACAGGCATTCGGTGATAAGCATGAGCATATAATATATCCACCGAAGAGCCATTGTCGATCATCATCCTCTTCATATCCACCGAACCAACTTGTGCAGTGATTACCAAGGCTCCTTCATGTGGTTCGATAGGTTCCGAAGGGAAATTTTCATCCGTAAAGGAGATTATGGAACCCGGATATGCCCTTTCGGCCTTCGTAGGCTTATCAGCCAGAGACATCACCGAGTCTAGATACCCTCGTCTCTTCTTTCCTGTAACCTTTCCCATGTTCCCCCCAGATATCACATCTACAACATGTCGCATCGCCTGGTTCGGTACTAGTTGAACAGGCTGGGCGACTTGAGCTAACTCCCTATTCCCCAGCTGATTCCTTTGTTGTTCCCGCCCCGCTACATACTGCACCAAAGTACCACTTTGAACTTTTCTCTCAATGAATTCCTTCAAACTCCAGCAGAAATTCGTATCATGTCCGACCGTCCGATGGTAATTACAATATAAGGCAGGCTCTCCGGACCCTGGCCGGGGGTTGTTTTTGGGTGGTTCGAAGTACGGTTGGTTTTTTATTTGTTCCAAAATGGTGGCCCGATCCGTGTTAAGTTGCGTATACACCTTATTTACCTTATGAGTCGAAATGGGCGGACGATCTCCCCGGGGTATCCAGTTATTGTTATACCTTTTTTGATTTTCTTCGAGCCGATCGCTGCCGACATTACTCTTTCTATGATTATTGTCACGCTTCTCCTTGTCTTTCTCTTTGGCTTTTTCCGAAGAGCTCTGTTTCAAGCTAGCCATCGCCTCTTCCTCCACGATGAAATCTTCGGCCTTTTCAAACGCTTCGGCCAGACTCTTCGGATGTTTGAACATCAGCTTCTTTATTAATTTTTTCGATTTCACCAGATCTAAGCCATTCTGGAATAACCCTACTGCCTGAAGATCGTTAAGATCTGAAATATGCCCTACAGCTTCTTGAAATCTCTTCATATACTGCCCCAGAGTCTCACTCGAATATTGCCTTACTTGGGCCAACGATCCCGTGGGTCTTCCTCTCCTTTTATTGCTCCCAAAGCGAGCATGGAACTTGTCACACAAATCCGCCCATGACGCAATCGAATCCGAAGCCAGATCCCCCATCCATTGCCTTGCGTCTTTTCTTAACGTCAACCCGAATGTTTAACATTTAGCTGCATCTGAATAGTCGTAATAATCCATCAATCTGTCAAATGTTTGGCTATGGTCGAATGGATCTCCCGAACCGTCATAACTTTCCATATGAGGTAACTTTTTGCTGGGATCTGCTTTCTCCTTAAGAATTTTCGATGACAAGGGGGACGCTTTTTTGTCCGAAGTCTTCTTTCCTTGTCGAATCTCTGTCAACTGTTTTCGAAGCTCCTTTATTTCTTTTGCTAGGTCTTCCACCATCCCGGGTGAAGAAGCAACTTCCTTCTCCGGAGATTTAGTCTTATTGTGTTTAATCCGATCTTTTCCATCCGGGTTAAACGATGTCGAAGGACTTCGTCTTGTGCTTCGGCCAGAGCGAGAACTCTCTGTATGGTGTACCCTCTTCGGACTTTCTGGAGAATGACTTCTGGACCGACGTCGTCGTCCATCTCTTCTACTACCTCTGTGATACTCAATTAAAGGCGCCCTTTTCGAAATCCTGGGAGAATATTCTTGTGACATACTTCGTTTCCTATCAGGAGAATGACTACAAGACTTACTATCGTCTCGCCTAGAATATTCATTCCTCCTTGCTCTTTGACTATGTGAGCTACTCCGTCTTTCCGGTCGAGTGTAACTGGAAGCTTCGTCTTTTTTCTCAGCCACAAGAACTATCTGTTTAGAAATCTCCTCCCTCTGCTGCAGAAGTGTTTTCAAAGCCGTGTCGGTCTCTTGTGCCTTCCTTGCTAAGGTATAAATTTTATCCGTTTGGCCTTCTCGGTGCTGGGTCTTAGGTGGTGCGCCCACTACCCTTTTTCGATCATTGTCGGGACCTTTGCTAGCAGTAGAAAATAATTTTCTCTTGGTATCTCTATGGTCTCTAGCCTGAGAATCTCCTGGAACCCTCTGTGACCCAAGTCTATCATGAATACTTTTTGAGGGTCCTAATCTGTCTTTCACCAAAATTCTTTGCAAGGAAGAGCTAGCATCCGTCGGCTGTCCTTCAGCCGTGATACTTTTACTTTTCACCATGGCTTACGATGTAAGTCGTTCAGTAAGTTGTGATTGAAAACCAAAAACACTGCCCCTCCTTCTAGCGCCAATGTTAACGCCACTATCTCGCCTTGCGCTTCAATCACGAAAAGCACACATAATCCTGCACAGTGAACACGTCAGCACCGGATCTCGACGGTTTTGGGCCGCCGGGGTCCGCTCCGGTGTGAAAATAAGTACAGGTCGGAGAAAATGGTTTAACAATGGAGGTTGTATCTTCTAGTGTTTTTTCTCCTTCTTCTTTTTTTTCTCTGAGAAAAATGTTAGTTACCTCTTTCATGTAGTGCTCTGTCCTCATATATTGTCTCATCACCTTGCATGTTTTCCCCCGATATTTCTTGTCAGTTGACTGCATGCAGGCTTTTTCGTACTTGCTCTTCACCCAGTCAACATTATAGCAACTCTTCATTAATGAAGGAAGCTAAAGACGGCTGGGTCCATCACCTCAATCAGCCGCCTGTTAATCCCACAGATTAGGGATAACTTTAGTCTATAAGTTGCCATCTGTCACCCACTACCAGCTCCAATCCAAAGGTTATCTAAATAATCATTTAGATAATAGCCCAATACTTCAAGGGTAAAAATGGACTTGACCCGAAAAGTCCACGATGAATAAGAATTGACCAGCCCAAGATATTCATGCCCAACAATATATATATTGATTAGGTAGTCGATCATAATCAGCGTCATTATCGGTTGGACTTTTTGCTTAATTTTGATGTTAAGTGTGTTATATTTATCAAAATATATACATATAGAAAATTATCTTGCCCTGTGTATAGGGGTGCTCAAAATTTTCAATTTTTTCGGTTTTTTATCAAACCGGGCGGTACCGATTTTTTTCGGTACCGGTTTTTTCGGTTTTTTTATACTTTTCGGTACCGGTACCGGTTCTTAAATTTTTGAATTCGGTAAAACCGAAAAAAAACCGAAATTTGAAAAGACCATTTATTGATACAAATCATTCAATTTTAATTGATACAATTAATCCCAACTATTAAAAATGTATGCTATCTAAAATTTCTAGCATACATGAAATTGTAAAAGTATAGATTTTTAAATAAATAAAATAAATAATACTAACACCAATAATAATAATAATCAAAAGAAATGGTAGATTACAAAAAGAAATGGTAGATTATAAAAAGAAATGTAAATTATAAAATAAAATAGTAGATTAAAAAATAAAATTATATTAATATATATAAAAAAATTCTTAGTTTTAAAAAAATTTATTAATATAAAAAAAATATTTAATTATTTAATTTTTGAGGTATAGCCGAAAATCGAACCGAAAAAACCAAAACCGATTTTGTACCGAACCGGTACCGAAATCGATTTTTCGGTACCGATTCTTGATTTTTCGGTATTTTGAGTTCGGTACCGGTTCGATTTTTTACCGATGAGCACCCCTACCTGTGTATAACAACCTGGTTTTTGCCAATAGCAAAGTAGTTGACTTCATATTTTATACTCCTTCTCTTTTACTAATATCCAATTAATTAATATTTTAACTTGGTTGTCAGTTGTGAACAATCTCGTGTCTTTTGTTAATGCAAAAAAAATAATGTTACATAAAGGGAATAATATAAATATTACATAATATTAACGTCATTGTATATAATTTATTATTAAATTAAATAAATTATATCAACAACAAATCGCATACGCTCAAGTAAATAATATATAAATAGTATATATGATAATTTTATGTGATAATAGCATTATTGAAGAAAAAAAAAGTCGCCTCGTGTCTATTCATCAATCCCAAAAACTATCTCACCCATCTGAACAGACAACAGGATAGAAAAATACAAATGAATGATAAATACAATTGCGTACTCGTCTGCATTAATTGCACAATGATGTTATTTATATCCGTCGTCACAGTCGCTTTACCTAAACACTTTAATCTACTCCATCTCCTATTGACCAACAAAAAAAAAAAAATTCAGATATGATAATTAAACATAAATATAAAACTCTATGTTCATGTAAAAAGAAGATTATATAAAAATATCGTATATAGAATATCATTATAATCTTAATAAATCTCTTATATGTATTTCACAATTATAATTAAATACTAATAAATATATAAATTCACAAATAATTAATTAAGCATAATTTATTTAATTAGACAAAGTAGTAATAAATTTTACATGCAATACAGTCCATCAATGTATTGTGTAGTTAATAAAAATTGGACAATTTATATGTCGTTACCTTGTTACTCACTGAGTAATATGCATGGTTCTCTTCCTCTTAATCTCGTCCACAAAGTCTTGTAAATTCCGGTCAGAGGAGCCACCTTCTGCCACCGCTTCCTCCGCTGCCTTCTTCCACTTCAACGCATTCTCCTTCATCTCCACCCCTTTCGGGCCACTTGTCACCTCACGCAAACACTTCTCCACCTCCTCCCTGCCAATCATCCTCTTCTCAGCGTCACCTCTACTCAATCTAACCCCAACATTCAACACATCAACCATGTACTTAGCATTAGTAACTTGATCACCCCACGCCGGGAACGCCACCACCGGCACGCCGCACGACAACGCCTCCAACGACGAGTTCCAGCCGCAGTGAGTCACAAAACATGCCACAGCCCGGTGACTCAAAACTTTCTCCTGAGAACACCATTGCACCACCTTCCCCTTATCACCCGCCTTCTCCAAGAACCCATCCGGCAACACAGCCGGTTCAACACTGGAATCATGGGCCGGCCTTAAAACCCACAAGAAACAAGCACCCGAATTCAAAAGACCATTCGCAATCTCATCCAGTTGTTCTTGTTTCAAGTAAATAACACTGCCAAACGAAATGTACACAACCGATGAAGCTTCCTTCGAGTCGAGCCAATCAACGCAGTCGTCAGCCTTTATGAAATCAGCACGAACCGTAGAGGTAGGAGTTTTAGGGTTTATGAATAACGGACCGATGGGCTTGATTTTGCAATAGTTTGACATATATGCGAGGAGCTCATCTTCGAGTTCCTGAAATGTTTCCATCAGTACACAGAATGGTTTGGACAGATTCTTGAATTGGCCTAATATCACATTTCCCAAAACCAATAACCGATCAGTTGGATGTAGAAAACTAGGGATTTCATCGTATTTCAACAGAGGCATACATGGCAACTGGACATTAATTTTGAGATCGGCGTCGGTTGGAAAAGGGACTAACTTGTGGTGAAAATGGTAATAAGCCGAAAAGCAAGCACAAGATTGAACCCAAAGCACAGCACTAGGGATGTTTAGGGTTTCAGCTAAATCTGAAACCCATGGAATGAAAGGGCTGTTGATGATGCAGGAGATAGGGCGGCCTTGCTGCTCGTGTTTTTTGATTATACTAACGAGGGCCTTGGATCCAAATTCCTGGAGCTTATGCGAGTCGGAGTTGAAGTCATTGCGTCTTAAATCATCTTCATCTAATCCATCCTCGAAAAACTCGAACCTGATCATACCACCATATTCGCCGATGGGAGTGAGTTTGTCAATCATTTTGTTTGCTTTTCGGAGTACTTTTTCGACCTTTTGTGGTGTTGAGAAGGTGACAAGGAGACCTTTAGCGGCGAGGAGGTTGCCTAGTCGAAGCAAGGGATTAATGTGACCCTGGCCCGGGAAAGAGACTAATAATACATGAACCAGACCTTCAGAACCTTCAAAGCTCATTGTTAATTTAGAGCTTATAAAATTCAATTATACACAAAATTAAGGATATTAAAAAAAGTATATAGCCAAGAGAGAGCGAGAGAGATTGTATTGTATATGTAAGGGATGGAATCATATATGGAATTGAAG
Organism: Panax stipuleanatus; assembly: GCA_020205555.1. Classification (NCBI taxonomy): domain Eukaryota; kingdom Viridiplantae; phylum Streptophyta; class Magnoliopsida; order Apiales; family Araliaceae; genus Panax; species Panax stipuleanatus. Next base: position 3,599,817 of record CM035120.1, on the reverse strand, counting down.
TGGCCGGCAAGGACAAGTTGTATAATTAAATATATAATAATAATAATAATAATAATAATTGAGAGGTTGAAACACAAGACAGCGTTTGGATTGGCTTCGCTGGGCTTAAGTTAAGCTGCTTTTGACTTTTGTGATCAGATACAAGTTAATCTTATAGTACTGCAAGGTGATTTTTCACGTCGAAGTCGCTGTATAGAAATTAATTAATTTGTCGGTTTACGCAGATCGAGTTACATGCATGTACGCACGTGATGTTGTCTGCTGTTGTGGCTGTTTGTTTAAAATAATGCTACTATCACGTAAAAATGATCACATAATGTTCAAATACACACACATGCATATTGTGAATCCCATATGTCAGGCAGAGGCTCACAGTACGTATGTGTGTGTATGTGAGTATTATGTGACTATTTTTATGTGATAGTAGCATTGTTGGTTTGTATATTACCAAGCTTAGGAGACGTACTTGAAATAAAGTGTTCAATTTCCTGTCCCATCTAAAATAATGTTACTATCACATAAATAATCTGACATAATGATCACATACACACACATATATATTGCAGGCCCTACATGTCAGATGCGGGCCCATAATATGTATGTGTGTATGTGAGCATTATATGAGATTTTTTATGCCCATTTAATATTTCTATCAAACAGCAGTATTGATATTAAGTGAAAATTAGTCTTTTTTATCACTATTCATTAGTATTAATTTTAGAACATCACCTCACATTTTTAAGTACATTTTTATTGGGTATTACCAAGTAAGGGTCTTTAATTTTTTTTATCTAAAAAATGATGTGTCATTATAATATTAGTTGGATAAATCTCATGTGATTGACTATGCCATAAATTATCATTAAAATATTTAATATCATGACATTTGAGACTAAATATTTGAGAACTGCCTCAACATTAATTAGTCGCTCCTTCACCGAAGCCTGTGACCCGAGTGGTGTTCCTCTTCCCATAAAAACCATTAGATTGAGGGTTTAGCTAAAAAAAATAAAAAAATTAGTCTCTCCAGTTTCTGGACATACATAAAAGAATAATATTTTTTGCATGTTATTGCTAAATACACCTATATATTTTCTTCCAAAACTAATCCACAAAGAATGGGCTTAAGCCCACAGTCCACTAATGACCTACTCCAGTAATATCCATGTGAATTCCAAAATTATAATCTGACCCCATGATTTGGGCTTGATAATATATAACCCGAGATTGGCAAACTAGAAAAGTAGGAGTCATGAAAACCAAATCTCATGATCTTGCTGTATGTTCTTGTTTAATTTTGGCTCCAAAATCAAGCTAAATACCTGCACTGTAAGACCCCAAATTTTATGAATAAAAATTTAATTTTTTTATATATTATTTTAAAATAGTAAGGTGTTGATTTGATAAATGTGATAAGTTATGGGTGGAATGTGCAAATTTTACAAAATAAGCAAGTGGTTATAAAATATTCGTTGTGTCGGAGAATATTCGTTTGGTCGAGGAATATTCTTTTTGTCGGAGAATATTCGTACGACGGCTCAGTCATTGGTGGACCCCAAAAAGGAATGAATGTCGGATGTAGAAAGCGACAGAAATAACCTTTTTATAAAAATAACGGTAAAACTTTTACCGTTAAAACTGTTAAAATACCCGGTGGTTAAAATACAGTAATACGCGGTGTTGCAGGTAGCACGGTATTGCACAGTAATTCTAATTATTGATTTTTATGTAAGAAGTCACTACTCAATAATTATTACAGTAATTATTGTTCAATATTTTATTTTATTGATTCAATAATTGCATAAGATTTTATTGGTTCAATATTTGCTACGTTGATATTATATCAATAAGTGCTACTTTGCTATTTTATATTAGTGATTCAATAATTATCAATGCACAGTATTTCAAATTATCAAATCAATAATTCATATTATTTGAATAATATTATTAGATAGTACTATTGACAATGTTTAAGGAAGTTCTGTCTAGGAAATGGATTGATTAATTGCGCACCAGTAAGAAAAAATCCTTATCGGAAGGCCTCCTCTTTCATAGGAACGACCTGGTTGTCAATATTGTAGTTCTGTAATATTATTTGTGAATAATTAAATTTTGAAATATTTATTCAATGTGAATTTAAACGGAGGAATTTTTAATATGTGACATTTGTTGAAAGTTGGTATTTTATCTTTTTCGATAAAATAATTTATTCAAATATATTATTATAATATTACATTGTAAGTGTATAATGTGATAATATAATAATATAATAGTGATGATATTTTTTATAACAAATTCACGATATATGAATAAAATGAGACGGAAGAGAGAAAATGAAATTTGGAATTCTTTTAATAATTATAAATGTTTTAATATATATATATATATATATATATATATATATATATAAACATATGATGGAATTCATTATTTTAAAAATGGAGGCTTTAAAATTTTGAATGTATTAAAGATTTTCAAGAGTGATGAGTGTGAAAAAATCATCCGTATGTAAATTTGGGTCATTTTTCTTGCAGAATTTGGAAAAACTTTATTCTACAAAGTTGTAGAGAATTAAATTTTATATGAAATGGACATAAGGTTCATATTTTTCTGATAAAAGGGTTATTTATTATGAATTATTAAAGTTTCGGAATATTGAGTCTGAATTGATTTTTGGTGGAAGAGAACAAATTGAATTTGAACTCTTATGATGCAAACAATGATGTCATCGGAGCGATGAGGTAAGTAATGATGTCATCGGAACGATGAGGTAAGCAATGATGTCATAGAATCGATGATGTAAGCGATGATATCATAAATTATGTCGAAAAGACTATTTTACCCTTACTTTGTCAAGCCTATAAATAGAAGCTCATTTCTTCATTATTTCTCACCAATTCACTAAAGCTATAGAGAGAGAAAGTATAGAGAGAGTAAGAGAGAAAGAAGAAGAGTATTCTGCTATTACACTAGTGTAGTCTCCAAATTTTTATTAAGGTAAGAGGTATTATTTCTTTCGTATTCATGAAGAGAGTTATTTTCTTTTAATATTCGTAAGGGTTGTTATTTCATTCTTTATTATTCTGTTGGAATAACCTGTTTACGCAGACTACCGTATGCATGGTGAAATCATGTTGTTATTCCATTCTTTATTATTCTGTGGGAATAACCTGTCTACGCGGACTACCGCATGCCTAGTGAATAACCCTTCGTATCCAAGTTGTTATTAAATTGTAGAAATAATCTGTCTGAGCGGACTACCGCCTGACGGGTGAAAATTCAATTGCAGTTTCGTATATTGTTTCATTTCAGATTCCTAACTCTAAACTTACTACGGTAAGTATTGCTTTTATAATTCCTGAAATGATCAGAAATTCATTGAGTTTTGTGCTTCATCTAATATCATTTCACTGGAATATTGGTCTGAACTTTCTTGTAAAATTTTTATCTTTTTATGTCGAGTTACTATTCACGAGTTACTATTCACGGTAGAAAAAATATTTTTTTTCTTTTCAAATCATCTTTGATTGGATCTAGGTTTTGATCTTCGTTCTTGAACTCTGGATAAATTCTCTAATATTTGTCCTTTATTTTACTAGATCCGTTATTCGTATTGTTTTTCATCATCCTCAGTCCTAAATGGTGATATAACTGAATATCTTTGGCCTGTAGTGCAAAGATGATTACCTGATGAATATCTTTGGCCCGTAGTGCAAAGATGGACAGAGATGAACATGACCAACTGGTGATACAAATGAATATCTTTGGCCTGTAGTGCAAAGATCAATGATTACCTAATGAATATCTTTGGCCCGTAGTGCAAAATTGGACAGGTGTTGAGATGAACATGACCAACTGGTGATATAAATGAATATCTTTGGCCAGTAGTGCAAAAGATGAATATTTGATTCGAGATGTATATTGATGATGTTACAGGGATAAAATATTGATGATGAACTTTTAAATTATAGAAGATAGTAGACATCATTCTCTACTTAACTCTTCTAATGAATTGTTATTTCCACTGCAGTTGTTGATCTAAAACTGGTTGTCCATATATTTTATCTGATTTGTTGAAGACTAACGATAATTTATTCTTCATTATTTTAGTCATAATATTCTTTACTGGGTTAATTGAGCTCATCATTTTCTTCCATTGTTCTCTTCAGGAAATGAGAATATCGCGGGTACTAGTCGGAGAATGAAGTGATGGTCTGAGTTAGAGTTGTAGAAGTTCTCACTATTTTTTTTATAACATAGTGTGATAATAAATGCAATGAGGACTTAGTTTGAATGTTTATATTTTCTACATGTCTGTATTGACACTCACAGTTGTGTGATCGTATTTTGCACGACCGTTTGATATAAAAGATTATATTTGAATTTTGTTGAGTGTATTTGACGACTCAGAATGGATTGAGTTGATTGAACCTATTTTAGAGGCGTCACAAGCACTGTCCAAGAATATGAATCTTATAATTTTATATAATTTTTTAATAAGTCAACGAAAAAAATAAAAGATCCTTTATTATTTTTGTTTAACTATTATCGACTGAAATTGGAATTAAAAGAACACAGTTTGTGTAAATAGAGGTAATATATATATATATATATATGTATTGAACTCGGTACAATCTTATTTTAATCAGTATGAAAGGAAATAAATTAAGAGAAATAGGGATTTAACTATATTTAGTTGAAAGCATGCCAAAAAAAACAAAATTAAGTCAATTGTATCAACATCATTGGATTGAGTAAATAGAAAAATGGGGCTCAAGGGTATTCTGGTTCAGTGGGTTTGGCTCCTTCCCAATTTTTGCTTCTTTTTCCTTTTCCACAGTTGACATGCATGCAGCCAACCAACAACCAAGAAATTAATCCATAGCTCTAAATTCTGGTTCATTTCATTCTCATTCATACTTGCCTACAGTGGCTGCATTAATTAAGCATATCAAGGGCCCGGAATTACATCCATTGCGTGTGTAATTTATATTATATTATAAATTTTAAAAATTTAAACTTTATTTTTGAAAATAATATAAAAATATTATTAATTTCAAATAATATATAAAAGGTGATTTTTTTTTAATTTAAATTTAAAAACTAAGATTGTAGACTTAAAGCTACATAAGGGAGAAGAGTTTAAAGTGGATGCTTGCTAATAAAGTCGGGCTCGGGCCAGGGTCGTTTTTAAAATTTTGGTGTTTCAGGGCGAAAAATAAAAACGAGATTTTTTTCGAAATATTATTGTCACAAGAAAAGGTAAAAATAAATAAATAAAAAGTACAAGCTGATCTAAAAAAGTGCATTTCTGGAACTTAAAACATAATAGTTCGACTACAACAAAATATATGAGAATACATTCATCGAAAAATACTTCTTTTAGAATTTTTAGAGTCAAAATCTTCAATCAAATGTTCAAAATCTTATATATATATATATATATATTCTATATAAAAAAAAATTGGTGCCCTCTGATGGAGGCCTAGGACGGTCGACCCTCCCACCCGTGTTCGGGAACGACTCGGGCCTCCGACTTTATAAATTAGATGGTCTCTCTCACAGTCTAATGCCCCCTTTCTCTCTTCTCATATTTTTTGTTAACTTGCGAGAGGGAGATTAAACCTAAAACCCCTTAGCAAAAAACCTAAAATACCACTCGAACCAAAGACTCTTACCCTACTATGTGGTATAAAATAAAAAAAAGAACGTCATTCTTTCTCTCTTTCTCTCTCTCTCTCTATATAAGCGCACGAATATCAAAAAAATATGTGATTTTTTTAAGTTATTGTTTTGTTAAATTTTATTTTCTTACTATCAATCGTATTTAATTATGTAATTGTTTACTATTATAACGATATACACATTGTAGAGTTCACAAACACGTTGTGAGAGTGTGATAGCTCATTTCAAATTGATGTTACAGTGGATTTATAACCTATTAGGTTGAAGTTCCATCATACTTATTAATTCATTTACACTCTTAAAATTTATCTGATATGAGATTCATGTGAACTATCCCAACACTACGGAAGTCAGGGGAACCTGAGGAAATATGGAAGATTTAATCCCCCAAAATTTGATCCAAGTCAAATTCCTAAGTCATTGCCAATATGGATGGCCTATGGGGGAAATGATGGCTTGGCAGATGTGGAGGATGTGCAGCACACGTTGAAGGAATTAAAAGCTAAGGGAGACGTTTATGATAGTTTGATAGCATTTTTTGAGAGAAGGAGAAAATTATAATAGTACGTAGGAGTAGAGTTCTTATGTCTACATGTTGTACATGTATAGTTCACATTTTGATCTAATTCTGATTATTTAAAGAAGATAAATATAACGGTGGTAATACAATTCGGATTAGGATTCTCTCCATTTCACCTTTTAGTTCACTCTCTATTTTATGGTCCAGATTTAAAATGTGCGCTCTCTCTCCTGTCAGCATGATATTACATTCCCTTACATTTTAAATGTGGACCATAAAATAGAGAGTGAAATGGAGAAGATCCTAATTCATACAATTCTTCTCCTTGTACTATCACATAATACATAATGCTCACATTATATCACATATATACTGCGGGCCATGTGTTATGTGCCGGGCAAGCAAATATATATATGTGTATGTGAGATTTGTGCGACTCAAATTATGTGGAAATAACATTGATCGATAGAAAAATACAAATGATAAATACAATTGCGTACTCGTCTGCATTAATTGCACAATGAACAATCTCGTGTCTTTTGTTAATGCAAAAAAAATAATGTTACATAAAGTGGATAACATAAATATTATATAATATTAACGTGATTGTATATAATTTATTATTAAATTAAATAAATTATATCAACAACAAATCGCATACGCTTAAATAAATAATATATAAATAGTATATATGATAATTTTATGTGATAGTGCATTATTGAAGAAGAAAAAAAGTCGCCTCGTGTCTATTCATCAATCCCAAAAACTATCTCACCCTTCTGAACAGACAACAGGATAGAAAAATACAAATGAATGATAAATACAATTGCGTACTCGTCTGCATTAATTGCACAATGATGTTATTTATATCCGTCGTCACAGTCGCTTTACCTAAACACTTTAATCTACTCCATCTCCTATTGACCAACAAAAAAATATATATTCAGATATGATAATTAAACATAAATATAAAACTCTATGTTCAGGTAAAAAGAAGATTATATAAAAATATCGTATATAGAATATCATTATAATCTTAATAAATCTCTTATATGTATTTCACAATTATAATTAAATACTAATAAATATATAAATTCACAAATAATTAATTAAGCATAATTTATTTAATTAGACAAAGTAGTAATAAATTTTACATGCAATACAGTCCATCAATGTATTGTGTAGTTAATAAAAATTGGACAATTTATATGTCGTTACCTTGTTACTCACTGAGTAATATGCATGGTTCTCTTCCTCTTAATCTCGTCCACAAAGTCTTGTAAATTCCGGTCAGAGGAGCCACCTTCTGCCACCGCTTCCTCCGCTGCCTTCTTCCACTTCAACGCATTCTCCTTCATCTCCACCCCTTTCGGGCCACTTGTCACCTCACGCAAACACTTCTCCACCTCCTCCCTGCCAATCATCCTCTTCTCAGCGTCACCTCTACTCAATCTAACCCCAACATTCAACACATCAACCATGTACTTAGCATTAGTAACTTGATCACCCCACGCCGGGAACGCCACCACCGGCACGCCGCACGACAACGCCTCCAACGACGAGTTCCAGCCGCAGTGAGTCACAAAACATGCCACAGCCCGGTGACTCAAAACTTTCTCCTGAGAACACCATTGCACCACCTTCCCCTTATCACCCGCCTTCTCCAAGAACCCATCCGGCAACACAGCCGGTTCAACACTGGAATCATGGGCCGGCCTTAAAACCCACAAGAAACAAGCACCCGAATTCAAAAGACCATTCGCAATCTCATCCAGTTGTTCTTGTTTCAAGTAAATAACACTGCCAAACGAAATGTACACAACCGATGAAGCTTCCTTCGAGTCGAGCCAATCAACGCAGTCGTCAGCCTTTATGAAATCAGCACGAACCGTAGAGGTAGGAGTTTTAGGGTTTATGAATAATGGGCCGATGGGCTTGATTTTGCAATAGTTTGACATATATGCGAGGAGCTCATCTTCGAGTTCCTGAAATGTTTCCATCAGTACACAGAATGGTTTGGACAGATTCTTGAATTGGCCTAATATCACATTTCCCAAAACCAATAACCGATCAGTTGGATGTAGAAAACTAGGGATTTCATCGTATTTCAACAGAGGCATACATGGCAACTGGACATTAATTTTGAGATCGGCGTCGGTTGGAAAAGGGACTAACTTGTGGTGAAAATGGTAATAAGCCGAAAAGCAAGCACAAGATTGAACCCAAAGCACAGCACTAGGGATGTTTAGGGTTTCAGCTAAATCTGAAACCCATGGAATGAAAGGGTTGTTGATGATGCAGGAGATAGGGCGGCCTTGCTGCTCGTGTTTTTTGATTATACTAACGAGGGCCTTGGATCCAAATTCCTGGAGCTGAGGTATGTAGAAGTTGAAGTCATTGCGTCTTAAATCATCTTCATCTAATCCATCCTCGAAAAACTCGAACCTGATCATACCACCATATTCGCCGATGGGAGTGAGTTTGTCAATCATTTTGTTTGCTTTTCGGAGTACTTTTCCGACCTTTTGTGGTGTTGAGAAGGTGACAAGGAGACCTTTTGCGGCGAGGAGGTTGCCTAGTCGAAGCAAGGGATTAACGTGACCCTGGCCCGGGAAAGAGACTAATAATACATGAACCAGACCTTCAGAACCTTCAAAGCTCATTGTTAATTTAGAGCTTATAAAATTCATTATCTATATGGATAAGGATTTCTATGTCCTCAATTCGGTAATAAAACAAAATAGTGGAAATACATGACTTGCATTAGTACGTAGGCCTGACAATAAAGTTAATCATGATCTTAATTATTTTAGAATACTTAATTAGGGACGGTTTGATAAAATTAAATGAAAAATTCTGAATGTATAGTAGAATCTGAATGAGCTGAATAGAAATAAAAAAAATTGAATACAGAATAAAATAATGTGTTTGATAATTGTCCTATTTTAAATGAATGTATATGTGTTTGATAATCTATTTAAAACATCTGAATACTTGTATTATCCTATTTTAAATTTATGAGTTATCATGAACAAATTTATTATGTACTTATATAAATATAATTATACATAAACAATGTTATCTAAGAAAAATTAAATATAAATTTTTGAACAATATTTGATGGAGTATTTATACTATTAGTAATATAATGTTAGGAATAAAATATTAATAATATTTTATAGTACATAAAATAACAAAAGACTACAACAACATTCATTAAATTAGTTATTGACCATTTTGTTAAGAAAAAATCAAAAACAATTTGTACATAACAAAATTTGTTAACTAACAAGATGAACATTGAATTTAAATTTTAATGGTTTGTAAGAGTACGTAAGTAAAAATATCGTTCAACACTATTTCTTACTCATTCAATCATAATTTTTTAGATAAATCGCTCAGATGTCAGAATTTAAAAATTGTTAAACAAATGGTCTGAATAACTTATTCGGTCAGATTTAAATTCATTCAAAAGTAAATATAGAAATCAGAAAAACATATCCATCGATCGACATCATCAGCAAGGTATTGATCATATCTATGTAACTTAATTTCAAATTTAAAATATTTTTGAACGATTATAAATAAAATAAAGAACAAAGTTTATAAAACTCGTACGTCAATCTCATGAATATTTTTTAAGTTAATGAAGTTGTAATTCACGTAGATAATATTAATTTTAAAAATATCTAAAATTAATATTTATCTTATAGTACTGCTGACTGCATGGTGGTTTTTCACGTAGAAGTCGCTGTATAGAAATTAATTAATTTGTCGGTTTACGCAGATCGAGTTACATGCACGTACGCACGTGATGTTGTCAGCTGTTGTGGCTGTTTGTATATTACCAAAAATAATGCTAACATCACGTAAAAACTCATAGAACTCTCACGTACACACACATATATAATATGAACTTCACATGTCAGACAGGGACTCATAATATATATGTGTGTGTATATGAGAGTTATGTATAACTTTTTATGTGATAGTAACATTATTGTATTACCAAGCTTAGGAGACGTACTTGAAATAAAGTGTTCACTTTCCTGTCCCATTTAATCTTTCTATCAAACAACAGTATTGATATTAAAAGGTTCTCTTAACATGTGCTTTAAGGGCACATATTAAGCACACAGTTCAATAGAATATTTTTTTGAACTGTGTATATATTCCTTTAATTTTTACATTTATACCAAGTTCAAGAGAATATGTACACAATTCAAGAGAATATTCCCTTGAACTGTGTGTTTAGCATGTGCCCTAAGAACACATGTTAAGAAATTTCATATTAAAATAATACTACTATCACATAATTTTGAGTCACATAATGCTCACATACACACACATGCATACTGTGGACCCTGCCTGACATGCAGGGTCTGAAAATATACGTGTGTATGTAAACTTTATGTGACCCAAATTATATGATAGTAACATTGCAGTCAGCAATACTATAAGTAAGTCAACAGTACTATAAGTATGTGTGTATGTGAGCATTATGTGAGATTTTTTATGCCCATTTAATATTTCTATCAAAAAACAGTATTGATATTAAGTGAAAATTAGTCTTTTTTATCATTATTCATTAGTATTAATTTTAGAACATCAACTCACATTTTTAAATATATTTTTATTGGGTATTACCAAATAAGGGTCTTTAATTTTTTTATCTAAAACATGATGTGTCGTTATAATATTAGTTGGATAAATTTTATGTGATTGACTATACCATAAATTATCATTAAAATATTTAATATCATGTCATTTGAGACTAAATATTTGACAACGGCCTCAACATTAGTCGCTCCTTCACCGAAGCCCTTTGACCCGAGTAGTATTCCTCTTTTTCATAATAACCATTAGATTGAGGGTTTAGCAAAAAAAAATAAAAAAATTAGTCTCTCCTTTTTCTGGACATACATAAAAGAATAATAATTTTTGCATCTTATTGCTAAATACACCTATATATTTACTTCCAATATCCAGCAAACTAATCCATAAAGAATGGGCTTAAGCCCACAGCCCACTAATGACATAGTCCTGTAATTTCCCTGTGAATTCCAAAATTATACCCTGACCCCATGAATTGGGCTTGATAATATATAACCAACCCGAGATTGGCAAACTAGAAAAGTAGGACTCATGAAAATCAAATCTCATGATCTTGCTGTATGTTCTTGTTTAATTTTGGCTCCAAAATCAAGCTAAATACTAGCACTGTCCAAGAATATGAATCTTATATTTTTATATAATTTTTTAATAAGTCAATGAAAAAAATAAAAGATCCTTTATTATTTTTGTTTAACTATTATCGACTGGAATTGGAATTAAAAGAAACAGTTTGTGTAAATAGAGGTAATATATATATATATATATATATATATATATATATATATATGTATGTATGTATGTATGTATGTATTGAACTCGGTACAATCTTATTTTAATCAGTATTAAAGGAAATAAATTAAGAGAAATAGGGATTTAACTATATTTAGTTGAAAGCATGCCAAAAAAACAAAATTAAGTCAATTGTATCAACATCATTGGATTGAGTAAATAGAAAAATGGGGGTCAAGCTGAAGGGTATTCTGGTTCAGTGGGTTTGGCTCCTTCCCAATTTTTGCTTCTTTTTCCTTTTCCACAGATGCATGCATGCAGCCAACCAACAACCAACAAATTAATCCTTAGCTCTAAATTCTGGTTCATTTCACTCTCATTCATACTTGCCTACAGTGGTTGCATTAAGCATATCAAGGGCCCGGAATTGCATGCATTGCGTCATTGCGTGTGTAATTTATATTATATTATAAATTTAAAAATTTTAAACTTTAATTTTCAAAATAAAATAAAAATATTATTAATTTCAAAGAATATATAAAAGGTGATTTTTTTAAATTTAAATTTAAAGACTAAGATTGTAGACTTGAAGCTACATAAGGGAAGCGGTTGCTTGCTAATACAGTCGGGCTCGGGCCAGGGTTTTTTTTTAGATTTTGGTTTTTTGGGACGAAAAATGAAAACGAGATCTTTTTTGAAATATTATTATCACAAAAAAAGGTAAAAATAAATAAATAAAAAGTACAAGTTGATCTAAAAAAGTGCATTTTTGGAGTTTAAAACATAATAGTTCGACTACAGCAAAATATATGAGAATACATTCATCGAAAGATACTTCTTTTAATATTTTTAGAGTCAAAATCTTTAATCAAATGTTCAAAATCCTATATATATATATATATATACTATATAAAAAAAAAATTGGTGCCCTCTGATGGAGGCTTAGGACGGTCGACCTTCCCGCCCATGCTCAGAAACGACCCTGACTCGAGCCTCCGATTTTATAAATTAGATGGTCTCTCTCACAGTCTGATGCCCCCTTTCTCTCTTCTCATATTTTTTGTTAACTTGGGGGAGGGAGTTTAAACCTAAAACCCCTTGCTTAGCAAAAGACCTAAAATACCACTCGAACCAAAGACTCTTAGGTGCTGTTTGTTTATCTCTTAACAGGTCTTAATAGACCCCCTCTTATTCTCTAAGAGGGTAGATGTTGTTTGTTTATTTTTTGTTACCTCTGAATGCCTCTAAATGGTTGAGATAGAAAATCAAATCTAAATTATTCAGACATGCCTCTTAATGAACTTTGCTATTTTTTAGACACAAATACCCTCTTCAATATTATCAATTTTCTTGTGTATGCATGCCAACCACTGCCACCCACCGACGCCACCATCGCCTCCAGACCACCAAACCACCACCACCAGACCACCAGATCTGCGGGGGGAGGAGGGGAGGGGGACGCGGGGGGAGGGGTGGGGCAGGGGCAGGGGCGGGGAAGGCGAGAGAGGAGGGAGGAAGTGGGACGGGGATGAGGGAGGAGGGAAGAGGGTGGGTAGGGTAGGGTAGGGTAGGGTAGGGTGGGGTGGGGTGGGGCTGGGGAGGAGGGAGGAGGTGGGTGGGGCAGGGGCAGGGGCGGGGGAGGAAGGGGGTGGGGGGTGGGGGGTGGGGGGTGGGGGGGAGGGAGGAGGGAGGAGGGAAGAGGTGGGCCGGACGAGGATGGGGGAGGAGGGGGAGGGGGGAGGGGGTGGGTGGTGGGGTGGAGCGAGGAAGGGGGGATAAGGGAGAAGGTGGGTGGAGCAGGGGAAGGGGTAGCGGCGGGGGGGGGGGGGGGGGGGGGGGGGGGGGGGGGGGGGAGGGGGGGGGGGGGGAGGGGGGGGTTGGGATGGGGGAGGAGGGAGAAGAAGAAGTGTTTTTATTTTTTTTTCAAGGGTTAAAGTAGTAAAAACCTGTTATTCAGACATTTTGAGAAAAGTATTTATCAAATAATATTTTTTCATTCAGATATAATTATATTTAGATACTCTATATTATTCAGATGTCTAAACTATTCAGATCTTAACAATTAATTTTATCAAACACAACCTTACTCTACTATGTGGTATAAAATAAAAAGAAGAACGTCCTTCTCTCTCTCTCTCTCTCTCTATATATATATATATATATATATATATAAACGCACGAATATCAAAATTATATTTGATTTTTTTAAGTTAATGTTTTGTTAAATTTTATATTCTTACTATCAATCGTATTTAATTATGTAATTGTTTATTATTATAAGAACAATGCTATTATCACATAATTTGGGTCACATAAAATTTATATATACACACATACATATTTGCGGATTCTGTATATTACGAATGACCCATAATATATATATATATATATATATATATATTTATATATATATATGTATGTGAATATTATGTGACCTAAAATTATGTGATAATTGCATTATTTTTATTATAATGATATACACATTGTAGAGTTCACAAACACGTTGTGAGAGTGTGATAGCTCATTCCAAATTGATGTTACAGTGGATTTGCAGTGGTAGGTACCACGTAAATTCAAAAAAAGTTGGAGACCTTGATTGAGACTGTCCTAAGAAATTTGTCTTGAAAAAAATAAGATAAAAAAAAACCTAAGAGATTTGCCTCCAATATAATAAAATAAGACTAATAACATATATATAAATATCGTTAAATACATATTTATTTTCTAACATAAATATTCCTCTAAACTTATCACAACCTAAAATAACGTACGCAAAATCAAAAGGTTATATAATTATTCACAAATAAAATATAGTTCCTTAATTCATCCTAAAGAGAGAATCCCTTTCGAATTAATATGCATTGAAAGAAAATATTATGGGTCATTTAACCTCCTAATTCTCTCATTTAAGTAACAATTAATATTATATTTTGGGCCATAAAAGCAGTGGCGAAACTAGAACGTTTTTAGAGGAGGGTCAAAATATATCAGTAAAAAAAAATTATTTATTTACTATTGGAGTGATTCTTTCGACTGTACGACTGAGAGGAGACAACTGTATCTTGCGATTCTGTATAATTTGAAAACGTCTCAAAATTTTGGTCAATATCAAAATTTATGTAGAAATATTATTTTTTTTATTTCATGTAGAAATACATGAGAGGGATTCATGTAGAAATATTATTTTTTTTATGTGAAAATATCAATTTTCTATATAGAACAAAGAAAATTAATCCAGAAAGAAATCAACAAAGGGGAGAGTCTCTAAAGTAAATTCATGATGTTTAAAAATATAAAACGTTTGTAGAAAATAATTTGGTAAATAAAAAACTTGATTTTTGTGATCATTCTTCAATCTCAAGTAGCGACCTAGATTTGATTGTGTTTTAAGTTCTTTCATTTGAATTTCATTGTAAAATAAAATTTATTCTATTTTTTAATTTATGGAGCGCATGTAAAAAATTTTGGAATGCTATTATAAACTACTACTACCTCCGTCCCACAATAAGTGATTTTTAGGCTTAATATTTTTTTTCAAAATAAGTGATGTGTTAGAATTCCAATACAATTTTTACAATATTTTCCCATATGTGCCCTTATGCAACCAATGATATTTATTGCGTATTTATTGAAAAGTTGAAAGGTTGAAGAAAGAGAGAAAGAGACCAAAAGGCAATAAAAAAAGTCTCAAACAAAACAAAGAAAGTATATTAAGGGTATTTTTGTCATTTTAGCTTGTGTATTGGTATGTGTAATCTAAGTTAAAAAAGCACTTATCATGGGACGGAGGTAGTATTATTATACATATATACATGTGTGTATATATATATATAAATATATATATTGACTATTAATATATGTGTGATATTGATTATTAATATATGTATTAATATATATATATATATATATCATGTGCAAAATTTTGTTTGAGGTCAGATGTTTCCCTCGACGAACCCCCCCCCCCCCCCCCCCCCCCCCCGGTTCCGCTAATGCATAAAAGAATAAAAATGGACTCTAATTTGGACGGATGAAAGCAAAAGTAAAACTTGTTTTTTCCAAACTTAGTCTTTTCTTTTCTTCCTCGAGTTTTCATCTTTCAAAGTAACGTACCAAGTTAGGATTCAAGAACGCAAAACCCTCACAATCTTTTAAATAGTGAACTTCTAACTTCGATGCTATATATGGGAATATATATAAGAAACCTTATGGCCATAATAACATTGTAAATTCACAAACACAAGCTTCCATTACCACAAAAATATTTCAAATTAATATATATAGATAGCTCTCCCATTTGTTCAGCATGGTTTCAAGAATTCAATATTTTACTGTAATTTATTTTCTTGTTTCTCTCCTCTTGTGCTCTAAGCCTTCAGCTACCGAGGCCAGCAGGAGTCTGAATATTGGATTACCTCTCGGCGTGATGAAGCTATCGGGACCAAGCCCCCGAGGTAATGGACGACGACATATCATGAGGCACAAACAAGACCTTACAACACTTGGAAATTTAAAGGACTCTGGCCCTAGTCCTGGTGAGGGCCACAAATATGTTGATGGCAATCAACACTAATGCCATTGATGATGGATTTTTACCACTATTAATTTTCAACTATATGTGTGTATATCTATACATATGATTTGTTACAACACAAATATAGAATTATAGAAATGTTATCCCTTTTTTCTTAGCCTACATGCATTACATCAGTCCACTCTATAGGAGTATATTGCATGATCAATCAGGTACGTTCATCAATCATCAATCATCAATCATCAATCGACTAGGCTACACCGGAAGTCTCACATATATAAATGTCAAAGGTCTTATCAGAAAAGACATATATGGGAAGAAAGAATTGTGTAGAACATCTAAATGATGTAGATTGTTTGAGATCATATATAAACTATGTGAAGTAATTTTGTATTGCTTTGTAGGATTGATGGTTGGATATTTTCAAAATCTGTTGTTATATAATAAATATATTATATTGTTTTAATAATTAATAGATGTATTGGTTTAATGGTAAATGTATGATTATTAGTTTGACCAGGTGTAACGTTGAACCGGTACAATGGTTCAACTTGGGTTACTAGTTTGAACCGGTGTGATTGTTAGTTTGAACGGGTATGACATTGAACCGGTGTTCAATTTTGATCACTAATTTGAACCGGTGTGATTGCTACATTGAACCAATGCAATAGTTCGATTTAAGTCACAAGTTTGAACTGGTGTGACCATTAGAAAAGATGTGTTTGGTTCATATATTTTCAAATTGAAAAGATGTCTTTTTAAAGGGATGTTTGGAATCCTATAAATGGATTAGAAAACTCTCATTTGGGTTCATTCACAAAAAATGAATGCATAATTCTTTAAAAGAATATCGGTGTTATTATTTTCTTCAATCTCAAATTATAGTTTTGAATTAAATACTATATATCTTGTACATAGTATTTAATACAAATTAATTTATAGGTCTGTCTTATATAAGGAGATCACAAATTCGCTGTAAGCTTGTGCAGTTTATATAGGGGACGAATACTGTCTTAAAGAGAGAGTATACTTTTATTCGATTCAGGTGATACTATTATTATTTTTTAAAATTTCGACAATGTCCTATATATATAACTTGTTTGTACGCAAACATGTTCGACTTATTATAGTTTTAAGAAATTAGGATTAATATTCTTGGTCATATGATAGTAAAAGGTTTAACATGTAAACATTATCCATCACAAAAGTTGAAGCGAAATTTGGTGGTTATTGATCGATTAACATAAATAGATCAGATCAAATCAAATCCAATCCATGGATCCTCTTCTTTTCTACCACTAATGTTCTTCAGTGATTCAATACACTCCCAGATACTAATATTGAAACCAAGAGAAATAAATGGCTTCTTAAAACTAATTAATTTGTGGAATATCATAGATGATATTTTCATTAAAAGTTTAAACTTCGGAATGTTAATGCGTTAATTATATGGGACAAAATATTGAAAAGAAGAGGGGAAATTGATTAATTTATAAAAGTCGGAGTACATGACTGCAATCACTAATTATTATTATTACTATATATATAACAAGACAAATGATGATCTTATCTAAATTAACTGAGTCACTGTGATTGGTCAACAAGTTAATCCGGAGTTCATCACCTCTATTTATACAATGTATATCATGTTCATACTTATATCAAACTTTTCTTATCTTTAGTTGTATTATTCCAAGGGTGTACATGCATGTATTAAAAAATATATACAATTATTTTGATATACATACAACTATACAATTTCATGTTCAATATATTACTACCATGCATTCATACTATACTATTATATACTTAAATTATAATACCAAATGACACACATCACAAAATGACACCATAATTTTTGATTGAATTATCCTTTTGTCTTGCATGGGTTATCAATCTAGTTTAAAATAATTAAAACTTGGAAGAAACATGATCAAACCGGTCAATTAATTAGGTAAGGTAATATTAGAAGAAAAAGAGAGCGAATTAAAGGAGTAGTTCAATTGTGAGAATTACACACTAAAATCAAAACCTGCTGCCAGAAGCAAACAAGAAAAAAAAAGAAAGAAAGAAAGGAAGTCAAAGAGAACAAAATTATGTTTTCAAAAGAAAATAAACAATTTTGTGTGGATTAAAAGAACTAACACTTGTCTAGTATAAATAATGTAGAAAATTCCTAGCTGACAAAGTATTCTGCCAAACACACACACACACACACACACACACACACACACACATATATATATATATATATATATATATATATATATATATATATATGTTGATTCATTCCTCCTGGGATTTAGCTTTTCTAGAGTCAAGAGATTCATCAAACCTCCCAAAACGCTCACTCTAACATATGATAGACTTATTATTCATGATTATGAATAAATGAATATATCATAGTCTAACAAAATATATCAAAATCATTAGATAGGATAGAGCTCTCATCACACTTGTTTTTGATCCTCTTGATTATTTGTCACAAGAAAAACACAGCATGAGTCAAATGTCCAGTACGGATATAGAGTACAAAATAAAGAACTGAGTTAACTAACTCAATTTAATGAACTGAACTGTAACGAACAAAATTAATATGACAAAATAATAGGCGAATCAAATGAATGGGGTTATTTCATACCGAGCTCAACAAAACAGAAATATACCTTGTCACACAGGCAAGCCAAATAATTAATGTCACACAGACAAGTCACACGCATTAGACCGCGAATCCAAATGCATGCAAAATCGGAAGGCATGTTTGGCACAAACATCACCAATCCGCAGAACAGAACAGAACAGAAAATTAGGGTCGACCCATACGTACGCCTCCCACAACAAAACACCAAATGTCCAACTCCCACCGGCGCACAAAACGGAGACGCCATGGACTGGTCACACCGTCACGGAATGCTTCAGTGCCAAGAGGATAAAATGTCACAACACATGCAACATAACTACTTCATTTTAATTAGACTTTCATTTTAAGACAGTACATTGAAAATATGGCAGATTTGTAACTGATAATTTTGAAATTAACTAATTAATTTCATTTCATGTGTTATGCATAACTAATAAATTATAACACTTTATGCTAAAATTCTTGATCATGAAATGGTATTTTAAAAGTATATATATATCAGTCAATTTTAAGGGCATATCCTTTTATTTTACATATCATGCTCATCATTTGTAGCGACGAATTGACGACGGTTCGGTCTGTTGCTATAGAACAGATAAACAGTTTATATGTTTTGGTGATGGTTCGATGTGTCGCTAAAAACTAAGACGACGATTCTCTGATATACACGACGAACCGAATCGTCGTCTGTCCGTCGTTAAAGATAGCGAGTAAGATATGTATATTGGGCCTGTACATCACCACCTTTTTCATGATTTAATTTTTCATGACTTTTACTGCATAAACTCATAAATTAATGTAAGTAAAGAAAATCAAAGATTATTTGTTCAAAAAGATTGTAGAAGATTTTCAAAAAAAAAAATGCTTAAAACATTAGCCCACAACCCCACAACTTCTACGTTATAATACCAAAGCCCAAAGCTATATTTGTGGCTTCAAACAAATCCAGAAATAATCTGGGCTAAATCCAATGACAGGCTACCTATAATTGAATTTTTATTCCGGTTGTTATGCCTTTTGTAAATTATATTCGCGGTTGTTTATCCTTAAAAATGGCGGGATTGTCCCTCCTCCGCCGAGCTTTTCCTCCAATCACCGATCTCCGCCGCCGTATCCGACTGCCGGAGAGCACAAACTTCCAAATATTCCGAGCGGCGAACTCATTCAGGTCTAGCTCAACTTCTCATACCGGAAAGTGAAACTGACAAGAAGGAAGGTAAGCTCTTTCGGTTGGGGCTGATCTGATTCTTGATTTGTTAATTTCATTGATTTTTTTCGTTAGTGATAGTAAAAGGATGAAATCTTTATATCGGGTTTTGGATTGTATGTGAGATTTTATGTTCTTTTTATTTGTAGAATGAAATTGTGTCACTTGCTTTTCGAAATGAAGAAAGCTTCATTCGCAATTATACTTGATAGGAAAATATCTCAAAACAGTGTTCTAATTGTCACATTTCTAGGCGATATATAAGCTTTATAAACCTGTATGATAAACCCGTAGAGGCAGAGCAATATTGATGTAGGGTGTTATGCAGTATAGTAAGGTTATAGGATTAATGGTTGGAAAATGGCAAGACTTGGCCAGATTTTAGAAGTATTTGCTTAGAGGAAATTTCAAAGACATTTAATTTGGGGATTCTTGTCTTTGATTATGAAAGAAAGGGGGAAAAGGATATCAAGGGGGCTAAGCAATACAGAAGAAGAAGCTTTCTGGAATTCTCGGCAGAATTTTTAAGGGATTAATGCCAAAGTGTAGGTCACTTAAGCATAGTAGATAACTTCAAAAAGCTTCACACAGATTCATCAGTTTACTATACATTTCTGCACAATTTCTGCACAAAGTGGCTGCCTCTGTTTTGAACATGCATTCTCATGAGTCCTACTTTTATTTGATTTTTTATTTTTATGAATGTTAACAAGTGTACATGACATACATGGACATGGTTTTTCTTGATAATTATTTTCAGTTTTAAGTTTAAAAAAAAATTATGTCCAAGTTTGTCCAATGTAAATATTAATATTCATAAAAAATACATTCAACAATATAGGACTCTCTTTTACTGACAGAGGTAGTATCAAAATTTTATTATAGCAGAGAGAGATTCTATTTACATCCCAACTCGAAGGTGACCCAGCTTAGATTCAACCTGATGTTCCCAGTTTTCTCTTGTTCATATATTTTACACAAATCTATTAATGTTCGGGCTAAACGTAAACTGCAACTGATCTCTTTGTAATAAACTGAATTATTGTCACATCTTAATATGAACTTAGTTGGTGCCATCACTCAGTGATGTTATAAGTTGTTTACAAAGGATCGACTATAAATTTGTTCTTAACTTCTGCTCATATCTACAGAAAGTGGCTGCCTCACTTTTGAGTCTGTGTTCTCATGTGTTTCTAATTAAATTTTATGTTCTCAAAATTCCAAATTGACTGCACACCATATAATGGGAATTGAAGTGTCATGAGTTTCTCAAGTTGTATTTAAATTGAAATCTTGGTGGAAAATCATGCTGAAAGAATGTGTTGAACTTGTTTTTCTTCTCAATTGTGAACTGTGAAGCCTATGAACCTATTAATATCTCAAGTTCTAATTAATTTCAGTGTTCTAGCTCAAGAACATCTAGTCAATTAATGGGTGATCCATGCTTATTCTTGCCAAATAAAAATGGCTGATTTACACGTAAAGTATGTTTGATGATCAATTTTCCTAAAGAGGAATTTTGGCTATTGTTTCTTTACAGTTTCTATTGAAGCAATTAAGTATACTTTGTAAATTACCTGAAGGTGGCAGCGGAGGATTCTTGTGGACTTTGGTTATTGAATATTTCTTCCTAAAATACCGTCCAATAGTTGCCTTTTTCAGGAAAATGAGTGTCACTGCAATGAGGAAGAACAGAAGTTTATCCACAGCCTCGAAATGTCCAAGGCCTTGACATTGCCAGCTGCCATTTTCAGTGGTATTTATCACATTCTCTTGCTTCTGTATGACAACCCACAAATGAACAGAAGTTTATCCACAGCCTCGAAATGTCCAAGTGAGTTTAATATCTTCCATATCATGCTCTCTACTATAAACATGTTAATTTCATAGGCTCATCATTATCTACTAGAAAAGAAAATGACAACTCATGCAAGCTAAAACATGGTGATGTCAGTATGAATAAACCTAGTCATTAGTTATTGTCTTTGTTCCTGGAAGGTGATTTTACTCAAAAAGTGCTTGCAGAGGAGAAAACATTTATAGGGATGTTTTTCCTTTAAAGCAACACAACCATCGTCTTTTTTTCTATATTTCTTTTTCCGAGTCCATCGGTTCCAAAATTAGAGATACATTTCTAAAACAACCGACTTTTAAGGAAATTTTATTTTTCTAAACATATCTCTAACTTTTGTTAGAAGAAATGTAGTAGTAGTGGCAAGATACTAGTCAAGAATATAATTAATGGCATATTAGGAGTTTATTGGAATGGTGGGAGTACAAACCCAAGTTTTGACCAGGTAACTTACCACAAGCCAATTCATGAGTAGAGTATGAGGTTTCCTGAATTGGCTTCTAAGCAAGTGCCATAAAAATAACGTTCAATTTAAGGTTCCACAAAATTACTGCATTCTGAAAGTCGAGGGACATTTCATTTCTACTGCAAGACTTGCAATTCACACCAACTTTCTAGGCTTTGTTATGACGATTTTCCTTAATTTGGCATTACTTTCATGGATGCAGATCGTTAATTAGATTTTGATCTTGCTTTTGTACTTTTGCTGAACTAATTGGAAATATTGTTAATTTTTTTAATCTTATATATATATATATATATATATATATATATATATATATATATATATGCGTGCGTGTGTGTGTGTATTGTTGGATTTTTGCTATAAAAATCTTATTTATCTATTTATTTATTGTTTATTTATGTTGGACATTTATTTATTAATAAAAATACATCATTCATCATTCATTAAATGGTCATTTAGTTTGTTTATATAAATCTCCATATTATATATATTATGGTTTTTGTGTATAAATAAATGTTATACACAAAAAATATTAATCATATGTAATATATAAACAAAAAAAATAATGGTTTATAACCTAGGATGATTTGAAATTTTTATCATGTACTAGGTTATAGTACTTTAACAGAGATGATTTATCTTGATCATGGAAGTTGGACTTCTAATTAAAGTACTAGTGTATTAACGGTGTGCATTAAACAAATCATGTGAAAATATTTTATTTCAAAAATATTTTCACATAAATACTAATTTGTAAAATTTCTTAATTTTGAAATAATATTGGACTTAATATTATTATATATATTAATTTTATGTTCTAATGAGTGAGATTATATTGTGTTAATTAATATACCTCGGAATGTGGATTAATATATATAATTAATATTATTATTGTCAAAACATCTATAAGATTTTTCTTAAGATAATTTATCATTGATTATAGAATCTTGGCCGAATCTTTTAATATGTATTATTAAAAGGATTGATTTAATTGTGAAATCAATTTATGATCAAATATTGATAAATTATGGATTTATGAAATTAGTTTAAATATATTGGAATTGTATTAATTGATTCTAAAATATTTATGTGCATCTATAGATGAAATATTTACAGTTTATTAGTAAATGATTTATTTAATTTCTAGATTGAATTGTAATTACAATTATTTAGTGGAATTAATTGTAATTAATATTTATTTTGAATATTATTATTAGATAATAATATTTAGATAAGTATAGGAGTTAGAAGAGGAATCTTACTCTTCTTACCCTAATATAGTAATATGGACCAGATTCATAAGAGATGGTTAGGATCAATGTTATTATATATATGGTCAGAAGTGTATTTTCGAGACCACACTCTAAATTCGTCATAGGAGGGAAGATCTTGAGTATATTAGAAACTGTACGGATTTTGAAAACATATTAATCCAAGCAAACATTAGGTAACAAATTATTCATAATCTAGATACATATATATATATATATATATATATATGTTGTTGTCATAAAATCATAAAGATGATTCAGGCTTTATTTTATTTTTAAAACTTATTTTTGGATTATTTTTCGTACATGTATGTCTTGTTGTGGATAAGCATTGTGTTTATTAGGACTATGTTTGTTTGCAAAGATTATACTTGAATATGACTAATTAAGTGTGTTGTTTGTTTTTAAATTTGAACTTGAGACCATTAGTCCAGAGATTATAAAATTACTTAATATTAGAGACTATTTAATATCATGTTGAATCTGATATTATATATTATAACTATTGCAAACAAAAACTTGGTAAAGGTTGTGGCATCTTCCCATAATTCTTTCTGTCGTATCCAGAATGAAGGAAGGACAATGTTGCCCCTTGATGCTACGTGCTCATCACGATCTCTTTTAAAATGGTACGAGAGGTTAGTACTGTAATCTTGAAATATCTTTTCTTTTCTTTTTTTTAAAGTCTAAGCACTTAGTAGATGTCACGAAAAATTAAGAAAATGGGCGGGTAGGGCTCTGATTAGGGAAGTCATGGAATTGATTGGACTCGAAGGTTTTGACCGACAAAAATGTGAATGGGCGATTTTGTTCAGATTCATAAAACTCAAGTTTTCTCTGGATTCACATTTCACAATTTGTTGGAATGAAATTCTTTTTTTCTTCTTATTTTGGTATGAATATTAATATGTTGGAACGGACAGTGTTTTAAATTTATAAAAAATAAAAATCACTCGGTCTCCAATGAAGGAAATTTTTATTTAGCATTTTTTTTTATGAGTACTAATGTTCTTTATAGAAACACTAAAAAGAATATTATATGAATAACTTTTTTTTTTATTAAGAACTCTAATTATATAATTAAATTTAATAATGTAAAATTTATTAAAAAGTTAATAACAAATCTTGATATACAAATACTACCTCCGTCCCACAATAAGTGATTTTTTAGGCTTAACATTTTTTTCTAAAATAAGTGATGTGTTAGAATTCCAATATAATTTTTACAATATTTTCCCATATGTGCTCTTATGTAATCAATGGCATTTATTGTGTATTTATTGAAAAGTTGAAAGGTTGAAGAAAGAGAAGGAGAGACCAAAAGACAATAAAAAAAGTCTCAAACAAAACAAAGAAAATACATTAAGGGTATTTTTGTCATTTTAACTTGTGTATTGGTATGTGTGATTTAAGCTAAAAAAACACTTATTATGGGACGGAGGTAGTATATAAGAATAACGGCCGAGATTAGAACTGAAAAATTCATATCTACTACTATTAGTATCGGACGGCGGGTTACGTCCGCTATTAATAGTAATGGATGACGGGTATCGTCCGCTACTAATAGTAGCGGATACTGCTGAAAATAGTATCAACATTCGGTAATATTAATAGCGGATGTGAATTTTTCAGTTTTAATCTCGATCGTTGATTTTAAAACAAAAGCATGCCCAAATATAATAGCATAAATCTGATCATGTGTCAAGGTATGGTAGGTGATACTGCCAACCAATAAAAACTAAGGTGGTGTTTGTTTTGCACTTTTTACCTCTGAAAGGTCTTTTTCTTTTTCGGTCAGACCCAATTGTTTGTTTGATAAAAATTCTATTACCTCTTTAATCCTTTATTTCGGTAAGAGGGAATCATGTCTGGATCGGAGAGAGTAACATCTGAACTCTTTATTACAGAAGTACCCTCACAAAATTCAAAGAAATTATCTCATCTCCGTCTTTCTTCTTGATCTCTTCTCCATTCTGATGATTGTCTCAGCCAGATCTTCTTCATTTCGGTGTCGCCTCGTGTCTGTTCTTTAAGCTCCGGCTAAATCGCCTCTGACTCTAGCCAGATCTCCTTTGTTCCGGCTAGATTGCTTCGCCTCGTCTCTCCTCCGTTCTACTTATGGAAGGAATTGATTTGGTTGTCTCTTCTCTCTTCTGCTTACGGAAGAAATTGATTTGGTCTTAAACTGATTTTGTATTTATGGATGAAATATATTTTATAATTAATACAATCTATCTATTTATATATAGAATATCATATTTGAGAGTAGAATCTATTTCATATATGTAAATATAATTATTTATTAATATTCTTTTACATATTAAATTTATAAAATATAATTATTTTTTTTAGTAAAACTAATAATTTGATTGTGTATATTATAATTCTTCTCATAAAGTATTCAAAGCAATTTACAAGGTTAAAATTATAAAATACTGTTATTAAGATGTTTTAAAAAATTCAATTACCAAACAGCATAATAAATTTAGATCTTATTTTATTCAGATGATCTAATTTATTAAGACATATTAACTATTTAAATTTTAATTGCTCAATTTTATCAAATACCATCTAAGACTTGTTCAATGTTAAAATTTTAAAATAAACAGATAAATATATTAGAAATACATTTTGAAGTAGAGTTTAACATATGCCGTCTGGGTCATATTTCCTCAATTAATTCCAGATTAAAATGTAGAGTTTAAATAAATTTGATAATTAACAATGTTTATATAAGATCATTACGCATTACTAAGATAGAAGTAATTTTATTTAGCATAAATATAATGATGTGTCATGATCTCAATATCACTCATATATACGATCATATTAGTGTACCAAATTTAAACTCCAAACTATACTCCCTTTATTTAAAAAAGAAAATCATATTTTACTTGTTGATCTCTTTTATCAAATACTGTGTTTATATAAATGCCACATTGATTTTTCTCTCTCAAAAAAGTATGTGTAAATAAGATATAAAACAAATTAACAAAGTATGTCTGACAATTATTGGCAAATGGAATAGTTTTATTATATATTACGATAAATTTGTATTAAATTACAATTGTAAAATATATTAATATATGAGATTGATAATTAAAAAATCGACGTAAATATTCGTAATATATATATATATATATATATATATATTATTTTTCATTATGATATTAGGAAATTAAGAAATTGTATAGCATATGAAAAATGCAGACAATAAATTTTTTATCATTGGAGTAAAAGTTATAAAAAAAAAGAAATTTTTATCATGCCTTAAATTAAGGAGGATAAGGGCATTATTTCGATTATTTTTTTCATAAACAAAAACAAAGAATAAGTTTTTCACGCTTCACCTACCCACGCCCGCCCTTAGCTGAGATGTCCCTTTTTGAATGTCAACTAAGCCACATTTGATCACCTTTTTCTTTCCGTCCTCTTCTTCCTCCACTCATCCACTGGGTATATATATATATATATATATATATATATATATATATATATATATATATATATATATATATATATACAATACCAATTCCTCACAACTCTCTCTCTCTCTCTCACATCTTATTCTCTGAAGAAAATGGGTAGCTTGGAAGCAGAGAGAAAAACAACAGGATGGGCAGCAAGAGACCCATCTGGGGTTCTCTCACCATACACCTACACTCTCAGGTTTGGTACCCTTTAATCTTCTTCAAAATTATCTTCTGTTTCTTCATATATCTATCTATTTTATCTTTCTTACTTATACCCTTCTATATATATATAAATACAGGGAAACAGGCCCAGAAGATGTTTTTATCAAGGTTATTTGTTGTGGGATTTGCCATACTGATATTCACCAGATCAAGAATGATCTTGGAGCTTCCAATTACCCTATGGTTCCAGGGTATGTGTTCATTCTTTGTACAAACTCCCCTCCCCTGTCTTTACTAAATATATAATTTTTATTTTTGCACTTAGATCCATACAAGTATGTGTATATACATTTTCCGTCCCAAAATAAGAGTAGTTCAATTTTGGAAAGACAATTTCAAATTGTGACCGTCATAAAGACAATATTTTAAAGGTGGACACTGAATTTTAGAGATCCTAAAATGAAAAACTGGACCGTCACTTTGGGACAGATGGAATATATGATTTCATAGATATCATCATCGTATGACCATGTGAAGAAAAGGAACATTATGTACAATTGATTGCTGGTACCTGGTATTCCTTCATTTAATGAGTTTTGCCTATGTTTTTTGCTGTTGGTAATTAAAAGGCATGAAGTGGTTGGTGAGGTTGTGGAGGTGGGATCAGATGTGACCAAGTTCAAGGTAGGAGATTGCGTGGGGGCTGGCACAATCGTTGGATGCTGCAAAACTTGTCGCCCATGCAAAGCAGACGTTGAGCAGTACTGCAACAAGAAGATCTGGTCCTACAATGATGTCTACACCGATGGCAAGCCCACCCAAGGAGGCTTCTCCGGTCACACGGTCGTCGATCAAAAGTAATCAAACACTTCCACTAACACATAATAGAATAAAGAAATTAATTTTATAGCTTATTTTGTACGTATTCCCTTTGTATAGGTTTGTTGTGAAGATACCAGATGGAATGGCAGCAGAACAGGCAGCACCTCTACTGTGCGCGGGGGTGACAGTTTACAGTCCACTGACCCATTTTGGGTTGAAAGAGATGAGTGGGCTGAGAGGGGGAATATTGGGGCTTGGAGGGGTTGGGCACATGGGTGTGAAGTTGGCAAAAGCCATGGGGCATCACGTGACTGTCATCAGCTCTTCTGATAAGAAGAAAGAGGAGGCAATAGATCATCTTGGTGCAGATGCTTACCTGGTCAGCTCAGATGCCACTCAGATGCAAGAGGCTGCCGACTCCCTTGATTATATTATTGACACTGTGCCTGTTTTTCACCCACTTGAGCCTTACCTCTCTTTGCTGAAACTTGATGGGAAGTTGATCTTGATGGGTGTTATCAATACTCCATTGCAATTTATCTCCCCCATGGTTATGCTTGGTAAGTTGCTCCCTCCTTTTTCACTACACAAGATATTTATACAGAAGAAAATAGAGAAAGCTCGAGTATACATACATACATGTAAACATATTACTTACTAATTAGAGAGAAAATTCTGTAAAAGAGGTTGCATTACATAACGATAATTCTTTTGTTTGAATTCTTATATATATATGTTTTTCTTTGAAATAATATTATGAAGGGAGGAAGGCCATCACAGGGAGCTTCATCGGTAGCATGAAAGAGACGGAAGAAATGCTAGATTTCTGCAACGAAAGAGGAATAACTTCCACCATTGAAGTTGTGAAGATGGATTACATAAACACTGCTTTTGAGAGGCTGGAGAAGAACGACGTGAGGTACCGTTTTGTTGTAGATGTTGCCGGCAGCAAACTTGATTAAGAAACATGAAATCATCCGTCTCGTGCTCTGTTTCTGTAATAATGTTGTTGTGAGAGGTGGTGTGGTTTGATGTTGAGTTCTAAGATATTATTCTACTTTCATGTTTTGTGGTACTTGATTATGAAATATATGCCAAGTCTTTATAATTTTAAAACACACCTTGTTATGTATCATCGACTCTTAGCCTTGGGATATACTGCTTATAACGAATGAAGCCATTTTTAATTGCATGATGGTTGGTTTTGGGATCATTTTACTGCTTTTTTTTTCTTTCTTTTTTTTATTTGTTGTGGTTGATTTGAAAACAATTGCAAAGAAAATAATTACACAAAATTTAGTTGCATATCGAAAGATAGGAAAAAAATTTATTTGCATATAAGAAAATAAGTTATTGCTGAGTGGGTCTCTGATTAGCTAAAATAATTCAAAAAAATATTATTGTGTTAATAATTTAAGTCTTATTTGAATGAATTTGATCCATTCATT